>CM031935.1:20234308-20843604 GCA_018703725.1 Brassica juncea | reverse complement strand
ATCCGATCCCATGTTACCAAGCCCCCCAAGACAACAGGAATGCAGTGTAGAGTTTGAAATCAGCTTGGGTTCCTCCACACATCAATTGAAAGCTTTGTCATCGCTGAGGTGATAAATTTAGCATGCTATGTACATTCTGCATCACCAAGCACTCTAAAAAAAGAATGGGTGCATAAAGATTGGTTCGATAAAAAGTGAAAATTTTTAAAATATCATTTATCCCTTCTTTACTCAATAAAACCATTTTGAAACATTTTAGATGAAGTCAAAAGGTAATTAGCATCAGTATCATCCCCCAGACTTAAATCATACACTGTCCCTCGTGTATAACCAGTCCGGTGAAGGCGTAGACAAAAATGAATATACTGATTTCGAAAAAGTGAGCGAAATAACCTCACCGTGATCTGTATCGATCGATGTTGAGTCTTCCCTTCGTCGATCGTTATTGGTTTGGTGTATGTCGATCGTATCGACAGTGCCATGTCGGTTGATTTCAGTGGTAAGCGTCTAGTCGTAAACTCAAAGAAAACAATAACGAAAATAAATCACTAAAGATAAACTAAATAAAAAAATTACCTAACGTGGGTTGCCTCCCACTCAGCGCGTTTTGATATAGTCATCTAGCTGACTCTGGATGGAATGAGCTCCTGAGGTGAAGTCCAGATACTTGTGGGAAACAGTATCCTCTGTATCCTCTTCTCACCGAACCATGAGTCAAATAAGCTCTTGTGCTTCATATTCTCCTGGTTCGTTTCTTCTTTTCTCATTACCTCATCATTGATCCTTTGAATCCTTTCTTGCATGTCCTTCAATGCTGAGCTCGTGCCAATCCTAATTTTCATAGGCATGTTCTGAAAGATCACTAAGCTCCGCTTGCATTGAATCAAGGCGTTGGATCATTTTCGTGGATAGAGCTGTATCGGTCGATTCCTTCTTGAATTGTCGGTCGATGGCTGTTGAGGTCCGTCCGATCGATGCGCTGGGTCTTCTGTCGATCGACGCTAAGGTTACAGGTCTGCTCGCCAGCTGCCTCTGAATGGCTCTTATTCCTTTTTGCATCCCTTCTATGCAGATTCCATTCTGCCAACTCTGTTGTTTACGACGGGAAATACGTCTGATCTAGACGTCTGTCTTGCGAATCATCCCCGCTCGTAATTTCCGTGTAGACTTCATCAGCTTACTTATATCAAGTCAGCTCTGCTGCAGATTTCGGAAGTCTGTATAGATCGATGCAACATGTTGTTCATCGGCGATGTGTGCTTCTCTGCAGATTCTCCGTGAAGCTTCTCGGCAAAAGAGCTTCATCTGTCTCGTCGATTTCATCGTCATTCGCCTATCGATCGATCGTGAGGTTGTACTCATCGATCGATGCAATTGATGCAGCCTGATAATCAGTTGACGTTGGAACTTCTCAGCTTCCTGCTGCATAGTGTCCATGCGTTGTGCAGTTCCTCCACTTCTTTTCCTCACTAAGAAGGGTATGTCACAGTTTCCTCTCAACTGCTTTTGTAACGAGTCAATCCTCCAAAAGGATTGCAGGTGCCGCGGGGTTCATATCTCATGCCCTCATTGATAAGCGGATAGATCTCTTCATCTCTCAGTGCAGATGTTAGATCCCCAGGTTGTAGAAGATTAGGTTCACAGGTTTTTGTTGTTTGCTGCTGAAACAATCTTCTGCTTTCCTCATTTCCTTCCAGATCGCCGCTAGAAGACTCATCGACCTCACGTTTTGAGTAGGTGTCGATGGTGCAGGTTTTTTCATATCGATCGATGTGGTGTTACTACTCGTCGTCGATATTGCACTTGTCTGGCCGTGGTTCGGGTGTTGCGAAGATCTTCAAGTTCACCACTCAAGACGTTTAACCTTTTTTGCTTAATGCCTTGTCTGCACTGAACATCCAGTTCATCTCGTTGCAGCTTGTCTGTAGCGTCCTCTAAACTCTTTCCCATGGAAGTTTTTTTCCCATTTACTTTCTCCAAGTATACCAGTGAACATCTCGTTAATCTCATATTTGGTGTTGATTTCGTGCACCAAATATCTTCTGTAAATGACTGCGCTTGCTCTGGTAAACAGAGTAAGAGCTCTCGTCCTTGAAGTCCTTGAGCAGTCTCCTGATTCGTCTCTTAGAACTCTGATGACTTCACCATCTACTCCTACTCTCGTCCTCTAGCAAACCCTTTCTCGTCCCTTAGACCCCATACTCACTCCTCTGCTCCCAAAAGAATTTTCGAACTCCATATCGAAAAGCTCTCTTTTCCGAATCGGCAGGACTCCTATCGGTCGATGTCATGTACTCCATATCGATCGATGTTCGTTGAAAAATCTGGGTCCTCCGTGTTGAGATGATAATCCTCACAGCTTCCTTTGGCTCGGCTGTTGTGTCTGCCTCCTGGTGCTGATGATGGTGGTCTGGGCCGTATCTTGCTGCTGGAATACGTTTTGGGATCCGTTTCTACATGTAGACGTCTGCAAAGTCCTCTCTCTGGTATGTGGAGTGTCATCATCCACCATCCATTGAGAGCGTGCAAATCCTTTTGAATCCCTGAATACCAAACTCATCTGGGGTTAAATTACAGAATCAGTAACAGGGAATTTGTTACCTGAGGATGGTTCGATAATGTATCGGTCGATGGCAACAGGTCCGGGATCGGTCGATGGTGTTCAGGCCTATTGGCTATTGTGGATGGTGGTCGTGTCGATCGATGAGACTTCCTCTGGGTTGAGTGATGTACGTTGGTTGCGGTCCTCGAACGCGACTCTCGTGCTGGTAATCGCTTGCCCTAGCTCCCGATTGAGTGGTCTCCGTCTCCGCTGTAGTTGACTGTATTGTAGAACATGCGAGGCAAGTAGTTAGATCGATGGGGAGAAGGTCCTATCAATCGATATGTTTGATTCTGAGGTTTTGGTGGAGAAGTCTATCTTCATCTTCTGGAAGGTTGTGATACTCTATTGCTCTCTCCTCCTCTTAATCATCAGTATACTTCCAATGTGAGTAAGTATCTACACATGTGGTGGGAATGTACATAGTCGTTCTCCCACTTGTTACCTCGAAGTCTTCCCGTCTGGAAAATCCTCCGTCGATCTGTGAGATCGCGAATCGAGTCGTGACATGTGATTTCGGTGCATCGAGTCGACTGTTCTGTTCACGAGTATCGATCGATGCGACAGTGCTCGACGGATACGATCTTGATTCATCGTACTCCCGTCTCGTTATGCGTCTTGTGAATTGTATTCATCTCCACAATAGCAAACAGCTACCGAGGTCTGGGCCGTCTTGGATCTGTCTCAGGAAACCTTGATGACTCGTACCGATCATAGTAGACCGTAGGATTGATCGGCTTAGGCATAGCTTGTCCGTCTTAGGCATAGCTTGTTCTCTGAAGGTTGCAGACAGCTCCAACTGTGTGCTAGGAGCTCTTCCAAGTAGCAAAGAAGTAGGTAGGGTTACCTTGACGTCCAAGACATGGAAGTCTACTGAGAACTAGGATTTTCTCCTATGTAACCTCCAGGTTTCTGATGATGCCTCCAGAGTTTTGCTGACACAATCCACAGATGAATGATTCATCCGTGGGTTCTATCTTCAGAACTAGATGTCCTGATATCACCTTGGGTAGGATGCTGACTCCAGATCCTGTGTCCACATAGGGCACGTGGGAAATTGAATCCCATGGACTGAACAAGGAACAACGAACTTCCCTGGATCACCCTTCTTCTCAAGTTTGATCTCCGATCATGTTTCTCTGACCTGATTGAACATCCTTCTGATATCTTCTTCTGTCTCCTTTTCTCTCTGAAAAACATCCACAATCTGGGTGTGAAGTATGCTTCTTCTTCGAACGGTTTCTCCTTAGGTATTCTTAGTAACTCTCTTCTGAAGCTTTCTAAATTCTTTTTCGTTGACTCCCCATTTAAGGTGCTTAGGAACCGTCCTTTCCTTTTTCTGAGGGTACGGCCTTCGGTTTCTTGTTGTAACTCCATGGTTCTAGGGTATCCGTGGGTTTCTTCAAGATACTTTGGTGCGCTTTTGGGCGTTTAAGATTGTCCCATGAGTGCAGTAAGTCGGCAACATCTTCTTGGGAAGTTGCACTCGGGTGTGATAAACTGAATATCGATGCGATGTTCGATAGGCGATCTGATGTCGTATCCGTCTTCGGATCCTGATGCGGGAACATCCATTATGTCGTTCAATTTTGTAAGGGTGGGCGATGTGGGTTGCTTTGCTGAGTTATCTCCTCGTGAGTAAGTAAGCTTTACGGCGTTGCACTCCGTTGAGTCGATTTCTTCACAGGTCCATCGTTGGATGCCTCGTCTGAGTCTATCATTTTCGATGTGAGTTGGCGTACATCGATTGATGGTCATTGTCCGAATCGGTCGATACCAATGGTTCCCGCCAATAACTCATGGAACTTTCGATATGGAAGTCTCCTCTCTGCAGCTTATATGCTCATCACATCTCCAAAAATCGTCTTCTATTGATGCATTGACGTTGTGGCCTGTTGCGTCTTCTCCAGTCCCTTTTCCTAAGGCTTCCTGCTTCTTAACAGCTTCTCCTGTCTTAATCACTGGAGGTTCTCTAGTTTCTTCAACATGGGGCCAAAGATCACAGCTTTGTGTTCAGGTGGTGTAGACAGCGTCGATCGTTCTCATTGAAAGTGCACCTCTAACTGCTGCTGGCTTTCAAGAAAACTTTGTTGACATGCCTTCTAGCTTCTTCTAGGGGTGTGTGGTGGCTTCATGTAAGATGAGTTTCCATAAATCCTGTTGGTTGCTGGGGTTACTGTGTTGAAGTGTGCTCTTTGCCTGAGAAGTTTTTTCTGTTTCCTTATTCCAGATTCTCTGAAATCCAGTTCCATTATACAGTTGACTTCTGCTTCTTACGTAGTAATCTTCTTCAATCAGCTTTCTGGCATCCTCCCCTGATGTCGAGATTTGTTTGTTTAGGGCAGAGGTTCTGGACATTGTACAGGTAGCTTTTGTGTACCTCATTTATTTGTTTCCTTTCCAAGGATCGACGCGTGCAGATCGTTGGTTTACAATGTTTTCATGCTCGTTGCTGGGATGATAAGTTGTCTATTAGTTCACAGCATTTGCTCGGATCCTTTGAGTGGAAGTTGCCTTCACTTGCAAGTATCTCAAGAGCCATTGAATTTCCAGTCGCGATGCCTACTGAAGAATTGCAGAGCAGTGTGCACCTTGTTGATCCATGGTGTTGACAATCTCGCTGGTAAGACTTGAATCTGACTAGGTATCCTTGAATGACTCTTCCCAGGACATCTGTTGAATGTGGCGCAAATTTTCTACTTAGTCTTCATGGCGGCATACATCAAAAGAAGTACGAAGTAAATGCGTTTTTTGATGTCGTTCAAGGATGTATAATAAGGATCTCGGGTGGTAGATGCGCTTAAGCATGTAAAGCTCTCCAGATAAAGAGTGCTTGAAGAGCTTAAGGAAGGTAGGACACGGGGACTCTCATGGCTTTGATAGCAGATAGATGAGATCCTCGAACTCTACCAGATGGTACCATGGGAATGCATCATGTGGACAACCAAAAGTAGGGTTGTCTCGTCCCACAAGGGTTGTAATAACTGCGGCTTGTGACTCGAATAGCCTCTTGAATAGCATGGGGGACAATGCTGATCGTGGTAGTGGTTGTAGAACGGCTGACGGTTGTATGTTCGGTAGTGTTCGCGCATCCTCTCCTAACAGGTTTGAAAAGCGCAATGTAGGTGCAGTTTATTGGCGCAGGGATTAACTTCATTCTGAGCATTGATCTTCTGACCTGGCTTCAAACAAGGTCTGGAAGGTAAAGCCTTGTGTAGATTATCACCCTCTCTCTCTCATTTTCGAATTTAGATTTAATATTTATTTAAAAAAAAAAGAAAATAGCTCTTAAATATATGTTCTAGGACTAGTTAGTTATTACTTAGGAAGGAATTCGAACAGGGCTTGGCGGTTACCCACCCTCAAGACTTGATTCATAAGAATTATATAGGTAAAGGATTCGAACAGGACTTGGTGGTTACCCCCTTCAAGACTTGCTTCGCAATGAATCCTAGGATATTGTTGGGGTCAAAAACGGTTATCTCGAAATCTACGGCTAAAGACCTTCCCAAAACTCAAAAGGTTTTCCGCAAACGACTGACGAGGGAAAGATCGAACAACGAAAAACCACAGACGGCAAGACGGCCTGGCGCCGGCGGCACCGCGGGGCTGGCCTGCGACGCTGGCAACCCCGGCTTGCGCCGTCCGGCACGCGGGACCGTGCCTGGCCTGCGCCGGCGGCCAACCCCGGCCCCTGGCGCCGTCGGCCACGCGGGACGCGGGCTGGTCCTGGCGCAGGCGGCACCCCGGCTGGCGCCGGCCGGCACGCGGGACGCGGGCTGGCCGGCGCCGCTTCAAAACCCCTGCCTGGCGCCGGCGGCACGCGGGACGCAGGCTGGCCTGGTTCCCGGCGGCACCCGGCCTGCCCGGTCGGCACGCGGTACGCGTGGACGCGGGCTGGTCCTGGCGCCTTGGCGGCACCCGGCCTGGTCGCGGCGTCCGCGTGAACGCTGGCTGGCCTGCGCCGGCGGCAACCCTGCCTGGCGCCGGCGGCACCCGTCACGCGGCCGCTTGCTCCGGCGGCACCCCGGTCCCCGCGCCGGCGGCACCACTTCGCGCGGTCGGCCTTTCGTCGGTCGCGGCCCTCGGCCCGGTCTCGGTCCTATCGCGCCCGGTTCGATCCATGTCTTAGCTTGTTCGGATCAGCCCTCGTGAGTTTGGTACAATCAGACTATGACGGTTCATCCGATTTCCCTAAACGTCGGATAAACATCAAGTCGCCAAAGGATAGCGGAAAACTCGAGGATGATTGCGAAGATCGACGAAAATGGAACATTTCCAGAAGAGATAAGCTTGGGCCCAAAGGCGAGGCCCATCACCCTAAGGCAAACCGACCTAGAAGTGGCTATATAAGGAGAGCAAGAGAAGAAGAGAAGGGCATCCCGAAAATCCGAGAATTAGACTTAGAGCATCCTGCTAGCTTAGAAAAAACTAGGGTTTAGGTGGTTAGACTAGTGGAGCAAGGCTTAGGACGTTTGGCTGCCTGCGACTCTATATTTTTCTTTAATCGCAAATCTCTCTGTCTTTCGGAGAATCCTTGTACTCATCTCTTTCATCTAATAAAACGCCTTCGGGCAAATATTTCAAACTCTTATTTTTATCTATTGAACTTTATTGATTTCGTGTGGCAACGCAGAGAATCCGGACCTTCAAGGAAAGTCGGGTTTACTTGGCTTTCCTCCGCAATCTTATTTATCGAAAATTGACGGTGTGAATTTCGGTTCCCACAGTTTGGCGCTGGAAGGAGGGGGGGGGGACGGATTCTCTGACTCGAAAACCACCGATCGATCAAAGTTCAGTATGACTTCTTCGTCAGCCCGCAACATCGTATCTTTCGAGGATCGAGCAACGGCCCGTACGGTCAAACCTCACAACGATCTCCTCGTAATAGAACTCACGATCCAGGACATTGACGTAGCAAGGGTATTGATCGACACCGGATGCTCGGCCAATATTATTTACAAAAGCACCCTCGAGAGGATGGGCGTCGACCTAAGCATCCTTACGGATGACCCCAGCCCAGTATTCGGACTCTCGGGAGAAATTATGACCCTCGGCTCAACTAACCTCCTAGTCAAAGCCGGGAGCGTCGCCAAAAACACGGAATTCCTGGTGATCAATGGTCCAACATCCTACAACGCGATAGTTGGAACTCCCTGGCTAAACTCCATGAGAGCAATCCCATCGACATTCCACCTATGCCTCAAGTTCCCAACACCTTTCGGGGTCGAGACAATACATGGTAGTCACGGAGCAGCGCAGATCTACCTCGCTACCGAACTAAAACGGAAAAACTCTGAAATCGAAACCTCTCGGAAAAAGCAAACGATTCACGACTCGCCGGAAACCTTCTGGCAGTCCCAAAGAGCTGAGGCCCTGGAAGGGAAGCGTGAACCAACCTGCGAACCGGTGGTCTCAATCTGTCTCGACGATTCTTTCCCGGAACGGTGTGTCGAGATCGGAGCTAACCTCCGCGAACCAATGAAAGCAGAGCTCATCGCGTGCCTCAAAAAGAACCTCAGTACGTTCGCGTGGGCTGCGGAGGATATGCCGGGAATCGACATTAGCGTAACATGTCACGAACTTAACATCGACCCAACTCACAAACCCGTAAAACAAAAGAGACGAAAGTTGGGACCTGAGCGTGCCACCGCAGTCAATGAGGAAGTCGAAAGACTCCTCAAAGTAGGGTCGATAACAGAAGTCAGATATCCGGACTGGCTTGCCAACCCCGTCGTGGTAAAAAAGAAAAACGGCAAGTGGCGAGTCTGTGTCGATTTCACAGATCTGAATAAAGCCTGTCCAAAGGATTGCTTCCCGCTCCCACACATCGACCGACTGGTCGAAGCAACCGTGGGAAACAAGCTCCTATCATTCACGGACGCTTTTTCCGGATACAATCAGATCATGATGAATCCCGACGACCGCGAAAAAACTGCATTCATCACAGACCGCGGAACGTATTGCTACAAGGTAATGCCTTTCGGTCTTAAAAACGCAGGTGCAACATATCAGCGACTCGTCAACAAAATGTTTGCCGAACAACTCGGAAAAACTATGGAAGTATACATCGATGATATGCTCGTAAAATCTCTTGACGAACACGATCATATAGCCCACCTAGAGGAATGTTTTGCACGACTCAACCAGCATAACATGAAACTCAACCCGGCAAAATGTAGATTCGCAGTAGCATCGGGATAATTCCTCGGATACCTCGTAACGTATCGCGGAATCGAGGCCAACCCTAAACAAATCGACGCACTGATAGAAATGGCCTCCCCGAGAACCAAGCGAGAAGTCCAGAGGCTAACCGGAAGAGTCGCGGCTTTGAACCGTGTCATCTCGCGCTCCACGGATAAGTGCCTACCGTTTTACGAGACATTGAAGGGAAACAAGAAGTTCGAATGGTCCGAGCAATGTGAAAAAGCTTTCCAACAATTGAAACATTACCTGGCCACTCCACCAGTCCTCGCAAAACCGGTGGAAGGTGAACCTCTTTTCCTCTATATCGCAGTTTCCGCAACGGCAGTCAGTGGCGTCTTGATACGAGAAGAACGCGGCGAACAAAAACCAATCTTTTACGTAAGCAAGACGTTACTGGATGCGGAAACTCGATACCCTCTAATGGAAAAATTAGCATTCGCTGTCATAACCTCGGCAAGAAAACTAAGACCATACTTCCAGTCTCACACTATAGTGGTTCTCACCACGTTCCCGCTGCGGATAATCCTGCATAGTCCAAGTCAATCCGGTAGGCTCGCAAAATGGGCAATCGAACTGAGTGAGTACGACGTCGAATATCGCCCAAGGACGTGTGCAAAGTCCCAAGTACTTGCGGATTTCTTGGTAGAGTTACCCACTAGAAACATGACTAACGAAGAACCAAACTCAGCTTGGGTCCTCCACGTCGACGGATCTTCATCCAAACAAGGATCCGGAATCGGAATACGGCTCACCTCTCCTAACGGGGAAATCCTAGAACAGTCTTTCCGATTGGCTTTTCATGCTTCAAACAATGAGGCAGAATACGAAGCACTCATCGCAGGCTTGCGGCTGGCCCATGGGTTAAAAATCCGTAATATTCACGCTTATTGCGATTCTCAGTTAGTCGCCAATCAATACAGCGGAGAATATGAGGCAAGAGATGAAAGGATGGACGCATATCTAAAACTCGTCCAAGAACTGGCTCGAAATTTTGACCAGTTCGCCCTGACCAGAATTCCTCGCTCGGAAAACGTCCAGGCCGACGCCTTGGCTGCCCTCGCCTCGAGCTCAGATCCAGGACTCCAAAGAGTGATCCCGGTCGAATTCATCGAGCATCCGAGCATCGGACCACCAGTGATCGTCAATCAAATCCGGGACGAGATTGAAGATGCGGAAGAAGTAGAGGATCAGCCGGAAGCGGATGTGAACCCGACCGAGTATGGCTGCGACAGCCCTTGGTTAGAACCAATCCGAGCCTATATCGTGAATGGAACCTTACCCGCCGAAAAATGGGCGGCTCGTAAAATAAAAACCCAAGCGGCACGGTACGTCACGATAGAAGGAGAAATTTATAAGTGGTGTTTCTCTGGTCCTCTCATGGCATGCGCAGAAGGGGAAAGAGCGAGAAGAATCATGAAGGAGGTCCATTCTGGATCATGCGGAAATCATTCTGGCGGAAGATCTCTCGCGGTTAAAATCAAACGCCACGGTTATTATTGGCCAACCATGGTAAAAGACTGCGAGAAATTCGCCCGGAAGTGCGAAAAATGCCAAAGGCATGCTCCAACAATCCATCAACCCGCAGAGATCCTCTCCTCAATCTCGTCCCCCTATCCTTTCATGCGATGGTCCATGGACATCGTCGGACCTATGCACCCGTCGAAACAAAAGCGCTTCCTCCTAGTCCTTACGGATTTCTTTTCCAAATGGGTAGAAGCAGAATCCTACGCAAGTATCAAGGACACACAAGTCGAGAACTTCGTCTGGAAACATATCATAACTAGACATGGGGTCCCGTACGAAATCGTAACAGATAATGGATCTCAATTTATCTCTACTCGATTCGAAGCATTCTGCGAAAAATGGAAAATACGACTTACAAAGTCAACTCCCAGATATCCGCAATGCAATGGACAGGCAGAAACCATCAACAAAACCGTCCTTGACGGACTCAAGAAACGCCTAGACGCCAAGAAGGGGCGATGGGCAGAGGAGCTCGAAGGAGTTCTTTGGTCGCATCGTACAACCCCAAGACGGGCTACGGGTGAAACTCCATTCGCCCTCGTTTACGGAACGGAATGTATAATTCCCGCGGAAGTAAAATTCCCCGGAGTACGGAGAAGATTCCTCCCCGAAAGAGAGGATTTAAACGACGCTATGATGCTGGACAATCTCGATCTCATCAATGAGCGCCGCGACCAGGCACTCATTCGAATCCAGAATTACCAGCACGCTGCCGCAAGGTACTACAACTCAAACGTACGCCATCGCAGGTTCAAAGAAGGCGATTTAGTCTTACGCAAAGTCTTCCAAAACACTGCCGAACGAAACGCAGGAAAACTGGGAGCAAACTGGGAAGGACCGTACAAAGTCATAAAAGTAGTCCGACCAGGCTCATACCAAATCGCAAACATGCAAGACGTCAAAATCCCGAGAACTTGGAATGCGATGCACCTCAAAAAATACTACCATTAAACGATAAAACGTGGTACAAAAGAACTACGAGATGGCTTGATCCCTAGACAAGGGTACGTAGGCAACTCGCCAATCGGCGGATTCAGCTATCCCCCCAATTTAAAAAAGGGGGGGAGTGGGTACGTATACTTGTATACTCCCACAAATTTCGAAGACTCTAAAATTTTCGAAACTTTTTCACGACTTTTTCAAAATCGGCCGACACGGCCACTACAACGGATCTAGTGTCCACTAAGCGATTATCACATCCAAAAGCAAAATCCCGGATGGCCAACACTTCACGAAGCACCATGAATGTGGACGCTTCTCCCTGGGTCAAACTTACGCGACCCCTTGGTCCCGCATCCAAAACGGAAACGACAGTTTTCTGGCTGCGAACATTCGCAAAAGACATCCCCAGAGCCCGCAAACATTTCAACACGAGATGCGGCATAAGGAAAAATCAACCTTCAGCACTGCGAGACGTCGCTAACGCTTAAAGGACATTTTTTTCCGCAAAACATTGCATACGAAATCTTCGTCTCTGAACATACAAACGCACCTCAAAACGGTATCATTTCATTGTTGCTGATCACAACAAACGAACTCTAACGTCCTAAACAGACAAATAGCCGCCCTTCGAGGGGTAGGCTCTCTTACATCCGACAAGGATAAACATAGCGCGCTATACAAGAAATCCAAAATTTTGGTCTAGCTCTTTGTAAAGGAAGTAGCTCGACTCACTCCCAAACAAATCATATAAGCCGACAACAATTCGCGGATTTTAAACGGTACGAGTCAGGTTGAAATCGCAAACAGGCAAAACGAAAGCCGATTTGTCATCGCAAAGCCTCAGTCCGAGAGTAAACCTAGGTCTTGCCCTAAACCCAGCCACGCTGGATCTTGACATCTCACAGACATAGTATGGTATACGAGATCCAAAAATTTGTCTCTTCACTTAAGCCTATTCGTTTCACGAGTTTTCGCGTAAATCGGTAAACCGCAGAAAATCTCGCTTTATGCAGACAATAGGTACGGTGATCATCGGGGAACTAGGAATGAGACGACAACTCACACCCTCTTTCTCATACTTCGAAAAACTGAAGTTGATAAATAAATCGAAAACGTTTCATAGATTGAGACTGCCGAAATTCAAACAAAACCCCAAAAAAGGGGCAGGGATTCGAAGCCACCAACGGCCAGTCCCGGTAAATACATCATGGCCTCTTAAACGGCCGAAACACATAGAAAAAACGAAATCCCAGAAGGGATTGATAAACCTAGACGCTCCCAGGAGCGTCATCTTCATCCTCACTTGCGACGGGGACAGCCTCGCCGTCGCCTCCCTCAGTCGCATCACCACTACCCGCCTCGTCCGCGCCAACCTCGCAATCTTCTCCCACGCGCTCCTGATCTTCTGAGTTTTCGGAGGTCGGAGCTAGGGTGCATTCGGCTTGCAGGCCGGCGAGGATCGAATCGAAATCTCCCTCGGTGGCCGCCCACTCTCCTTTACAGGACGATAATCTGGCTTCCTCCAAGTCCAAAGACGGGGCCTCATTACCTCGAAGCAACTCGAGCTCACTCAGACTCCCCTCGATCCCCGCTAAAGCCAAGTCCCTCTTGCGGACGGCTATCAAGGACTCAAACAGGATGGCCATCCTCGTCAGACGACCATAGAAGTCGTCGCTGGCATCGGCAACCTCCGAGGATCTACGGGCGTTCATCTCCTCGTGAGCCTGGACCTTCTCCTGAAGACGGCGGACTTCCGAGGATTTACTCCTCTTCTCCTTCTTCACCTTGAGTAACGAACTCGCGGTCTTCCCAAAGTCGCGCTCAAGATCGCTGATACGAACCTCAAGCTGGGATGTCTGTGCAGCATGGGTGTCCTCGACAGTCTGCAATGCAGCCTTAGTACGCTTCAGCGCTTCCTGCGACGACTCCAGTTCCTTCGATAGACGAATGACTTCCGACCCGCACTCGCCAAGCATTCCGTCAATCAGAGACACAAACTGTCCGCAAAAAGGAAAGAGTAAGTACGCTTCTTTTTCGCTCCGGACGCCGCGCCAGCCCTTGCCCTTCCCTTGGGCAACGGCGCGGCACCAGCCGCTGGCAGTCCCAAGACGAGTTCCCTCTTCGCCGGGGGAAGAGGTGCAGATTCTATCGCGTCCTCTCTCCCGGAGATCACGATCGGAGCAGTCGAAGAACCCGATGGATGGATCTGAACATCGAGAGTCTGTTCAGGAACAATAACCCCTTCTGTAGATGGGAGGGCATCGGATGAGACTTCGGAGTTGGGAACCAAAGGAGCAGGCAAAGGAGTTGGAGCCGCGGAAGAAACATCGGGCGTCTCAATCCTCGCCCGCTTTGAGCCTTTCGCAGCAATACGCCGGGATAGCTTAGCCTTGAAAGAATCAAACCCATCAGTCAGGGATGGAATAGCCTCTTAAACGGCCTGAACGGCGGGAGCTTGACTGGCCGGAACCGACGGAGCTTGGCCGGCCTCGCCCATCTCAACATCAGAACCACTCTTTTCAACTTGGGATGAAGACATTTTCTTTCTTGAGAGAGAAGAAGAGAGAATTTGGAAAGATGTGAAGCATGAGAAGGGAGGGTTGGCTACTTATAAGAAAAAAAGGGAGGAGAAGATACATGTTCTCTGCGGAAAAATCCTTAGCCGAAGATTTCGATTTTCAAAAAATTCAAATCACCCGCCCGCAAAATCGTCTCCGATCTTACGAGCTGGGGGGCTAACTGTTGGGGTCAAAAACGGTTATCTCGAAATCTACGGCTAAAGACCTTCCCAAAACTCAAAAGGTTTCCCGCAAACGACTGACGAGGGAAAGATCGAACAACGAAAAACCCACAGGCGGCAAGACGGCCTGGCGCCGGCGGCACGCGGGACGCGGGCTGGCCTGGCGCCGGCGGCACCCGGCCTGGCGCCGGCGGCACGCGGGACGCGGGCTGGCCTGGCGCCGGCAGCACCCCGGCCTGGCGCCGGCGGCCCGCGAGACGCTGGCTGGCCTGGCCCCGGCGGCACGCGGGACGCGGGCTGGCCTGGCACCGGCGGCACGCGGGACGCGGGCTGGCCTGGCGCCGGCGGCACCCGGCCTGGCGCCGGCGGCACCCCGGCCTGGCGCCGGCGGCACGCGGGATACAGGCTGGCCTGGCGCCGGCGGCACGCGGGACGCGGGCTGGCCTGGCGCCGGCGGCACGCGGGACGCGGGACGCAGGCTGGCCTGGCGCCGGCGGCACCCCGGCCTGGCGCCGGCGGCACCCGGCCTGGCGCCGGCGGCACGTGGGACGCGGGCTGGCCTGGCGCCGGCGGCACCCGTCACGCGGGCCGGCCTGGCGCCGTCGGCACCCGTCACGCGGGCCGGCCTGGCGCCGGCGGCACCCGTCGTGCGGGTCGGCCTGGCGTCGGTCCGCGGCCCTCGTCCCGGTCTCGGTCCTATCGCGCCCGGTTCGATCCCGTCTTAGCTTGTTCGGATCAGCCCTTGTGAGTTTGGTACAATCAGACTATGACGGTTCATCCAATTTCCCTATACGTCGGATAAACATCAAGTCGCCAAAGGATAGCGGAAAACTCGAGGATGATTGCGAAGATCGACGAAAATGGAACATTTCCAGAAGAGATAAGCTTGGGCCCAAAGGCGAGGCCCATCACCCTAAGGCAAACCGACCTAGAAGTGGCTATATAAGGAGAGCAAGAGCAGAAGAGAAGGGCATCCCGAAAATCCGAGAATTAGACTTAGAGCATCCTGCTAACTTAGAAAAACTAGGGTTTAGGTGGTTAAACTAGCGGAGCAAGGCTTAGGACGTTTGGCTGCCTGCGACTCTATATTTTTCGGAGAATCCTTGTACTCATCTCTTTCATCTAATAAAACGCCTTCGGGCAAATATTTCAAACTCTTATTTTTATCTATTGAACTTTATTGATTTCGTGTGGCAACGCAGAGAATCCGGACCTTCAAGGAAAGTCGGGTTTACTTGGCTTTCCTCCGCAATCTTATTTATCGAAAATTGACGGTGTGAATTTCGGTTCCCACAGATATAGGTCAAAAAGAAGTGAACATGACTTGGTGGCTACAACCATTAAGGCTTGATTCATGGAAGCCTGTCCAATCTTGGTTAATGTCTTGCAAATAAAATCAGACTTGACTAGGAGAGAAATAGTAGAGAGAGAGGATAGGAACTAATTTTTACCTGCAGGTCCAGATACTTGTTTGAGCAACCTTGCATCCTGTGATCGATACTCCCGAGGTAAAGCCTGCACTTTCATTTTTATGTACAGAATGAAATCAGTAGAATGTTTAATTAGGATATTGCATAGTGTACTTCCAGAATTGCTAAGTTGTTGGCTAGATGATCAAGGTTGTTTAATTAGGATATTGCATAATGTACTTCTGTGATTGACAGATTCTTAGATGTGGTTTGCAACAAAGTAGAGGTTATGATTCTAAGTTTGAATTTGATTGAGTCCCTGCTTTACAAAAAAACCTCTTTCATAAAGACTGCCTGTGTGTTTGCTTGAGGACAAGCAAAAGGTTAAGTCTGGGGGAGTTGATATACCATGGATTTTACCTGTTTTTACCCATGGTATATGAGTATTTTTATTACTATTATCTATGTTTTGGAGTCTATTAGGTATGTTTTCAGGCTCAGGAGAATTTTGGAGAAAAGTGATGTTTTAGGTGCCTTTTTGGAGCTTAAAAAAGAGTTCACCCGAGATGAGACCAGAGGTCGACATCCGGAGCTACACATCGATCGATGCACATTCCGTGCTATCGATCGACACACATTTTCCGAAGGACGATACATTGAGATCATAATCGATCGATGTACATCCAGTACTATCAATCGATATCGAGCGGCGAAAGAAGACAAGTTGGACTTGGCCGAACTTGAAGCCCACGACATCACATTTTTACAAGATTGCCCCTGACGATTTTTTAACCTAATGAACTCATATTTATATTTGCCTAAGTGTTTTTGGCAAAGGAGAGCTTTTACCACCATCTTTTCTACACATTTCTTTTACCATTGTTTGATTACTTTGCAAGTTCTCAATAAATTTCTATTTAGTTCTTAATTCTTTACTTGTTCTTCTTAACAAAGGTTATAGGATTCTAGATCTAGAGGAAAGATCCAAAGAGATTTGTGATTTGAACTTAAGTACTTAAGTGTTCATTCCTCTAATAAATCTATGAACTCCTATTATTTACCTTGTTACTATGAATCACTTAGCCATGTCTGAGTAGATTCACTTGTTAGATTTAGGGTTTAAATAGGATATGAGGGATTAGCCCCAACCTACATCTGCTATAGTTGTGATATTTATTGTTAGGATTGTTCACTAATGCTTTTTCTAGATTAGCTAACTAGAACATGAACTTGGATTGCATTATTCATTTAATATAATTTCTGATAACATCCTAAACATGCTATGACCCTCTTGAGACAAGCGAAAGCTGATCTAAGATCAGGGTGAGCACTGTATCAACTCGCGCATAAGTTCTGCTTAGAGCCGTATCGATCGATACTCCTATAGAGTAATCGATCGACGTAGCTAGAGGTGTATCGGTCGATATTCTAATCGAATAATCGATCGATACTGTCGGCGATATAGCTGACCGCAAACACCATTTAGCATCTAAGTAATAGATGGTCTAAATATTGCGAGAGCTGATGGATTCATTTAATAGTGTATAGCTCTGACATATCATGCAAGCAACTTGTTAGCATTTATAGTATTTATAATCCTGAATTCCTGAATACCTACCCTGAATCTAACTACTTTTCCTTATTGTCTTAACCCAAAACCTTTCAACTGATTAATCTTACCATTACTCAAAAACCTGCATTTTACTTTAAACCATTTTCAACCTAGCATAGTCACTAAGATTGCATCTTATTTGTACACTAGCTCTCTATGGATTCGACCCCTAAGTGCTACAACTGAACCTCTTATTTGAGAGAGTAAAGTCACTTCTTAGGGATAAACATTTGAGTGATATCAGTTATTGGATACCGGCTGTGGTGCTCATATTTATACGAATATGAATGGCCTAAGCGATAGTAGAATTTGGAGAAAGGACCAGTGGACTTGCGCGTGGGAAATGGAGCAAGAGTTGCTGCATTAGCCGTGAGAACATTTCATTTGTCTTTACCTTCAGGCTTGGTTTTAGAACTTAAGAATTGCTACTATGTATTTGATAAAAAAAAAGAATTGCTACTATGTACCTTCTATAAGTAGGAATATAATTTCCATTCCTTGTTTGGATCTGGAAGGATTTGAATTTACGATCAAAAACAAGTGTTGTTCTTTTGATAGTAATGATATCTTTTATGGTAGTGGTCCAATTGAGAATGGGCTTTATATTCTAGATCATTGTGTGCCTGTCTATAATATTAGTACCAAAAGATTCAAGTCTAACAACACGAATCAAACTTTCCTTTGGTATTGTTGTTTGGGCCATATAAATGAGAAACGCATTCAAAAGATTCATAGCGATGGACTTTTGAGCTCATTTGAATATGAATCATATGAAAAATGTAAATCTTGTTTGTTGGGTAAAATGACTAAGGCTCCTTTTACTGGACACGGTGAAAGAGCCAAAGACTTGTTGGAACTTATACATAGTGATGTATGTGGACCGATGAGTATAAGTGCCAGAGGAAGCTATCAGTACTTCATTACATTTACTGACGGCTTCAGTAGATATGGTTATGTTTATCTAACGAAACATAAGTCTGAATCTTTTAAAAAGTTCTAAGAATTTCAGAATGAAGTACAAAATCAGCTTGACAAGAAAATCAAAGCTCTTCAATCTGATCGAGGTGGAGAATATTTGAGTAAAGCATTGAATGATCACCTGAGAGAATGTGGAATTGTTTCAAAACTCACTCCTCCAGGAACACCACAATGGAATGATGTGTCTGAAAGGAGGAATCGAACTTTATTAGATATGGTTTGGTCTATGATGAGTCATGCAGTTCTTCCACCATCCTTTTGGGGTGACACTCTTGAAACTTCTGCGTTCACGCTAAACAGATGTCCATCAAATCAGTTGAGAAGACACCATATGAGATGTGGACTACAAAGGTTCCAAATTTGTCTTTTCTGAAAATTTGGGGTTCTGATGCTTATGTTAAATGTATGTTTATAGATAAGCTTGGACCAAAATCTGATAAATGCTCTTTCGTTGGTTATCCCAAAGAAACCAAAGTTTATTACTTTTACAACTCCACCGAGAACAAAGTGTTTGTTTCTCGTAGTGGCATTTTTCTTGAGAGAGAATTTCTTTCAAAGAAGAATAATGGGAGTAAAGTACAACTCGAAGAAGTTCGAGAAACACAGGAGATTGTTTCATCGTCTCAAGAAGATGATCAATTAGATTTACGAAAAGTCGTAGAATCTACACCTGTGGAACCTGAGGTACGTAGGTCCGAAAGGACGTATCACAAACCTGATAGATATGGGGTGTGGGTGATGGATCTTCATGATCTATTGATCATAGAAAGTGATGAACCTACATCCTTTAAAGAAGCTATGATGGGCCCTGACTCTGATAGATGGTGAGAAGCCGCAGAATCCGAGATAGACTCCATGTCAGAAAAAAAACTGTGGACTTTGGTTGATTTTACCTGATGGTGTTATAACCATTTAGTGTAAATGCTTTTCAAGAAGAAAACTGTCATGGATGATAATATACGGATATACAAAGCTAGATTGGTGGCTAAATGTTACAAACAAATTCATGGTATTGACTATGATGAAACCTATTCACCAGTTGCAATACTTAAGTCTATTCAGATTCTCCTAGCAA
Source organism: Brassica juncea (assembly GCA_018703725.1). Lineage (NCBI taxonomy): Eukaryota > Viridiplantae > Streptophyta > Magnoliopsida > Brassicales > Brassicaceae > Brassica > Brassica juncea. The sequence continues at coordinate 20,824,515 of CM031935.1, read as the reverse complement.
CTGCTGCTTATTATGACTATGAGATTTGGCAGGTGAATATGAAAACAGCTTTCCTCAATGGAAATCTTGAAGAGGATGTGTACATGACACAACCTGAAGGTTTCACAGTCCCTGGAAGTGCTGGGAAACATCGGGCGTCTCAATCCTCGCCCGCTTTGAGCCTTTCGCAGCAATACGCCGGGATAGCTTAGCCTTGAAAGAATCAAACCCATCAGTCAGGGATGGAATAGCCTCTTAAACGGCCTGAACGGCGGGAGCTTGACTGGCCGGAACCGACGGAGCTTGGCCGGCCTCGCCCATCTCAACATCAGAACCACTCTTTTCAACTTGGGATGAAGACATTTTCTTTCTTGAGAGAGAAGAAGAGAGAATTTGGAAAGATGTGAAGCATGAGAAGGGAGGGTTGGCTACTTATAAGAAAAAAAGGGAGGAGAAGATACATGTTCTCTGCGGAAAAATCCTTAGCCGAAGATTTCGATTTTCAAAAATTCAAATCACCCGCCCGCAAAATCGTCTCCGATCTTACGAGCTGGGGGGCTAACTGTTGGGGTCAAAAACGGTTATCTCGAAATCTACGGCTAAAGACCTTCCCAAAACTCAAAAGGTTTCCCGCAAACGACTGACGAGGGAAAGATCGAACAACGAAAAACCCACAGGCGGCAAGACGGCCTGGCGCCGGCGGCACGCGGGACGCGGGCTGGCCTGGCGCCGGCGGCACCCGGCCTGGCGCCGGCGGCACGCGGGACGCGGGCTGGCCTGGCGCCGGCAGCACCCCGGCCTGGCGCCGGCGGCCCGCGAGACGCTGGCTGGCCTGGCCCCGGCGGCACGCGGGACGCGGGCTGGCCTGGCACCGGCGGCACGCGGGACGCGGGCTGGCCTGGCGCCGGCGGCACCCGGCCTGGCGCCGGCGGCACCCCGGCCTGGCGCCGGCGGCACGCGGGATACAGGCTGGCCTGGCGCCGGCGGCACGCGGGACGCGGGCTGGCCTGGCGCCGGCGGCACGCGGGACGCGGGACGCAGGCTGGCCTGGCGCCGGCGGCACCCCGGCCTGGCGCCGGCGGCACGTGGGACGCGGGCTGGCCTGGCGCCGGCGGCACCCGTCACGCGGGCCGGCCTGGCGCCGTCGGCACCCGTCACGCGGGCCGGCCTGGCGCCGGCGGCACCCGTCGTGCGGGTCGGCCTGGCGTCGGTCCGCGGCCCTCGTCCCGGTCTCGGTCCTATCGCGCCCGGTTCGATCCCGTCTTAGCTTGTTCGGATCAGCCCTTGTGAGTTTGGTACAATCAGACTATGACGGTTCATCCAATTTCCCTATACGTCGGATAAACATCAAGTCGCCAAAGGATAGCGGAAAACTCGAGGATGATTGCGAAGATCGACGAAAATGGAACATTTCCAGAAGAGATAAGCTTGGGCCCAAAGGCGAGGCCCATCACCCTAAGGCAAACCGACCTAGAAGTGGCTATATAAGGAGAGCAAGAGCAGAAGAGAAGGGCATCCCGAAAATCCGAGAATTAGACTTAGAGCATCCTGCTAACTTAGAAAAACTAGGGTTTAGGTGGTTAAACTAGCGGAGCAAGGCTTAGGACGTTTGGCTGCCTGCGACTCTATATTTTTCGGAGAATCCTTGTACTCATCTCTTTCATCTAATAAAACGCCTTCGGGCAAATATTTCAAACTCTTATTTTTATCTATTGAACTTTATTGATTTCGTGTGGCAACGCAGAGAATCCGGACCTTCAAGGAAAGTCGGGTTTACTTGGCTTTCCTCCGCAATCTTATTTATCGAAAATTGACGGTGTGAATTTCGGTTCCCACAGATATAGGTCAAAAAGAAGTGAACATGACTTGGTGGCTACAACCATTAAGGCTTGATTCATGGAAGCCTGTCCAATCTTGGTTAATGTCTTGCAAATAAAATCAGACTTGACTAGGAGAGAAATAGTAGAGAGAGAGGATAGGAACTAATTTTTACCTGCAGGTCCAGATACTTGTTTGAGCAACCTTGCATCCTGTGATCGATACTCCCGAGGTAAAGCCTGCACTTTCATTTTTATGTACAGAATGAAATCAGTAGAATGTTTAATTAGGATATTGCATAGTGTACTTCCAGAATTGCTAAGTTGTTGGCTAGATGATCAAGGTTGTTTAATTAGGATATTGCATAATGTACTTCTGTGATTGACAGATTCTTAGATGTGGTTTGCAACAAAGTAGAGGTTATGATTCTAAGTTTGAATTTGATTGAGTCCCTGCTTTACAAAAAAACCTCTTTCATAAAGACTGCCTGTGTGTTTGCTTGAGGACAAGCAAAAGGTTAAGTCTGGGGGAGTTGATATACCATGGATTTTACCTGTTTTTACCCATGGTATATGAGTATTTTTATTACTATTATCTATGTTTTGGAGTCTATTAGGTATGTTTTCAGGCTCAGGAGAATTTTGGAGAAAAGTGATGTTTTAGGTGCCTTTTTGGAGCTTAAAAAAGAGTTCACCCGAGATGAGACCAGAGGTCGACATCCGGAGCTACACATCGATCGATGCACATTCCGTGCTATCGATCGACACACATTTTCCGAAGGACGATACATTGAGATCATAATCGATCGATGTACATCCAGTACTATCAATCGATATCGAGCGGCGAAAGAAGACAAGTTGGACTTGGCCGAACTTGAAGCCCACGACATCACATTTTTACAAGATTGCCCCTGACGATTTTTTAACCTAATGAACTCATATTTATATTTGCCTAAGTGTTTTTGGCAAAGGAGAGCTTTTACCACCATCTTTTCTACACATTTCTTTTACCATTGTTTGATTACTTTGCAAGTTCTCAATAAATTTCTATTTAGTTCTTAATTCTTTACTTGTTCTTCTTAACAAAGGTTATAGGATTCTAGATCTAGAGGAAAGATCCAAAGAGATTTGTGATTTGAACTTAAGTACTTAAGTGTTCATTCCTCTAATAAATCTATGAACTCCTATTATTTACCTTGTTACTATGAATCACTTAGCCATGTCTGAGTAGATTCACTTGTTAGATTTAGGGTTTAAATAGGATATGAGGGATTAGCCCCAACCTACATCTGCTATAGTTGTGATATTTATTGTTAGGATTGTTCACTAATGCTTTTTCTAGATTAGCTAACTAGAACATGAACTTGGATTGCATTATTCATTTAATATAATTTCTGATAACATCCTAAACATGCTATGACCCTCTTGAGACAAGCGAAAGCTGATCTAAGATCAGGGTGAGCACTGTATCAACTCGCGCATAAGTTCTGCTTAGAGCCGTATCGATCGATACTCCTATAGAGTAATCGATCGACGTAGCTAGAGGTGTATCGGTCGATATTCTAATCGAATAATCGATCGATACTGTCGGCGATATAGCTGACCGCAAACACCATTTAGCATCTAAGTAATAGATGGTCTAAATATTGCGAGAGCTGATGGATTCATTTAATAGTGTATAGCTCTGACATATCATGCAAGCAACTTGTTAGCATTTATAGTATTTATAATCCTGAATTCCTGAATACCTACCCTGAATCTAACTACTTTTCCTTATTGTCTTAACCCAAAACCTTTCAACTGATTAATCTTACCATTACTCAAAAACCTGCATTTTACTTTAAACCATTTTCAACCTAGCATAGTCACTAAGATTGCATCTTATTTGTACACTAGCTCTCTATGGATTCGACCCCTAAGTGCTACAACTGAACCTCTTATTTGAGAGAGTAAAGTCACTTCTTAGGGATAAACATTTGAGTGATATCAGTTATTGGATACCGGCTGTGGTGCTCATATTTATACGAATATGAATGGCCTAAGCGATAGTAGAATTTGGAGAAAGGACCAGTGGACTTGCGCGTGGGAAATGGAGCAAGAGTTGCTGCATTAGCCGTGAGAACATTTCATTTGTCTTTACCTTCAGGCTTGGTTTTAGAACTTAAGAATTGCTACTATGTATTTGATAAAAAAAAAGAATTGCTACTATGTACCTTCTATAAGTAGGAATATAATTTCCATTCCTTGTTTGGATCTGGAAGGATTTGAATTTACGATCAAAAACAAGTGTTGTTCTTTTGATAGTAATGATATCTTTTATGGTAGTGGTCCAATTGAGAATGGGCTTTATATTCTAGATCATTGTGTGCCTGTCTATAATATTAGTACCAAAAGATTCAAGTCTAACAACACGAATCAAACTTTCCTTTGGTATTGTTGTTTGGGCCATATAAATGAGAAACGCATTCAAAAGATTCATAGCGATGGACTTTTGAGCTCATTTGAATATGAATCATATGAAAAATGTAAATCTTGTTTGTTGGGTAAAATGACTAAGGCTCCTTTTACTGGACACGGTGAAAGAGCCAAAGACTTGTTGGAACTTATACATAGTGATGTATGTGGACCGATGAGTATAAGTGCCAGAGGAAGCTATCAGTACTTCATTACATTTACTGACGGCTTCAGTAGATATGGTTATGTTTATCTAACGAAACATAAGTCTGAATCTTTTAAAAAGTTCTAAGAATTTCAGAATGAAGTACAAAATCAGCTTGACAAGAAAATCAAAGCTCTTCAATCTGATCGAGGTGGAGAATATTTGAGTAAAGCATTGAATGATCACCTGAGAGAATGTGGAATTGTTTCAAAACTCACTCCTCCAGGAACACCACAATGGAATGATGTGTCTGAAAGGAGGAATCGAACTTTATTAGATATGGTTTGGTCTATGATGAGTCATGCAGTTCTTCCACCATCCTTTTGGGGTGACACTCTTGAAACTTCTGCGTTCACGCTAAACAGATGTCCATCAAATCAGTTGAGAAGACACCATATGAGATGTGGACTACAAAGGTTCCAAATTTGTCTTTTCTGAAAATTTGGGGTTCTGATGCTTATGTTAAATGTATGTTTATAGATAAGCTTGGACCAAAATCTGATAAATGCTCTTTCGTTGGTTATCCCAAAGAAACCAAAGTTTATTACTTTTACAACTCCACCGAGAACAAAGTGTTTGTTTCTCGTAGTGGCATTTTTCTTGAGAGAGAATTTCTTTCAAAGAAGAATAATGGGAGTAAAGTACAACTCGAAGAAGTTCGAGAAACACAGGAGATTGTTTCATCGTCTCAAGAAGATGATCAATTAGATTTACGAAAAGTCGTAGAATCTACACCTGTGGAACCTGAGGTACGTAGGTCCGAAAGGACGTATCACAAACCTGATAGATATGGGGTGTGGGTGATGGATCTTCATGATCTATTGATCATAGAAAGTGATGAACCTACATCCTTTAAAGAAGCTATGATGGGCCCTGACTCTGATAGATGGTGAGAAGCCGCAGAATCCGAGATAGACTCCATGTCAGAAAAAAAACTGTGGACTTTGGTTGATTTTACCTGATGGTGTTATAACCATTTAGTGTAAATGCTTTTCAAGAAGAAAACTGTCATGGATGATAATATACGGATATACAAAGCTAGATTGGTGGCTAAATGTTACAAACAAATTCATGGTATTGACTATGATGAAACCTATTCACCAGTTGCAATACTTAAGTCTATTCAGATTCTCCTAGCAACTGCTGCTTATTATGACTATGAGATTTGGCAGGTGAATATGAAAACAGCTTTCCTCAATGGAAATCTTGAAGAGGATGTGTACATGACACAACCTGAAGGTTTCACAGTCCCTGGAAGTGCTGGGAAAGTATGCAAGCTTAACTGTGCCATTTATGAAGGAGATAATGAGGTGATCAAAGATTTTTAATGAGGTAATCAGAGAGTTTGATTTCATTAGAGATGAAGGAGAACCTTGTGTTTACAAGAAGACTAGTGGGAGCGCAGTTGTTTTCTTAGTGTTGTATGTAGATGACATACTTCTCATTGGAAATGACGTTCATATGCTTAATTCTGTAAAGACTTGGCTTGGAGGTTGTTTCTTAATGAAAGACATGGGAGAAGCTGCATATATTCTTGGAATAAGAATCTATAGAGAGAGATTAAATAAGACTATTGGATTATGTCAAGATGCTTATATCAATAAGGTTTTGCATAGATTCAAGATGCATGATTCCAAGAAAGGTTTCTTGCCGATGTCTCTAACTCTCAGCAAGACTCAGTGTCCGTCGACACATGATGAGCGAGAGCGCATTAGTAGAATCCCATGTGCTTCTGCTGTAGGATCTATCATGTATGCCATGCTCTGTACTCGTCCAGATGTTGCATATGCTTTGAGCATGATGAGTCGATACCAATCTGATCCAGGTGAAAGTCACTGGAAAGCAGTAAAGACTATCCTCAAGTAATTGAGAAATACTAAAGATAAGTTCTTGGTCTATGGAGGAAGTGATGAGCTTGTTGTGAGTGGTTACACTGATGCCAGCTTTCAGACGGAAAAATATGATTTCCGATCACAATCTGGTTTCATCTTTTGTCTTAATGGCGGAGCAGTGAGTTGGATGAGTTCCAAGAAAAGCACGTTAGCAAACTCAACAACTGAAGCTGAATACATCGCTGCTTCTGAAGCAGCAAAGGAAGCTGTTTGGATTCGGAAGTTTATTGCTGAACAGGGTGTGGTTCCCAGTATTTCTAATCCAGTGCATCCCTATTGTGACAATAATGGAGCCATCGTACAGGCAAAAGAACCCAGATCCCACCAAAAATCCAAACACATTCAAAGGAGATATCACCTCATTCGTGATATCGTCGATAGAGGATATGTGAAGATTAGCAGAGTCTCAATGGATGCAAATGTTGCTGATCCATTGACTAAGTCTCTTACACGGCCTAAGCATGAGAGTCATACTACTGCTATAGGCATTAAGTTTCTTCATATGTGATCTTGATTCTAGTGGGAGATTTTTATTTTATGATATGATGTTTAGGTTTACATACATTTGGTTATGTTTTAAATTAATGAAATTGTTTAATATTTACTTAATTATTGGATAAATAATTAAATGTCCCAAAATAATTTATATCATTCTTATAGGTCATCATGTATGTGACTTGATCATGAAACCCTATAAGTGAAAGATGCTATAAATTATTGAGGTCCCTAGTCAAGGTTGTTAACGTGAGACATTAATAACCATGAATGGCTAGTATGTGAGGTGATTGATGACTAAGTTTCATGGAATCATTCAATATGTGGTATTGAAGTCAATCACATGGATATGTGTTACAGAACACATGATCGGACTGACCCGCTATGAGAACTCTACAAGATTGTTATATGAGTGTCGTAAGAGTTTCTCATTATGACTATAGAATATAGTCCTTAGACCTGAGTACGTCATGATTCTTCACTTATGGATTACTTCACTGACCTTGTCAAACGTCAGCCGTAACCGGTGATTATAAAGGCATTGATTAGGTGTTCTAAAAAGTTTGTAAGGAACAGGAATGTAACAAGATGGGATTTGTCCCTCCCATGTAATGGGAGATAAATATCTCTGGACCTATGGAAGATTTGATATTGAAAAATGCATGGCCGTGCTCAAACGAGGTGAATGTCAGTCGTTTGTTTGATCAATATAAATCAGAGTTCGATAAATGTGATCTAGCTTAATAAGGATGACACTAGTTCTTACTTATGGTGAGATCGAGATATAGAGACAAATGGATTATGAGAATAGATGATTCTTGTACAAGTGGGAGATTGTTGGGAATATCCTAACATCATTTGTACTTATTCTTATTAAAGTCGTAACGTCGAGATTTGACAATCGTATAATATTAGGTGGTTATAATGTTTTGCTAGAAACCGCTTATAGTCTATGAATTGAGAATTCATTGCTAATATTATATGATCCTATAAGGTCACACACCTAAGCAAACTGAATGATAAATAAGTTGGATATTTTATATAAAAGTATTATGTATATGTGATATACATAATATGACTTTTGTATATATACATATATATATATATATATATATATATATATATATATATATATATTTGGATACTGAATATTTTAATGTGATTAAGATTAATGAATGAAATGGGTTTGGCCCAATATCATACCTAATGGGTTAGGTCATACGATTAGTATATATATAAACTTTCATTATGAAGCAAAGGTAGTTGTTGTTCGCCGCATACAAGGACGTGCTCCTTCAAAGATAAGAAAGAAAGTGGTTTCTTCTTAGGCAAGCAACTAAGAGATCTAACATATATACGAAACTGTTCGTCTTATTCTGAGATACGATCTCAACAGCACTAGCATCCCGTTAAGTTTGTGTGCGTGTGGGTATCGATAGAGGCACGACGTTTGGAATGCTTTAAATCTCGATTTAGTTTGTTTGTTTTTCCGCTGCAAAATTTCAAGGTATATTCGAAACCCTAAGATCTAAGTTTATTTCAGTATTGGCATGAGATTCTAGGCATCTGAATTCATAGGTTGATTTATAAATCGTTATAAACCGGTAAGAATTCCAACAGTTAAGCAACGTGCTTCTTTCCCAATTTCCATCGCACATTGTCTGGGGTCCTCGTGCCTCAGTCTTTTAGTTATGTTACACACTGCATTCTGGCTAAAACCATATCTCAACCAACACCACACCAATATCACACTGGCTAATAGCTATACTGGTCCTGGAGATATGAATTGTACTCCCGTGTTGTTGCTTCCATTATGAGCCACCACAAGCAGCCTATAGAGACTCATTTGATTTCAAGGAGGGAAGCACATGTTAAACTTCAGAATGATTGTGTTCAACTCCAATGTTAAGAAGATGATCCAAAGAGTGTGTGCTTGAATAAGAAGCCAAGGGCCTTGCAGTGGATGCCACTAGTCTTTGTCTTAATGAGTTGGCGCCTTTTCCATATAAAAAAAGTTCAATATTCGCATTAAACGTACGATAGCTAGGTCATGTGTGAACACAAACTCGTACGTTTGACCATTAAAGTGGAGTACTATATAGTTTCTATACATGCCAAAGTTTTTATATAGAATGGCAAAGTTTTTCAAGGATCATACCAAATCAATTGCATATCAAGATATCCAGAACAATACCCTCCCACCGGCATTCGTTTAAATTTGGAAACATGTGCCGAAAAGTTAGCTGAAGAACATAAATATAAATAGTATTAGTGGTAACACATGGAAAAAACATAAGATAACGAAGACAAAAGACCAACCTCCAATAACTCAAAATCAATCAAAAGCACCCACATAAGCGGTTGATTCCTGATCAAATTTGCTTTTCTCCACTATCCAATGCTGTGACCCAAGAAAAACGTGTCAATTACTTTGTCTTGAAAAATTGTTAGAAAGCATAAGCATTTAGATGAATATGAAAGTTATACCAACCAAAATGAGAAGCACATGAGAAGATGTCTTTGTTTAAAAAATAATAAAAGGGTGTCGATGAGAATACTGTCACATCCCAGTTCTCCCAAACCGAGATAGTTTTGTTTTCTTGTTAATCATCTTGATTTAGACCTAAGTCTATTAGCTTTTTTCTTTCTTCTCTGTCCCGCGTAGTAAACCCTAGGGTTTCCACCTCGTTTTCTTATAAAAAGGAGCCTTCCCCTTCTCTTTTCTCTCATTTAGAAACCAGAGTGAAGCCCTGCAGATTACCAGAGAGATCTGAAAACTCTAGCCGTCAAGGTTTCTCTTTTTCTCTTTTATCTTGTTCTCTATTGGCTGATCTCTCTCTCTCTTCTCTCTCGCCTGCGTCTCTCTCCTTTTCTCCTTAGTGTTCGCCATTTGCTGCAAACCGGAGTCAAGCCATCAGAGATCTCCGATGAACCGATATAGATCTGTGTCAAGATTTCTTCTTTTCTTCTTTCTAGATCTGGTCACTGGTGAGGTAAGGAACAATAGTTCTCCTTTTCTCCATCTCGTTCTTCTATTTTATCTTGGATTTCTCATCCAGGGTCCTTTGGTGGTAGCACCGATCATTTCTATTGTAGATTTGGTTCGTGGAAAGCCGTAAGCTTCAGATCTGCTTCTTCTCTCTTTTCCATCCGCAGATCTAAGGCCAAGGTGAGGACTGATGTGATCTCTTCTTCCTTCTTTCATTATCGCTCCATAGTAGAAGATTCTATTTAAACCATTCATACCTATGTGTTATCTATTAGTTTACGCGTAGTTGTTTGATAAATGAACTATATCTTATATACATATATCCCTATATATTATATTGAAATGTGTGAACACCTAGATCTATTCAAAGGTAACTAAAACGAGTATAATTGTATGGTGATTGAGACTTGTATGCGGATGTTTGCATTGTGTGGGGAATAAGCATCTGTGGGTAGTGTATGATATATGGAATGGCTTAAGGTCTATGTGTGCCGGTGCAACGTGTTTGAGAGTTTTTGGGCATTGCATCATTTCTTGTTGGGTTATGCGGAGACCGAACGAGGTGGCATGACTCATCGCCGGAGCGGGCCTGCGACGTGCCTGTGTGTGAAGTTGAGCGTGTATTACGTGGGGACCGAACGAGGTGGCGTGATCATGTGAGTGTTGTTGCATGAATCGCGCAGAGAGCGAACGAGGTGGCGTGATCATGTGAGTTGGTCGATGTGGCGTAGTCTCATTGTTGGCACCGTTGGGTTTTATCCTCGTTTCTTGTTGATTGCTCTTTTTTTTACTGGATGTTCTAGGTAGAGCTTTTGTAATGTTCTGTGGTGAATGTTGGGTGATGATTTCGGGGCTAATTGAGCTTCCCTCACTGAGCTTTTGTCAAAATGCTCACCCCTCCTTCTTTCCTTTTCATTTCAGGTTTGATTCATGTTGGTGGGTTTTTTGTCAAAGACGTCTTGGGATCCGAAAGACACATTGTTTCAGCCTTGTGGCTGGAGACAAGTGTCCTGATATCGCCGACCATTTCCGCTACGCTGGGTCGGAGTGTCACAAATACCATATGCAAATTTTTTTTAACAACTTTGTATGTTGGGTGATCAGGCACATAGATTTGGATGTAAGCATGTATGATCTCTCACAAAGTTCTTCGACATGAGCAAACTTAATAAGAAGGTAAATTACAAATGGTGAATATACAGCAATAGATGCTGACTCTTTGAGAACATGTTACCTATTCAAGATCATGGAGGAGAAACTTTTTAAACTGTCTAGCATCATCACGTTTCTAGGTGGAATAATTGTCATAATTATTATATTTTGCTCACTAAAGCCAGAAAGAGATAGTCAAATGCATACAGAAAGGGTAATGTGAGTAAATGATAGGTACCACAAGGCATTTGTAAGGAAGAAGAATAAAGAAGTGAGGAAACAGAGTGAGGCTGACGTGGTAAGAGCCATCGGATCGCAAGTTCAAATGAAGTGAAGCAAACCCGCGGATTCAACAAGAATCTTTGCCGTTACGGAAATCATCTTTTCTAAATAGTAGATTGTTGTTCATTGTAGAGTTTTATGCTTTGATGTTGATTTTTTAGACACTATGAGTCTATCTCTCTCGTTCGCCATGATAGTCTAGTTTGTTTCGAACTCAAAGCTATATACGTTGTATTGGATTTACAGGAGGAATATACAAGTGTTTACAGAGTTCATAAATCTAAACTTTATAAGTGGTGCAGCGAAAAGTTCAAAGCAACGTGGAGATGTCAGCGAGTTCAACACCAGTTCAACCTCGATTCAAAGATGACTATGAAGAGTTTGATGCACGAGCTCGAGCTGATCAGAATTTCGTAATCAAAGGCTATACGACGCTCAAAATTGAGGATGAGGCGAAAAAAGAAGAGATAAAGGCGATGAATACTCGGTTATCAGCCATTGAATCGTCGATGGAGACAATGTGATCAGAGTTCTGATCTTCGATGGCGACGATGAGCTCTGATTTCCGATCGTTTATGATGATGGTTGGAAAACAACCAGCGGCTGAAGTAGAAGCTCACCCAGCTCGTTTTTCACAATCAGATCTTCCCAATCAACGTATCAGGTCCGTAATCCTCAATTGGAACAAAACCGGGATCAACCACTAGGATATCGACCTATGAATTTGAATGTTGCGAATCGTGATAATATGTTGAAGAAGATTGAGTTGCCTTGTTTTGATGGTAGTCGTGCCTATGAGTGGATCTTTGATGTGGAGAATTATTTTACTATGGGGAACTATGAGAATCGAGAGAAGTTGGAAGTATTACCTTTGTATCTACAAGTTCAAGTCAAAAGATGGTTTACGTGGGTGATGAAGAGAGGCAGTTTCTTTGTTTGGGTTGATTTTAAAGAGAGAATGGTTGTGCGTTTTGGTAAGTCCATTGAAGATGATCCGGCTACGCGTTTGTTTGCTCTGCGTCAAACGGGTTCTGTATCGGATTATGTTTCCCAATTTAAAGACTTATCAGCTCAAGTTCCTGGTTTATCAGATCATCTATTGGAGAGAATTTTCTACTTGGGTTGAATAGAGAGATGAAGGAAGTTATAAGAACGAAGGATCCTCAAGGTTTTCCAAATTACATCGCTGCGGTTCTGAAAATGGAAACGAGTGTATTCTGTGACATTGTGAGTTATGTGCCAAAGAATGGAGGGGAGAAACAATATACGAAAATCTTGAACTATAACAAAGCTTCTTATACCGACACAACGACTATCATTCATGATAAACAACGGCTGGAAGCTAGTGGAAGTAAACACACGACACAACAGCAGCCACAAACACAACGAGCTCGACAGAGATATACTGATGCGGAACTGGATGCATTAAGAAGAAACAAATTATGTTTCAAGTGTAAAGGCCCATGGTCTCGTACACATGACTGTCCATTTAAAGAATTGAGGATTCTCACAGAGGTCAAAGGATTAGAAATGGAAGTTTTAGACCAAGAAAAAGATCAGTTCTGCTTAGTGGAGCACAACGGACATCAAGAGTTGATGAATTTGTCATATAATTCTTTTCTTGGGATTGAATCTCCAAAAACAACAAAGATGAGAGGAGAATCAATCAAAAGGAGATAATTGTCATGCTCAATAGTGGAGCATCCCACAACTTTATTTCACCTTTAGTTGTGGAAAAGCTACATTTGAAACTTTCTGCAGCATGTAGCTTGGATGTGTTACTGGGGAATGGCATCACTGTAAAGGCTTATGGAGTTTGCCGAGCAGTGCCGTTCGTTCTCAATCAAACAGAATTCACATCTGACTTTATCTCCTTAGAACTGTGAAGTGTGGATGTTATATTAGGTGTGCAATAGCTGGAAACGTTAGGCAGATGTGAAGTTGATTGGAAGCAGCAAGAACTCACATTTGTCTATCAAGGGAAGAGGGTCACTTTGCTAGGAGATCCGGAGTTGCATAGCATGCCTCTCTCCCTAAAGTCATTGTCTCCTAACTGGGGGAGTGAACATATTAGTAGGGAAGTACAGTTGTTTACTGCGACAGAAACATCACCAGTACCAGAAATTGTAGACAAACTCCAGACGTGGTTGAACAATTATGAAGATATTTTTGCGATGCCAGCAGGTTTACCACCTCTCAGAGGGCATGAACATTCTATTACTCTGCTTCCTGGTATATCTGCAGTATCTGTTCAGCCATATAGATACCCTCACGCAAGGAAAGAAGTAATGGAACAAATGGTCAACAAGATGTTAACTTCTGGAATAATAAGACAAAGTGTAAGTCCTTTCTCAAGTTGATATACCATGGATTTGACCCGTTGTTACCCATGGTATATAGGTGTTTTAAGATATATATATATATATATATATATATATATTATGTTTTGGTGTCTATTATGTATGTTTTCAGGTTCAGGAGCATTTTGGAGTAAAGACATGATTTTGGAGCATTTTGAAGCTTAGTAGAGATTCCATCCGAGCTGACCATCAAACCAGACCAGAGGTCGATATTTAGAGACAACAATCGATCGAACCACACCCTGTGCCATCGATTGACATCAGTATCCAGAGGTCGACGTATCGAGATTATATTGGATCGATGCACATCCTGTGACATTAATCGATACCGAGTCACGCAGAAGACAGAATGGTTCCAGCCAACTTTAAACCCAAGTCTTCACCAAATTACAAGATTACCCCTGACGTGATTTTTTAACCTAATGAACTCAATATTTATATCTTGCGTATGTGTTTAAGGTAAAGCATGCTTTCAAATTTTCTTAGTTCTATTCTATTAAGGTTTTTAGAGATTTTAAGAGTTGGAGAGAAGATCCAAAGGGATTTGTGATTGGAACTTCATTATTTGTTTCTCTATTATTCTATCTATGCAGTTCTTCTTTCACCATGTTGTTATGAATTGCTTGGCCATGTCTGAGTACTTCTATTGTTAGATTTAAGGTTCAAATAGGTTGTGAGGGATTAGGCCCAAGTATAGATAGCTAATTTGATATTCATTGTTAGGATGCTCTTAATGCTTGTGTTCTAGAATAGCTAACTAGAACCTTGACCTAGGATTGCTTGTTAACTTGACTGCATCCTGAATCCATCCTATTCAAGCTAAGATTACAAGAGAAAGGCGGAAGCTGATCTAAGAGTCTTAGTGAGCAATCGATACTCCTATAGACTCATCGATCGACACTTTCTAATTGATCAAACCGATTGGTGAGATCATTATATCTACTCATCAGACGAATCTAGAAAACAAACGCTGGTCGATTTGTTCATAAGCTGTTGAGCTCTTTAATATCATGCATGCAACTTGTTAGGCATCTATAGTATTATAATCCTGATCAACTGAATAGAAACCCTAAGTCTAGCTACTTTCTTTAAATGTCAAAACCCTCAATCAAACCAATCGAGCTACTGCCTTGCTAAAACGCAATTTAAAGTTAATCATAATCAACCTAGTTTAGTCACTAAGGATCAGATTTTTTCTGTTCCCCAGATCCCTGTGAATTCGATCCCTAAGTACTACAACTAAACTTCTTATTTGAGAGAGTAATGCATTCCTTAGGGTAATTTGAGTGAGATCACAAGTCCAGTATTATTGGTTAAGAAGAAGGATGGAGGGTTTTGCTTTTGTGTTGACTATAGGGCGTTAAACAGATCAACAGTGCCAGATAAATATCTAATTCCAGTTATAGATCAGATTTTGGATGAGCTTAATGGTGCAAGAGTATTTTCCAAGCTTGATATGCAGTCAGGGTATCACCAAATACGAATGCGTGAAGAAGATATAGAGAAAACTGCTTTTAGAACATTGGAAGGACATTATGAGTTATTGGTTATGCCTTTTGGGCTCACCAACGCGCCAGCCAATTTTCAAGCTCTAATGAATAAAGTCTTCAAGCCATTCTTAAGAGATTTTGTATTGGTCTTTTTTGATGATCTTCTGGTTTATAGCAAGAGCGTAGAGCTTCATTTTCAACATTTGGAGAAGGTGTTGCAGGTTTAAGAGAGCAGAAACTCTTTGCAAACCGTAAGAAGTGCTTGTTTGGTGTCAATCAGGTTGACTACGTAGGTCATATCAGTTCTCAAGAGGGTGTTGGGACAGACATTACAAAAACAGAAGTTAAGATGAATTGGTCAACTCCTAAAACAGTGAAGCAGTTGAGAGGATTCTTGGAGTTGACAGGATATTACAGGAGATTTGTGAAGAATTACAGTGTGATCGCGAGGCCTTTAACACCATTTCTTAAACGAGATCAGTTTGAGTGGACAAGCGAGACTCAGTGTGCGTTTGAAGCATTAAAAACAGCTATGACAACAGCTACTGTTCTCGCCTTGCCAGATTTTTGAAAGGTATTTGTTGTCGAAACTGATGCTTCCGAGATTGGAGTTGGAGCAGTTTTAATGCAAGACAAGAGGCCTTTAGCATTTTTCAGTCATGCCTTGACAGAACGGAAAAGACTTAAGCCTGATTATGAGAGAGAGTTGATGGCTGTGGTGATGGCTGTGAGGAAATCGAAACACTATCTGTTGGGCCGGAAATTTCAAGTGCATACAGATCAGAGGAGTATTAAATACTTCTTGGAGCAGAAAGAAGTAAATATGGAGTATCAGAGGTGGTTAACAAGACTGTTGGGATTCAATTTTGAATTTTTTTACAAGCCAGGATGTGAAAACAAAGCTGCTGATGGACTATCTCGTTGTATGCACTCGTCTTCATTGTCTGCAGTAACCGTTCCAGTGGTACTACAGTGGGAAGACTTATATAAAGAGATTGCAGACAATGTACCTATTCAAATGGTGATTCAGAAGTTATTGAGTAAGGAACTGCAGTCTACGAAGCTGAAGGTGATTGATGGTAAAATTTGGTCTAAGCAACGTTTGGTCATACCGAAAACCTCAAGGTTCATTCCGTTAATATTGAGGGAGTGTCATGATAGTAAAACAGGAGGACACTCAGGCGTGATGAAGACAGTACAATGGGTTCATCGTTCGTTTACGTGGAAGGGTCTGAAGAAGCAGATACAGGATTATGTTGCGAATTTTTCAGTATGTCAAACTCATAAGCACTCAACGTTATCTCCTGCAGGATTGCTTCAACTGTTACTCATTCCAGATAGGATTTGGGAAGATATAAACATGGATTTTATTTAAGGTCTACCGATGTCAAATGGAGTGAATGTGGTGTTGGTTATTGTTGATAGGCTGAGTAAATCAGCTCATTTTCACGGCCTGAAACATCTTTTTACATCAGCAGATGTAGCAAAGAAGTTTGTGATAGAGATTGTTCGCTTACATGGTTATCTTCGCAGCATTGTCTCTGATCGAGATTGTATTTTTTTAGTCAATTTTGGAAAGCGTGCTTCAAGCAAGCAGGAACAAACTTGAAATTCAATACTGCTTTTCATCCTCAAACTGACAGACATTCAGAAGTCTTGACTCGCTGCTTGGAAACCTATCTTAGATGCTTTGTTTCATCTCATCCCCGAACTTGGTCACAATTTCTTTGTTGGGCAGAGTATTGGTACAATACTTCGTGTCAAAGCGCGATTCAGTCTACTCCCTTCAAAGTTTTATATGGTCGTGACCCTCCGGCTTTGATTCGTTAAGAAGATTGTTCGACAAAGAACTTTAAATTAGAAGTCTCTTTGAAACAGAGGGATGCAGCCTTGAATGTTATCAAGCAAAGTTTGGTCAGCGCTCATGAGTTGATGAAATTTCAAGCTGATAAACATAGGCAGGATGTGGAGTTCTCAGTGGGGGGGGGATGGTATATTCGAAGCTACGTCCTTATAGACAACAGTCTGTGGTGAGGAGGTTCTGTCAAAATCTTGCGTCTAAGTTCTATGGTCCATATAAGGTGTTGGAGAGGATTGGCAAGGCGGCTTATAAGTTGGAGTTGCGAGCAGACTCGAAAATTCATCCGGTATTTCTCACTACTCAGCTTAAGGAGGCTTTAGGCACGAACGCTCAAGTGCAGCAATTACCACTGGTTTGTTTGGGCGAAGTCATCGATGAGATGATTACTGCTGATGTGTTAGCGAAACGTTGCAATGAGAAAGGTGATTTGCAACTTCTCGTTCATTGGAAGGAAACGTTATAAGAAGATGATTCTTGGATGCTTTCACGAGACTTTGTAGCTTGTTTTTCATCATTCAAGTTTGAGGGCAAGCTTGGTTTCAATGGGCAAGGTATTGATAGGTACCACAAAGCGTTTGTAAGGAAGAAGAATAATGAAGTGGGGAAACAGAGTGAGGCTGACGTGGCAAGAGCCGTTGGATCGCAAGTTCAAATGAAGTGAAGCAAACTGCGGATTCAACAAGAGTCTTTGCCGTTACGGAAATCATCGTTTCTAAATAGTAGATTGTTGTTCATTGTAGAGTTTTATCCTTTGATGTGGATTGTTTAGACGCTATGAGTCTATCTCTCTCGTTCGCCATGAGAACGATGATTCAAGCTGGATTCACCATGAGAGTCTAGTTTGTTTTGTACTCAAAGCTATATACATTGTATTGGATTTACAGGAGGAATATACAAGTGTTTACAAAGTTCATAGATTAATACTCTATCATTAAGGGATTAAAAAGTAAGCCTGGAAGAGAAATAGCTAACAAAATGACGGCCATCCCATGAATTAAGCAGGATTAGAACCCTACAAAAGGAAAAAACTATTTACATCACAATAAACTATCAGAAAGAGATTCATATATACGGTGGAGGGAGGATGAGACAGATCCAGTCGGATAACAACATCGAGTTTCCCTTTAACCATCTTCAATATACTACTAATTGGATGATTCCCACGGGTTCCTTCCCGCTTGATCTGCGTAATCAACACACTGAACCCAAAATCTGGATTTTGTTGCTTTTTGTTTAAGGTCTCTGTGGAGTTCGAGAGAAGCGAGGAGGCCGTCTGAGATTTATAGTGTTAAGTTGAGCGGAGTTGAAGAGAAATTTCTTGCATGTTGCGTACGCTTGGCTGTCTCGGGGAGAGGAAGGCTTCTCATGGGATTAGGGTTTAGACATGACCATAACTCATATAAATACCAAATATGAGAACAAACCGAACCAGTTTTGTGTGTGCTATAAAATGCTTACGTTGTGAGGAGGAAGCTGAAGGAACGAAGAACGTGAACTTATGAGATGATGTGGTTTGTGATTTTTCCTTGAAACCACTAGACACGGTCTTCGTCTTCTAGAGTCGGTGAGAGCTGCTGTTAGTGTTGATTCATCTGGCTTTCTTTCTCGCCGACAAAGGTAAACCGGAACTGTTATGGGTTGCATTCAATCGTTGTCATTAACGACTTTCTGAATTCCTTGTTCCCAAGCCTTCCATGATTCCTCATTCAATGCAAACTTTACTATCCTCTGTTTTCTGATTCTGTAGCTATAAATTGGTGATTTTGTATCTGTAAAATTCATCATTCCATTTCTTCACATTCATATTAATCCAAATACTTCTGCAGATTAGAATGGCAAAGTCCATTCTCCTTCTCCTCCTCACTGACTTGAAAGTTGGGCATTGTAGTCGGAGTTTGTCAGAAGCGGCAATACTTCTCCCTCTAAGCTTTTATTCTTTGTTTCCTTCCATTCTCCCTCAGATTTCGTGTTAACAACATACGTTCTCTCCATCTTCTTTTTAATTTCCATTGTAGAATTTCCCGGAAATTATTGAGATTTTTATTTTTAAGTGTCTCTACAAAGTTAATATTTTATATTTTTATTATTGATAGTTTCTAAGAAAAGAATGAACTCTGTGAGAATCTTCATGTGATATAAGTGAAAAAGTCTACACATTTTTAAATTACCCTTAGTTTTGAATTCAGCCAACCCTTTGTGGATGTTTCTGCAGATATGAGCATTGGTCTCTACGACCTTCATCTTTCGAGTATTCAATCATCATCATCATCAGCAGCTCATAAGAGAAAGGAGAGATACTTAGCAAAGCGATCAATAGCTTTACCTTCAATGAACTCAGACTTGCAACTAAAAACTTCATATCAAACTCTGTCTCCGAGAAGGTGATTTCGGTTCTGACTATAGAGGTTGGATCGATGAGACTACTTCAACTCCAACTAAATCCATCACCGGTTTTGTAGTTCCTGACTAGAGTCTTAACCCTGATGGATTTCAAGGTCACCGAGAATAGCGGGTACACACAAAATTGTTCTTATTATTATGTCACTCCAATCTTAAATTTCTATTGCTTGATTTCGTGACTTGTTTGTCTGATTTGTTGCGAGGCCAAACAGAGATCAACTGCTTGAAGCAGTTAAGTCACCAACTTAGTTAAACTGATTGGCTATTGATTGGAAGATGAACAACGGCTTCTTTTGTACGAGTTTATGCATAAGGGTAGTCTTGAGAATCATACGTTCACAAGTGAGTTCATAAATCAATATTTTATTGAAACTATCAGGCGATTGTTTGTTCTTATGTGTTAATGGTGTTGATATACCATTGATTTTACCCATTTTCACCCATGGTATATAAGTGTTTTAGGATATAATTATTATGTTTGGGAGTCTATTGAGTATGTTTTCAGGTTCAAGATGTTTTCAGCTCAGAAGTGTTTTGGAATAAAGTGATGATATTGGAGCATTTTGGAGCATAAAAGAGATTTCACCCGGGCTGACCATCGAGCAGACCAAATCAGAGATAATAATCGATCGATGCACACCTCGTGCCACCGGTCGACGGCAAAGTGAGCAAGGCCTGAATGGTTCCAGCCGACTTGAAGCCCAAATCAACACCAATTTACAAGATTATCCCAGACAAGTTTTAGATCTAATAATGTACTCTCCCATTGTTCTAGGCAACACACGCTTTCTTTTATTTCATTTTCTCACAGCAAAGGTTTTTAGGATTTTTAGTAGTTTGGAGAGAAGATCCAAGACTCCTTCAGAGATTTGTGATTGGAACTCCAGTTTACCTATTATATATCTATCTATGCAGTTTTATTATTCTATGGCTATGTTTTGCTTAGCTATTTCTGTGTAATTCACCTGTTAGGTTTAGTGTTCAAATAGGTTATGGAGGATTAGCCCAAAATATAGAATTGCTAAGTTGTGATATTCATCAATAGGTTGTTCTTACTGCTTGTGTTCTAGAGTAGCTAACTAGAACCATGATTTTAGAATCATTTATACAATTACAAACGCTTGGTCTTTTATCTGAAACTAACCTAATTGAGCTAGGATTGCTAGAAACAAATGACAGTTGATCAAGGAAGCTTAGTGAACACAATTCAACCCGATCGTAAAGCTTGCTAAAAGCAATATCGATCGATAATCATATAGATTAATAGATCGATGTAGTGAAAGGTGTATCGATCGACATTCATATAGAATAATCGATCGACACTTTCTTGAGATCAACAAGCGAAAGCTGAGACCCAAGATCTAGATGTTAGGCAATCTAAACAAACAAAAGTTGATAGATTGTACTCCCATTTGAGTTCTATAATATCTTGCAAGCAACTGTTCGCCTCTATATTACTATAATCCTGATTACCTGAATAGAAACCCTAAGTCTAACGCTTTCTATTTATTTCTTTAAAACCTCAGTCTAGTTACTTGAACAACTACCTTGATCACCTTGTTTTCTTTTAAATTAATAATATTGACCTAGCTTCATCCCTGCTGATTAGGATTTAATGTGTTCCCTAGCTCTCTGTGGATTCGATCCCTAAGTACTACAACTTGACCTCTTTTGATGAGAGTACAATTGCTCCTTGGATAATTTGAGCATGTACCAAATTTGGCGCCGCTGCCGGGGAGCTTTTATCGTCATTAGATTTTGTCTAGTCCGATTGAGTCTAGATTATTTTTATGTTTACTGACAAAAAATTTTCTTGTCTTTTCAGGTGCATGCCCAGCAGTACCAGAAGCAACAAGGAACAACCGCTATTCTTCTCAAATCATGCACACTTAAAATGCTCAATCCGCAAAGAGAGACGCTCCGCATCGATCGACACCAATACTTGTCCATCGACCAATACTCGCATTCCACCATCGACCGAGACCTCTCGACCGTCGACCGACATCTTACATCCGAGATCGATCGGTACTTCATCCCGAACATCGATCGAAACTCAACCGCGAGACATGGTTGCGACTCTAGTTCTTATTCAGGACGAGAATGGAAACCTGCATGACCAGGATGGTCATCTGCGTAATGCAGCAGGTCAAAAGATTAATGATCAGGGTGCTGTAATCCCTGATCCTGATGGTGAAGCTTTTACAGCTGCTGAAGTTGTAGAAGAAGCTGGTCGAACCAGAACTTTGGCTGACTACAACCGACCAGACCAATACTACGCCAACAGATCTGCTATTTGTTCTCCAGCTATTGAGAGGAACGACTTCGAGCTGAAGCCTCAGAACTACACACTTGTCGGAGAGACACCCTACTGTGGGTTATTCCATGATCATCCTACGGAGCATCTATAGCGGTTCGAGGATCTAGTTCATGCCATTAAAGCCAATGGAGTTCCCGTGGACTATCTCTTCTGCAAGCTCTTCAAGTACTCTCTTGCTGGAGGAGCTTCCTAGTGGCTTACGCAGTTACCACCAGGATCTCTTACATCCTGGTCCGACATAAAAACGCATTCCTACGTAACTTCTTTGAAGAGGCACATGCTGAAGACTTGAGGAGCAAGATTACTACATTCACACAGGAGCCTGCAGAGTCATTCAGAAGCTCCTGGATCAGATTCAAGTCTTATCAGAGAGATTGTCCACACCATGGATTCAACCAAGTGCAACTGCTCAGCACTTTCTTCAGAGGCATCGAGCTGGCATATCAGATGGCTCTGGACACAGCTAATGAAGGGAACTTCAACACTAGGAATCCAGAAGAGACTGTGAGACTTATTGATAACTTGGCCTCTAGCAATAGTACCAAGAACACAGATTTTGAGAGGAGAAAATCCGCTACTATCCTTGGGAAGGAGCAAATGGATGATGTGAGGGCTAAGCTAGACAGTGTTCACAAGCTTCTCAGGAAGCAGGTCAGCTTTGCAGAAGATGTAGAGCCTGTAGACATCGACAACAGCAACAAAGTAGAGGAGGATGTGAACTTCATCAGTGGAACTGGATTTCAGAATCAGAAGTCTGGGAATCAGAATGGAAATAGGAACTTCTATGTCGATAAAAGCAACTACAACAAGAGTTCACAGTACCAGAGACCCCACAACAACAACTACAGCAGCAACAAAATAGCTTTGGGAATTCTTCCTACCAGAACCCACCACCACAGACTCAGGAGAGCAAGATTGAAGCTATGCTCGATCAGGTTCTTGAGGACCAGCAGAAGCTAACAGTGGAGTTCAGTGGGAAGATTAATGCTGTCTACACCAACCTTAACACAAAGTTTGAAACTTTGAGAACACATGTGAAGAAGTTGGAGATGCAGGTGGTTCAGGTAGGAGAAGTTAAGAAAAAAGGAAATGAAGAAATGAGGCACCACGTGAATGCCATCATAGATGATGATTTATGGCAAGTGGTGAAGCATGAGAGGCTTCAAGAGGGAGACTTCAAAGTCGAAATCTCAATGAGCTTCGGCAGTTCGCATTGGTGTCGATCGACACCAAGTGACAAACATCGATCAATGAAGTTTGACGATAATCGATTGACCACTCCAACCCAGAATCGATCAACGGAAGAGTCGGTTGCATCATGCAGTACGAATCATGAACCACAAGGAGTGTGCAGCCGACACCCTCATCCACCCAAACACTGCCATATGAGCATGATAAACATCAATCGACACATTGATCACATCGTCAATCGAGATAAAGAGCCCCCCGACGATTGACATCAGCTAGCCAGCATCGATCGACGAGCACCTCTCACCTACCGAGTGCAACTTTCCAAGATAAGCGCAGCTCGACTTAATGCACTCAGAAATCCATCCCAACCTTTGGAGGATGTAGCAGACTGATGTCTTGCATATTTACATGTTTTTAGCTATCATATCTTGTGAATTTTTTCTCATTTAGATTAGGAATTAGGCATCTTTAGGCTCATTTTGCATTCATAAGTCCCTATTAGGTGTTGGAGCACACTTTGGAGATATTGAAGATGTTTGGAAGTTTTGTGATGAAAAAGAGGGGTTTAAAGATGAACATGGACAGAGGCCTTAGGAATATCTTCTGATGCTAAGATTTGGTGGAGGCATGGAATTTTGAGTTAGATTTCCAATGGAAGTGGTTTCAAGACATTTGGAGTCATATTGGAGAAGTTATGGTCAATTGAATGGAAGCACGTCAAGCCACCCGGGTTACCATACCCGAGCCAGACCATCAGGTCATGCTGGATGAGTTCAGTACGCGGCCAGTACCACCCGAGGACGAGGACCCGCACGGGATGGGAGCATAGATGACACGCGGGTGCACACACCCGGGGAGACTCATCCGCATGGGACGGAGCACGGACGCATTGGATGCGCGGTCTTGGATGCTCAGGAGAGACTGCCCGCACGGGATGGACAAGGGACGAACGGACTGGACGCGACCAAGGACGCACCCGACCTTGCCTCACCCGCGTACGAACTGGTGGACGAGCTGATCAGGACACCCGACCTTGCACACCCGTCCGTTCCCACCCGCGCATGGAGGCACCCGGACAGGACTACCCGGCCAACAGCACCCGCACGGCCTGCTAGCTGCTTGACACGGGCCACGCGGCCGAACACACCCGGCCAAGGACCACACTGCCTGACCCGGGTGGCTCAGCTTCTTCCCTTCCTCTTGATTCTGATTGGTCGAAAATCATGTGGCACCAAGGACCTTTTGGACTTTTCTCTTATATTTTTAAGGGCTTTCAAGCCTCCTATATATACTCTTGTAATCTCATTAAGAGAAAAAACTTCTTTTCTCTCAAAAACATAACAAGATCTTGAAGAAAGTTTGGATCTTTGATCCTTTTTATCTCATTTCTTTTGTGTTTAATAGATTATCTTTTTTTCTCTAATCATGTTTAGCCTTGAATCATCATTGATTTTGAGGTTTTCCATGGCTATTAGTGAGTAGATCTATCTAGGGTTCATGGGCTTGGGAGACTAAGGGTGATTAAGTGTAGATCGAAGGTGCTTAGTATTAGATCTATCATCTCCTTGCATTGATTTGGTGTTCTTCATGTTATATTTGGGTTGGCCTCTCAAACATAGAGCCATAGGCATTTCATGCCCGAAAGGTGTTCTATGAAATGCCTGAACCAACTCATCTATGCTTTTAGCTTGCTTTGCCTAAGAGATTAGTTGTCAAAGGAGCTAGGATTGTTATTAGACTCATTCTTTATGCTTGCTTTGATCATTACAGCCAAAGAGATTTGGTGTACTTGGGTGATCATTGCAAAAGAGCATCCATCTAGAGATAGAGCTTGCTTAGTTTTGTTGTCTAGGCATAAGGAATTAGATTGATTGAAAAGTTAGCATCTTGGATTGAACCTTGATCAGCCAAAGTCAATTCCTTTGTCCCAAGAAGCCCCCTTGCTTCATTGAGAAAGAAAGTTCAATCTTTTATTGCATTTTTAATATTGTCTTAGTTTCACAATCATCCTCTCAACTTGATTGCACTTAGATTAAGCATGAACTTGCATTCCCTTTGCATTAGAATCTCTTAGAATTGGATTGACATCTTGTATTCTACAACATTTGATTAGGACCATAGAAAAGTCCTTTCATCAAATTGGCGCCGTTGCCAAATTCTAAGTTGATTGTGACATTGGGATTTAGTCACTTGCTTGAGACTAAATCATTTTTCTTTTCTTGTATTATTGATTCTCCTTTTGCATCTTCCTTTGATATTCAGGTGTATGAACACAAGAAGAAGGGGTGCAACTAACCTGGTTCCCACTGTTGAAGAGATAGCTACACTTGAGAGGGAAATAGCAAGAAGGAGAAGAGAAGAAGAGCAACAGGCTCACATTCAAAGGTTGGGGTTTGAGATGGATTATCACCAGCATCAACCCCAAGATGGCAATGGTCAGGGAGCTGACAACCTTAGACCACAGTGCCAGCAACAACAGCACCCACAGCGGCCAGCTAGAGCCATTGGCACATATGACCGTCCTCACATTCATGGCAACAGGACGGGCATCCGCGCACCAGATGTGGAAGCTAACAACTTTGAGATCAAGTCAGGCTTGTTGAGTGTGATTGAGAACAACAAGTACCATGGCTTGGCTGTAGAAGACCCATTTGATCACTTGGACAAGTTTG
Source organism: Brassica juncea (assembly GCA_018703725.1). Taxonomy (NCBI): domain Eukaryota; kingdom Viridiplantae; phylum Streptophyta; class Magnoliopsida; order Brassicales; family Brassicaceae; genus Brassica; species Brassica juncea. Next base: position 20,798,959 of record CM031935.1, on the reverse strand, counting down.
ATAGCTATTGTGGCTTGTCCAAGACCAATGGTGTGTCAGAAGATGCCTTCAAGCTCAAGTTGTTTCCATTCTCTCTAGGAGACAAGGCACGCCAATGGGAGAAATCTCTACCTAGTGACTCCATCACTACTTGGGATGATTGTAAGAAGGCCTTCTTGGATAAATTCTTCTCCACATCAAGGACAGCCAAGCTGAGGAATGAGATCTCTAGTTTCCAGCAGAAGAACTTGGAAAGCTTTAGTGAAGCATGGGAAAGGTTCAAGGGGTATCAAGCTAAGTGCCCACACCATGGCTTCTCAAAGGAGAGTTTGCTGAGCACATTCTATAGAGGTGCCCTTCCTGAGTTTAGAGCAAGATTGGATACAGCAAGCAATGGTTTCTTCCTGGGCAGGTCTGAAGAAGATGCTGAGGAGCTGGTGGACAACATGGTGAAGAGTGATTCAGTTTACAGTGGAGAACATGACAGAGCTGATAGAACAACCAGAGTTGATGACAACCAGACCAAGAAGGAAATCAAATCCTTGCAAGAGAAGATAGACTTGCTGATTGCTAACCAAGCCAAACAAGAGCAGATCAACTTTGTGGGTGGTCCAAGTCAGGAAAATCCTCCTAAGGCTAATGAAGTTGAGGGGTTAGAAGGGCAAGAAGAGCTTTGCTTCAACAACAACAATGGTTCTTGGTACAGGAAGGAGCCTAACTTTCAGTACAACAACTACCAGCAAAGGTCTTATCCCAACAACCAGCAAGGAGGCTATCAACCAAAGCAAAACACTCAGCAAGGAAACTACCAGCCTAGGCAGAATCCTCCTCCTGGCTTTACAAACCATGGCAATCAATCTACTCAAGCTCAAGGTAGCTCCTCCCAAGCTAAAGCTCCACATTCATCTATGGAAGCTATGTTCAAACAACTATTGGAAGGTCAAGCTAGAGCAGCCAAAGACATTGGCCATGAGTTCAAGACTGTTCACTCCAAGATTGAAAGCAGCTACACTGAGCTAAACAACAAGATTAGAGCTTTGGAAAATCAGTTTGCTTCTATGAACTCTCAGCCAAGTCGCCAACAAGGAACATTACCAGGAAAGGCTGAGCAAAACCCCAAAGAACCAATGAAGGCAATCACTTTGAGAAGTGGTAGAGAGCTACCTCCAAGAACTCTCCCCAAGGATGGTGAGACACTAAGTGGGGGGGGGGGGGGTGGCTATCAACATTGATGATGATGTTGTGATTGTGGATGAGAAAGTTGATGAGGAGATTCTAGAAAAGATTGTTGAAGCTAAGGGTAAAGGAAAGGTTGGAGAATAGAAGAAAACACCAAAGCATGGTGAAGTTGCCACTCCAACAAAAGTCTTCTTTTGTTCCTCCTCCCTATGAACCTAAGCTGCCATTTCCTGGAAGATTCAAGAAGCAACTTTTGGAGAAGTACAAAGCACTCTTTGAGAAGCAAATGAGTGAAGTTCAAGTCACAATGCCAATCATTGATGCCTTCATGCTTGTCCCTCAATACAGCAAGTTCTTGAAGGATGCTGTGGCTGCCAAGAAGAAGGAAATGGAAGGCATGATGGTTCTTACTCATGAGTGCAGTGCCATCATCCAGAGATTGACAATCCCTAAGAATCTAGAGGATCCAGGCTGCTTTACCCTACCTTGTGCCATTGGCCCTTTGATGTTTGAGAGATGTCTATGTGATTTGGGAGCTAGTGTCAGTCTCATGCCTCTATCTGTTGCCAAGAAGCTTGGGTTCAGCCAATACAAGAAGTGCAAACTCTCTTTGGTGCTTGCTGACCGCTCAGTCAAATTCCCCATTGGTATCCTTGAAGACCTCCCTGTAATGGTGGGAAATTGTGAAATTCCCACTGACTTTGTTGTTCTTGAGATGGATGAAGAAGCTAGAGACCCCTTGATCCTTGGAAGGCCATTCTTAGCCACAGCAGGAGCCCTTATCAATGTGAAGGAAGGCAAGATTGATCTTCATTTGGGGAAAGAGCACACTCTCCATTTTGATGTCAATGAGGTAATGAAGAGGTCAACTGTGCAAGGCCAAGTGTTCTACATAGAGGAGATGGAAGTTCTTGCTGATGAGCTCCTTGAGGAATTGGCACTAGGAGAGTTGACAATAGAGGACCCTTTGCAGCATGCTTTGACAGTGGATAAAGAGGTCCAAGTGGTTGAGAACAAAGAGAGTGAGGCTATTGCAGCCATGCTGGATTCTCGCAAGAAGATTGTTGATAAAGGCCAGTATGAGGAGCTCAAACAAGAGGTGCACCAAGCTGTTTCAGCCACTCAACAAGAGAACACTAAACAAGATGATTGGAGTGAGCTCAAGGCACCAAAAGTGGAGCTAAAACCTCTTCCCCATGGTGTAAGGTACGCATTTCTAGGCCCTAATGAGTCATATCCTGTCATTGTGAGTAGTGAACTTACTGAACTTGAGCTTTCTCAACTTTTAAATGCACTTAAAAGGTTTAGAAAAGCAATTGGATACTCACTAGATGATATTAAGGGGATATCACCTTCTTTGTGCATGCATAGGATACATCTAGAGGATGAATCAATGACTTCTATAGAGCATCAAAGAAGGTTGAATCCTAACCTAAAGGATGTTGTAAAGAAGGAGATTCTTAAGCTCTTAAATGCTGGTGTTATCTACCCTATTTCAGATTCTAAATGGGTATCTCCTGTGCATGTAGTTCCAAAGAAAGGTGGTATCACTGTGGTTAAAAATGACAAGGATGAATTGATACCAACTAGAACCATAACTGGCCATAGGATGTGTATTGATTATAGAAAGCTCAACTCAGCATCTAGAAAGGATCATTTTCCATTGCCATTCATTGATCAAATTCTTGAGAGACTTGCAAACCATCCTTTCTATTGTTTTCTTGATTGGTATTCAGTGTTCTTCCAAATCCCCATACATCCCAATGATCAAGAGAAGACAACATTCACATGCCCCTATGGCACCTTTGCTTATCGAAGGATGCCATTTGGGTTATGTAATGCTCCAGCAACCTTTCAAAGGTGCATGATGTCTATCTTCTCGGATCTCATTGAGGATATAGTGGAGGTATTCATGGATGATTTCTCTGTCTACGGATCTTCGTTTTCTGCTTGTTTGTCCAACTTGTGCAGGGTCCTACAGAGATGTGAAGACACAAACCTAGTGCTGAATTGGGAGAAGTGTCATTTCATGGTCAAAGAGGGGATTGTGCTTGGACACAAGATTTCAGAAAAGGGCATTGAAGTGGACAAGGCTAAGATTGAGGTGATGGTCAGCTTGCCACCACCAAAGACAGTGAAAGACATCAGGAGCTTCCTTGGCCATGCTGGGTTCTATAGAAGATTCATCAAGGACTTCTCAAAGATTGCTAGACCAATGACCAAGTTGCTGTGCAAGGAGGCTGCTTTCAGCTTCGATGAAGATTGTCTTAAGGCTTTCAAGAAGATAAAGGGTGACCTTGTTAGTGCTCACATTGTTCAGCCACCTGATTGGGACCTCCCTTTTGAGATAATGTGTGATGCTAGTGATTTTGCTGTTGGGGCCGTTCTGGGGGAGGAGAAGGATGGCAAAACTCATGTGATTTATTATGCTAGCCAAACCCTGAATGATGCACAGATGAGGTATGCCACAACAGAGAAAGAGATGCTGGCCATTGTCTTTGCTTTTGAAAAATTCAGAAGCTACCTGGTGGGTTCCAAGGTCATTGTGTATACTGATCATGCAGCTTTGAGACACCTCCTAGCAAAGAAGGATGCCAAGCCAAGACTAATAAGGTGGATCCTTTTGCTTCAAGAGTTTGACTTGGAGATTAGAGACAAGCCAGGGATTGAGAATGGAGTTGCTGATCACTTGTCCAGGTTGAGAATTGAAGGTGGAATCCCTATTGATGAGGGCCTCAGAGAAGAGCATGTCATGGCCATCATGTCAGTGGTCGCAGTCATTGAGACTGGAAAAAAGATTGAAGAAGTTAAGGAAGCTGAAGAGAAGGGACCTTGGTATGCTGATTTGGTTAACTACTTAGCCACTGGAAAGGAACCATTGGGGCTTGCAGGGTATGAGAAGAAGAAGTTCTACAAAGATTTGAAGAGATACTATTGGGATGAACCATACCTCTACACCCTATGCAAGGATCAGATTTATAGAAGAGTGGTGGCGGAAGAAGAAGTTGAAGGAATCCTCTCACATTGCCATGGATCTTCCTATGGAGGCCATTTTTCTCCATTCAAGACTGTCTCAAAGGTGCTACAAGCTGGATTTTGGTGGCCACACATGTTCAGGGACTCACAAGACTTCATTTCAAGATGTGATTCTTGCCAAAGGAGTGGGAACATTACTAAAAGGAATGAGATGCCTCAAAACCCAATCCTTGAAGTGGAAGTGTTTGATGTTTGGGGGATTGATTTCATGGGACCCTTCCCTTCTTCTTATGGCAAGAAATACATCTTGGTGGCTGTGGACTATGTATCAAAGTGGGTGGAAGCAATAGCAAGTCCTACAAATGATTCAAGAGTAGTGGTCAAAATGTTCAAGAGCACTATTTTCCCAAGCTTTGGAGTTCCAAGAGTGGTCATAAGTGATGGAGGTTCACATTTCATCAACAAGGTATTTGAAAGTCTTCTCAAGAGGAATGGAGTGAAACACAAGGTTGTAACACCCTATCACCCTCAAACAAGAAGCCAAGTGGAGGTCTCCAACAAGCAAATCAAGGGGATCTTGGAGAAGGTTGTAGGAACCAAGAGGAAGGATTGGTCAGCCAAGCTTGATGATGCTCTTTGGGCATATAGAACAGCATTCAAGACTCCTCTAGGCAGCACTCCCTTCAACCTTGTCTATGGAAAGTCTTGCCACCTGCCAGTTGAGCTTGAATACAAGGCATTGTGGGCTGTGAAGCTTCTAAACTTCGACATCAAGGATGCAAAAGAGAAGAGACTTCTTCAACTCAATGAACTGGATGAGATAAGGATGGATGCCTTTGAGAACTCAAGGATATACAAGGAAAAGACTAAGGCTTTCCATGACAGGCACATCCTCAAGAGAGAGTTCAAGGCAGGAGATCAAGTGCTTCTTTACAATTCTAGACTGAAGTTGTTTCCAGGAAAGCTAAAGTCAAGGTGGTCCGGTCCATTTGTGATCAAAGAAGTGAGACCTTATGGAGCCATTGTGCTTTGGGATAAGCAGGGTAATGACTTAACAGTGAATGGCCAGAGACTCAAAGAATACATGGCCACAACACCAAAGGAGGATGGGACATCAACCCCACTCTCTGATGCTCCCCTTGCCTAACCTCAAAGGAGGCAAAGTCAAGCTAGTGACTTTAAACAAGCTCACTTGGGAGGAAGTCCCATGGTTATCCTTGTAAATATTGCATTAGGATTTTTACTTTTCAGCATCAAACCCTTTGAATGATGATGGGGCCAGCTTGGGAGTTTGAGAATGAATTCACTGAGGTTATGAGATGGAGGAGACACGAAAAGAAGTGGGTTGGTTCAGCGATCAAGAGAAAAAAAAGAGGTGAAATTCTGACCTTGAGGTTTGGACGGACACACCCGGGTGGTGTTACTCGGGACAAGGCACCCGCACGGTTGGAAACTTCATGGACGGATGGACGCACCCGGGTGGTGTTACCCGGGTCAAAAGCAGCCGCACGTATGGATCGATCAGGATGTACCCGGGTGGTATTACCCGGGATGCAACACCCGCACGGGTGAAGAGAGCAGGACGGACGAACAGGACGTACCCGGGTGGTGTTACCCGGGACGTAACACCCGCACGGGTGAAGAGAGCAGGACGGACGATCAGGACGTACCCGGGTGGTGTTACCCAGGACGTAACATCCGCACGGGTGAAGAGAGCAGGACGGACGATTAGGACGTACCCGGGTGGTGTTACCCGGGACGAAACACCCGCACGGGACAAACGAGCATACGCGGGTGGACATACCCGGGTCGTCCAAAAGCCCCAGCACCCGCGTACCGGCCATGACCCGCGTGACGACCCAGCCGCGACCCGCCCGGCCCAGGTAAGTGTTTTTCCCCCTTTTTCAGACCCAAACCCACCTAAACCCGACCCAGAAACCTTTTACCCGACCCAGAATCATTTTAAAACCCTAAGCCACCCTCTCTTTCCTCATTTCATCTTCTTCCTCACATCAAAATCCTCTCTAGCCTCCAAGAACATAAATTCCCATAACTTTGTTAAATCTCAACCAAATCACAAATTTCTTTTTCCCACATCAAGGCCTTCTTCCCCTAGATCTAATTCCTTGAACCTTTTCATCTTTATCCTTCATCCAAAGCAAGGTATGGTATCTCTAAGTTCAAATTCGTAACTCTCATGAACCCTAAAAATTTGAACTTGAAATTTGAGCTTTTTCTTGCTAGATTCTTGTAATTTAGACTAGGGAAAGCTTATATATCATGCTGGGTAGTTGATTTCATGGTGGAATTGAGCTTAATTTTAACTTTGGCAAATTAGGGTTCATGAGATTTGGGGTTTTTGAAAAGGCTCTTACTTTTGGATGATTATGGCATAGATTGATTGGAATTGATGTTCTAGAGCTTGTTTAGCATTCAATTTCAATCAATTTGATGATAAGACTTCTCTAAGGTCCTAATCAAATGTTGTAGAATACAAGATGTCAATCCAATTCTAAGAGATTCTAATGCAAAGGGAATGCAAGTTCATGCTTAATCTAAGTGCAATCAAGATGAGAGGATGATTATGAAACTAAGACAATATTAAAAATGCAATAAAAGATTGAACTTTCTTTCTCAATGAGGCAAGGGGGTTCTTGGGACAAGGGAACTGACTTTGGGTGATCAAGATTCAATCCAAGATGCTAACTTTTCAATCTAATTCCTTATGCCTAGACAACAAAACTAAGCAAGCTCTATCTCTAGATGGATGCTCTTTTGCAATGATCACCCAAGTACACCAAATCTCTTTGGCTGTAATGATCAAAGCAAGCATAAAGAATGAGTCTAATAGCAATCCTAGCTTCTTTGACAACTAATCTCTTAGGCAAAGCAAGCTAAAAGCATAGATGAGTTGGTTCAGGCATTTCATAGAACACCTTTCGGGCATGAAATGCCTATGGCTCTATGCTTGAGAGGCCAACCCAAATATAGCATGAAGAACACCAAATCAATGCAAGGAAATGATAGATCTAACACTAAGCACCTTGGATCTACACTTAATCACCCTTAGTCTCCCAAGCCCATGAACCCTAGATAGATCTACTCACTAATAGCCATGGAAAACCTCAAAATCAATGATGATTCAAAGCTAAACATGATTAGAGAAGAAGATAATCTATTAAACACAAAAGAAATGAGATAAAAAGGATCAAAGATCCAAACTTTCTTCAAGATCTTATTATGTTTTTGAGAGAAAAGAAGTTTTTTCTCTTAATGAGATTACAAGAGTATATATAGGAGGCTTGAAAGCCCTTAAAAATATAAGAGAAAAGTCCAAAAGGTCCTTGGTGCCACATGATTTTCGACCAATCAGAATCAAGAGGAAGGGAAGAAGCTGGGCCACCCGGGTCAGGCATTGTGGTCCTTGGCCGGGTGTGTGCTGGCCGGGTGTGTTCCAGCGTCCTGAGCTTGCGGCCGTGCGGGTAGAAGCAGTCGGGTGTGTTCGGCCGCGTGGCCCGTGTCAAGCAGCTAGCAGGCCGTGCGGGTGCTGTTGGCCGGGTAGTCCTGTCCGGGTGCCTCCATGCGCGGGTGGGAACGGACGGGTGTGCAAGGTCGGGTGTCCTGATCAGCTCGTCCATCAGTTCGTACGCGGGTGAGGCAAGGTTGGGTGCGTCCTTGGTCGCGTCCAGTCCGTTCGTCCCTTGTCCATCCCGTGCGGGCAGTCTCTCCCGAGCATCCAAGACCGCGCATCAAATGCGTCCGTGCTCCGTCCCGTGCGGGTGAGTCTCCCCGGGTGTGTGCACCCGCGTGTCGTCTATGCTCCCATCCCGTGCGGGTCCTCGTCCTCGGGTGGTACTGGCCGCGTACTGAGCTCATCCAGCATGACCTGATGGTCTGGCTCGGGTATGGTAACCCGGGTGGCTTGACGTGCTTCCATTCAATTGACCATAACTTCTCCAATATGACTCCAAATGTCTTGAAACAACTTCCATTGGAAAGCTAACTCAAAATGCCATTCCTCCACCAAATCTTAGCATCAGAAGATATTCCTAAGGCCTCTGTACATGTTCATCTTTAAACCCCTCTTTTTCATCACAAAACTCCCAAACATCTTCAATATCTCCAAAGTGTGCTCCAACACCTAATAGGGACTTATGAATGCAAAATGAGCCTAAAGATGCCTAATGCCTAATCTAAATGAGCAAAAATGCACAAGATATGATAGCTAAAAACATGTAAATATGCAAGACATCAACTCCCCCATATTAGACCTTTGCTTGTCCTCAAGTAAACTTTTCAAGCACAAGGGGGATGGATGCAAGGATGGGAACAAAGCCAAAGGAAACACTCATAGCACTCAACCTGACATCCTAAGGAAACATAGCAAATAGCACGAGCAAACTCTCTTATTATGCTCTAGCTTCACAAAGCCTATCAATTACTCTTATGTCTCTACACAAGATGCAATGCCTATCAACCAACATGTTCTCTTAACCAGCCCTCACGTTGATTCACACACACACACTCAAGGTGAAGTCTCACAAATGGGCACATGATCTCAATCATTTGGCTAGGTGATCAAATGGTCTAATAAGGATGAAAAGGAGGGTTCAATGCATCATTTCAAGGTGGCTATCACTCAAAAATCAAGGAGCTTGATCATTATGCAAAATTTATCTAAGACTAGGAGCAATTCATGCATACATGGATCCATCCTCATCATTCTACCCAATTCCTAAGTGATTACAAGATCTAGACCCTTTTTATTCATCCCATAACCCAAAATGAAGACATACTCACATCACTCACCCAATGAACATTTTCTTTCTCATGAAACAACCTCTAAGGACCTCTATTCACATTCTAAACTCTAGCTCTTAAATTTTTCCTTCCCCACTCTAGCTCTATTCACATACTCACATCACTCACCCAATGAACATTTTTTTTTTTTTTTTTTATATACATGAAGGGGGAAGGTCAAAAACATCAATCAAGAGCTTTTCATTTTTCAATTCTAGGCCCCTAGGGTTTTTTTTCTTTCTCAAAACTTTCTTTGTTCATCAATCTCAACTTTGTTACATTCCAAACCCAAGATATAAACCATTAAGTAATAAAGACCCCACTCACCATCCTAGAAGCTAGCTCAAATGATGACCCTATGCTAGCAAGAGATGAGAATAAATCCATGTCGCTCTCAATACTCTCAAGATTTTGCACATGACAAGCTATCAAAAGAGGCCTCACTCATGCAAATCAGTGTAGGCTTCAAGGAATAGATAGGTTTCAAGGGTAAGGGAGTGCCATTTGGGTTAACAAAGGGTGGTACAATGGAGAAAGATAACCCAAATGTGTATGAGATCCATGATCAAGTATGCAAATGCCCATATGCAAGAGAGATTAAGTTCATTCAAGTCAAAGTTCAGGATGGAGCTGGTCTTAAGAACAATGCCAATATCAAGCAAGCAAGCAAGTTTCAAGAAGAGTTTCCAAGGCTCAAAGCATGCAAGCTTTTTCAAAAGATGCTCAAGCTATCTGGTATGTTTAACTAGGATGTCAAATTCAGTGCAAACGAGTGTTCTTTACAAGGCAAAGCTCCATATGCAAATGAATGCAACCTATATGCTCTAGACTCAATCCTAAGGATGCAAGTGATGCAATCTACATGGTTCAAAAAAATTAAAATTTTTTTTTTTGATTTTCTATGCATTTATGAATGTACAATGCAATGCATGAGACTCAAAATCACAAAGCAAACATGATCAAATATCTGGTACCTCCCCCACACTTAAATCACACAGTCCCCTGTGTGAGTAAGAGAGTAAGAGATACCTCAACAAGGCAAAATCAAATGTATATACAAGAAGGGTTGGAGTAATACCACACAAGGAGATTTGGGCATGGTGCTTGTGTGATGACTAAAAGCTGGCTTGGTTCATAGCAACTAGAGGAGGCTGCTACATGGATCATGGGGCGCAAGTGGTCCACCACCATTCTTCTCTCCTCTAGTGCTTGGCTCAACCTGAAAATCTTGACCACTTTTATTAAAAACTTAAAAGGAAATTTGAAATTGCAAAGCTATATACAAGGATAACCATGGGACTTCCTCCCAAGTGAGCTTGTTTTGAGACACTGAGCTTGACTACCTTGTCTGTTGAACTAGTGAGAAGGAGGATCCTTCCCACGTTCAAGTGTGATGGTGAGGACCTGAGAGAGAAGCTCTTGAAGCTTGATTGGGTCATCTTGGAGCTGAGGAGTGATGATGGCTAAGGCACTTGAGAATGGTGTGGATCTGCCCTTGTGCTTGATCTTGTACTCAATGACTCCATCCTTGAGCTTCTTTGGATGGAGAGTGAGGGTGTGTGGAAGCAAATCAAGAGGTGGAGGATGAGGCTCTTTCACTATCTTCTTCTTGCCATGAGAGGCCTTTGAGACTCCACTCATTCCCCCTGTTTTAGCACTTTCCAAGTGCTCAACACACAACTCCTTAGAACACTCTCCATCAAGACCTTCTTTATTACCAACAACCTCTTCATCTTGGGGCTTCTCAACAGGCTGTGCATCACAAGTGATTGTCCCACAATAGTCTGATTCCATTGGAGGTTGGAGAGGGTAGGAGACAGCCTTGTTGACATGCATGAGGGTGACCTTCTTGTTGGGAAAGTCAATGCAAGCTCCAACTGTTGTGAGGAAAGGAGTGCTAAGGATCAAAGGGACTCTCTCTTCAGATGCCATCTTCAAAACAATGAGGTCAATAGGTATGGTGCAGGATCCAATCTTCAAGGGGAAGTCCTTGATTATGCCAAGTGGGATTGTAGAAGAAGAATCCCCAAAGGTGAGAGGAGGAGTGTCTGGTTCCATGCTTTCAATCCCACTTCACCATATCAAAGGAAATGACATTCACACTAGCACCACTATCAACAAGGGCATCATCCATTGTTAGTTTACCAAGAGAGCAAGACAAGGTGAACTTCCCTTGAGACTCAAGCTTAGGGAGGGACTTGGGAGGGGCTGGTGGATCAATCTTCAGAGTGGAGATGTCCAAAAGCTCAGCCACTTCAGCCTGGTGGTCTAGAATGTCCTTGATGAGCATCATCTGGACATGAGCTTCACGCATACCTGATATCACTGGAAGCTTGACTCCAATATCACTAAGATGATAGCTCAAACTCAGTGTCGTCCTGCTCCACTTCTTTCAGCTTGAGGTTAGCACTCTTCTCAACTTGTGTCTCAACCGTAGGCTCATCAATCTTCAGAATCTTTCCTTGAACCTTCTTATCATCTCTCTGCACAACTCTAGCTTCAGCTGTGTCCACAACCAGTCTCTTATCATTTTCAATCTGATTTCCAATCACTAGCCTCTCAATCTCATCAACATCATTCTTATGATCACTCAACGCAATCCTTGAAGAAGTGGAGAGGATAACATTGCAAGTCTCCTTAGGGTTCTTCTCTGGTTTTCCTGGTAGAGATCCCATTGGGCTCTTGGAGGATGAAGACATAGAAGCAACCTGGCTCTCCAAAGCTTTGAGATGAGAGGCAAGTTGCATGTACTTGTTGTTGAGATCAGAATAAGTTCCATCAATCTTGGCATGGATATTCTTGAACTCATCTCCAATGCTCCTAGCATTCTTCTCTTGAGCTTCTAAGAGTTGCTAGAACATGGACTCCAGATTTGAACTTGGAACCCGAGCTGGAGAAGAGCTTCCTTGGGGCTGAGTAGGCTGGTTTGCTTGGTAACCTCCTTGTTGATTGTTGTAGTAAGGTCTTTGCTGGTAGTTGTTTTGGTATTGGAAGTTGGGCTCTTTCCTATACAATGTGCCATTAGAATTGATGAAGCACAGCTCCTATTGACCTTCTACACCACGAACCTCAGTAGTCCTAGCAGGCTGTTTCTGTTGCTGATTCCCAATGGAGTTAAGCTGCTCTTGCTTAGCCTTCTCTACAAGAAGCTTGTCCAACTTTTCTTGGAGAGATTTCAGGGCCTTTCTTGTGGCGGATCATCTTCATCCGTGCCTCTGTTGGCCCTATCATGCTCCTCACTGTAGACTGAGTCACTCCTGGCCATGTTCTCCACCAGCTCCTCGGCATCCTGCTCAGTTCTGCCCAAGAAGAACCCATTTCTGGCTGTGTCCAATCTGCTCCTGAACTCTGGTAGAGCACCTCTGTAGAAGGTACTAAGCAAACTCTCCTTGGTGAAGCCATGATGTGGGCATTGAGACCAATAGCCCTTGAACCTCTCCCATGCTTCACTAAAGCTTTCAAGGTTCTTCTGCTGAAAGCTAGAGATCTCATTTCTGATCTTGGCTGTTCTTGAGCTAGAGAAGAATTTCTCTAGGAATGCCCTCTTGCACTCATTCCAAGTTGTGATAGAGTCACTTGGAAGAGCCTTCTCCCATAGATGTGCCTTGTCTCCCAAAGAGAAGGGAAACAACCTCAGCTTGAAAGCATCTTCAGAGACTCCATTAATCTTGGACAAGCTACAGTAGCTATCAAATGTGTCCAAGTGATCAAGGGGATCCTCCACAGCAAGGCCATGAAACTTGTTGTTCTCAATCAAATGCAGCAGCCCTGATTTGATCTCAAAGTTGTTGTTCTCCACAGCTGGTGCCCTTATCCCCAACCTATGACCATGAATGTGTGGTTGATCATAGGCTCCAATGGCTCTAGCTTGGCGCTGTGGCTGTTGTGGCTGGCGCTGTGGTCTTATGTTGTCAGCTCTTGGACCATTGCCCCCTAGGGCATCACCATCTTGAGGCAGATTCTCCATCTCAAACCCCAACCTATGAAGATGAGCCTGTTGCTCTGCTTCTCTTCTTTGTCTAGCTATCTCCCTCTCAAGTGCAGCAATCTCTTCAACAGTAGGAACCAAGTTGGATACCCCTCTGCTTCTTGTGATCATACACCTGAAAGTCAAAGATAGAAGAGGCAAGAACCAATATCACAAGATAATAAAAATAAAAATAAATAAAAATGACTTAGTCTCAAGCAAATAACTAAATCCCAATGTCAAAATCAACTTAGAACTTGGCAACGGCGCCAATTTGATGATAAGACTTCTCTAAGGTCCTAATCAAAAGTTGTAGAATACAAGATGTCAATCCAATTCTAAGAGATTCTAATGCAAAGGGAATGCAAGTTCATGCTTAATCTAAGTGCAATCAAGATGAGATGATGATTATGAAACTAAGACAATATTAAAAATGCAATAAAAGATTGAACTTTCTTTCTCAATGAGGCAAGGGATGTCATATTTCCGAAGATGAATGTCAAGGTTCGAGAATAATTATAGAAGATCGAAGAAAAATGGAATATTCCTTAAAAGAGATAAACTTGGGCCAAAAGACAAAGGAGCAAAAAGGCCACCGACCTAAACACCTATATAAGGAGAGTTGGAGAAAAAATGCAGGGATCCGAGATTTTAGACCTACAGAACTCCTGTTAGCTTAGAGAACTTAGATATTAGGTGGTTTCCTTTTGGTCCTCACGGATTTCTTTTCAAAGTGGTGTTGGGGTCAAAATCGGTCAAAGACGTAATCAACACCCGAAAGTCCTCGGAAGGAATCAAGTGACGAATAAAACCAAGAAAAACTAGTTACTCGACGAAACACAGGAGGTGATGATCACATCGTAGTCCCGGACACCAGCAGGAACGGCCACGGCCTAGCCCCGGGCGCCGGCGCCGGCTCGCCCATGCTGGCCCTGGGCGCCGGGCGCTGGCTCGCCCGTGCTGGCCCCGGGCGCCGGCTCGCCCATGCTGGCGCCGGGCACCGGGCACCGGCTCGCCCGTGCTGGCCCCAGGCGCCGGGCGCCGGCTCGCCCGTGCTGGCCCCGGGCGCAGGGCGCTGGCTCACCCGTGCTGGCCTCGGACGCCGGCTCGCCCGTGCTGGCCTCAGGCGCCGGGCGCCGGCTCGCCCGTGCTGGCCCCGGGCGCCGGGCGCCAGCTCGCCCGTGCTGTCCCTAGGCGCCGGGCGCCGGCTCGCTCGTGCTGGCCCCGGGCACCGGGCGCCAGCTCGCCCATGCTGGTCCTGGGCGCCTTGCGCCAGCTCGCCCGTGCTGGTCCCCGGCGCCCGGTGCCAGCGTCCATGTCCAAGTCACGGGCGCCCGCGTACGGACTACTCGACAGGTGCGACCTTCTCCCCGCAAAACCGTCTCGACAACTAGTCCAATTCTGCATTTTGTATCTTTGCTCGAAGACTCACTGTTAAACTCCTTGAAGACAAGAAACCTAAGAACCTCATTTCGTCTTGGTCGAAATAAATCGGGAAGGCTTCGGAAGACCACCAAAGGTTCGGTTGATGAATGGATTTCGATTCATCGTATAAAACTATCGCGGTTATTCTAGAAACACCAGTCATCTAGACTATACGAGGAGTTGGGGTTCCTTCGGCAAAACAAGTACCATAGCAGGCTAGTTTCTCGTGAAATCGTAAAATGTCCACGGTCAAAGCAACGGCCCTAGAAGGCCCGAACGCGACCAAGCGGCCCACTTACGACTTTCCAGGAGATCAAGTCGAAATGGACATGACGGCCAATGTTTATCTTTACATGAAGAGATAAATGTCAAGTTTCCCGAAGATAAATGTCAGTTTTCCTGAAGATAAATGTCAAGTTTCCCGATAAACATGAAGACCGACGAAAATGGAAGAAGCCCGATTAGCGATAGATTCGGCCCAAAGGAGGAATAGACCGTCCTAAGAGGAGTATATAAGGAGAGCTTGGGGCGAGGAGCAAGAGAGAACTTTTAAGAGCAACATGGCACTTAGAGCAACTTAGGCACTTATTTCTGTTTTTACTAGCGAGCTGCGACTCAACTAGGTTAGATATAGGTGGCTGGACTAGCGAACTCATCGACAGGTCTTGTAGCCGAGCTCTTTCCTGTTGGTCACTGTTGGTGTCAAAATCGGTCACGACGGAATCAATGACTGAAAGTCTCTAGAAAGTATTTCTTGAAATAAAAAGTCTCGGATAATTTGAAAAGAAGTTATACGAGATTTTCTCAAATTGGAATATCCACTCTCTGTGAGATCGGAAGACTACGGGCATGCGCGGACGAGAGTCCCCGGAAAGATCGGTCCGCTCGCCCAAGGACATCAAGATTCGATCACCACAAAAACCCTAAACACAAAAGAATCAGCCTCGAAACTTCGAAGAGGTCGTTCTCTCAAACCGTGAGGAACCAGAAAACAATCAAGATATCAAATCGAAGCCCTCGCCGAGATCTTCAGCCTGGCGCCGGCGGCACCCCGGCCTGGCGCCGGCGGCACCCGTCACGCGGGCTGGACTGGCGCCGGCGGCATCCGACCTGGCGCCGGCGGCACCCGTGACGCGGGCCGGCCTGGCGCCGGCGGCACCCGGCCTGGCGCCGGCGGCACCCGGCCTGGCGCCGGCGGCACCCGTGACACGGGCCGGCCTGGCGCCGGCGGCACCCGGCCTGGCGCCGACGGCACCCGTCACGCGGGCTGGCCTGTCGCCGGCGGCACCCGACCTGGCGCCGGCGGCACCCGGCCTGGCGCCGGCGGCACCCGTCACGCGGGCTGGCCTGGCGCCGGCGGCACCCGACCTGGCGCCGGCGGCACCCATGACGCGGGCCAGCCTGGCGCCGGCGGCACCCGTCGCACGGGCTGGCCTGGCGCCGGCGGCACCCGGCCTGGCGCCGGCGGCACCCGTCGCGTGGGCTGGCCTGGCGCCGGCGGCACCCGGCCTGGCGCCGGCGGCACCAGGCTGGCCTGGCGCCGGCGGCACCCGGCCTGGCGCCGGCGGCACCAGGCTGGCCTGGCACCGGCGGCACCCCGGCCTGGCGCCGGTCGACGGCCCTCGTGCTGGTCTCGGTCCCATCGTGTTCGGTCTGATCCCATCTTGGCTTGTTTGGATCAATCATCATGAGTTTGGGACGATCACGGCTACGGAATAAACATCCTACGACTCAATTGGAATCATCCTCGATGTTTTACGACAAAAACTAGAAGGATTGGATTTCTCGTAGAAGATATCGTATAAAACAAGGTCGATTAACTTGAACATCGATCCTTTAGGTTATACGGTTTATTTTACGAGAAAGATAGTCTTTCCGAGAAATCGTATAAAACGTTTATCGACTTAAGACAAGTCCACGGACTAACTTACGAATTTAGGAATTCAGACCCAATCAGGCTATGACGGTTTGTCCGATATCCCGAACATCGGATAAACATCAAATCACCGAAAACTCGAGGATAATTACAAAGATCGACGAAAATGGAATACTTTCTGAAGAGATAAGCTTGGGCCCAAAGGCGAGGTCCATCATCCTAAGGCAAACCGACCTTGGAGTGGATATATAAGGAGAGCAAGGGCAGAAGAGAAGGGGATCCGAAAATCCTAGAATCTAGACTTAGAGAACTCCTGCTAGCTTAGAGAACTTAGAACTTAGGCGGTTAGGCCAGCGAGGCAAGACTTAGAACGTCTGGCCGCCTCTTGTTCTAGTTTTATCTTCTCCGCAAGACCCCTGTTCCTCTCGGAAGGATCTAACTATACTTTTACTCAGAGCTCCGCAAATAGAAACCCTAGGCATTATCTTCGACATGCCTGTTTCTATGATAAACGCTCATACTAGATCGAACCCGCCCAGACTGTTCGATCTCTTGTTCAATTCTTTCTAAACTGAACTACGTCCGACTTGATCCTCGAAAGGGGTACGTAGGCAGCCTTTCTTAAGGTCCAGTCTCAAATTTTAACAAATCTTTTTCCGCATTTATTCGGTCACTTGTCGTTGGCTGTTGCAGAGAATCCGGACCTTCAAGGAAAGTCGAGTTAACTTGGCTTTCCTCCGCAATCTTATTCATTAAAATTGACGGTGTGAATTTCGGTTCCCACAGTCACGCTTAAACGCGAATTCGGAAATAAGACCTTTTGCTCTATCTTTTGTTCTTACGATTTTTTCTGATTTACTATTTCTCCGTTATATTGATTGTGTTGTGTGTGGCCCAGCAGATAACCGGGACCTTCAGGGAAGGCTAGGTGTACTTGGCTTTCCTCCAAATCAACAAAACTTGACGGTGTGAATTTCGGTTCCCACAGTTTGGCGCTATAAGGAGGGGGAGTACGGATCTATCTCACTCGCAACCACACACGCTCGGTCTGATATGGCGACCAACACTGACAACTCGCAAACGCACGACGGAACTCCCGTCGATGCCAACGCAACCAACACTCCAGCTGGAAACGTATCAACGGTCACTGCCGACACCACGATACTCGACCAGGTGAAGGAAATGTTTGCCTCCGCTCAGAAACAGGCGGACGAACAAGGAAAACTCGTGGCCTCTCTCGCAAAACAGGTGGAAACCTTAACGGCGAAGGCCAAGAGCAAGGCCCCGCGAGGGATGACAAGAGCCCGCAGCGGCAGAAGACACGATTTAGAGACTCTGGGCGATCGAGCTGCACGCGCGGACAAGGCCTCCTCAGGCCAAAACCCTGACGAACCTCTCTAACCGGGTGCGCAACCGACTACGGAGAATCTTTCACTTCCCTCTGGGGACAACGAAGTAAACGAAGTCGAACGAATCAACCTGGACATTAGCGACCGATCCGATCATTCGGACGATAACGCTGACGTTCATCATAGAAGGACCCGAAGTCAGTCTGCCCGACAGACGGTGTCCTTCGAAAAACCCATGACAGAAGAGGAAGAAGACCTCTACTAGATGGAACAGGAAGAACTGGCGGAGGATCAAACTTGGATCCATCGTAACCAGCGCCGAGAAGCTCGGAAGAACGCAGGTAGCGATAGCGAGATCCACGATCTCCGCGAGTCTCTCGCAAAAACAATAGCCAAGGTAAAAGCGGTGAAATCGCAAATTCATTAGGCAACTAGTGCCGCTCCTGAGATCGATAGACTTCTCGAGGAAGCACGGAAAACGCCGTTCACCGCTCGGATCACAGAAACACGCGTCTCGGATCCTGGGAAGATCAGTATTCCCGTCTACGACGGTACCACAGATCCAAAGGCAGACTTACAGTCCTTCCAGATCGCGATGGGAAGATGCAAACTCCCGGAGTGTGAACGAGACGCCGGCCACTGCCTTCTCTTTGTCGGGAATCTCAGGGGCGCCGCGCTCGAATGGTTCTCTCGGCTCAAAAGAAACTCAATCGTAAACTTCTGCCAACTAGCCTTGGCATTTCTCAAACAGTATTCCATGTTTATGGATAGAGAGACTTCCGACGTGGACTTATGGAGTCTGGCTCAAAAGGAAGACGAATCACTTCGCGACTTCATGAGAAGGTTCAAACTAGTGATGGCCAGAGTGACGGTTATCCGCGACAAAGTCGCGATCGACGCACTGAGAAAAACTCTCTGGTACAAGTCGAAGTTCCGAAAGTGGATATTTCTGGAGAAACAACGGACGATCCAGGATACCCCCCACAAGGCAACAGACTTCATCATCATGTAGGAAGAGATGAGAGTCCTATCACAAAAGCATGGACCGCAGAAAACGTCCTCAAAGAAGAAACCCTCTCGTAACGACAAGTACGTCCATCACGAAGGGGAAGACATCCAAGGCGAACATAACTACGCCATCAACTCGGCGCAGGGCAAAACCTCCGGAAACACCTGGACCAGGAACCAGTACAAGGATAATTCCTACTGCGAGTGCCACGACACAAGAGGTCACTCCACCGCGAATTGCAAGGTTCTCGGCGCCAGGCTCGCCGCAAAATCCTCGCCGGCGAACTGTCGAAGGTTAAGAGTATAAAAGACTTGCTCCTGAAGTCCGACCGCCCAAAAACCAACAAAACCGTCTCCGAGGACCACGCACCTGAAAGTCCATCGGCCGAGAAGCGCGGAAGGAGACAGGACGACCAGGGAAACAGCCGCAATCGCCAGAGGATAAATATGATTATCGGAGGGTCACAGTTCTATCAAGAATCGGTCTCGTCGATTAAAGCCTACGGGCGGAAAGCCGAGACAAGTTCCAACTGGCTTCCAGATAGCGATATTCCCAACCACGCGATCGTCTTCGAGGAACAAGAAACTGTCGGAATTGACAAACCTCATTACGATCCTCTAGTTATCGACCTGGTGGTCCAGGATCTCGAAGTTGGCCGCATCCTTGTCGATACAGGGAGTACGGTCAACGTCATCTTCCGCGATACCCTCTACAGGATGAACATCCCACTGGCGGAAGTCGTCCCAGAGCCAAAACCTTTGACTGGGTTTTCGGGCGTCACCTCCATGACCCTTGAGAGCATCAAGCTCCCGGTCATGGCTAAGGAAGTTACAATGCAATCATGGGAACTCCTTGGATCAACTCGGCCATCTACAATGCAATCATGGGAACTCCTTGGATCAACTCCATGAAGGCAGTACCGTCCACATATCACCTCGGCATCAAATTTCCGACTCCAACCGGAACCGCAGTAATATGGGGGAGTCAGAAACAGTCGAGACTCTGCTACCTAGCCGAATTCAAACTGCGAAAATATCGGAACGCCCCTGCGGCTAACCCGAAACGAGCAAAAGAATAACATGACATTCCTGAAAACTCGAAAAAAGATGATCCAGAATCATCCAAACAGGCAACGATTCAAGACAGCGACAAAGTCTCCGAGTCCATCGCCGTAAAAGCAGACGACTCAACCCCCGCACAGACCACCGATCCGGCTAGTACGATCGGAATGGCGACACACGGGGAGTAAAAACGACCGCAGAAACAATCAGAACTACGAGATGGCTTGATCCTCGAAAGAGGTACGTAGGCAGCTCGTCGAAACCCGGCGGGTTCAGCTATCCCCCTCACCAAAAAGGGGGGGGGGGGGAAGTGGGTACGTATACTCCTATACTCCCACAAAGACGCGAAATACCCGCACATGTGTGCTTAATACAGTAACGCATAAAAACTTCAGAAAAACGAAAATCATATCTTCGAGGAAACTCGACGTCGCAATTTCCCAAAGGTATCAAATTCGCATCATCCATCAAAACAGTCCACCAGCGACTTAAAAACGTCGATTGGCCCCGACGGACGAACACAGAAACGTTTCACTAATACAAAACAGTAGTCAGACCTTTTCGCTATACAAGGATATCATAGGCCGCTATACAAGAAAACCCAAAATTTTGGTTTAGCACTCCGGATAATCCCTGGAGATAGCTCGATTCTTACTACACAAGTCGCATAAGCCGGCGCCAAGTCGCGGACTTTAATCAGTAAGAATCAGGAAGAAATCACTAACAGGCAAAACGAAAGCCGATCAGTCGTCGCATAGCCTTGAAGCTGAGAGTAAGCCTAGGTCTTGCCCTAAACCCAGCCTTGCTGGATCTTGACATCTCACAGACATATTATCAACACCAGATACGAGATCCAAAAACATGTCTCTCATCGCTAACACCTAAAACACTCGCTACAAGGTAGTACACGGACCTAGCGACAAAATAAGAGTTAGAATACGAAGTGACTACTCGAATTCTACCCTCTACACTTGACGAAAGTATAAATCAAATCACAAGGCAGATTTCTGCAGAATCTACACATAATATATATTCAAGCCGCAGAAACGGCAGGGATTCAAAGCCACCAACGGCTAGTCCCGAAATATACAAAGTTACGCAACCTCCTACGGTCGCGGAATATACAAATAAACGGCCACACTCGGCCAAGCATACAACCATCAAGATAAAGGGATACAATCCCAACGATCCTTAGTAAACAACGTCAAAGAATTCGGACATGGATATCCCGAACGAAGTCACAGGCTGGTCAACTTCTTCATCTACGCCTTCCGCGTTTCCGCCTGCTCCAGTCTCCACTGTGTCCTCCGAAACCTCGATAGGGTCCCAAAGCTTCCGGATCCTTCCCTCGATCGGAGGAACCATCGATTCAGCGTGAGCACATTCGCTCATGAGACCTTTCATCTCAGCGATCTCAGAGGAGAAGGAGAAGCCCGGGTTCTGCGACTTGTAAAGATTAGTAACCGAACCCCGACACTCGCGGAAATCACCCACAAACTCTTTAGCTTCCTTCAAGCTCTCGAACTCGGTGGCGAATGATTCAGCCCTCCGCGCCATCTCGGCAGCGATCGCTCCCCTTCCTCTCCTTTCCGCACGCACGAGGGCTCGAGAATGAAGTTCGGCCTGCTTACGGCTTTGTTCCTCAACCTCTTTCCGGAAACGGAAGAGTTCACGTTCGGCTTCCTCGGCTTTGAAGCGAGAGATCCTCGATCCTCGAAAGCTTCCATCGAGTGCCGCTCCAAACACTCTCATTCCCTGTATGAACTTAGGATCAGAAAATATATATATGCAGAAACAGTAATATATATGATCGAAGTTCAAAGGATAAACATCATTGATTAGACGAGAACCCTCGGTAAACACTTTCTTCTTCGCTTCATCCTCGAGCGACTCATCAGTAGTAAACTCTGGAGGGAGACCATCGAAAAAGTTGCTAGGCAGGGAAAACTCGCTAGTTCCACCCCCTTCCCCCAGAACAAAGCTGGGGTCTCCTCCTAACAGCGAAGGATCTCCCGAGACTGTCTCGCATTCGACCTCTTTGCCTTTCCGAGACCTATGTCTCCGCCTCCAAACAGGCAAGACAGCAACCGGTTCGACATCACACGGAACATCGGAGGGTTGAAGAATGACTCAGGATCGATGGAGCTCCACCGCATTTCGAATCCGCTCAACGGAAAAGGTACTCCAGAAGAATGGCCTTTCCCGAAGAAGGTCTCGTTTGACGAAAAGATCAGCATGAGTGCGCGCAACAACCTTGTTTACTGCACGACGAACACAAGTTTTATCTTCATGCACCTTCGAAGTACGAAAACGAAAAACAGAATTAGTCGTATTACCGTGATCGAAGTTCCACTCCTGAGGGAATAAGTGAAGGCAGCCTTCCTCAACGGACTCCCCGTCTATCCGGACAAAGAAGAAGTGCTCGGACCACGATTTGGGATTCAAAGTAGTCCCCTGAATTATGGCCATGTTCTTCCTTGAGATCACAAAATACAAACCTTTGATCGACGTTGGCTTAGTATACCAAAGTCCCTCGACATCGCTAGGGCTAAGGTCCATTCTTAACTCGTATCTGGAGACTAGCACGCCAAGCCAACTCTCCAAGGACGGGACGGTGAGCTGGCTGATCGAAAGTCCGAAAGAACGAAGCGCACGGACAATGGCACCAGGGATCGAGAACCACATGCGGCAGTACACGAGAAAGGATTCATAACAAGTAAAGAAGCCCTGCGGAGGATTCCTTCCACTCTCGCCAACAGTGGGAATCCGGAACGTAACCCCACTCGGAACTTGGTAAAAGTTTCGAAGAATCGTGAGGTACTCAGGAGAGACCATGCTTGGTGAGAAGGGCGCGCCCGGCACCCTCGGAGGTCTCCCTCGTATCTTCCTCAAATCCTTCGTGCTTTGGCGCAACCACTTCGTCGATAGGAGAATCATACGAAGATGAGTGAGAAGAAGAATTCTTTTTTGAAGATCTTGATCTTGAAGACATTTTTTCTTAAGAGAGAGACTTTAGAAGGTGAAATTCTTGTGATGAAGTAAGAATGGCTAAAGATTCTTACTCCATCTTTATAAAGAAGGAAAAAGTTACTATTTACTCAGACTTTTGGCAAACGATTGCATCTCCACACCTTCCTATCTAGCTATACCGCGAGCTAGGACCTGTTACCAAAAACCACGGTCTTAGCTAGCTGGGGGGCTAACTGTTGGGGTCAAAATCGGTCAATGACGCAATCAACACCCGAAAGTCCTCGGAAGGAATCAAGTGACGAATAAAACCAAGAAAAACTAGTTACTCGACGAAACACCAGAGGGGATGATCGCATCATAGTCCCGGAAACCAGCAGGAACGGCCACAGCCTAGCCCCGGGCGCCGGCGCCGGCTCGCCCGTGCTGGCCCCGGGCGCCGGGCGCCGACTCACCCGTGCTGGCCCCGGGCGCCGGGCTCCGGCTCGCCCGTGCTGGACCCGGGCGCCGGGCTCCGGCTCGCCCGTGCTGGACCCGGGCGCCAGGCGCCGGCTCGCCCGTGCTGGCCCCGGGCGCCGGGCGGCGGCTCGCCCGTGCTGGTCCCGGGCGCCGGCTCGCCCGTGCTGGTCCCGGGCACCGGGCGCCAGCGTCCATGTCCAAGTCACGGGCGCCCGCGTACGGACTACTCGACAGGTGCGACCTTCTCCCCAAAAAACCGTCTCGACAACTAGTCCAATTCTGCATTTTGTATCTTTGCTCGAAGACTCACCGTTCAACTCCTTGAAGACAAGAAACCTAAGAACCTCATTTCGTCTTGGTCGAAATAAATCAGCAAGGCTTCGGAAGACCACCAAAGGTTCGGTTGACGAATGGATTTCGATTCATCGTATAAAATGTCGCGGTTATTCTAGAAACACCAGTCATCTAGACTATACGAGGAGTTGGGGTTCCTTCGGCAAAACAAGTACCATGGCAGGCTAGTTTCTCGTGAAATCGTAAAATGTCCACGCTCGAAACAACGGCCCTAGAAGGCCCGAACGCGACCAAGCGGCCCACTTACGACTTTCCAGGAGATCAAGTCAAAATGGACATGACGGCCCATGTTTATCTTTACATGAAGAGATAAATGTCAAGTTTCCCGAAGATAACTGTCAGTTTTTCTGAAGATAAATGTCAAGTTTCCTGATAAACATGAAGACTGACGAAAATGGAAAAAGCCCGATTCGCGATAGATTCGGCCCAAAGGAGGAATAGACCGTCCTACGAGGAGTATATAAGGAGAGCTTGGGGCGAGGAGCAAGAGAGAACTTTTAAGAGCAACATAGCACTTAGAGCAACTTAGGCACTTTTTTCTGTTTTTACTAGCGAGCTGCGACTCAACTAGGTTAGATATAGGTGGCTGGACTAGCGAACTCATCGACAGCTCTTGTAGCCGATCTCTTTCTTGTTGTTCATGCTTAAACGCGAATTCGGAAATAAGACCTTTTGCTCTATCTTTTGTTCTTACGATTTTTTCTGATTTACTATTTCTCCGTTATATTGATTGTGTCATGTGTGGCCTAGGGGATAACCGGGACCTTCAGGGAAGGCTAGGTTTACTTGGCTTTCCTCCAAATCAACAAAACTTGACGGTGTGAATTTCGGTTCCCACAAGTGGGTAGAGGCAGATTCCTACGCAAGTATCAAAGACGTCCAAGTCGAGAACTTCGTATGGAAGAATATTATCACCAGACACGGGGTCCCTTATGAAATTGTAACAGACAACGGATCTCAGTTCATCTCTACCTGATTCCAAGAATTCTGCGAGAAGTGTAAGATACGACTGAACAAGTCAACTCCCAGATATCCGCAATGTAACAGCCAGGCTGAGACCATTAATAGACCGTCCTCGATGGATTAAAAAGTGCTTAAAAGCCAAAAAGGGACGATGGGCAGAGGAACTCGAAGGAGTTCTCTGGTCGCATCGTACGACCCGTATACGGGCTACGAGAGAAACCCCCTTCGCCCTCGTTTACGGGACAGAGTGCATGATTCCGGAGAAACTAGAATTTCCCAGTGTACGGAGAAGATTCCTCCCCGAACGAGAAGATCTCAACAACGCGATGCTGCTGGACGATCTCGATCTTATCAATGAGCACCGATACCAGGCGCTCTTCTGAATTAAAAATTACCAGCACGCGGCCGCCATATATTAAAACTCAAACGTTCGCCATCGCAGGTTCAAAGAAGGAGATCTGGTTCTACGCAAAGTCCTCCAAAACACTGCCGAACGAAACACAGGAAAGCTGGGAGCAGACTGGGAAGGACCATACAAGGTCATAAAGGTTCTCTTGGTTTATAAAATAACACCCTCTCCCTCTAACTTCGATAACAAAAGTTCTCTTGGTTTATAAAATAACCAAAAATTTTATAGATTGAGCCAAAAGTTTTTAAAAAAGCCCTAAAAAGGGCAGGGATTTGAAGCCACCAACGGCCAGTCCCGGAACATACATCATGGCCTCATAACAGCCGAAACACAACAAAAAAAACAACGAAATCCCCTAAAGGATTGTTACCCTAGGCACTCCTCGGAGCGCCACCTTCATCTTCAACCTCATTAGAACTCGGAACCGCATGACCTTCACCTCTCTCGATCTCAAGACATTTCCCCTCAGACTCATCCAAACACGGCGTAAGGATGCACTCGGACCTCATGGCAGCAAGGATCGAACCAAAATCTCCTTCGGAAGCCGCCAGCTCTTCCTTGTGAGATAGTAGCCTAGCCTCTTCGGAGTCCAGGGACGGAACTTCTTCACCCATGAGCAACTGGATTTCGCTCAGACTTCCTTCGATTCACACCAAGGCCAAGTCTCTCTCACGGGCAGCCATCAAGGAATCAAGATCTTTGGCTCCTTCAATCTCACAAATATTTGATCCCTCTTTGCTCTAAATCTTTCGCTTGAGACGACAAACTTTGGAAGCTTTGACCCTTTTCTCCTTCTTCACCTTGAGCAGAGAACTCGCTGTCTTCCCAAGGTCCCGCTCAAGATCACTGATCCAAACCTCGAGTTGAGATGTCTCCGCAGCATGAGTGCCCTCGATAGTCGGTAGCATAGCTTCGATGCGTCTAGACGTCTCCTGCGATTCCGCTAGCTCTTTTGTAAAACGCTCGACCTCTGATCCGCAGTCACTGATCATCCCATCGATCAAAGATACAAACTGCCAATAAGAGAGAAATAAGAACAACCACAAAGGAGACCTATGACCTATAAAGTATCACATTCGCAAAGAAACGTTGGCAAGACGCTGTGGCAATAGTCCTGAAGTTTCGCTTTCCCCGCCCTTGGTGCATCTTCTCTTCTTGACTGCCTCGGTCACAGCACTGTTCCTTTTACGACCTTTAGGAAACAAAGGCGTGGGAAGCGCTAGGATGATCTCCTTCTTGTTCGGAGGCGGAGGCATCGATCGTCGCTTTTTCTTCTTCTATGATGAGAATTGGCGTGGTGGAAGAACCTGAAGGCTGGGCTGAGATATCCGATGCATGTTCAGACGTAACATCTTAGCATACGAAAGGGGCAGCGTTGCATGGGGACTTGGTACCAGCAGCCGAAGTCAAAATTGCGGACGAAGAAGGAATGGCTGGCATCTCAGCGTGAGTTCGACTCAGTCCCTTCGCAGCACTGCGCCGAGATAGCTTGTCCATGAAAGAAAGGAATCCGGCGATGAAAGCCGAAGTAGCATCAGGAGCATCCGGAGTCGGAAAGCTTGGACTGGCCTCACCCATCTCGACGTCGGAGTTCTAGGGAGAAGACATTCTTTCTTGAGAGAATAAGGGAAGAAAAGTTAGAAGAAATGAGAAGATGTGGAGAGTGTGAAGAATGATGGGCTGTTACATATAAGAGTATGGGGGTGACGTGGATTTCCCTAATAAAATAATCTTGAAAAAATGATCTACGAGAAAATGTGATCATAAACGAAAATTCTTATTAAAACACTTTACTCGCCCGCAAAATCGTCTCCGAAGCTTGCAGGCTGGGGGGCTAACTGTTGGGGTTGAAAACTGTCATCTCGAGATCAACGGTTAAGATCACCACTATTCAGAAGTTGTTCTCAAAGAACTTCGAGAAATAGGAAACCCTCGGGAAAACAAAGCACAGAAGGAGCCAACCGACAACCCAAAGGAGATCGAGCACGATCCGAGAGCCAGCCAGCTCGCCCTTGGGCGAGCTCGGCCTTGTCCCGACCAGCTCGCCCTAGGGCGAGCTCAGCCATAAGCCAGTCAGCTCGTCTTAGGCGAGCACTGTCTGTCCTGGCCAGTCCAACCTGTATCAATTCCCACGTTCTCTGTGCAATCAGGTACTCCGGGCCATGGACCCAATGTCTTTTTTTATCTCGATCGGAGTTATCGTCGAAATCTTACGTACGTATCAAGATCTATTGTATACAACAAAAATGGTTAATTTAAAACATCAGTCTCCTCGACTATACGGTTGATTTACGATTCTGTTATGGACACAACAACGCGACGAAAGTGATTTCTCAAGGAATTCGAAAAGACGTCCAAATGCCGGAAAACGGTTCGCAAGGGTCTAAAATGAGGCTGGAAGCCCACTTGCGACTCTGAAGGTGATTCAAGACCATGGAAGTTATGATGGTTTATCCTAACTCGTGGAATAGGATAAATGTCAAGTTTCCGAAGATAAATGTCAAGTTCGAGAATAATTACAGAAGATCTAAGAAAAATGGAATATTCCTTAAAAGAGATAGACTTGGGCCCAAAGACAAAGGAGCAAAAAGGCCACCGACCTAAACACCTATATAAGGAGAGCTGGAGCAAGAGATGCAGGGATCCGAGATTTTGGACCTAGAGAACTCATGTTAGCTTAGAGAACTTACAACTTAGGTGGTTAGACTAGCAAGGCAATCCTGAGAAGATTTTGCTGCCTCTCGTTCTGTTCTTTTTCTTGTTTGCATATCTCTTCTCTTCTCCGAAGAATTATGTACTAATATTATTCAGTTAATAAAACTCCTCTAAGCAACTTTTCATCTATATTTTGCTATCTGTCTCTTTTTCGACTTCGTGTGGTTACGCAGAGGATCCGTACCTTCAAGGAAAGTCGGGCTCACTTGACTTTCCTCTATTTTATTCATTAAAATAGACGGTGTGAATTTCGGTTCCCACATGCTCCAAATTGCTCCAAAAACATCACTTTGTTCCGAAACACTCCTGAACCAGAAAACATACCTAATAGACTCCAAAACATAATAATTATATCTTAAAACACCTATATATCATGGGTAAAACTGGGTCAAATCCATGGTATATCAACTCCCCCAAACTTACCCTTTTGCTTGTCCTCAAGCAAAGCATACATGCAGTCTCTTTGAAAGAGGTTTGAAAACAGCAGGGACTCACACAATCTTTAATCCTAGAATCATCACCTCTACAATGTTGCAAGCCACATTTAATATCTCCTAACTCTAGAAGGACTTTATATACCATATCCTATCTTAGCAACCAAATTCATCTAGCCAGCAACCTAGCAAATCTTGTCTGACTAACCCCTCTACTAACCTCATTTCTTGCATAAAATAGATGTGTAGGCTTTGCCTTGGGAGTATCGATCAAGTGATACATGGATTCTTACTCAAGCAAGTTTCTGAACACACAGGTAGTCTTCTCTGATCCCTTTCTTCTCTCTTTTCTTTCTTCTCTGAATCCTTATAAGATCAACCCCAATGAACGTTGATACCGATCAGGCGATCTTCGCTCATCTTGTTGACATATTTACTTTTGTAGCTCTTATTTTGACAAAGTGTAGCGAATAATGGGGTCACATGTAATTTACCGATCTCTTGTTTCCACAATGTGTGATTATTCCTTTCTGAATTAGAATACTGGGGTCACAGGAGACACTCCTAGCCCTCTGCATCTTCCAGGAAATCATCTCTATCTTTTATATCTAGGATGCTTGGAGAGAGAGAGAGAGAGAGAGAGAGAGAGGAGAGAGAGCAGAGAGAAGGAGAAGAAAAGAAGAGAAGAGAGAGAGAGAATAGAGGAGGAGAGCAGCTCAAGGAGATGAGAGATGTAGAGGATATCTCTACTCTAGCTCAGATATTCTAACTCTCTACTCATCGCGGCTCTCGCTCGCTCTCTCTCTTATACTACTCGGCTCTATCTCGCTATGCTTCAAGCTCTACTCTCTCTCTCGGAGGAGAGAGAGAGAAGGGAACCAGAAACACACAAACTTTTTACCTTCCAGACTTGCAGGAGGAACCCGATCCAATGTATACCAAGCCCCAAGACAAGCAGTAGTAGTCAAATTAGGTTGGAGATCAGCTTTGGTTCCTTCAAACATTCTCAGCAAGTGTGGTCCTAGTTGACAGGTGATCCACTTTAGTATCTCTTGTGCATTCTACAGTCAACAAATCTAAGAATGGTGCTAGAAAGTGGTTAGATACTAAGTAAAGATTGAAAAAGTTCATTGCCTCCTTCTTGACTCAATAAAAACTTTGAAAACATTTAATAAGATCAAAGGTAAAGTAGTATCAGTAACTTCCCCCATACTTAAATTATACACTGTCCTCAGTGTAAAACCAGTTGTAGTTAAGGGAAAAACACAAATAATAAGTACGAAATTGAAAAAGTTAGAACGATATACCTGACCGAAGTCCGTGCCGATCGATGGCATGTAGTAGCCGGTTATCATTGTTTCAGTGGCAGTGTCGATCGATGTCGACCTGGTTTCGTCGGTCGATGTCAATGGAAATCGTCTACTCGAATCTTTTTTTTAACCTACAAATAAGAATAAAAACGAAAATAAGTAACTATGAAGATTAAAACTAAGTAAAATTACCTAATAATTGGTTGCCTCCCACTCAGCGCTTTGTTATAGTCATTTAGCTTGACTTTGGAGGTATTTGGACTAGTGTTGTTGAAAGCAGCTACTTGTTGGGAAACAAGTATCCACGTCTTCTCTTGCTCAGATGTAACCTAGTGGCAATGAAGCTTCTTGTGGCATCATCTTCTCTGGTCCATCTCTCATCCATCTTTGATGTCGTGTTTTCAATCACTTGTAGCCTCTCTCCTAGACCTTCAATGCTGAACTGATGCATTCCAAACTTGTCATATGCATATTCTGATAGTTCCTTCCTCTTCTTGCATTCAGTCTAACTGGTACAGCTTATCCTTTATCAGCTTCTCTCGGTCTGATGCAGACTCGATATCGATCGATGCTGATTGCAGTACGTCGATCGGTTCTGGTTGATAGGCGTCGATCGACTTGTAGGTTTTTCTGTCGATCGATGCTGATGTCTCTAGACGACTTGCGAGCCGTCTCTGAAGTGCTCTGATTTCCTTCTGCATCCTCTCTGTTTGTGAGTTGAATCCATTGATGCTGTTGTTGAAAGGAAGGTAGATGTCATCATATCTTCTGTCAAGTCTGTCCTCAGTTGTTCCCTGAGTTCTGTAGAATTCTTCAATAGTCTGATCAATCTCTGCTCTGGTGTAACAAGTAGGCTCTGGTGGTTTGTTGGCGTCGATCAATGGGTTGATGGTGCCATCGATCGATTTTGATCTCTGCTCGAAAATTGAGTTGTTTCTGAATGGTGTCAACTTCTTGTTATAGTTGAATCAGTCTTCTAGTCAATCCATCCATGTCATCATTGAGCGGATAGTAGAGTCCATGAATCTTGTAATCGAATGACTTTACCGAATTCTCCAGTGATGTGAATCTCGCGTCGATTGATTGTGCAGCTTTCGTATCGATCGATGTGGATTCCTTCTGTCGACAATCATTCTTCTCTTGAAGCATAGCCAATTCTTGCTGCATCAACTCACTTTTCCTGGTTAGCCAGTTGATGTTGTTGTTGAGTGTATGATAGACGTCACCAAATCTTATGTTAAGAGCTCCTTTTTCCCATTGATTAGGCCCTTTGTTATCCTTTTTGGTGGAATCAGACAATGTTGGAAGCTTGGTGTCGATCGATGGCTAAGTGTTGCCGTCGATCGATGATGGTGTTGTCTCATCGGCCTCGTGCTTCTTCTTAATTCTGACCAGATCTTCTTTCATCTCATCCATGCTTGTACTCAACCAATTGATGTAGTCATTCAATGGTTGATAGACAAAATCTAACTTCATCTTCAAGTCATCTTCTGCTCTTCGTTTTGCTCCACAGATTCCAGTTATCATCTCATTAATCTCATCCTTGGTGTAGATCTCCGGTGCTAAGCTGGGTCTTGTGAATGAATGAGCATGTTCTGGAAGACATATGTAAGAGTGCTCATCCAATGAAGCTCTTCTTAGTAGATCTCTGATGTCTGCTTTGGATACATTGATTCCTTGTACCAAGCAGGGTACTGTGAACTTCCCAGGATCACTCTTCTTCTTCATTGTGATCCTCTTCTTCATCTTATCTCTTACCAGAAGGAACATTCTCCTAATGTCCACCCCTGTCTTCTTGGTTTCCCTGAAGAACATCCACAATCTGTGGGTAAAGTAAGCTTCCTGAAACGGCTTGTCTAGTGGGATACTGAGAAATCTCTTTGTGAAACCATCCATCTCCTTCTCATTGACTCCCCTCTTCAGATGTTTAGGAATCTTTTCCTTCCTTCTCCTCAATGTTCTCCCTTCAGTAGCCTTATCAACTTCCATAGGCTCTGGTTAATCTTTAGGCTGAGTAGTAATGGTGTCTGGTGGGTTATCTGAAGGTTTGGTAGCTGAACTCAGTATGTGAGAGGTTCTTGTCGATCGATGGGTGCTGGAGATTGTCGATCGGTGGCGATCACTCTCTGTCGATCGATGGCTGGTTCATGATGCCGATCGATATTGACATGAAAAGGGCTGGGTCGATGTGGGTGTCTTGCTGCAAACTCCTCATGAGTCATAATCCTCACGGCATTACATGATTCAACTGACTCTGCTGTCGATCGATCTTTGTTGGGGCTCATCGATCGGTTTTGGTTGGGGCCCATCGATCGATAGTCGAGAGGGCGTCGATCGACACCAATGCGATCCGCCGATACTCATCGATCTTTCTACTTCGAAGTCCCCTTCTTGCAGCTTCTCTTACTTCACCACTTTCCAGAAACTATCATCTATGATGGCATTCACGTGGTGCTTTGTCAAATCTTCACCTATCCCCCTGGTCAAGGCCTCCCGCCTCTTAACAGCTTCTCTTGTCTGAACCACCTGTGTCTCCAGTTTCTTCACATGTGTGCTCAAAGTTTCAAACTTTGTATTCAGGTTGGTGTAGACAGCATCAATCTTCCCATTGAAATCCACTGTTAGCTTATGCTGATCTTCAAGAACTTGGTCAAGCATGGCTTCTATCTTGCTCTCCTGAGTTGGTAGTGGTGGGTTCTGATAATAGGAGTTTCCATAGCTCCTGCTGTTGTTGTTGTAGTTGTTGTAGGGTTTCTGTGAACTCTGGTTGGAATTACTTCTTTGTCCAAAGAAGTTCCTGTTTCCATTCTGGTTTCTAGACCTCTGAAATCCATTACCACTGATGAAGTTCACATCCTCTTCCTCTAGTTCTGCTCAATCCTCTGTGTCTACAGCTTCTGCATCCTCTACTGTGCAAACTTGCTTCCTGAGAAGCCTGTGAACACTGTCCAGCTTTGCTTTCACTTCATCCATCTGCTCCTTCCCAAGGGTGGTTGCAGATTTCCTCCTCTCATAATCAGTGTTCTTGGTAGTGTTGCTGGATGCCAAGTTTTCTATAAGTCTTACAACCTCTTCTGGATTCCTAGTGTTGAAGTAACCTTCACTGGCTGTGTCCAGAGCCATCTGATATTGTAGTGCGATGCCTCTGAAAAAAGTGCTGAGAAGCTACACTTCGTTGAATCGATGGTGTTGACAATCTCGCTGGTAGGACTTGAATATGATCCAGGAGCTTCTGAAGGATTCTGTAGGCTCCTAAGTGAATGTAGCAATCTTGCTCCTCAAGTCTTCAGCGCGTACCTCATCAAAGAAATTACGCAAGAACGCATTCTTAATGTCGGCCCAGGATGTAAGAGATCCTGGTGGTAACTGCTTAAGCCATTGCGAAGCTTCCCCAGCCAGTAAGTACTTGAAGAGCTTACAAAGAAGATAGTCCGCAGGGACTCCATTGGCTTTGATATCAGATATAAGATCCTCGAACCTCTCCAGATGGTCGATAGGATGCTCATGAGATAACCCACAGTAGGGTGCCTGTCCCACGAGTGTGTAGTACTGTGGCTTCAACTCAAAATTGCCTCTCTGGAAAGGTAGAGGGTGAATGGCTGATTTGTTTGCATAGAACTGATCTGGACGGTTGTAATCAGCCAACGTTCTGGGTCGATTAGCCTCTTCTAAAGGTTGAGCAGCTCCTATAGCTTCAGCTTCAGGCTCAGAGGATTACAGTCCCCTGAGCATCTAGCCTCTGAACTGCTGCATTATGCAGATGACCTTCTAGATTATGCAGGTTTCCATTCTCATCTTGTTTGAGAATCAGTGTCACAACCATGTCTCGCGGCTGAGTATCAATCGATGTATGAAGTGAGGTATCGATCGATGTCGGGTGTAACGTATCGTTCGACGGAAGAGTAGGATCGATCGACGGTGACGAGCGAGTATCGATCGAAAGAGTAGAAGACTCGGTTGATGGTGGTATTCGAATATCGGTCGACGAACAGGTGTTGGTGTCGATTGATGCGGAGCGTTTGTCTTTGCGGATCGAACATTCCAAGCTAGCAGGATCTTCTGAGAATAATAGTTGACTTTCCTTGTTGTTTTTGGTACTGATGAGCATGTACCTGAAAAGACAAGGGTTGCGATTGGTGTTAGGGCTTTCAAGGCTTTAGAAGATTTGACAGTCTTAACAGCTTTTTTTTCTCCAATCAGACTTTTTAACAGCAAATCCTCTCAAGTTCTCAAAGTCAATTTTGATTTCTCTCTCTTATTTTTCCTTGTTTTCTCTAAAGACTCGTAAACAAGACTCTGACAATAAATATATTCTTTTCTTTTATTAAAAATGTTTTTTTTTCTCCCATCATCACTCTAAATCTTTATACAAACCTGTATATGTTATATTATAAAAAACTTTTTGTAAATCAATCATCTACATTTTTTTCTTGTTATTTTGAGATCCATATTGCCAACCATTTTTTCAAAATTTTATTAACGTCTAAATATTTTTTTATAAAAACTTAATAACTTTTATAAAAAAAAACTTGATAATTCTATAACCTAGTGCATATATTAATTGGAAATATCATTCAAATAAAATAGAAAATAATGAAATTAACATAAATCTTATTTTTAATAACAATTGTTCATGACTAAATTAACATAAATTTTATTTTTAAAAATTTTAGTTTTTACTAACAGTCACAGTTTCTAAAGCCAAAATCTCTACAGCCAAAAATCTAAAGTCACAGCCTAAAGCAACAGTCGTTACCAATCGGAGCCAAGAAAAAGATGATGTAAGAAAGTGGCTTTAAAGAAAAAGTAACCTAGACTTAAGATTGAATCCAATGGCGATCAAAGCTCCCCGGCAACAGCGCCAAATTTGATGTCTACTCAAATTACCCTAGGGAGTGACTTTACTCTCTCAAATAAGAGGTTCAGTTGTTGATGGGAAAAAATACTCAGGCGTTAGATTTCTCCAGACCACGGGTAGGACACCGGCCCCCAGGTTCCTGCTAAGAGATGGCACCCGGGTCCGTACCCTACATCGGTTCCTTCCCCCCGGGGAAAATGAAAAACTTCCGATTGGGAGAACCTTCAATATTTCCGAATATGGAAGATTTCCAAGGGCTCCATACCGACTCCCAACAGTCTACGAAGACAATATATATGGAACCTAAATCCTAAAGCAAAGGATCGACTCTTCAAGACTTAGAGACTAGGGTTAGGCGGCTCGAACTAGGGTTTATACACCAAACATTGTAGTTCTGGCTATATTCTCTAATAAAATGTCTTGTTCCTTCTAAATCCATGTAGTTGTCAACTAATCACTCAAACAAACTCACGAACCCCCGAGTTCTCTAGCCTCATCCATCGTTCCATGGTACTCACAAAGAACCTACACAAAAATCCCCCAACAGTTTGGCGCTAGAAGGAGGGGAGTAATCTAAGCTACGTGAAAATGGCGGTAAATGAGCATGACGGATTACTGGAATCCACCCCGAGAGAAGTCGAGCTTCAAAGGCAGCTACACAGCCTGCAAACGAAGTAACCGAGCTACACAGAGCTCGAGAAGACGCCGCGGAAAATCCTGAGATCCTCTCGGAAGTTCAGGGTTTAAAGAGTCAGCTGGACGAGCATTTCAAGCGGCTGGAACAAAGCGCAAAGAAGCTCAACCAACTAGAGGCCGAGAATATCTCTCTCCGAGATGAGAATCAGCTCCTCAATATGGTCAGCAACAAGAATCACAGCTTCCGGACTCGAGTTCGGTCTATGCCCCCCCTAGAGATGCCTAATTCCAGAGGAGACGCGACTCACCCGCAATCGACGCTCAACGAGAACGAGGCGAACCGAGACGAGGTCAGGAGCCCCCAGATCCACGACCTGGAGAGCGACTCCGAGCCAGAGCCCGGCAAGAATACTCCTGAAGAAACCGCAGCAGCAAGGTCTTCCATGACCTCCAACCTGGAGCAGATGTTCTCCAGGAAGTTCGACGCCATCCAGTCTATGGTAGAGAGACTTCTAGGATTGGCTCCTCCGATCCGGAAGAGCGGTCCACATTTCTACGCGGATACTCCCTTTGCAGACGAGATCGCTCTAATCAAAATGCCAAGGAAATTCTCCTTCCCCAACATCAAGATGTATGATTGTGGGAACCGAAATTCGCACTGTCGATTTCCGTCGATTTAGGAAAGTTAAGAAAGCCCTAATTACCCAGAGGTCCTGGATATCTGCTAAAACACACGAAAAACGAAAGATACCAACAGAATATCAAAAGTAAGTTGCACAGAGGCGTATTATTAAATGATAAGAACAAAGTTACAGATTTTTCGAGAAAAAAGACGAACAGAGTTTCGTTACCCAAGTCGAAAATTGTTGAGGTCAAAATTGGTCGCGACGGAATCAACGCCTGAAAGTCTCCGGAAAATATTTCTCGCAATATAACCTTCGTATAGTTTTTACTGAAAAGATTGTACGGCGAGTTCTCTCAAAATCAAACGTCATAACTTCTCGGAAAAAGTCCTCTTTGGGAAAAGAGAGATAGAATGAGCGCGAGAAACCTAAATCGAGTTTCAAATCAATTCTGAAAAGGAATCAGAAAACAAGAAATCTCGAGAAGGACTACTCTAAGCCTCGGCAACGAGAAGATTACGAAAGTTTGACTATCCGAACATACAAACAAACTCACCGAACAAACGAATCAAGACAAGCAAGGCAACCAACTCGCCAAGATGGCAAGTTAGACCCGAAAACGAGACCAACTCATCACCTTGGCGAGTTGGACTCAAAACAAGGCCAACTCGCCATCTTGGCGGGTTGGAACACCCCCAACTCGCCAAGATGGCGAGTTGGACCGAAAAATGATGGTTTTCGTGCAGAACTGAACAGACGCGTCAGATGTTCGGACATGGATAAAGACCTTCCCGTGGTGCGATTGAGCTGATTTTTTGACACAAGCTAGAACTTTGAGTTAGCTTTCTAATGCCATCGGTTCAGAGATAAATCAATGGTGAGATCAGAAGAGTGGTAAGTCTGCCTCGCAAGAGGAAGCAACTCGCCAACTTGGGGAGTTGGAACCTGCGAGACACTTCCAACTCGCCAACCTTGCGAGTTGGACTAGTCAAACTCGCCAACTTGGCAAGTTAGGGCTCCTGAAACGCTCCAACTTGCCAAGTTGTCGAGTTAGGGCTCCTGAAATGCTTCCAACTCGCCAAGTTGACAAGTTAGAGCTCCCGAGACACTTCCAACTCACCAACTTGGCAAGTTGGAGCTCTTGAAGCGAGTTAGAGCTCCCGAGACACTTCCAACTCGCCAACTTGGCGATTGGACAAGTCGAACTCGCCAAGTTGTCAAGTTAGGGCTCCTGAAACGCTCCAACTCACCAACTCACCAACTTGGCAAGTTGGAGCTCCTGAAGCGACTCCAACTCGCCAACTGGGCGAGTTGGATCAATTTTTGTGTCTCCCGTTGGATTTTGGTAAGATTAGTCCCTCGTTTCGGCTCAATCAGAGTTATCGTTGGTATCTTCCGATAGAAACCGTCGAGGTTCATGTTCTCGAGCGTAGTTCATAGTTAATATCGTTAAAATGACGATGGTTAAACTTAACACCATAATCATCTAAATTATATGAGGAGTATGAATGTCCTCGTTGAACCAACGTCGTACTGAGGAACGCATTTTTGAAGAAATCGTAAAAATGTTTAAATCGGAAGACGGTCCAAAAAGACATAGATTTTGGCCTTAAACAACTTACGATTCCATTCGAAAACAAGCCCAACGACGTTATGACGGTTTGTCTTACTTGCAGGATAAGGAGAGATTTCGAAAAAAATAGGAAGATAAACACAAGTTTCCAAGCTAATGATGAAGATCGAGAAGAAAAAGGAAAACTTCCGAAAGACATCTAAACCAACCTAAAGGGCATATATAAGGAGAGCTAGAGCTAAAAAGCAAGAGGGGGACAACTTAACTTAGACTCTAGAACTCGGCACTTAGAAACCCTAGGCATTATTCTCGACATGCCTGTTTCTATGACTTGCGCTCATACTAGACAAACTCGCCCAAGCAGTTCGATCTCTTGTTCAAATCTTTCTAATTGAACTATGTTCGACTTGTTCCTCGAAAGGGGTACGTAGGCAGCCTTCCGTAAGGTCTTGTCTCAAATCTTCAAAACCTTTTTCCTCTTTTTCGTCTATTGCTAAGCGAGTTGCGGCCCAGGTTTTCTTTTGACATGGGTGGTACTGCTGATAAAATTAGTCTCGTTTTATTGCTTTTGTCATACGATTTCCTTGTAATCCCGTTTCCAGACAAGCTTCTTGTATGCTTTTGCTTCTGGAACGCTCATACGCAAAATCGAAATAAAGATCTACGATTTCCAAACTCGATTTATTGTCTTTACATATTTTTCGCATTTATTTGGTCATTTATCGTTGGCTCTCACAGAGAATCCGGGCCTCTGGGAAATTAGGGTTTTCTTACCTTTCCTAATTTAAACAGAAATCAACAGTGTGAATTTCGGTTCCCACAGTTTGGCGCTAGAAGGAGGGGGGTCGGATTACTCTTACTCACAGCCGTAAAACGCTTGATCAAAACAATGATTGGATATATGATAGACAAACTCGCAGCGCTGAAAGCTCCTACGGCCAACGCTTACGTAAACGCCGCAGTGCTCAAAAAAATAGAAAACCTGGTCGCGACTTTTCGCCACAGAAGAGCACCGAAACGAGTTCGCGATTTCTCTGTCAAAACAGAAAGGGCAACGATAAAATCTATCAAACCCCGAAAAATTTGTCTTGTTACCGATTTGGAGAAATCTCGGCCCGCAATGGTTTGATTCCGAAAAACTTTTCGGAAAAATAATACTTGCTCTCTTCAAAACTGCGCAAAAACCCTAGATGACTCACGGAAAAAGAAGCACAGCAAATTGGGTTGACAATCCCCCACGAGGCTGTACTTCTTCCGGATAAATTTCAGAGATACAAAGTCAACTTTTGTAAAGCTGCTCGAAATCTAAAACGTTTGACGAAGACTAAACAAAGCGAAACATGAGATCGTATCACTCACTGCTAAAAACGTTTTCTGAAACCTAAGATTTTGTTAAAATTTAAGTGTCGCTTCAATAGCAACAGATTCCACGAGTTGTCCATGTTTGTCATCTAAATAGTTACAGAACAACTTTCGCAAGATTAAAGGTCGACAACATTTTCCGAAACAGCTTTTGTATAATTAAACTAGACAATGTTTTATGGAACATCGTTCGCATAGTGAAACAAGTCAATATTTTAGGATACGATTTTTTTAGAATAAAATTGACAGCGTTTACGAAATGATCGCATCAACGTACCATAAAGACTAGAGTTGAACGCACCATACAACTCGCCAAAATGGCGAGTTGGATCATACACACAGTCTAACTCGCCATTTTGGCGAGTTGGACCAGCCCCAATTGCTGCTCCTTTGCGTTCACTTCTGAATTCCGATTGGAATGCTTTTCGTTTCGTCTCAAGCGGAGTTTCCGTTGAGATTTTACGACAAAAACAAGTAAGACTCGCCTAAACTCCTCGGCTTGCTCCTACTTGCCCTCTTGGGCATCCTACTCGCCCCCTTGAGAATCTTACTCACCCTTGCCTCTTTCTTTGCGTTCTCCTTCGAATCTCGATCGAAACACCTCTTGTTTCGTCTCGATTGGAGTTACCACTGGAACTTTACGATAAAAACCGCGAAGACTTGTTTTCTCGTGTGTATTCAAATTGATCGTATAAAACAGCAATGGTTAACCTAACACCTTATCTGCTTAGACTATACGAGTAATTTGAACCTTTTTATAAAAACTGACATCGTATCAAAGGTACTCTTCCGAGAAATAGTAAAAACGTTTTCGAGGAACAGCCGGAAAGGACAGGATAAATGTCAAGTTTCAAAGGACAAAAACCAATATCGAAAAAGGCATACAGACACGAGAAGAGAAAGGAGAAATACGCAAGCAAAACGGAGTAGAGGCAAATCCGAATCTTTGAGAAAACCAAGGTATGTCCGATGATATACCATGAATTTGACTCGATTTTAGTCATGGTATATGATAGTTTTAGGATATATTTAATCCATTTTGGAGTCTTGATAGCATATTTACAGGTCCAGGAGCGATTGAAGAAAAGATGATGTTTTGGAGCATTTTGGAGCATTTTAGAGATTTATCCCGAGATGACCATATCGACCACTCAAGGTCGACACGGAGAGAGACGCGTCGATCGACACACATTCAGTGGTGTCGATCGATATTTAACACACAGAAGCCTGGTTTGGTCACAGCCGACTTGAAGCCCAAGACTTCATCCATTTTACTAAGATACACCTGACGAGTTTTAACCTAATTTTAGAGTTTTGAAGAGGTTGTCCTTCAAAGTACTTAGGGAGAGTCTTTTGAGAGTTTTTCATACTATTGTTTTGTAAGAGAGAGAGTTACAATTGAGAGCTTTCTTGAACACCTCTATTTTCCATCTATTCTATCTATGGAATTTTATTTAATTGTTACGATGTTTTGCTTGGCCATGTCTGAGTAAATACCTTTGTTAGATTAAGGATTCAAATAGGTTTTAAAGGATTAGCCCCAAATATGAATACTTGAGCATGTGATATTCATCTTAGAAGATTGCTCTTAATGCTTGTATAAGAGTAGCTAACCTATGCATGATGACAGTGGATATTATCCTTGGATCTATCTTCTTTGAGCTTAGGAATTTGCTGGAAACAAGCGACAGCTGATTTGGCAAACTCCTTAAGCGAACTGTTATCAACCTTGTGCTTAAAGCTTACTAGAGGCGCATCGATCGATACTCCTACAGAGGCATCGATCGATTGACGCGAGGCACTGTCGATCGATACGTGCGACAGCAGGTCGATCTACGCCTTCCTATGTTTCACCAATGGGAGTCTCATCGGTTCTAGTAATAGATATCCTAGGACGACAGTTAAAGTTATTGCCGTAGTTGGGTTCTATAATATCATGCAAGCATCTCACATAGGCATTCATACTATTATAATCCTGATTACCTGAATAGTAATCCCAAGTCTAACACCTTCACCATATCTGCTAAACACCCAAATCAGTCAATTGAGTAATTTTCTTGCTCACCAGTTCTAAGTTTACTTGTTATTTACTGCTTTGAAATCTTTGACCTAGCTTTGTTACAATAAGATCTAGTGTGTTCCCTAGCTCCTTGTGGATTCGATCCCTAAGTACTACAACTCGACCTGTTATTTGAGAGAGAATCACTCCTTAGGGTAATTTGGTATTTTCAGAGATCCAGAAGGCAATGCAAGAGCTATGGATGGCCGTCTCCTACAAGTATCCAAAGAAGACATCACAGAAATCCTTGCTACGGCCAATGGACAAGACAACCTATTCACTCAAGCTACACCTCAGATCCAGATCCCTACAGCAGAGCAGAGACGGATGAGAAGCTCAATGATATCTACACCATTCAATATGATCAATGAATGATTTCTAGTGCAAACTTGATAGTGTCTACCATCCACTCAATGACAAGATTACATGGTTGACCAAGACCATGGTGGATCTTGCAGATGATATCACCACCATGAGGCAGAAACCACAAGGAGCTTCAGCATGGAAGTCCTGGAAACCTTCAACATCGATCGATGACCGATGGATACCATCGACCGATGCAGCTTACCAAAGATCGATCGACACAAACTTCATGAAATCGATCGATACGCGCTTTACAAGCCTGGAAGAGAGGTTGTGTTCTTATGAAGAACGATTTGGTAGTTCCTACTACCCAATGAGTGATGATATGAATGCACTCGAAGCATGAATGGATGCTTTACAGCAGGAGATGGACATGATTCAGAATCAGCTTGATTTTCAACAGATGACATCTCTATCAACCGACATGCCTGCCAGCATATCGACCGATCCTGATCAAGCACGAGCAGAGAACCAGCAAAAATCGATCGACAATGACAACAGCACATCGATCTACACCTACCTTCAAGAACAAGACACTACCATGAAAGAGGAACTACTCAAAAACATCAAGACAAACAAACAAATTTGAAGAACAAGCCTTACAGGAGAATCTTGATGTGTTCCATTGCCACCTCACCACCAACCTCAATTGGATAGCCAAGAGCTTTGAATTAATGCAAAGAAAATTGCATTTACTCCGCAACAAGCAGAGGAGGCTACAATCGATCGACACAGCTGACAACACGTCGATCGATATGACAAGATGCAAGCACAATGGATGGAATACAGAATTCCACTACAAACCAAAGTATGGAGCTAGAGCATATGATACTTATCAGAGAAAGAAGAGAAGCTGGTCAGACACAACAGAAAATCCAGCCACTCAAAAAGAAAAGCTACCTACACCAAGAAAGAAGTTCACAAGATGATAGCTGAGTTCTATGAAGCCTTAGATTATTCAGAGAATGAATACTACAGGAAGTTTGATGAGATCTACTTCCCCTTCGACAGCAGCATTGTTACTCTGCATTCACGAACAGAGGGGATAGACACGGAGATCAAAGCTATTCAGAGAAAATTTGCAACTCGCCCTTCACCCTACACATCGACCGATATGCCACCACATGCATCGATCGGCGAGGGCACTATGACATCGATCAATCCTAATGCAACAGAAACGAACAATACTCATACACCATCAATCCGACAGGAAGCCATCACAGACAGGTTGGGTGTGCTATCTCCAATACATGAAGAACTGTCAGAGCCATCAAAGAACGCTTATGATATGCTTGAACAGCAGCCGTTCAACATTGAGAACTTTGAGAGGAGGCTACATTTGTTAAAAGATGAGTTAGAGGATATGAAAAAGAGATGGACCAGGTCAGATGATGCCACCAGAAGCTTCACTGCAACTCAGTCCACATCAAAAGAGGATGTTTGCACAACAGCAAACAACTTATTCCACACCAACTAAGCAATTCAACCACCAAAGTCAAGCTAAATGACTATAACAAAGCGCTGAGTTGGAGGCAACCCACTATTAGGTACTCTCATTTATTTCATGCATTACTAGTATTTATTTTCGTTTTTATGCAAAAAAAAAAAGATCCGAGTAGACGTTTGCCATCTCTATCCACCGACGCGACCAAGTCGACATCGATCGACGACACTACACCCGCCATGATCGACATGCTTTCTTCTACATCGATCGATATGGTATCGGTCAGGTATAACGTTCTAACTTGTTCAATTTCGCATTTATACTATAGTTTTTTTTATAAACTCCGATTGTTTTACACCGGGGACAGTGTAATTTAAGTCTGGGGGGATTACTAATGATTATCTATTATGTTGTCTACTATTTTGAGTCTTATTTAAAATTTTTATTGAGTCAAGAAGGGGACCAGTCTTAGATTTATTGACTGCAGAAAGTACTAAAGATACTAAAGTGGATCAGCCTATCTACTATGTTTGCACCTACTAAGAGTTTTTGAAGGAACCAAAGCTGATCTCCAACCTAATACTGACATTACCTGCTTTTCTTGGGGCTTGGTATACATTGGATCGGGTTCCTCCTGCAAGTCTGGAAGGTAAAAGTCTGTATGTTTCTGGTTCCCTTCTCTCTCTCTCTTCAAGCATCCTAGATATAAAAGATTGAGATGATTTCCTGGAAGATGCAGAGGGGTAGGAGTGTCTCCTATGACCCCAGTATTCTAATTCTGAAAGGAATGATCACACATTGTGGAAACGAGGGATAGGAGTGTCTCCTGTGACCCCATTATTCGCTACACTTTGTCTAAATAAGAGATACAAAAGTAGAGAGTCAATAAGATGAACAAGATGGACTGCATCGACATAAATGTTCATTTAAATTGAAACTATAAGGATTCAAAGAAGAGAGAAAGAGGGAAGAAAGGGATCAGAGAAGACTACCTTATGTTCAGAAACTTGTTTGAGTAAGAACCCATGTGTCCTTTGATCGATACTCCCAAGGTAAAGCCTACACTTTTATCTTATGCAAGAAATGGGGTTAGTAGAGGAGATTATCAGAAAGGATTGGTTGAATTGTTAACTAGGAAAACTTGGTTGCTATACTAGGATATGGTATAATGTGCTTTTGTAGTTAGAATGATCTTGACTTGGCTTTCACTACTAGAAAGATATGACTGAGATTCTTTAAACTTTTTGAGTCCCTGCTGTTTTCAAACTTTTTCCAGAGAGACTACCAGTTGTTTTTGCTTGAGGACAAGCAAAAGGGTAAGTCTGGGGGAGTTGATATACCATGAATTTGACCCAATTTTAGTCATGGTAAATGATAGTTTTAGGATATATTTAATCCATTTTGGATTCTAGATAGCATATTTACAGGTTCAGGAGCGATTGGAGAAAAGATGATGTTTTTGGAGCATTTTAGAGATTTATGCCGAGATGACCATATCGACCACTCAAGGTCGACACAGCGAGAGACGCTGATATACCATGTATTTTACCCATTTTCAGCCATTGTATATATATGTTTTAAACTTAATAACTATTATGTTTTAG
Source organism: Brassica juncea (assembly GCA_018703725.1). Lineage (NCBI taxonomy): Eukaryota > Viridiplantae > Streptophyta > Magnoliopsida > Brassicales > Brassicaceae > Brassica > Brassica juncea. The sequence continues at coordinate 20,755,205 of CM031935.1, read as the reverse complement.
AGTCTTTCAAGTTATTTATAGATTCAGGAGTGTTTCGGAGTAAAGTGATGATTTTGGAGCATTTTGGAGATAATTGAAGATGACACCTGAGATGGACGTCGACCAAGCCTTGAGGTCGACACGGAGCACTCACCGTCGATCGACATGCACCTTGCACCGTCGATCGACATGATGCCACGCGAAGACCACATTTGGCCCAGCCGACTTGAAGCCTAGGACTTCACCAAATTACAGAATTACCCCTGACGAGTTTTAACCTAATACTAAATACTCTGCCAAAGTGTTTAGGCAAGAGAGAGAGTTTTATTGTATTCATACTTTTCACAGCAAAGAGGGAGAGCTTTATTGTATTCATACTTTTCACAGCAAAGAGGGAGAGATTGAGAGTTGGAGAGAAGATCCAAAGAGATTTGTGATTGGAACTCCATTGATTTTTATCTATCTATTTATGCTTTCTCTTTACCTTGCTTGTGCTATGTGTTACTTGGCTATGTCTAAGTAATATACTTGTTAGATTTAGGGTTCAAATAGGTTGAAGGGATAAGCCCCAACTATAGATTGCTAGTTGTTGATATTCATCAACTAGGTTGTTCTTAAAGCTTTATTCTAGATTAGCTTGATGATAGGACTTTTCAAGGGTCCTAATCAAATGATGTAGTATATAAGATTGTCGAACCAGTTCTAAGTGACCACAAAGCAAAGGGAATGCAAGTCTATGCTTAATCTAAATGCAATCATTGAAGGAAATGATTATTAAACTAAGACAATATCTAAAATGCAAAAAAATATAAAACTTTCTTTCTTATGAGGAGAATGAGACCCATGGGTATAGGAACTTGATCTCAAATGATTCAGGTTCAATCCAAGATGCCAACTTTTCAATCAATCTAATTCCTTATGCCTAGACACTATGCTTGAACAAACTCTATCCCTAGATGAATGTTCTTTTGCAATGATCACCCAAGTACACCAAATCCCTTTGGCTGTAATGATCAAAGCAAACATTAAGAATGAGTCTAATAGCAATCCGAGCTTCTTTAACAACTAATCCCTTAGGTAAAGCAAGCTAAAAGCATAGATGAGTTGGTTCAGGCATTTCATAGAACACCTTCCGGGCATGAAATGCCTATGGCTCTATGTTTGAGAGGCCAACTCAAATATAGCATTAAGAACACCAAATCATGCAAGGAAAGGATAGATCTAACACTAAGCACCTTGGATCTACACTTAATCACTCTCAATCACCCTAACCCATGGATCTTAAATGGATCTACTCACTAATCCACATGCTTACTCTTAAACCCATGAGAGATTCAAGCTTAAACATGTAGAGAAAGAAAACAGATGAAATCAAGCGATCAAGAACACAAAGATGAGATGAGATTATGATTCAAAGATAAAACTTTACTCACAGGTTTGTGTTCTTAGAGAGAAAATAACATAACCTCCAAAATAAGGATAACTAGAGTATTTATACTTGGCTTCCAAAGCCCTAGAAACATAGAAAAAAATTACTAAAAAGTCCTTGAGCCAAATGGGTTTCAACCAATAGAAATAAAGCATGAAACTCGGTCAGGGGTGAACCGAATGGTCCAACCCGGTCTGGCCACCCCGGTCCAACTCTTGTTCTTGGCCGCGTCCAATCCAACCGGGTGCTCCAAGCCGGACGTCCCACCCCGGTCCTCAGCATTCTCTTCACGACCGGGTGCTCCAAGCCGGACAGGCCACCCCAGTCGTCCGGCCGTCCTGTGCGTGCTCTTCTCCCGTCTGGGTGCCCTTACCCGGACGCGTCTCCCCGGTCCGTCTGATGCACACTCCAACACCTGATAAGGACAAATGAATGCAAAATTATCCTAAACATGCCTAAATCTTAGCCTACAACTCAAATAATGCAATAAAAAGATGGCTAAATATATGAAAATATGCAAGACATCAACTCCCCCACACTAGTCCTTTACTTGTCCACAAGTAAACTAGCAAGGACTAAGGAGGAGAGGTTTGAAGGAGGGGACTCATAACCAAAAGAATGCTCTTCTTAGTTCTCAACTTGATAACCTTGTACAATCATACCAACTAGCTAGAGCAAACACTTAATCCAACTCTAACTTCCCAAAGCCTATCTTAACTCTTATGATCCCTACACTCACTCATCATGAATCCACAATCCACAAATCCACTTGCACTCTAACAATCATTAAGCAAACTCAAAAGATCTCTTGCAAATGGTCAAATGGTCCAAGTCATTTGGTTTGGTGAAAAAGGCTTTGATGCAAAGCAAATCAAGTAGTTCAAGAAGGATCTTTAAAGGTGGTTTACTTTCAAAACAAAGTAGCCTTGACATTGCACATAATATATCTAAGAAAGGGATCAACTAATGCATACAATTCTCAATCTCCATTATTCTACCCTTTTCTCAAACACATAAGCTACATTCTCATTCCCAATGTCAAAACCACTCACATCTCTCACCCAAATATTCCCCCAAAACACTCAAAGATGCTTTCTCATTTAGAACTCTTTCTTATTGAAGTCCACAAGGGATTTTTCACATTTTGAAACTCTTATCAGCTCTTTCTTAAACATTGCTAGCCCCCTTTTCATTATTCTTTTTTTTTTCTTTTTCTTTTCTTTTTTTTTTCTTTCTTTTCTTTTTTTGTGGGGGGGCCAAGACTTTCTTTATAAAGTGGAGCTTTAGAACTATTCATTTCTCTTATCCCTTTTAGACTAAATCACTTATTAACTTGGAGTTCCTTGAGTCAACCTTTTCTTTCAAAAACCTTTCACATTCCCAAGATCACTTCTTACAACACTCACCCCCATCCTAGAAGCTAGACAATATGCGTGTCTAATTTAGCTAAAATGGAGACCAAGCATTGTCGTTCCCAATACTCTCAACATTATGCACATGTAAAGCTTTCCAAAGAAGGCCTCACTCAACAAACAATGAAGGCAGGTAAGGGTTTAAGGGTGTGGAGTACCACTTGAGTTTGTCCAAAAAGATAGGCAAAGAATGGGAGAGACAACTCAAGTGTTCTATCAATGACTCAGTACACAAGGGACCATGGGCAAGAGACTTAGAGTCTAAATATGACAGGAGCAAACTTCAAAGAGAGAGCATCAATCAATCAAATAAGCTTTAGGAAGAGTTTTCAAGGCTCGAAGTTTACAAGTCATCCTAAGATTGCTCAAGCTACTTACTATGATTATAAAGGTTATCACTTTAGGAACTTAGCATGAGCATATTTACAAGGCAACTATCATCCTTGTCCCCTTATGCATGATGCAACCTATATGATGATGATTTTTTTTTCTTTTTTTTTTTTGCAAGTGAATGATCTAGACTCAATCCTAATGCAACCACATGATTCATTTTGTGCTTTTCAAAATTTTCAATTTTTTTTGGTTTTTCTATGCAATAACTATCTACAAATGCATGCATATGACATAAAATACAAAACTATCAGCAACTTGACACCTCCCCCACACTTAATTCACACAGTCTCTGTGTTTGTTAAATGTGGAGAAGGGCCTAAAAAGGAAAGATAAATAAAATCTAAATGAAATGATGAATGGTATAAAAAATGATAGGGTGTTGGAGTACCTCTATGGAGCGTGGGATGAGGCTGATGCCTCACCCTCAGAGTCATCTTCATCAGTTGTGGTGTCTAGGGAAGGTGACTTGTTTCCGGACTCGGATGGGGCGATGTAGGGGTTCCTCAAGCGGCGGAGAGCTTGCTTCTTGGTTTGTGGTGCAGAGCGGTCATGAAGTGGCTGAGGAGAGGGTGCATTGTAAGCATCAAGATCAAAGTCCTCAGCCTTGCAGCCAGCTACAGCTCCCCTAGCTAGAACATCAGCCATTTTCTTTAATAACCGAACTGAAGCTTCAACTTGCCTCTTCACAGTCCTTTTCAGCTCTTTGCACTGGTTGGTGAGCTTGAAAATGGTCCTATCTTGAGCCCTGTTCCACCTCTGGAGAGTGCTAATCTTGTCATGAGCTTGGCGAAGGGGCCCAAGAGGCGGGACACTGGTGCATTGCTCGAACTTGTAGCGAGGAGGACCAAAGAGATGAGCAGTGGCTCTTCTGGTGTGCTCCTGATCATAGGCAGACTTTTTGCTTGCTGCCTTCTCACCTTTGGGAAGGGTCACAGGGCAAAGGGGTCCATGACTCCTAAAGAGGTGCTCCTCACTGATGTCAAAGCTGATGTCTCCTGAAGTGCTCAATGAAGTGAGTTCTGAGTTAGGAAGCAACAGCTCAGCCCTTTTGCCACCTCTCGAATAGGAATAGACGCATCTCCCATCAAACCTTCCACTTAGGAACTGAGCCTTTTTCAGGTAAGCTCCATCCAAATCTTGTAGTGCATGAAGCGCTGAACAAGGAAGCCAACCATACCAAAATCGGAGTAGAAGTCATCCGGGACAACAGGGAGCTGAGGAAAGGAAGCAAAGTGTCGGGCGGTTTGGTGAAGGAATCTCAGCTCTTCTCCAGCAACATTCCCTATCTCTTTCTTCTGGAAGAGGGTGTGGTTAAGCAGCCTGTGGAGTTAGCGCATAATGGGATGCCTAATAGCGCCGTTCTTCTCTTTCTTGTGGCCTCCTCTCCCTTGTCCTGTTAACAAGGTCCACATTGATTCAGCAATGGTCTTCTCCTTAGGGGCTGTCTTGAGTGTGGGAAGTGAAGAATTTTTCTGATCCTCAAGGCCAAGAACTTCACCAATCTCTGTGAAAGACATGGAGTACACCTCACCCTCAATCTTGAATTTGATCTCTCCCCATCCTTGCTGTGCATGTTTGGAAGTGTGAAAGGTTGCTTCTAGTGTAGCCAAGAATTGGCAAGAGACTTCTTTGTGAGTAGGGTAAGCTGCTGAGTAGAGGCTTCCCACCTTCATGTGCTCAAGCATGGTTTCAACATCATCATCAAAGTACATCTCTTGCAAGATCATCTTATGAACAAATCTGGTAGGGACCCAAGTAATGCCATTCCTCAAAAGATCTACCAGCTCATCCTCAGTAGGTGTCTTGGACCTGTCCCTCTTGTCATACTTTGATTTAGGATCAGCATGCTCATCATTAGAAGATATCTCATCCTCTTCACCTTCACTCTCTGCAATTATTGGCTTCTTGCCTTGCTTCTTTGCTCTAGCCCTTGCCAACTTCTCTTCCATGGTGTGCTGGTTAAGGCTTTCTACATTCTCTTGCACAGGATCTGGTGCTCTCCTAGGTGGAGTCATAGCCCTCATAGTGTGAGCAAGTGCATGATCACCTTTGTTGTTGGTTTTCTCCACCACAAGAGCTCCCACACTAGAGTTTCATGGTGCCTTAGCTCTCTTGGGAGGAGCCTGCTTGTTAGCACCATCAGTCACACTGTCCCCAACAGCTGTTCTCTTTCCATCCCTCTTGGTATGCTTGTGAGCACCATCAGACACACACTTATCAGCAACAACTCTCTTCCCATCTTTCTTGGCTTGTGCTTTCTTCCTTAGCATTGCCAAAGCTTGCTGGCGACGCTCCTCTTCTGAACCAGGTTGTTAACCCAAAGTTTTCCCAAACTGACCAGTGTGTCTTGCTGCAAGCTCTTGCTTCTCAACTTCTATATCAGCTTCATTCTTTCGCCCCATTGGTACCTGAAATTTTAAACCTTGGAAAAGATTGAGCTTAGGAAGGAAAAACCTCTCAAGATGAGAAACATGATCAAAAGCATAAGAATTCAATTCCAATGATCAATTCCTCACAAGAAAGAAAAAATTAAGCAAAAGGGGGCTTTAGAACATCTTAGAGAATTCTCATGCTCAATTTTTTTTTTTTATTTATGAGCAATAAGAATCTCCAAGAATCAAAACCCCTCAATCAAACACTAGCAAGCTTGAATCAGCCTAAATTGAAGTTCTCCATCAACCTAGCATCCAATCTATCCCAAAAACAACCCAAAACAAGCACTTTATGAAAAACCCCCAAATCTCATGAACCCTAGTTTTTCAAAGTCCAAATTAATCTCAATTCCACCATGAAATCAACTACCCAGCATGATATATAAGCTTTTCCTAGTCTAATTGACAAGAATCTAGCAAGAAAAAGCTCAGATTTCAAGTTCAAATTTTTAGGGTTCATGAGAGTTACGAATTTGAACTTAAAGATACCATACCTTGCTTTAGATGAAGGATAAAGATGAACAGATTCAAGGAATTAGGCCTAAGGGAAGAAGACTTGGATGTGGGAAAAAGAATTTGGTGATTTGGTTGAGATTTGACAAAGTTATGGTGATTTTGGTTCTTGGAGGCTAGAGAGGATTTTGATGTGAGGAAGAAGATGAAATGAGGAGAGAGAGGGTGGATTAGGTCTTTAAGGGTGTCTGGGTGGGTCAGGGTCGGGTCTGGGTCAGGGTAGGTGGGTTTGGGTCTTGAAAAAGGAAGAAAAACCTTACCTGGGTTGCGGCCGGGTCAGGTCTGGTGCTCCGGTGGGCTGGCGCGTGGATCCTGGTGTGCGGAAGCAATCCGACCGGGTGCCTTTACCCGGACAGGCCACCCCGGTCCTCAGCAGGTTCTTCGCGACCGAGTGTATGTACCCGGACGCCTGTCCCCAGTCTGCTCCACCCTGCTTCCCGGCTGGGTAGATGTACCCGGACGCCTGCATCCCGGTCCTCTTCATGCTGCCATCCAACCGGGTAGGCAACCCCGGTCCACCCTACCCGGTCCAAACCCCCTCTTCTCTTTTTTTTTTTAATTCAAATCCCATGCCATCACCTTCCTATGGCCTCAACACCCTCCAAGAGACATTAAAAAGAAATCCTAAAGCAATATTTACAAGGATAACCATGGGACTTTCTCCCAAGTGAACTTGTTTAAAGTCACTAGCTTGACTTTGCCTACTTTGAGGTTAGACAAGGGGAGCATCAGAGAGTGGGGTTGATGTCCCATCCTCCTTTGGTATTGTGGCCATGTATTCCTTGAGTCTCTGGCCATTTACTGTGAAGTCTCCACCATCCTTGTTCCAAAGCACAATGGCTCCATAAGGTCTAACTTCTTTGATCACAAATGGACCAGACCACCTTGACTTAAGCTTCCCTGGAAATAACTTTAGTCTAGAGTTATAGAGAAGAACTTGATCTCCAGCCTTGAACTCTCTCTTGAGGATGTGCCTGTCATGGAAGGCCTTAGTCTTTTCCTTGTAAATCCTTGAGTTCTCAAAGGCATCCATCCTTATCTAATCCAGTTCATTGAGTTGAAGAAGTCTCTTCTCCTTTGCACTCTTGATGTAAAAGTTTAGAAGTTTCACAGCCCACAATGCCTTGTATTCAAGCTCAACTGGTAGATGGCAAGACTTCCCATAGACAAGGTTAAAAGGGTAGTGCCTAGAGGAGTCTTGAAGGCTGTTCTATATGCCCAAAGAGCATCATCAAGCTTGTCTGACCAATCCTTCCTCTTGGTTCCCACAATGTTCTCCAAGATGCCCTTGATTTGCTTGTTGGAGACCTCCACTTGGCCACTTTTTTGAGGGTGATAGGGTGTTGCAACCTTGTGTTTCACTCCCTTCTTCTTGAGAAGACCTTCAAATACCTTGTTGATGGAATGTGAACCCCCATCACTTATGACCACTCTTAGTACTCCAAACCTTGGGAAGATATTGCTCTTGAACATTTTGATCACCACTCTTGAATCATTTGTGGGACTTGCTATGGCTTCCACCCACTTTGATGCATAGTCCACAGCCACCAAGATGTATTTGTTGCCATAAGAAGAAGGGAAAGGTCCCATGAAGTCTATCCCCCAAATATCAAACACCCATTTCAAGGATTGGGTTTTGAGGCATCTCATTCCTCTTAGTAATGTTCCCCCTCCTTTGGCAAGAATCACATCTTGAAATGAAGTCTTGTGTGTCCCTGAACATGTGTGGCCACCAAAATCCAGATTGTAGCACCTTTGAGACAGTCTTGAAGGTAGCAAAATGGCCTCCATAGGAAGATCCATGGCAATGTGTGAGGATTCCTTCAACTTCTTCTTCAGCCACCACTCTTCTATAGATCTGATCTTTGCATAGGGTGTAGAGGTATGGTTCTGATGATAGAACTTTTCAGATTCTAATCAAATGATGTAGTATATAAGATTGTCGAACCAGTCCTAAGTGACAATGAAACAGAGGGAATGCAAGCCTATGCTCAATCTAAATGCAACCATTAGAGAGTGATGATTAAACTAGAACAATAAGTAAAACACAACAAAAAGCAAACTTTCTTTCTTATGAGGAGAATGAGACCCATGGGTGTAGGGACTTGATATCAAATGATTAAGTTTCAATCCAAGATGCTAACTTTTCAATCAATCTAATCCTTATGCCTAGACAACTAAACTAAGCAAGCTCTATCCCTAGATGAATGCTCTTTTGCTATGATCACCCAAGTACACCAAATCCCTTTGGCTGTAATGATCAAAGCAAACAATGAGAATGAGTCTAATAGCAATCCTAGCCTCTAAGACAACTAATCCCTTAGGCAAAGAAAGCTAAAAGCATAGATGAGTTGGTTCAGGCATTTCATAGAACACCTTCCGGGCATGAAATGCCTATAGCTCTATGTTTGAGAGGCCAACTCAAATATAGCTTTAAAAACACCAAATCTATGCAAGGAAATGATAGATCTAATACTAGACACCTTGGATCTAACTTAATCACTCTCTATCACCCTAACCCATGGATCTTAGAAGAATCTACTCACTAATCCACATGCTTATTCTTAAACCCATGAGAGATTCAAGCATAAACATATAGAGAAAGAAAGGAGATGAGATAAACAATCAAGAACACAAGATGAGATGAGATTAATAAATCAAAGATGAAGCTTTACTCAAAGGTTTTGTTCTTAGATCATAAATAACATAAGTCCCATCTTAGGGATAACAAGGGTACTTATAGTTAGGCTTAAAAGCCCTAGAAACATAGAATAAAATTACTAAAAAGTCCCTAGAAGCAATAGGTCTCGACCAATGGGAAGTCAGCATGAAAAACACTCAGGGACGTGGCTGGACGGTCCGGGCCGCGCATGCTTGGCCGCGCAGTTCTTGTCTGGCCGTTGCTCGTCCCACGCGGGTATGCTGGCATGGTCGTCCCGTCCCGCGCATTTGTACAACTCCGTCTGGTCTCGTCCCGCGCGGGTACCACGTACCGCTCAGCTCAGGCCGCGCATCCGGACGCTCTTGTTCGTCTCGTCCCACGCGGCTACCACGTACCGCTCAGCTTAGGCCGCGCGTCCGAACGCTTTTGTTCGCTTCGTCTCGTGCGTATACCATGTACCGCTCAGCTCAGGCCGCGCATCCGGACGCTCTTGTCCACCCGTATGGTATGTCCTGTCCCGCGCGGGTAAGGTAACCCGAGCAGATTAGGCCGCGCATGGTATTGCTTCAGCTTGTCCGTGCGGTGTGATCTGTACCGCGCGGGTGGGTGGTCCCGTGCAGATCAGGCCGTGCGTCCGTATGTTCGCGGGTCCTCATGCGCGGGAGATCTTGGCCGAGCATGTCCGTCCGGGTGCTGCATCGTCTGGCACCATTCCTTCGTCCTGTGCGGGCTGGTCAGGCTGAGTGTGCTGACCCGGATGCACTGACATGCCTTCACTCAAATAACCATAACTCCTCCAATATTGCTTCAAATGGCTTGAAATCACTCCCAATGGAAAGCTAACTCAAGATACTATCTCCCCACCAAATCTTATCACAGAAAGACTTCTTTATGGCCATCGTCCAAATCCATCTTTCACCCTTCCTTTTTGTAACAAAGTACCCTCAAACACCTTCAAATTCTCCAAAGTACACTCCAAGACCTGATAAAGACTTATGAATGCAAAATGAACCTAAATATGCCTAATGCCTAAACTAGAAGGGATAAAATGCACAAAATGGAAGGCTAAAACAATGAAAATATGCAAGACATCAACTCCCCCACACTAGTCCTTTACTTGTCCACAAGTAAACTTGCAAGGACTAAGGAGGAGAGGTTTGAAGGAGGGGACTCATAGCCAAAAGAATGCTCTTCTTAGTTCTCAACTTGATAACCTTGCACAAACATACCAAGTAGCAGGAGCAAAAACTCAATCCAACTCTAACTTATCAAGGCCTATCTTAACTCCTTTGATCCCTATACTTACTCATCATGAATCCACAACCCACAATTCCATTTGCCCTCTAACAATCATTAATCAAACTCAAAAGACTTCTTGCAAATGGTCAAATGGTCCAAGTCATTTGGTTTGGTGGTAGAAGGTTTTATTCAAGTGAAACAAGGGGTTCAAAAGGGATCTTTCAAGGGATGGTTCACTCTCAAAACAAGTAGCCTTCACATTGTACATAATATATCTAAGAAAGGGATCAACTCATGCTTACAATGCTCAATCTCCATTGTTCTACCCTTTCCCAAAATACATAGATCACATCTTTATTCCCAATGCCAAAATGCCACTCACATCTCTCACCCAAAGATTTCCCTCAATTGTTCAAGATATTTTCTCATTTGAAACTCTTTCTTAATGAAGTCTTCAAGGGAATTTACACATTTCAAACTCTTTTCAGCTCTTTCTAGATATTGCTAGCCCCCTTTCATTATTATTATTATTATTATTTTTTCTTTTTCTTTTTTTTTTTTCCTTTTTTATGGGGGCCAAGACTTTTTAAACAACTTGGAGCTTACAATCTTTCATTCCTCTTATCCCTTCTAGACTTAATCACTTATAACAATAGAGTCTCATGAGTCAACCTTTTCTTTCATAAACCTTTATTTCCCCAAGATCATACAATACAACACTCACCCCCATCCTAGAAGCTAGACATTAATGAGTGTCTAATCTAGCTAAAATGGAGATCAAGCATTGTCGTTCCCAATACTCTCAATATTATGCACATGTAAAGCTTTCCAAAGAAGGTCTCACTCAACAAATAATGAAAGCTTGAAAAGAGGTAAGGGTTTTAGGGCGTGGAGTGCCACTTGAGCTTGTCCAAAAAGATAGACAAAGAATGGGAGGGACAACTCAAGTGTTCTATCCATGACTTAGTACACAAGGGACCATGAGCAAGAGACTAGAGTCTAAATATGACAGGAGCAAACTTCAAAGAGATAGCATCAATCAATCAAATAAGCTTTAGGAAGAGATTTCAAGGCAAAAAGTTTACAAGCCATCCTAAGATTGCTCAAGCTACTTACTATGCTTATGAAGGGTATCACTTTAAGAACTTAGCATGAGCATCTTTTCAAGGCAACTATCATCCTTGTCCCCTTATGCATGATGCAACCTATATGATGATTTTTCTTTTTTTTTTATGCAAGTGAATGATCTAGACTCAATCCTAATGCAACTACATGATTCTTTTTGTGCTTTTCAAATTTTTCAAATTTTTATGGCTTTTCTATGCAATAACTATCTACAAATGCATGCTTATGACATAAAACACAAGATGATCAGAAACTTGACACCTCCCCCACACTTAATTCACACAGTCTCTGTGTTTGTTAAATGTGGAGAAAGGTCTAAAGAAAGAAGGTAAAATGAAAACTAAATGAAATGATGAGTGGTATATACAGTGGTCAGGAAGTGGAGTACCTCATGGAGCATGGGATGAGGCGGATGCCTCACCCTCAGAGTCATTTTAATCATCAGTGGTGCTTAGGCTTGGTGACTTGTTTCCGGACGCGGATGGGGCGATGTAGGGGTTCCTCAAACGGCGGAGAGCTTGTTTCTGTGTCCGTGGCTCAGAAAGGTCATGAAGTGGCTGAGGAGGCGGGGCAGTGAAAGCATCAAGATCAAAATCCTCAGCTCTACAGCCAGCTACAGCTCCCCTGGCTAGAACATCAGCCACTTGCTTCATGAAGTGAGCCGAAGCTGCAGCTTGCCGCTTGACAGTTCTTCTCAGCTCTTTGCACTTGTTGGTGAGCTTGAAGATAGTCCTATCTTGAGCTCTGTTCCACCTCTGAAGGGTACTGATCTGGTCATGAGCTTGCCGAATAGGACCAAGAGGTAAAGCACCGGTGCATTGGTCAAACTTGTAACGAGGAGGACCAAAAAGATGTGCAGTGGCTCTGCTAGAGTGTCCCTGATCATATTGTTCCACCTTGCGTGCTGCCTTTTCACCTCTTGGAAGAGCCATGGGGCCTAAAGCGCCATGAGGTCCAAGCAAGTGCCTCTCACTAATGTCAAATCTTATGGCTCCTGGAGTGGTCAAGGTAGTGAGGGGATAGTCGGGTAGGAGCAGCTCAACCTTTGTGGTACCTCTCAAATATGAATAAACACACCGCCCATTAAACCTTCCAGAGAGAAAATGAGCTGACTTCAGGTATTGGAGATCCAAAAAATTGGGGCCAGCTGCATCATTTCCCAAGCTAATCCCTTGGTAAGCAAGCAATGGTGTTATCAAGCCACCAATTCCAATCTGAGCTCCAGGGTCTCTGTTTGTCCAGCTCCAACTCTTGTAATACATGAGGCGCTTCACAAAGAATCCCACCATGCCAAAATCCTTGTAGAAATCACTAGGAACCAAAGGGAGATGAGGCTGTAATGCATAGTGCTGGACAGCTTGGTGCAGGAATTTCACTTCATCTCCAAAGACTGTTCCCACTTCCTTCCTGGGGAACAATGTATGCACAAGCAATCTGTGGAGATATCGCACTGAAGGGTGTCGGATGGAGGCATTCTTGTCGCGGTTGGAACTCCTCGTCTTGCCTGTTAACAACCTCCAAGTAAGGTGTGTGATGTTCATCTCTCTTTTGACCCTAGCAAGCTTGGGAAAAGAAGGATTTTTCTGGTCTTGAAACCCAAGCACTTCCTCAATTTCCTTGAATGACATTGAGTAGGCTCTCCCATCAATCTTGAAGTGTATCATACCCCATCCTTGCTCCACATTCTTGGAAGTGTGAAAGGTGGCTTGAAGTGATGACAGGAATTGGCAAGAGACTTCTTTATAAGTTGGATAGGCCATAGTGTAAAAACTGCTCATACTCATGTAGCCTAGCATCTCCTTGATATCATCTTCAAGTGACAACTCCTTGAGGGTTTGTTTATCAGCGAATCTGGTTGGTGGCCAAGAGACACCTTTCCTCATTTGCTCTAACAGCTCCTCTTCAGTGGGTGTCCTCTGCCTGTCCCTTTTATCATTGAAGGACTTTGTTGAGTTAGGGTCATACTCCGCCTCACTGTCATCCTCAGAATACTCCTCTTCAGCATTTGCACCCTCTTGCTCTATGGGAGGAGGTTCTATAGTTTTTCTTGGCGCCTTGGTTCTTATGGTGGGAGCTGGTTCATTTGCACCATCTTTGGTGCCTTTCTCCAAAACCAAAGCTCTCAACTTGGTGCTCCTAGGCGCTCTTGCTCTCTTTGGAGGGGCTTGCTTGTGAGCAATGTCAGCCATACTCTCCTCAACCATAACTCTTTTTCCATCTCTCTTGGCCTGTGCTTTCTTTCTTAGCATGGCCAAAGTTTGCTGCCTACGCTCCTCTTCTGATTCAGGCATAGAGCCAAGTTCTTTCCTAATCTGAGCAGTCACCCTCCTTTCAGCCTGCTCTTTCTCTTCCGCTATTTGAGCTTCGTTCTTTCTCCCCATTGTTCCTGAAAATTCAATCCTTGGAAATAGGGTGAGCACAAGAAAGAGACAATCAATCACAAACACAATCTAGCTCTAGCAAGATAATCAATCTCAATAGGAACTAGAATAATGAAGCAAGATCATCAATCTCAATCTTGAAGACAAGCAAGGCAAGCAATAGCTAAGAAGGAAGCTCTCATGCTCAAAATAATTTTTTTTTTTTTTTTTTTTTTTTATAGAGCACAAGAACTTCAAACTAGCCAAAATCAAATTAACCAGAGCTCAGCTTGAAATTGGGACCAAATCAACCTTCAACACCAATTATTTCACCCATCTAGCTCAATAACAACCCTAAGTAAGCTAGAATTGAAAAAGCCCCAAATCTCATGAACCCTAATTTGCCAAAGTTCAAATTAATCTTAATTCCACCATGAAATCAACCACCCAGCATGATATATAAGCTTTCCCTAGTCTAAATTACAAGAATCTAGCAAGAAAAGGCTCAAATTTCAAGTTCAAATTTTTAGGGTTCATGAGGGTTACGAATTTGAACTTAGAGATACCATACCTTGCTTTGGATGAAGGATAAAGATGAAAAGGTTCAAGGAATTAGGTCTAGGGGAAGAAGGTCTTGATGTGGGAAAAGGAAATTTATGATTTGGTTGAGATTTGGCAAAGTTATGTGAATTTGTGTTCTTGGAGGCTAGAGAGGATTTTGATGTGAGGAAGAAGAAGAAATGAGGAAAGAGAGGGTGGCTTAGGGTTTTAAAGTGTGTTTGGGTCGGGTAAAAGGGTTCTGGGCGGGTGCATGCGGGTTTGGGTCGGAATAAAGAGAAAAATACTTACCTGGGTCGGCCGGGTCGTACCGCGGGTTGGGACGCGGGTACTAGTATAGTGGTAAGTATTCCCGCCTGTCACGCGGGTGACCCGGGTTCGGTCCCCGGCAACGGCGCCAATTTGATGATAGAACTTTTCAGATTCTAATCAAATGATGTAGTATATAAGATTGTCGAACCAGTCCTAAGTGACAATGAAACAGAGGGAATGCAAGCCTATGCTCAATCTAAATGCAACCATTAGAGAGAATGATGATTAAACTAGAACAATAAGTAAAACACAACAAAAAGCAAACTTTCTTTCTTATGAGGAGAATGAGACCCATGGGTGTAGGGACTTGATATCAAATGATTAAGTTTCAATCCAAGATGCTAACTTTTCAATCAATCTAATCCTTATGCCTAGACAACTAAACTAAGCAAGTTCTATCCCTAGATGAATGCTCTTTTGCTATGATCACCCAAGTACACCAAATTCCTTTGGCTGTAATGATCAAAGCAAACAATGAGAATGAGTCTAATAGCAATCCTAGCCTCTAAGACAACTAATCCCTTAGGCAAAGAAAGCTAAAAGCATAGATGAGTTGGTTCAGGCATTTCATAGAACACCTTCCGGGCATGAAATGCCTATAGCTCTATGTTTGAGAGGCCAACTCAAATATAGCTTTAAAAACACCAAATCTATGCAAGGAAATGATAGATCTAATACTAGACACCTTGGATCTAACTTAATCACTCTCTATCACCCTAACCCATGGATCTTAGAAGAATCTACTCACTAATCCACATGCTTATTCTTAAACCCATGAGAGATTCAAGCATAAACATATAGAGAAAGAAAGGAGATGAGATAAACAATCAAGAACACAAGATGAGATGAGATTAATAAATCAAAGATGAAGCTTTACTCAAAGGTTTTGTTCTTAGATCATAAATAACATAAGTCCCATCTTAGGGATAACAAGGGTACTTATAGTTAGGCTTAAAAGCCCTAGAAACATAGAATAAAATTACTAAAAAGTCCCTAGAAGCAATAGGTCTCGACCAATGGGAAGTCAGCATGAAAAACGCTCAGGGACGTGGCTGGACGGTCCGGGCCGCGCATGCTTGGCCGCGCAGTTCTTGTCTGGCCGTTGCTTGTCCCACGCGGGTATGCTGGCATGGTCGTCCCGTCCCGCGCGTTTGTACAACTCCGTCTGGTCTCGTCCCGCGCGGGTACCACGTACCGCTCAGCTCAGGCCGTGCATCCGGACGCTCTTGTTCGTCTCGTCCCACGCGGGTACCACGTACCGCTCAGCTTAGGCCGCGCGTCCGGACGCTTTTGTTCGCTTCGTCCCGCGCGTATACCACGTACCGCTCAGCTCAGGCCGCGCATCCGGACGCTCTTGTCCACCCGTATGGTATGTCCTGTCCCGCGCGGGTAAGGTAACCCGAGCAGATTAGGCCGCGCATGGTCTTGCTTCAGCTTGTCCGTGCGGTGTGATCTGTACCGCGCGGGTGGGTGGTCCCGTGCAGATCAGGCCGTGCGTCCGTATGTTCGCGGGTCCTCATGCGCGGGAGATCTTGGCCGAGCATGTCCGTCCGGGTGCTGCATCGTCTGGCACCATTCCTTCGTCCTGTGCGGGCTGGTCAGGCTGAGTGTGCTGACCCGGATGCACTGACATGCCTTCACTCAAATAACCATAACTCCTCCAATATTGCTTCAAATGGCTTGAAATCACTCCCAATGGAAAGCTAACTCAAGATACTATCTCCCCACCAAATCTTATCACAGAAAGACTTCTTTATGGCCATCGTCCAAATCCATCTTTCACCCTTCCTTTTTGTAACAAAGTACCCTCAAACACCTTCAAATTCTCCAAAGTACACTCCAAGACCTGATAAAGACTTATGAATGCAAAATGAACCTAAATATGCCTAATGCCTAAACTAGAAGGGATAAAATGCACAAAATGGAAGGCTAAAACAATGAAAATATGCAAGACATCAGGTTCATCCCAATAGTATTTCTTCAAGTCTTTGTAGAACTTCTTCTTCTCATACCCCGCAAGACCCAATGGCTCCTTCCCAGTGGCTAAGTAGTTAACCAAATCAGCATACCAAGGTCCCTTCTCTTCAGCTGCCTTAACCTCATCAATTTTCTTTCCAGTCTCAATAACTGCCACCACTGACATGATAGCCATGACATGCTCTTGTCTAAGTCCCTCATCAATAGGGATTCCACCTTCAATCCTCAGCCTGGACAAGTGATAAGCAACTCCATTCTCAATCCCTGGCTTGTCTCTAATCTCTAAGTCAAACTCTTGAAGCAAAAGGATCCACCTTAGTAGTCTTGGCTTGGCATCCTTCTTTGCTAGGAGATGTCTCAAAGGCGACCAGGTAGCTTCTGAATTTTTCAAAGGCGAACACAATGGCCAGCATCTCTTTCTCAGTTGTGGCATACTTCATCTGTGCATCATTCAGGGTTTGGCTAGCATAATAAATCACATGAGTCTTGCCATCCTTCTTTTGCCCCAGGACAGTCCCAACAGCAAAGTCACTAGCATCACACATTATCTCAAAAGGGAGGTCCCAATCAGGTGGCTGGACAATGGGAGCACTAACAAGTTCACCCTTTATCTTCTTGAAGGCTTCAAGACACTCTTCATCAAAACTGAAAGCGGCCTCCTTGCACAGCAACTTGGTCATTGGTCTAGCAATCTTTGAGAAGTCCTTGATTAATCTTCTATAGAACCCAGCATGGCCTAGGAAGCTCCAGGATTCTTTCACTGTCTTTGGTGGTGGCAAGCTGACCATCACCTCAATCTTAGCCTTGTCCACTTCAATGCCCTTTTCTGAAATCTTATGCCCAAGCACAATCCCCTCTTTGACCATGAAGTGACACTTCTCCCAATTCAGCACAAGGTTGGTGTCTTCACATCTCTTTAGGACCCTGCACAAGTTGGACAAACAAGCAGAAAACGAAGATCCGTAGACAGAGAAATCATCCATGAATACCTCCACTATATCCTCAATGAGATCCGAGAAGAGAGACATCATGCACCTTTGAAAGGTTGCTGGAGCATTACATAACCCGAATGGCATCCTTCGATAAGAAAAGGTGCCATAGGGGCATGTGAATGTTGTCTTCTCTTGATCATTGGGATGTATGGGGATTTGGAAGAACCCTGAATACCCATCAAGAAAGCAATAGAAAGGATGGTTTGCAAGTCTCTCAAGCATTTGATCAATGAATGGCAATGGAAAATGATCCTTTCTAGATGCAGAGTTGAGCTTTCTATAATCAATACACATCCTATGGCCAGTTATGGCTCTAGTTGGTTCAATTCATCCTTGTCATTTTTAACCACAGTGATACCACCTTTCTTTGGGACTACATGCACAGGAGATACCCATTTAGAATCTGAAATAGGGTAGATAACACCAGCATCTAAGAGCTTAAGAATCTCCTTCTTTACAACATCCTTCAGGTTAGGATTTAACCTTCTTTGATGCTCTATAGAAGTCATTGATTCATCCTCTAGATGTATCCTATGCATGCACAAAGAAGGTGATATCCCCTTAATATCATCTAGTGAGTACCCAATTGCCTTTCTAAACTTTTTAAGTGCATTTAAAAGTTGAGAAAGTTCAAGTTCAGTAAGTCCACTACTCACAATGACAGGATATGACTCATTAGGGCCTAGAAATGCGTACCTTACACCATGGGGAAGAGGCTTTAGCTCCACTTTTGGTGCCTTGAGCTCACTCCAATCATCTTGTTGGGTGTCCTCTTGTTGAGTGGCTGAAACAGCTTTGTGCACCTCTTGTTTAAGCTCCTCATACTGGCCGTCATCATCAATCTTTTTGCGAGAATCCAGCATAGCCACAATAGCATCACTCTCTTTGTTCTCAACCACTTGGACCTCTTTATCCACTGTCAAAGCATGCTGCAAAGGGTCCCTTATTACCAACTCTCCAAGTGCCAATTCCTCAAGAATCTCATCAGCAAGGGATTCCATCTCTTCTATGTAAAACACTTGGCCTTGCACAGTGGACCTCTTCATTACCTCATTGATGTCAAAATGGAGAGTGTGCTCTTTCCCCAAATGAAGATCAATCTTGCCTTCCTTCACATTGATAAGGGCTCCTGCTGTGGCTAAGAATGGTCTTCCAAGGATCAAGGGGTCTCTAGCTTCTTCATCCATCTCAAGCACAACAAAATCAGTAGGAATCTCACAATTTCCCACCATCACAGGGAGATCTTCAAGGATACCAATAGGGAATTTGACAGAGCAATCAGCAAGCACCAAAGAGAGTTTGCACTTCTTGTATTGGTTGAACCCAAGCTTCTTGGCAACAGATAGAGGCATGAGACTGGCACTAGCTCCTAAATCACATAGACATCTCTCAAACATCAAAGGACCAATGGCACAAGGTAGAGTAAAGCAGCCTGGATCCTCTAGCTTCTTAGGGATTGTCAATCTCTGGATGATGGCACTGCACTCATGAGTAAGAACCATCATGCCCTCCATTTCCTTCTTCTTGGCAGCCACAACATCCTTCAAGAACTTATTGAGGGACAAGCATGAAGGCATCAATGATGGGCATAGTGACTTGAACTTCACTCATTTGCTTCTCAAAGAGAGCTTTGTACTTCTCCAAAAGTTGCTTCTTGAATCTTCCAGGAAATGGCAGCTTAGGTTCATAGGGAGGAGGAACAAAAGAAGACTCTTTTGTTGGAGTGGCAACCTCATCAACCTTCTCATCTACAATCACAACATCATCATCAATGTTGATGGCCACCCCCCCCCCCACTTCATTTCTCACCATCCTTGGGGAGAGCTCTTGGAGGTAACTCTCTACCACTTCTCAAAGTGATTGCCTTCATTGGCTGCTTGGGGTTCTGCTCAGCCTTTCCTGGTAGTGTTCCTTGTTGGCGACTTGGCTGAGAGTTCATAGAATCAAACTGATTTTCCAAAGCTCTTATCTTGTTGTTTAGCTCAGTATAGCTACTATCAATCTTGGAGTGAACAGTCTTGAACTCATGGCCAATGTCCTTGGCTGTTCTAGCTTGACCTTCCAATATTTGTTTGAACATAGCTTCCATAGATGAATCTGGAGCTTTAGCTTGGGAAGAGCTACCTTGATCTTGAGTAGGCTGATTACCTTGATTGGTAAAACCAGGAGGAGGATTCTGCCTAGGCTGGTAGTTCCCTTGCTTAGTGTTTTGCTTGGGTTGATAGCCTCCTTGCTGGTTGTTGGGATAAGACCTTTGCTGATAGTTGTTGTACTGAAAGTTAGGCTCCTTCCTGTTGCGAGTACCATTGTTGTTGATGAAGCAGAGCTCTTCTTGCCCTTCTAACCCTTCAACTTCATTAACCTTAGGAGGAGTTTCTTGACTAGGACCACCCACAAAGTTGATCTGCTCCTTTTTGGCTTGGTTAGCAATCAGCAAGTCTATCTTCTCCTGCAAGGATTTGATTTCCTTCTTGGTCTGGTTGTCATCAGCTCTGGTGGTTCTATCAGCTCTATCATGCTCTCCACTGTAAACTGAGTCAATCTTCACCATGTTGTCAACCAGCTCCTCAGCATCTACTTCAGATGCCTAGGAAGAAACCATTGCTTGCTGTATCCAATCTTGCTCTGAACTCAGGAAGGGCACCTCTGTAGAATGTACTCAGCAAACTCTCCTTTGAGAAGCCATGGTGTGGGCATTTAGCTTGATAGCCCTTGAACCTCTCCCATGCTTCACTAAAGCTTTCCAAATTCTTCTGCTGGAAGCTAGAGATCTTATTCCTCAGCTTGGCTGTCCTTGATGTAGAGAAGAACTTCTCCAAGAAGGCTTTCTTGCAATCATCCCAAGTGGTGATGGAGTCACTAGGCAAAGATTTCACCCATTGGCATGCCTTGTCTCCTAGAGAGAAAGAAAACAGCTTAAGCTTGAAGGCATCTTCTGACACACCATTGATCTTGGACAAGCCACAATAGCTATCAAACTTGTCCAAGTGATCAAATGAGTCTTCTACAGCCAGGCCATGGTACTTGTTGTTCTCAATCACACTAAACAACCCTGACTTGATCTCAAAGTTGTTAGCTTCCACAGCTGGTGCGCGGATGCCCGTCCTATTGCCATGAATGTGAGGACGGTCATAGGTGCCAATAGCTCTAGCTGGCCGCTGTGTGTGTTGTTGTTGCTGGCGCTGTGGTCCAAGGTTGCCAGCTCCTTGACCATTGCCATCTTGAGGTTGATGCTGGTGATCATCCATCTCAAATCCCAACCTCTGAATGTGAGCCTGTTGCTCTTCTTCTCTTCTCCTTCTTGCTATTTCCCTCTCAAGTGTAGCTATCTCTTCAACAGTGGGAACCAGGTTCCTTGCT
The DNA here is from genome assembly GCA_018703725.1 of Brassica juncea. NCBI lineage: Eukaryota > Viridiplantae > Streptophyta > Magnoliopsida > Brassicales > Brassicaceae > Brassica > Brassica juncea. The sequence goes on along the minus strand of CM031935.1, from coordinate 20,734,462 downwards.
TCTTGTGTTCATACACCTGAAAATCAAAGGAAGAGGCAAAAGAAAAATCAATATCACAAGAGTTTTTGAAGGAACCAAAGCTGATCTCCAACCTAATACTGACATTACCTGCTTGTCTTGGGGCTTGGTATACATTGGATCGGGTTCCTCCTGCAAGTCTGGAAGGTAAAAGTCTGTATGTTTCTGGTTCCCTTATCTCTCTCTCTTCAAGCATCCTAGATATAAAAGATTGAGATGATTTCCTGGAAGATGCAGAGGGGTAGGAGTGTCTCCTATGACCCCAGTATTCTAATTCTGAAAGGAATGGTCACACACTGTGGAAAAGAGGGATAGGAGTGTCTCCTGTGACCCCATTATTCGCTACACTTTGTCTAAATAAGAGCTACAAAAGTAGAGAGTCAATAAGATGAACAAGATAGACTGCATCAGCATCAATGTTCGTTTAAATTGAAACTATAAGGATTCAAAGAAGAGAGAAAGAGGGAAGAAAGGGATCAGAGAAGACTACCTTATGTTCAGAAACTTGTTTGAGTAAGAACCCATGTGTCCTTTGATCGATACTCCCAAGGTAAAGCCTACACTTTTATATTATGCAAGAAATGGGGTTAGTAGAGGAGATTATCAGACAGGATAGGTTGAGTTGTTAACTAGGAAAACTTGGTTGCTATACTAGGATATGGTATAATGTGCTTTTGTAGTTAGAATGATCTTGACTTGGCTTGCACTACTAGAAAGATATGACTGAGATTCTTTAAACTTTTTGAGTCCCTGCTGTTTTCAAACATTTTCCAGAGAGACTACCAGTTGTTTTTGCTTGAGGACAAGCAAAAGGGTAAGTCTGAGGGAGTTGATATACCATGAATTTGACCCAATTTTAGTCATGGTAAATGATAGTTTTAGGATATATTTAATCCATTTTGGAGTCTAGATAGCATATTTACAGGTTCAGGAGCGATTGGAGAAAAGATGATGTTTTGGGAGCATTTTGGAGCATTTTAGAGATTTATGCTGAGATGACCATATCGACCACTCAAGGTCGACACAGCGAGAGACGCTGATATACCAAGTATTTTACCCATTTTAAGCCATTGTATATATATGTTTTAAACTTAATAACTATTATGTTTTAGAGTCTTTCAAGTTATTTATAGGTTCAGGAGTGTTTTGGAGTAAAGTGATGATTTTGGAGTATTTTGGAGATAATTGAAGATGACACCTGAGATGGACGTCAACCAAGCCTTGAGGTCGACACGGAGCACTCACCGTTGATCGACATGCACCTTGCACCGTCGATCGACATGATGCCACGCGAAGACCACATTTGGCCCAGCCGACTTGAAACCCAGGACTTCACCAAATTACAGAATTACCCCTGACGAGTTTTAACCTAATACTAAATACTCTGCCAAAGTGTTTAGGCAAGAGAGAGAGCTTTATTGTATTCATACTTTTCACAGCAAAGAGGGAGATCTTTATTGTATTCATACTTTTCACAGCAAAGAGGGAGAGATTGAGAGTTGGAGAGAAGATCCAAAGAGATTAGTGATTGGAACTCCATTGATTTTTATCTATCTATTTATGCTTTCTCTTTACCTTGCTTGTGCTATGTGTTACTTGGCTATGTCTGAGTAATCTACTTGTTAGATTTAGGGTTCAAATAGGTTGAAGGTATTAGCCCCAACTATAGATTGCTAGTTGTGATATTCATCAACTAGGTTGTTCTTAAAGCTTTATTCTAGATTAGCTTGATGATAGGACTTTTCACGGGTCCTAATCAAATGATGTAGTATATAAGATTGTCGAACCAGTTCTAAGTGACCACAAAGCAAAGGAAATGAAAGTCTATGCTTAATCTAAATGCAATCATTGAAGGAAATGATTATTAAACTAAGACAATATCTAAAATGCAACAAAATATAAAACTTTCTTTCTTTTGAGGAGAATGAGACCCATGGGTATAGGAACTTGATCTGAAATGATTAAGGTTCAATCCAAGATGCCAACTTTTCAATCAATCTAATTCCTTATGCCTAGACACTATGCTTGAACAAACTCTATCCCTAGATGAATGCTCTTTTGCAATGATCACCCAAGTACACAAAATCCCTTTGGCTGTAATGATCAAAACAAACATTAAGAATGAGTCTAATAGCAATCCGAGCTTCTTTAACAACTAATCCCTTAGGTAAAGCAAGCTAAAAGCATATATGAGTTGGTTCAGGCATTTCATAGAACACCTTCCGGGCATGAAATGCCTATGGCTCTATGTTTGAGAGGCCAACTCAAATATAGCATTAAGAACACCTAATCATGCAAGGAAAGGATAGATCTAACACTAAGCACCTTGGATCTACACTTAATCACTCTCAATCACCCTAACCCATGGATCTTAAATGGATCTACTCACTAATCCACATGCTTACTCTTAAACCCATGAGAGATTCAAGCTTAAACATGTAGAGAAAGAAAACAGATGAAATCAAGCAATCAATAACACAAAGATGAGATGAGATTATGATTCAAAGATAAAACTTTACTCACAGGTTTGTGTTCTTAGAGAGAAAATAACATAACCTCCAAAATAAGGATAACTAGAGTATTTATACTTGGCTTCCAAAGCCCTAGAAACATAGAACAAAATTACTAAAAAGTCCTTGAGCCAAATGGGTTTCAACCAATAGAAATGAAGCATGAAACTCGGTCAGGGGTGAACCGAATGGTCCAACCCGGTCTAGCCACCCCGGTCCAACTCTTGTTCTTGGCCGCGTCCAATCCAACCGGGTGCTCCAAGCAGGACGTCCCACCCCGGTCCTCAGCATTCTCTTCACGACCGGGTGCTCCAAGCCGGACAGGCCACCCCAGTCGTCCGGACGTCCTGTGCATGCTCTTCTCCCGTCCGGGTGCCCTTACTCGGACGCGTCTCCCAGGGCCGTCTCATGCTTCTCATCGTCCAGGTGCTCGAACCCGGTCCATTGTCCCCGGACTGTTCGGATGTGGCTTCCTCCCGACCGGGTGTCCCTTCCCGGAGTGATCTACCCGGCCGTCCATTCTGCTGGCGTCCTCACCGACCGGCTGCTCAAGCCCGGACTGATCTACCCGGTCATCCGGACGTGCTGATCAAATCCCATCCGACCGGGTATGTGTACCCGATCTAGTCTACCCAGTCCAACTCTCATCTCTTGATTTTACTTGTCTTCTTATGGCCAATCTTGAATCTTCACTTCTTTTTGGGTCATAAGGTTCCCAAACACCTCAAAACACACCAAAGCACACTCCAACACCTGATAAGGACAAATGAATGCAAAATGATCCTAAACATGCCTAAACCTTAGCCTACAACTCAAAGAATGCAATAAAAAGATGGCTAAATAGATGAAAATATGCAAGACATCATAGCTAACTAGAATATTGATCTTAGGAGTTTGGTAGATTTAAGCATCCTTAAAGTACTGTCCTGAGCTAACCTGTTGAGCTAAGATTGCTAGAAGAAAACGAGAGTCGATTGCTTAGTTAGAAGCCGTCGATCGATATCCCAACTGGACAATCGATCAACGTTGCTAAAGGTGTATCGATCGATATCTCTAAAGGATCATCAACGACACTTTCTTGTGATCAACATACGACGGTTGAGATCCAAGATCTAGTTAATTAACCAGTGAGACATCACTGTTGTTAAGCGATTGAGCTCTATTTTATCATGCAAGCAACTGTCAAGCATCTATAGCACAATGTGAGTGTCGATAGATTCCGAGTACTCTGTCTTGTACTTTGCTTCACAATAGCATGCTGCAATATAGCCAAGATCATCTCCAATCTCCACGAGGTTGACCTGTTGTTTTACAACTCTGACTGGGTCATAGTGGATGCCTGGATCTATCAGTGTCAGGCACAATCTGTTGGTGTTCATGTCACATACAGCTCCTACTGTAGCCAAGAATACTCTTCCAAGCAGAAGGGAAGAGTTTCCATTGAGCTTGATATCCAGGACATGAAAATACACTGGAACAAGGGAATTACTAATCTGCACCTCAAGGTCTCTGATGATACCTCCTGAGATCCTCTGAGTACAGTCAACAAAGCTGAAGGACTCTGAAGAAGGCTCTACTTTCAGACCCAGATGGTCTGACATAACCTTAGGTAGGATGCTGACTGATGCTCCTGTGTCACAAAGTGCATGGGGAAATTCAATACCCTTCACTAGACATGGTATTGCAAACTTCCCAGGATCACTCTTTCTCAGACATGATGAAACATTCTCCTAATGTCCTCCTCAGTATCCTTTGTGTCTCTGAAAAACATCCACAGCCTATGTGTGAAAAAAACCTCCTCAAAAGGCTTCTCAAGTGGGATTCTGAGGACTCTCTTTGTGAAACCATCCATCTCCTTCTCATTAGCTTTCCTCTTCTGGTTTTTAGGAGTCTTCTCCCTCCTTTTCCTCAACTTCCTTCCTTAAGTGGCCTTGTCAACTAGAATAGGCTCTGGTGTAGTGTCTGGAGGTTTGCTGGTAGTCTTAGGTGGGTTAGCTGATGGTTTAGGTGGTGGTCTGAGTGCATTGATTTGGGATATGTCAATAGGTGGTAGTTGCACTCGGTGTTGGAGAGGTGCTCGTCGATCGTTGAGACACGTGGTATATCGATCAATGTTTGACTCTCTCTGTCGATCGTTAGCTGGCTCGGGCTGTCGATCGATGTTGACGTAGATAGGGCAGGGTGGGTGTGGGTGTGGATGTCGAGTTGTGAACTCTTCATGAGTCATAATTCGTACTGCACTGCAATTCGCAGTCGACTCGGCTGGTGACATCGATCGATGTTGGTTTATCTCTTTCGATCGATCACTGTCGTGGTATGTCGATCGATGTGGATCCTCCCATGTCGTTTGATGCCAATGTGATCCGCCAAAACTCGAAGAACTTTCTACTTCCAAGTCCTCTTCTCCAAGCTTCTCATGCTTCACCACTTGCCAGAAATCATTATCTATAATGGAATTGACGTGGTGCTTCATTCTTTCATCCCCTGCCTCTCTAGACAAGGATTCCTGCTCTTAGAAGCTTCTCCAGTCTAAACAACCTGCATCTCAAGTTTCCTAACCTGAGTGCCTAGATTCTCCATCCTAGTGTTCAGATCATTGTAGACAGAATCAATCTTCCCATTGAAATCTACTGCTAGCCTCTGCTGTCCTTCAAGAACTCGATCAATCATACTCTCAATCTTTCTCTCCTGAGTCTGTGGTGGTGGATTCTGGTAAGTTGAATTCCCATAGCTTCTGCTGTTGTTGCTGTAGGGTTTCTGAAACTGTGAACTCTGGTTGTAGTTACTCCTCTGACCATTGCCATAGAAGTTCCTGTTTCCACTCTGGTTTCAAGACCTCTGAAGTCCAGTACCTCCAATGTAGTTCACATCTTCTTCTCCTCCTGTATATACAGCTTCTTCTTTTTCAGCGGAGCATACCTGCTTCCTGAGAAGCTCATGAACAACATCCAACTTTGCTCTAACTTCTTCCATCTGATCCTTCCCAAGAGATGCAACAGACTTCTTCCTCTCAAAGTCAGTGTTCTTAGTGCTTATGCTGTTTGCTAGATTCTCTATAAGTCTCACAGCCTCTTCTGGATTCCTGGTGTTGAAATTTCCCTCACTAGCTGTATCAAGAGCCATCTGATACCTCAAGGCGATACCTCTGTAGAAAGTGTTAAGCAGTTGCACTTCATTGAATCCATGGTGTGGACAGTCTCGCTGGAAGAACTTGAATCTGATCCATGCGTCCTTGAAAGACTCTCCAGTCTTCTGCGCAAATGTAGCAATTTTTCCCCTCAAGTCTTCAGCACGTGCCTCATCAAAGAAATTACGCAAGAAAGCGTTCTTGATTTTGGCCCAGGACGTAAGAGATCCTGTAGATAGTTGCTTAAGCCAATGCGAAGCTTCTCCAATAAGAGAGTATTTGAAGAGCTTGTAGAGTAAGTAGTCCTCAGGGACTCCATCCATGCGGATAGCAGCAATAAGATCCTCGAACCTCTCAAGATGGTCCATAGGATGCTCGTGTGGTAACCCATAGTAGGATATCTGTGACACAAGTGTGTAGTACTGTGGCTTTAGCTCGAAATTCGGCTTCTGAATCTCTGGAAGGCGAATGGCTGATCTGTTGGCGTAGTATTCGTCTGGACGGTTGTAGTCAGCCAGTGGTCTTGTTCGAGCAGCCTCATCTGCAGGTTGAACAGCTCCCGCAGCTTCAGTATGAGGCTCAGGGATTACATTCCCCTGTGCATTTAATTTCTGACCTGTTGCATTACGCAGATGACCATGCTGGTCATAAATGTTTCCATTCTTATCCTGTCTGAGAACAACAATCGCAACCATGCTTCGCGACTGAGTATCGATCGATGTACGAGGTGTAGTGTCGACCGATGTCGAGCGATGAGAGTCGGTCGATGGTAGAGTGTGAGTGTCGGTCGACGGTTGGATGCGAGAAGCGGTCGACGTGAAAGCTGTTGTGTCGATCGATACGGAACGTAGGTCTTTGCGGATCGAGCGTTCCAAGTGAACAGGGTCTTCTGAGATTAGTATTTGCTTATCCTTGTTGTTTCTGGTACTGCTGGGCATGCACCTGGAAAGACAAGAAAAAGATTTGTATTAGAAAGGGGGTAAAGAAAAAGAAAACCTAGAATCAATCAAATTAAATCTAATGGTGATCAAAGCTCCCCGGCAACGGCGCCAAATTTGATTTCACTCAAATTACCCTAAGGACTGAATTACTCTCTCAAATAAGAGGTTCAGTTGTAATACTTATGGATCGAATCCAAAGAGCTAGGGAACCAATTAAATTTAATCAAAGAATCAATTCTAGGTGAATTGTGGTTTTTATGGTTTAAAGCAATGTAAACAATCCTAATTGAGCAAGGCAGTTGCTCGACTAACAAGATGATTGGTTGAAACTTTATTTGGAAAACGCTAGACTTAGGGTTTTTATTCAGGTATTCAGAGATTATAATCCTATAGATGCCTAACAGTTGCATGCATGATATATTAGAGCTCAACTACAATATTTAACAACAAGCCAATCAGCACTCACAATTTCTTGGACGAGTCTATTAACTGGATCTAATGACCAGAACAAGAATGTTCGATCACTAGCAGTGTCGATCGATGATCTTATAGAGATATCGATCGATACACCTTTCACACTATCGATCGATTGTCTAGTAGGGATATCGATCGATGAGCTTTAGTTTAGCTTTACGAACGGGTTGAATATGCTCACTAAGCTTCCTAGATCCGTGGATAACACAATCTAGCAATCTTAGCCCAATAGATAGATCATGACAGTATTATTCAAGGATGCTCAAACATACAAATTCCAAGGGTTCAATATAATAGTTAGCAATTCCAGAACAAGCATTAAGAACAACCTTTTGATGAATATCACAACTTAGCAATCTATAGTTTGAGGCTAATCCCTTTAACCTATTTAAACCCTAAACCTAACAATGGAATTACTCAGACATGGTCAAGCAATTCATAACACAAGCAAGGAAAGAAAACTGTATAATATAGATCATAAAAATCAATGGAGTTCCAATCACAAATTTCTCTGGATCTTCTCTCCAACCCAGAATCTCTTTAAAATTTGATGTGAAAAACAAGAATACAAAAACGCTCTCCTACCTCCTAACACCTAGGCAAGTATTTATCTATTAGGTTAAAAACTAGTAAGGGGTAATCTTGTAATTTGATGAAGTCTTGGACTGTAAGTCGGCTGGAACCAAATCAGGCTTTTCGCGCTTTGATATCGATCGAGGACACAGGATGTGCATCGATCGATTATAATCTTCATATGTCGGGTCTTTTCTTCCGTATCGATCGATAGCACATGATGTGCATCGATCGATTATTGTCTCTGAATGTCGACCTCTGTATGGTTTGATGGTTAGCTCAGATGAATTCTCTTTTGTACTAAAAAATGCTCTAAAATCATCACTTTAATCCAAAACACTCCTGAACCTGAAAACATACCTAATAGGCTAGAAAACATAATAATTATATAGTAAAATACCATTATACCATGGCTGAAAATGGGTCAAATCCATGGTATTTCAGTTGATCAATTAGAAAGTGTCGATCGATAACTCTAAAAGAGTATCAATCGATACACCTTTTGCTCTGTTGATCGATTATTCTATAGGAATATCGATGGACGCGCTTCTAGCAAGCTTTATGCGCGGGTTGAATGAATGCTCACTAAGACATCTAGATCAGCTTCCGCCTTTCTCTAGCAAACTTAACTTGAATAGGATGGATTAAGGATGAAGTCAATTTAACAAGCAATCCTTGGTCAAGGTTCTAGGTAGCTATTCTGTTGGGGTCAAAAAACGGTTGTCTCAAAATCAACGGTTAAGATACGTCAGAACAATGCAATCGTCTAGGACGACGACGCCGGGAAGACTAGTGTGAAAGAAGACAATCGGAAGGTTCAAGAGCCGGCCAGGCCACCTCGCCCAAGGGGGAGGACACCCGAGCCAAGGCCACCTCGCCCAAGGGCGAGGACGACCTGTCCGAGGTCACTTCACCAAAGGGCAAGGCTACCCGTCTCAGGTCACCTCGCCAAAGGTCGAGGACACCCGAGCCAAGGCCACCTCGCCCAAGGGCGAGGACGACCCGTCGGAGGTTATCTCGCCCAACGGCGAGGACACCCGTGTCTCGGTCACCTCGCTAGAGGGCGAGGACACCAGAGCGAACGCTACCTCGCCCAAGGGTGAGGATGACCCGTTCGAGGTTACCTCGCCCAAGGGCGAGGATGACCCGTCCGAGGTCACCTCGCCCAAGGGCGAGGACACCCGAGCCGAGGCCACCTCGCCCAAGGGTGAGGACGACCCGTCCAAGGTCACCTCTCCCAAGGGCGAGGATGACCCGTCCGAGTTCACCTCGCCCAAGGGCGAGGACACCCGTGTCTCGGCAACCTCTCCGAAGGGCGAGGACAGTCCCATCCCGGTCAGTCCGACTTGTATCCACTCCCGTGCCCTCCGTATGGTCATCCAAGCCACGGACCTAGTACCTCTTGTTTCGTCTTGATTGGAGTTATTATCAAAGTTTTACGACTAAAAACGTAAAGGATTGTTTTCTCGATAAAAATCTATGTATAAAACAGGGACGGTTGGCTCAAGCATCGGTTCCTATACAAATCTTTTATGGAAAAGAAGATGTTTTTGTGAAATCGTGTAAACGTCCGAAGGCTTAAAAACGTCCCGGAAGGGTCCAAACGTGCCTGGAGGCCTATCTACGATTTCAAGAAGGAATTCAAGCCCAAAGAGATTATGACGGTTTATCCTATCTCACAAAATAGGATAAATGTTAAGTTTCTGAAGATAATTGTAAAAGGTCAGGAATAATTATGAAGATCGACGAAAAATGGAATATTCCCAAAAGAGAAAAACTTGGGCCCAAAGGCAAAAGGCCACCGACCTAAACACCTATATAAGGAGAGCTGGAGCAGAATAAAAGAGGATCCGAGATTTTACTAGAGAACTCCTGTTAGATTAGAGAACTTAGAACTTAGGTGGTTAGACTAGCAAGCCGATCCTGAGAACGTTGTGCTGCCTCTTGTTCTATTTTTTATCTTGTTAGCATATCTCTTCTTTTCTCGTAGAATTCTTGTATTCATATTATTCGATCAATAAAACGCCTCAGAGCGACTCTTTCATCTATATTTTGCTATCTGTTTCTTTTTCGACTTCATGTGATTACGTAGAGAATCCGGACCTTCGGGGAAAGTCGGGCTCGCTTGACTTTCCTCCATTTATTCATTAAAATCGACAATGTGAATTTCGGTTCCCACACTTTGGTGCTAGAAGGAGGGGGGGGGTCGGATTCTCTAACTCAAAAATCACCAATCGATTAAGATTCAGTAAGTCCGCACTAACCACATACGATGTCATCTCTTTCGAGGATCGAGCAACGACCGACCAGGCCAAACCTCACAGCGATCTCCTTGTCATCGAGCTTACAATCCAGGACATCAACATAGCGAGAGTATTGGTTGACACCGGATGCTCGTCCAATATTATCTTCAAAAGCACCCTCGAGAGAATGGAAATCGACCTATGCGCTATCATGGAATATCCCAGTCCGCTATTTGGACTCTCAGGAGATGCTACCGTGACCTTCGGCTTGATCAGCCTCTTGGTTAGAGCCGGGAGCATCGCCAAAATAGTGGAATTCTTAGTCGTCGATCGCCCTACATCATACAATGCAATCGTTGGGACTCCGTGGTTAAATTCCATGCGAGAAATTCCCTCGACTTTACCTGTGCATTAAGTTTCCGACTCCCCACGGGGTCGAAACAATACAAGGAGATCGCAGGATATCACAAGTATGCTTCGCTTCCGAGTTAAAACGAAAGAACTCAATGACTGAGACTTCCAACAAAAAGAAAAAGAAGCCGGCCCTCGACGAAAAAGCCCCAAATCAAGATGCGTCAGAAATCTTTTGGCAGTCGCAGAGAGACAAGGCCCTGGAAGGAAAGCGCGAACCAACTTGTGAGCCCGTAATCTCAGTCTGTCTCGACGAATCTTTTCCAGAACGATGCGTCGAGATTGGAGCTAACCTCCGCGAGCCATTAAAGGCGGAAATCATAGCCTGTCTTAAGAAGAACCTCAATACGTTCGCTTGGTCCGAGGAAGATATGTGGGGGATCGACATTAGCATAACCTGTCACAAACTCAACATCGATCCGACTCATATGCCCACCAAACAGAAAAGACGAAAGTTGGGACCAGAGCGGTGTTGGGGTCAGAATCGGTATCTACGGAATCAATGCCTGAAAGTCCCCGGAAAGTATTTCTCGGAACAAAAAGTCTCGTAAAAATTGAAAAGAGGTTATATGACAAGTTCTCGAAATAGAATATCCAATCTCTCCGACAAACAACTCTCGGGAAACAAACGGCAAAACGAAAGGAGGTCGGAGCTTGGTCTTACCAGGTCAACTTACCATAGGGCGAGCTCAGTCTTCCCAACTCACCCTAGGACAAGCTCACTTTTTTCTCCTTTGAGTCTAGATCAAAATGGCTTTCGTTTCGTCTCAATTGGAGTGTCCGTTGAGATTTTACGAAGAGAACAAAGTCACCGCCCGGCCACCTCGTGGGTGTACTCGCCCGGCGAGTACAACCATCATGCAGGTCAGCTCGCCCTCTTTAATGGCCACCTCGCCCTAGGGAAAGCTAACCTTTGTTCTCCTTTGAGTCTACATCAAAATGGCTTTTGTTTCGTCTTAATCAGACTTTCCGTTGAGATTTTACGAAGAGAACAAAGTCAGTGTCCGGCCACCTCGTGGGTGTACTCGCCCAGCGAGTACAACCATCACGCGGGTCAGCTCGCCCTCTTTAATGGCAACCTCGCCCTAGGGCAAGCTCACCTTTGTTCTCCTTTGAGTCTAAATCAAAAAGGCTTTCGTTTCGTCTCAATCGGAGTTTTCGTTGAGATTTTACGAAGAGAACAAAGTCACTGTCCTGGCCACCTCGTGGGTGTACTCGCCCGGCGAGTACAACCATCACTCGGGTCAGCTCGCCCTCTGTAATGGCCACCTCGCCCTAAGGAAAGCTCACCTTTTTTCTCCTTTGAGTCTAGATCAAAATGGCTTTCGTTTCGTCTCAATCGGAGTTTTCGCTGAGATTTTACGAAGAGAACAAAGTCACGGTCCCTGCCACCTCGTAGGTGTACTCGCCCGGCGAGTACAACCATCACTTGGGTCAGCTCGCTCTCTGTAATGGCCACCTCGCCCTAGGAAAAGCTCACCTTTGTTCTCCTTTGAGTCTAAATCAAAATGGCTTTCGTTTCGTCTCAATCGGAGTTTCCGTCGAGATTTTACGAAGAGAAAAAAGTCACTGTCCCGACCACCTCGGGGTGTACTCGCACGGCGAGTACAACCATCACTCGGGTCAGCTCGCCCTCTGTAATGGCCACTTCGCCCTAGGGCAAGCTCACCTTTTTTCTCCTTTGAGTCTTGATCAAAATGGCTTTCGTGTCGTCTCAATCGGAGTTTCCGTTGAGATTTTACGAAGAGAACAAAGTCACTGTCCCGGCCACCTCATGGGTGTACTCGCCCGGCGAGTATGACCATCACGCGGGTCAGCTCGCCGGCGAGCTCAACCAGCATGCGGGTCAGCTCGCCGGCGAGCTCAGCCCCAGCATGGGCGTACTCACCCGGCGAGTATGACCGTCATGCGGGTTAGCTCGCCGGCGAGCTCAACCCCGGCATGGGTGTACTCGCCGGGCGAGATCGACCTCGGCACGGGAGTGCTCGCCGGCGAGCTCGACCGGACGCAGGTCAGCTCGCCGGCGAGCTCAACCCCAGCATGGGTGTGCTCGCCGGGCGAGCTCGACCAGCACGCCGGTGTGCTCGCCGGGTGAGCTCGACCAGCACGCGGGTCAGCTCGCCGGCGAGCTCAACCCCAGCATGGGTGTGCTCGCCGGGCGAGCTCGACCAGCACGCGGGTCAGCTCGCCGGCGAGCTCAACCCTAGTATGGGTGTGCTCGCCGGGCAAGCTCGACCACCACACGGGTCGGCTCGCCGGCGAGCTCAACCCCAGCATTGGTGTGCTCGCCGGGCGAGCTCGACCAGCACGCGGGTCAGCTCGTCGGCGAGCTTAACCCCAGCGTGGGTGTACTCGCCCGGCGAGCTCGACCAGCACGCAGGTTAGCTTGCTTGACGAGCAGACCTAACCCCGGGCTGTCCGACTTACTTTGACCCCCCATACTTTCCGTATCGCTGTGACGTCCGACCTTCGGGACAACATACTTCTCGCTTCTTTTCGATTGAAGTTATTCCCGAAGTTCTACGATTAAAACCGAGAAAATCGTATAAACGCTCGAAGGCCTAAAAACGGTCCGCAAGGATCCAAACTTGTCTAGAGGTCCACCCACGATCTCAGCGGGGATCCAAGCCCATAGCAACTATGATGGTTTATCCTAACTTTCGGAAGTAAGATAAATGTCAAGTTTCCAAAAATAAATGTCAGGATTGGAGGATGATTACGAAGATCGACGGAAAATGGAATATTCCCAAAAAGAGATAAACTTGGGCCCGAAGGCAAAGGAATAAACGGGCCACCGACCTAAAGCGACAATATAAGGAGAGCTGGGGTAGAAGAAAAGGGGGATCCAAGATTTGAGACCTAGAGAACTCCCGTTAGCATAGAGAACTTAGAATTTAGGCTGTTAGACTAGCAAGGCAGGACCTAGAACGTCTGGCCGCCTCTTGTTCTAGTTTTATCTTATCCGCAGAACTATGTTCCTCTCGGAAGGATCTAACAATTCTTTAACTTCAGAGCTCCGCTCATAGAAACCCTAGGCTTAATCTTCGACATGTCTGTTTCTATGACCAACGCTCGTACTAGACGAACTCGCCCAGGCAGTTCGATCTCTTGTTCAATTCCTTCTAACTGAACTACGTCCGACTTGATCCTCGAAAGGGGTATGTAGGTAGCCTTTCTTAAGGTCCAGTCCCAACTCTTAACAAACCCTTTTCCGCATTTATTTGGTCACTTGTCGTTGGCTGTCGCAGAGAATTCGGACCTCAAGGAAAGTAGGATTTTTCTTGCTTTCCTCCATATTTTATTCATTAAAATCGACGGTGTGAATTTATGTTCCCACAAGCGGGCCACTGCAGTCAACGAGGAGGTCGAAAAACTTCTCAAAGTAGGGTCGATAACAGAGGTCAGATACCCAGATTGGCTCGCCAATCCTGTCGTTGTAAAAAGAAAAATGGCAAGTGGCGAGTGTTTGTAGATTTCACTGATCTCAACAAAGCCTGTCCAAAAGAGATCTTCCCGCTTCCGCACAACGATCGGCTGGTCGAAGCAACAGCAGGGAACAAACTCTTTTCTTTTATGGACGCTTTCTCCGGGTACAATCAGATCATGATGAATCCCGACGATCGTGAAAAAACCGCGTTCATCACCGATCGCGGAACGTATTGCTACAAAATAATGTCGTTTGGCCTCAAGAACGCAGGCGCCACTTACCAACGACTTGTCAATCGTATGTTTTCCGAGCAGCTCGGAAAGACTATGAAAGTATACATCGATGATGTGCTCGTATAATCCCTTAACGAACACGATCACGTGTCCCACTTGGAGCAATGCTTCTCAAGGTTAAACCTGCATAACATGAAGCTGAACCCGGCAAAATGCAGGTTCACAGTAGCATTGGGAGAGTTTCTTGGCTACCTTGTCACGTGTCGCGGGATCGAGGCCAACCCTAAACAGATTAACGCACAAATAGAGATGGCCTCCCGAAAGATCAATTGAGAATTTCAAAGGCTAACCGGAAGGGTCGCAGCTCAGAATCGTTTCATTTCGCGCTCAACGGACAAGTGCCTACCATTCAACAATACGTTAAAAGGGAACAAAAATTTCGAATGGTCAGAAGAATGCGTGAAGGGTTTCCAACAGCTGAAACATTACCTGGCCACTCCTCCGGTTCTTGCCAAACCAGTAAAGGGAGAACCTCTGTTTATGTACATTGCGGTTTCAACAACAGCAGTAAGCGGCGTCTTGATCAGGGAAGAGCGTGGTGATGAGAAAACAATCTTCTACATAAGTAAAACGTTGCTAGACGCCAAAACGCAGTACCCCCTGATGGAAAAATTAGTGTTTGCCGTTGTAACATCTGCAAGAAAACTCAGGCCGTATTTCCAATCCCACACCATAGTAATCCTTACCATTTTCCCCCTGTGAACGATTCTGCACAGCCCGAGCCAGTCCGGCAGACTCGCGAAATGGGTGGTCGAACTAAGAGAATATGACGTCGAATACCGCCCAAAGACTTCCGCGAAGTCTCAGTTGCTGGCAGACTTCCTGGTAGAATTACCCGCAAGAGATATGGCGAACAAGGAGCCAAATTTGACTTGGCTCCTTCACGTAGACGGGTCATCATCCAAACAAGGATCCGGGATAGGGATTCGGTTCACCTCTCCAACCGGAGAGATCCTGGAACAATCGTTCCAATTGGATTTTCACGTGTCTAACAACGAGGCATGAGGCACTCGTTGCAGGTTTACGACTAGCCCACATACTGAAAATTCGAAACATCCATGCTTACTGCGATTCTCAGCTGGTTGCAAATTAGTACAGCGGAGAGTACGAACCAAGGGATAAGAGAATGGATGCATATCTGAAACTCGTCCAAGGCCTAGCCCAAGACTTCATTCAATTCACCCTCACCAGGATTTCCCGCTCGGAAAATTCCCAAGCAGACGCCTTGGCTGTACTCGCGTCGAGCTCGGATCCTGGACTTAAGAGAATAATCCCTGTTGAGTTTATAGAACATCCGAGCATCGGACTGCCAATATTCGCCAATCTGATTAGGGCGCAGATTGAGGATGCGGAGGAAATCGAAAACCAGCAAGAAGAAAACGTGGATCAGTCGGAATACGGCTGTAACAACCCATGGCTGGAACCGATTCGAGCCTATATCATCGACGGAATGCTACCCGCCGAAAAGTGGGCGGCTCGCAAGGTAAAGATCCAAGCCGCAAGATACGGCACAATAGAGGGGGAGATCTATAAATGGAGATTCTCTGGCCCGCTCATGACCTGCATGGAAGGAGAAAAAGCGAGGAAAGTTATGGAAGAGGTCCACTCAGGGTCGTGTGGAAATCACTCCGGTGGACGGTCACTCGCAGTCGAAATAAAACGCAGCGGTTATTACTGGCCAACTATGGTCAAACATAGCGAGAAATTCGCAAGAAAATGCGAAAAATGCGAAAAATGCCAAAGGCACGCGCCAATGATTCATCAACCTGCAGAGCTCCTCTCATCCATCTCGTTTCCATATCCCTTCATGCGATGGTCTATGGATATTGTCAGACCTTTACACAACTCAAAGCAGAAGCGTTTCCTTTTGGTCCTCACAGATTTCTTCTCAAAGTGGGTAGAGGCAGAATCCTACTCAAGTATCAAAGACGTCCAAGTCGAGAATTTCGTATGGAAGAATATTATCACCAGACACGTCCGGATCTCAGTTCATCTCTACTTGGTTCGAAGCATTCTGCGAGAAGTGGAAAATACGACTGAACAAGTCAACTCCCAGATATCCGCAATGTAACGGCCATGCCGAGACTATTAATAAGACCGTCCTCGACGGACTAAAAAAAGCGCTTAGAAGCAAAAAAGGGACGATGGGCAGATGAAATCGAAGGAGTCCTCTGGTCCCATCGTACGACCCCAAGACAGGCTACAGGAGAAACCCCGTTCGCCCTCGTTTAAGGGACAGAGTGCATGATTCTGGCGGAAGTAGATTTTCCCGGAGTACGGAGAAGATTCCTCCCCGAACGAGAAGATAAACAATGCGATGCTGCTGGACGATCTTGATCTTATCAACGAACGCCGAGACCAGGCGCTCATCCGAATTCAAAATTACCAGCAAGCGGCCACCAAATATTACAACTCAAACGTGCGCCATCGCAGGTTCAAAGAAGGCGATCTGGTTCGACGCAAAGTCTTCCAAAACACTGCCGAACGAAACGCAGGAAAGCTGGGAGCGAACTAGGAAGGACCGTAAAAGGTCATAAAGGTTGTCCGACCAGGTTCATACCAAATCGCAAACATGAAGGCGTAAAGATGCAAAGAACCTGGAACGCAATGCATCTTTAGAAATACTACCACTAATCACAACGTGGAAAGTAAAAGAACTACGAGATGGCTTGATCCCCGAAAAAGGGTATGTAAGCAGCTCGGAAACCAGTGAGTTCAGCTATCCCCCCACTCAAAAAGGGGGGGGGGGATACCTATACTCGTATACTCCCAAAAATTTTCGAAGATTCGACTTTTTTTTGAAACTTTTTACAGAAAACGCGGTCATATAATTATCGCCAATCTCTTATCGCAAATCACTACTAACGGCTACGACGGCAAATCCAGCATTTGCCTACAACGCCTTAGCAAAAGCAGATAGCTACCGCACCAAAAAGCGGCAAAATTCTCGGAACACTCTTGAAGAAGCATTCCTCGATCAAAACAATTAATTCTTCTAAAGCCCGCAAGCAAAATGCGGCATAAGAGAAATACAACTCTCAGCACTGCGAGACGTCGCTACGTGTTCGAATAAACATTTTTCGACGTTTTCAAAACTTAACACAAACTCCGTATGCCTTAAAAAATGGTAACATGCCTCTAAAATGGTATTATTTAGTTGTTGCTGATCACAACAAACGAACTCCTACGTCCTAAACAGACATTAGCGCCCTCGAAAGGATAGGCTCTCTTACATCCGACAAGGATAACATAGCGTGCTATACAAGAAATCCAAAATTTTGGTTAGCACCTCCAAACAGCCTTTGGAAGTAGCTCGATTCGTGCCAAGACAAGACGTATAAGCCTATATCAATTCACAGACTTTAAATCGGTACGAATCAGGTTAAAATTGCAAACAGGCAAAATGAAAACCGACTTGTCATCGCAAAGCCTTAGTCCGAGAGTAAACCTAAGTCTTGCCCTAAACCCAGCCATGCTGGATCTTGACATCTCATAGGCATAGTATCAACACCCCGATACGAGATCCCAAAATTTGTCTCTTCACTTAAGTCTTTACATTCCACGAGACTTTGCATAGAACACTGAGCTGCAACAACTCTCGCATTGTACAAACGTTAGGTACGGTGATCGTCTGGGGGGAGGAATGAGACGACAACTCACACTCTCTCCCTCTAACTTCGATAAACTGAAGTTTAAAATAACTGAATATTTTATTGATTGAGCCAAAATTTTAAAAAAGAAAAAGAAGCCCTAAAAAGGGCATGGATTCAAAGCCACCAACGGCCAGTCCCGAAACATGCATCATGGCCTCATAACGGCCGAAACAGAAACACAAAAAAAAATCCCCGAAATGATTGTTACCCTAGGTACTCTTCGGAGCACCACCTCACTACAGGAAATAAGGGTAGTAATAGCGGACAGAAAACGCTATGAGTCATATATAATAGCGCTTCCTTAGCCGCTCTGAAAGCGCCCGTTATAATAGGTCCGACACTTTTAATAGCGGTTTTTGTTTATGCTATAGTTAACCATACAACGACAGCAAATATTTTGTGTCATTAATTTATTTTTTTAATTACCTGAAAATTTATTAAAAATAGTTACTAAAAACAATTAAAAATTAAACCTTAACATAATTCATAATTAAATAATTCAAATGAAATTGAAATTAGTTCATAATTAAAAATTAAATTTTATTTATTAATTAAAATCAGTATAAAAGTAATTAAAAACACATTAAACCAAAAAACAAATTAGAACATTAAACCAAAAGATAATTAACCAAAACATAATTAACCTAAACCTAATCTAACCCTCTACATGTCGACAAAAAAATCTAAGACTCTGCCCAACCCTAATTCCTCAGCCTCTAGCCTCCAGCCTCAAGCCTCCAGAGCATCCGCCTCCAGCCTCCAGTGTGCTGTCGTCGCAACACTTAGTCGTTGCATCACCACAGAAAAAACAGAGCACGAGTTATGTTCTGTTCTTGAATCACCAGCCTTTTGTCTTCTCTTCTCGAGCCATGCTTCTTCTGATATGGAGTCGGTGACAAGACCACTACCATCAAGCTTCTTCAGCCTTCTCCACTCTATTTAACTGAGAACACAAAAGCAAAAACATAATCAGAACACTAGGAGAGAGAGAGAGAGAGAGAGAGAGAGAGAGAGAGAGTCTTCTTTTCCTCAGCCATGACTAGGAGGATGAGCGAGCCACAATCACCGCAGATGAGAGAGAGAGAGGAGAGAGAGAGAGAGAGATGAGAAGAGATCCTGAGAGAGAGATGGACGAGCAGAGGTCCCCAGTGTGAACTCGTAGACGAGCGCAGGAGACGGAGGACCCTCGAGAGTGAACGAGGCCACGCTCCGTCACGGGCCTCGAATCAGATGACGCGGAATAGCGGCCTCGGAGACCGCGAGGAAGACCCCGAGGGAGATGCGTGTAGACCGAAGAGAGAGAGAGAGAGACGAGAGAGGAGAGAGAGAGAGAGAGAGAGAGAGAGAGAGGAGAGAGAGAGAGAGAGAAGAGATGAGAGAGAGAGAGGATGAGAGAGAGAGAGAGAGATAGAGAATAGCAATGGAGAGAGAGAGAGAGAGACCACGAGATAGACGAGAGAGATAGAGAGAGAGAGAGAGAAGAGAGAGAGAGAGAGAGAGAGGAGCGAAGAGAGAGACGAGAGAGAGAGCGAGACACGAGTAGAGGATAGAGACAAGAGCGAGAGAAGCGGAAAGAAGAGAGAGTACAGAGAGACAGAGGAGAAGAGCGAGAGGCGAGAGGAAAAGCGACGATGAGGGGGAGAGAGAGAGAGAGAGAGCGCAAAGTGAGAAACTTGACGACCTTTCACGAGTCGCGCCCGGTAGGTTTAACCGCGAGCCAGACCGCCGACTAATGAGAAGCCCCACCCGGATCCCGCCCGAGACAGACGAGGAGGATAGACGTCGTCTTTTCTTCCTTCAGAAGCATTTTGTGAAAGGTCTTGGATGTTTTATGGGGAGACCATGACCGACCCCTCTATGTGTTTTGTTCTTGTTCCACCACTGTTTGTATTTTGCTTTTCCACGTGGTTCTGCTTAAGACTTTTTTTTTGCTGATTTTTGGTTGACCTTGTGTTTTTTTTTGCTGTGTGTGGTTCTCTTGTTTTTTCTGTCAGGACGTTGGGATGGACGGCTGTGGGTATCTCTACGCTCTCTCTTCTCTCTCTCCTCTCTCTCTCTCTCTCCTCTTTCATAGAGATAGAACCAAACCCCCACACCCTTCACCTTAACCATTCCAAACTATCTACTCTATGGTTAAGATTATCAATCCACACACAACTTTTTCTAACCAACAGGAGAAAAGGGTGAGGATAGTAGTGATTTTGGGCCCTTTGATTCAAATCAATCAATGGTTCATAAAAAAAGAATACAAATTGTCTTCTTATTTATTTATAGCTATTATAAAATATTTAAGTTTTAAATTAATTTGGTATAATAATTTAAATATTGAAATCTAAATTTTTTATTTGAAATTTTAATTTATTTAAAGAAATATAATTCATTTAAAAATTAAGATTTAATGTTTTAAGATATATGTTAAAAAGAGATATGTGGTTTAGGGGTTAGGGTTAAGATTTAGGAATAAGTATGTGATTTGAGTTTTAGAATATACTTGGAGTTTAAAAGTTTCTATTATAAGTTTGTAAATATTGGATTTATGATTTTCTATGTAGAGATTAAGGTTGGGGGTTTAAGGTATTAAATATAGAGTGTAGATTTTAAGATTTAGTGTTTGAACCCTTCAAAATATCTAATCTATGGTTAAGATTATCAATCCACACACAACTTTTTCTAACCAACAGGAGAAAAGGGTGAGGATAGTAGTGATTTTGGGCCCTTTGATTCAAATCAATCAATGGTTCATAAAAAAAGAATACAAATTGTCTTCTTATTTATTTATAGCTATTATAAAATATTTAAGTTTTAAATTAATTTGGTATAATAATTTAAATATTGAAATCTAAATTTTTTATTTGAAATTTTAATTTATTTAAAGAAATATAATTCATTTAAAAATTAAGATTTAATGTTTTAAGATATATGTTAAAAAGAGATATGTGGTTTAGGGGTTAGGGTTAAGATTTAGGAATAAGTATGTGATTTGAGTTTTAGAATATACTTGGAGTTTAAAAGTTTCTATTATAAGTTTGTAAATATTGGATTTATGATTTTCTATGTAGAGATTAAGGTTGGGGGTTTAAGGTATTAAATATAGAGTGTAGATTTTAAGATTTAGTGTTTGAACCCTTCAAAATATCTAATCTATGGTTAAGATTATCAATCCACACACAACTTTTTCTAACCAACAGGAGAAAAGGGTGAGGATAGTAGTGATTTTGGGCCCTTTGATTCAAATCAATCAATGGTTCATAAAAAAAGAATACAAATTGTCTTCTTATTTATTTATAGCTATTATAAAATATTTAAGTTTTAAATTAATTTGGTATAATAATTTAAATATTGAAATCTAAATTTTTTATTTGAAATTTTAATTTATTTAAAGAAATATAATTCATTTAAAAATTAAGATTTAATGTTTTAAGATATATGTTAAAAAGAGATATGTGGTTTAGGGGTTAGGGTTAAGGTTAAGATTTAGGAATAAGTATGTGATTTGAGTTTTAGAATATACTTGGAGTTTAAAAGTTTCTATTATAAGTTTGTAAATATTGGATTTATGATTTTCTATGTAGAGATTAAGGTTGGGGGTTTAAGGTATTAAATATAGAGTGTAGATTTTAAGATTTAGTGTTTGAACCCTTCAAAATATCTAATCTATGGTTAAGATTATCAATCCACACACAACTTTTTCTAACCAACAGGAGAAAAGGGTGAGGATAGTAGTGATTTTGGGCCCTTTGATTCAAATCAATCAATGGTTCATAAAAAAAGAATACAAATTGTCTTCTTATTTATTTATAGCTATTATAAAAAATATTTAAGTTTTAAATTAATTTGGTATAATAATTTAAATATTGAAATCTAAATTTTTTATTTGAAATTTTAATTTATTTAAAGAAATATAATTCATTTAAAAATTAAGATTTAATGTTTTAAGATATATGTTAAAAAGAGATATGTGGTTTAGGGGTTAGGGTTAAGGTTAAGATTTAGGAATAAGTATGTGATTTGAGTTTTAGAATATACTTGGAGTTTAAAAGTCTCTATTATAAGTTTGTAAATATTGGATTTATGATTTTCTATGTAGAGATTAAGGTTGGGGGTTTAAGGTATTAAATATAGAGTGTAGATTTTAAGATTTAGTGTTTGAAGTTTAAGATTTAAATTTAAGATTAGAATTATAAAATGAATAAATTTTGGACCTTTGAAATTGTGTTAGAGTTTTAATGAAGATTAGAGTTACAAATTTATTAGTTAGAGTTTATGATATATGATAAATTTAGGGTATGGTATATATATGTATGTCTATAGTTTAGGCTTGGGGGTTTAGATTTAATTTTTTTAAATATTTTTTAAGAGTGAATTGTGAAAAAATAAAATTTTGAGTTTAGAGTTTAAAGTTTGAAGTATGATATAAGGTTTGGGGTTTAGTATTTTAAATACACCAAACTCCATATAGTAATATCACACTAAATATATAAACCCCCAAAACTGTTTTTTATATATATACATATATATATATATTGTATAACAAAACTTTAATTATCATTTTTATCTATTAATTTTAGATTTATATATCTTGAGGTTAAAAATATTAGGGTTGGGGTTTAGTGCATGTTTAGGGTTTGGATCTTGAGGTAAAAATATTGTTTTTGTTTTTTTTTGAATTTGTTATTAGAATTAGATTTTTTTTTTTATCATATTAGTTGTTGTGTTATCTTTTACTTTTATATGATAAATTTGAAAAGTTAAGATTTATGACTTTGCATGTAGGGTTTAAGTTTGGAGTTTAGGGTATAAACCCCTAAAATATTTTGATCTAATTAATATTCACTGAAACTTTAATTTTACACTTATATATATATATATATATATATATTTTTTTTTTTTAATACAAAACTTTAGTTATCATTTTTATCCTTTAGGGTTGGGGTGTTTAGGGCATGTTTAGGGTTTATATCTTCTCAGAGTTATAAGCCACAACTCTTTCACATAGGGGCATGAGATAAATAGATGGTCTCTGGTTTCAGTTGAGGTAGAACAGAGTGCAAATCTGGCTTATACCTAATACATTATCAGAACCATTTCTCCAAGTTCCTAAAAAGGTAAAAAACAGATTGACTTTTTAGCTATAAAGACAAAAACTTTATAATTTCAAGAATCAAAAGAGCCTACTTGGACCCAAACAAGTGAACCAAAACACCACTGAATGAGAAACGAACCAAGGATCCAATAGACGAACTCATACCACACAGACTCTGTATATCTGCAGCAAGGGTAGGATGGCTAATGCTAAGTTGTGTTACACAAGCATCGATAGTCATATCAGCTATAGCAACTCCAGCACTTCCCGCCACAAGACTGGACAATGCTAGTCCAAGTTGCAGATTCTTGTGCAGCGATCACACCATCATAGATACCATAGTAAGAACACCTATCAAATAGAAAAAGACAAAAAGATGGCATCTTTGTTTTATTAAGAACCAAAGAAACAACCTTTTGAGGCTTGATAGGTGAACTTACCAACGAATATGAAATAGGGTCGTTAGAGATTCTACATTGAGACTTCTGCTGGTCTCTATGAAAACATCACCGAAACGGAATCTACTCGTTCTTCACATCACGCTCAGTGGGAGCCTCGTCACTCTCCACAACGGCATATTCTTGCTTGGTTACAGAGTGTCTTTCTCACCAGTCTCTGCGGGTTCAGACACAGATGCGGTTTTGGCTCCTGAAGCGGTGACTTTGACGGTGCCAACAGTGGCATACTTGCTCGTGAACTTGTGCTCCCAGTCCTGAAGAGCTTCTAGCCCAAAGGGACCAGGAACAGAGATATCCCAAGTCAAATCTTTCTTCTCAAAAGACATCTTTGCAAGAGCTCGGCTTGCGTCTTTCCCTGCAAACAAAGCATACAGTCCTCCTGGTCCATAGAACATCAAACGAACCAATAAGAAATGGATAATTGGATACCATTTCACTACAAACACAACACTTAATACGCGAAACAAACAAGTATAAGAAGATATAATCAGTATCCCAATAAGTAATAATCAAATTAAAAGCTCGAACACGAGTAAAGATTTTTGATTAAAAAAAATTGAGATCCCCACCAGACATCAACAACAAGAACATATTGCAACTTCCATTGAATCTATTTCTGCAAATACAACAACGAAGAAACCTTCTTATATGAACTTCAAAAAGGATAAACCTTTACACTATGCCAAACAAAAAATTCAATCACCCAGAAATTTTCAGCCTATAACTGACTCAAATTCTCCATTAGAATCCTAAATTAAACTACTTTTAAGGGCAATTATTGTCAAAGTGAACACCTTTACGGTTCCAAAGTATGCAAGTCCAAACTCGTAACCTAATTTAAAGAAAGACACGTGCTTTGAGTTACATCATAGATCTGATGTTTGATGGCCATAAGAAATAATTAAGAGAAACTGAACGACGAAGATTGGAGATTTGTCCGGTGGAAGCCATGAAGAAACTGACCAGCAAAGACGACGGAGGAGAGATGGAGATGTAGAGACCCTGAGTTCGCCAGAGAGAGGTGGAGAAAGAGACTCCAGTTTAAGATTCTGAGAAACAATACAAAGCAATCTCTGTGAATAGAAATGTTTTGGTGGGAAAATTTTTTTTTTCTAAAGTGTTGGAGCTACACTTAGTAAATAAAGGCGGCTACAAATATTTATTTTCCCGCGATAGTAAATATAGCGTTTTAAATTAACAAACGCTATAAAAAAAACAAGTATTGGTATACAATAGCATAAATATTAAAAATGATATAGCCTGATGCTATTAATACCCACATTTCCTGTAGTGCCTTCATCCTCAACCTCATTAGAACTAGGGACCGAAACACCATCGCCTCCCTCAACCACATCACCTTCGCCTCCCTCGACTGCGCCACCGCCACCTACCTCGCCCGCATCGCCTTCGCCCCTCTCTTCCATGCGACCTCGTCCCACTGGATCACCCGAACACGGAGTAAAGGTCCACTCGGACTTCAGGCCGGCTAGGATCGAATCAAAGTCCCCTTCGGAAGCCATCAACTCTTCCTTACAAGAAAACAGCCTGGCTTCATCAGAGTCCAGGGTCAGAGCCTCATCACCTTTGAGCAGCTGGATTTCGCTTAGACCCCCCTCGATGCCCGCCAAGGCCAAGTCCTTCTTACAGACGGCCATAGAGACTCGAATAAAACAGCCGTTCTCGATAGGCGGGCGTGAAATTTGGCCCGAGGGTCAGTGGTCTACACCGGCTCACAAGCCCTTGATTCCTCTTGACTCTTGATCTGTCGTTGGAGACGACGAACTTTGGAAGCTTTGGTTCTCTTCTCCTTCTTCATCTTGAGCAATGAACTCGCAGTCTTCCTGAGATCCCGCTCATGATCGCTGATTTGGACTTCAAGCTGAGACATTTCGGCAGCGTGAGTTCCCTCAATGGTCTTTAGCATAGCCTCGGTGCGCCTCAACGTTTTCTGTGATACGGCTAGCTCCTTTGTCAAATGTTCAACCTCTGATCCACAGTCGCTGATCATCCCATCGATCAACGATACAAACTGTTCACAAGAGAAAAGTAAGGATAACTGCAAAGGAAAGTCGCTTGTAATCAATAAGGAATCATATTCACAAACTGACCTTGGCACGACTCTGCGACAATAGTCCAGAAGGCTCACCTTCCTCGCCCTTGGTACATCTCCTCCTCTTGACCGCCTCGGTCACGGTACTGGCCCTTTTGCGACCTTGGGATAACGGTGCAACCCTGGGCGCGGGAAGCACCTAGACGGTCTCCCTCTTGTCCGGAGGTGGAGGCATAGACTCCCCCGCTTCCTCTTTTTCGGCGATGACAATCGGCGTAGTGGAGGAACATGAGGGATGAGCCAGGACGTCCGGTGCTTGCTCAGATGTAACGTCTCGTCCTACAGAAGAGGCAGCAACACATGGGGACTTGGGACCGGCGGCCGAGGCCGATAACGGGGACGAAGAAGGAACGGCCGATTGCCCAGCATGAGTTCGGCTCGACTCCTTCTCGGCACTGCGTCGAGATAACTTGTATAAAAGAAAGGAATCCAGTGACAAAGGACGGGGTGGCATCGGGAACGGCCAAGGTCGGCAAGTTGGGACTGGCCTCACCCATCTCAATGTCAGAATTCTTCTTTTCGTTTTGAGAGGAAGACATTTTTGCTTGAGAGAACAAGTGGAGAAAAGTTTGAAGAAATAAGATGTGTGGAGAATGAGGAATGATGGGTTGCTAATTATAGGAGTATGAGGGTGATGTTGATTTCCGCAATAAAATAATCTCGAAAAACAATCTGCGAGAGAGCATATTCTTAACCGAAAATTCCGATTAAAAACACTTCATTCGCCCGCAAAACTATCTCCGAAGCTTGCAGGCTGGGGGGCTAACTGTTGGGGTCAAAAACGGTTGTCTCGAAATCAACGGTTGTCTCGAAATCAACGGTTAAGATCATCGCTCCTTACGAATTCTGTCCGGAGAATTCACTCGAAAGAGACATCAGAACAATGAGAGTGTCAATGGACGACGACGCCGGGAAGACTAGTGTGAAAGAAGATGATCGGAAGGTTCAAGATCCCGCCAGGCCACCTCGTCCAAGGGTGAGGACACCCGAGCCAAGGCCACCTTGCCCAAGGGTGAGGACACCCGAGCCAAGGCCACCTCGCCCAAGGGCGAGAATGACACGTTCGAGGTCACCTTGCCCAAGGGCGAGGACACCCGAGCCAAGGCCACCTCGCCCAAGGGCGAGGACACCCGAGCCAAGGCCACCTCGCCCAAGGGCGAGGACGACCGTCCGAGGTCACCTCGCCCAAGGGCAAGGACACCCGTGTCTCGGTCACCTCGCCCAAGGGCGAGGACACCCAAGCCGAGGCCATCTCCCTCAAGGGCGAGGATGACCCGTCCGAGGTCACCTCGCCCAAGGGCGAGGACACCCGTGTCTCGGTAACCTCGCCCAAGGGCGAGAACAGTCCCATCCCGGTCAGTCCGACTTGTATCAACTCTCGTGCCCTCCGTATGGTCATCCAAGCCACGGACCTAGTACCTCTCGTTTCTTCTTGATTGGAGTTATTATCAAAGTTTTACGACTAAAACCGCGAAGAATTGTTATCTCGATTAAAATCTATCGTACAAAACAGAGACGGTTGGCTCGAACATCGGTTCCCTCAGCTATACGAATCTTTTATGGAAAAGAAGTTCTTTCTGAGAAATCGTGTAAACGTCCGAAGGCCTAAAAATGGCCCGCAAGGGTCCAAACGTGCCTGGAGGCCATCTACAATTTCAAGAAGGAATTCAAGCCCAAAGAGATTAAGATGGTTTATCATATCTCACGAAATAGGATAAATGTTAAGTTTCCGAAGATAAATGTAAAAGTTCGGGAATAATTATGAAGATCATCGAAAAATGGAATATTCCCAAAAGAGATAAACTTGGGCCCAAAGGCAAAAGGCCACCGACCTAAACACCTATATAAGGAGAGCTGGAGCAGAAGAAAAGAGGATCCGAGATTTTAGACCTAGAGAACTCCTGTTAGCTTAGAGAACTTAGAACTTAGGTGGTTAGACTAGCAAGTCGATCCTGGGAACGTTGTGCTGCCTCTTGTTCTATTTTTTATCTTGTTAGCATATCTCTTCTTTTCTCGGAGAAATCTTGTATTCATATTATTCGATCAATA
Organism: Brassica juncea; assembly: GCA_018703725.1. Classification (NCBI taxonomy): domain Eukaryota; kingdom Viridiplantae; phylum Streptophyta; class Magnoliopsida; order Brassicales; family Brassicaceae; genus Brassica; species Brassica juncea. Next base: position 20,707,092 of record CM031935.1, on the reverse strand, counting down.
AAACGCCTCAGAGCGACTCATTCATCTATATTTTGCTATCTGCTTCTTTTTTGACTTCGTGTGATTACGCAGAGAATTCGGACCTTCATGGAAAGTCGGGCTCGCTTGACTTTCCTCCATTTTATTCATTTTAAACACAAGCATTAAGAATGTGGGAACCAAAATTCACACTGTCGATTTCCGTTTAAATTAGGAAAGTTAGGAAAACCCTAATTTCCCAGAGGTCTAGATTCTCTGCGAGAGCCAACGACTAGTTACCAAATAAATGCAGAAAAATATGTAAAAACAATAAATCGAGTTTGAAAAACGTAGATCTTTATTTCAAATTTGCGTATCAGTGTTCCAGAAGAAAAAGCATACAAGAAGCTTGTCTGGAAACGGGATTACAAAGGAAATCATATGACAAAAGCAATAAAACGGTACTAGGTTTATCAGCAGTACCACCTATGTCAAGAGAAAACTTGTGGCCGCAACTCGCTTAGCAATAAACGAAAAAGACAAAAAAAGGTTTTGAAGATTTGGGACTGGACCTTATGGAAGGCTACCTACGTACCCCTTTCGAGGACCAAGTCTAACATAGTTCAATTAGAAAGATTTAAACAAGAGATCGAACTGCCTAGGCGAGTTCGTCTAGTATGAGTGCAAGTCATAGAAACAGGCATGTCAAGAATAATGCCTAGGGTTTCCAAGTGCAAAGAGTTGTAGAGTCTAAAGTGGTCTAGGGTAAAAAATAGTCCTCTAGAGTCTAAAAATCGTCCCTCTGCATCTTCAACTTCGACGTCCTTTTATACTCCTCCTAAAGGTTGTTTGCTTTTTCCCTTTCTGCCATTGGTCGAGTTTATCGCTTCACGGAAATATTCCATTTCTCTCCGATCTTCATGTTTATCTTTGGAAACTTCACATTTGTCCTCCGAACTTGACATTCATCTTTTCCTGCATAATAAAAGATAAACCGTTGTAACAATTGGGCTTGCTTTCGTACAAAATCGAGAGTGGGCTTTTAGCCGTGTTCTGGACCCTTTCGGGCCGTTTTCTGACTTATGGGTTTTTACGATTTTATCGAAATAGCGCTTTTAAGAAACGACGTCGATTCCGAAGAAAGTTCGAATTTCTCGTATAGTACAGGCAGTTCAAGGTGTTAAATTAATCGTTGTCGTTTTATACAATCAATTCAAATTCCATAAACGGAAACAAGTTGTTGCGGTTTTTTCATCGTACGGTTCCGATGGTGACTTTGATCGAGATGGAACAAGAGCAAGTTCGATCCGACTGCGAAGGAAAAAGCTATGAGGACGAGATGAAGATGGATTGGGCAATCCAACTCGCCATTTTGGCGAGTTGGGAGTGTTCCAACACTCCAAAATTCCGAGTTGGCCATGCTTCTCGGTTAACCTCGCCAAAATGGTGAGTTGTCCATGTTTCTCGGTCCAATTCACCAAAATGGCGAGTTGGCTGTCTTGCTGTGTCCAACTCGCCAATATGGCGAGTTGGGGCTTGTCCTACTTGCCAAAATGGCGAGTTGGCTGGCTTTCTTGGCCTGATTCGATCGTCCGGTGAGCCTGTTGGTGTGTTCGGATAATTGAACCTTCGTACTTGTTTTGTTATCCGAGGCTTAGAGTAATCTTTCTCGAGGTCTTATTTTCTAATTCCTTTTCGGGATTGATTTGAAACTCGTTTTGGGTTTTTCGCTCTCTTTTTATCTCTGTTTTTTCAAAGAGGACATTTTCCGAGGAATTTCAGGCATTGATTCTGTCGTGACCAATTTTGACCCTAACAGTTAGGCCCCCAGCTCGTTAGAACCGTGAGCTTCTAGCGTGAGGTTCTAGCGCACGGCTTGTCAAGTTAGGCAAGATGGGCGGAATTAATTGTTGAAATGGTCCGTCGTAAGTGGTCTTTAGCCCTCCTAAGAATGGAATGCGATAAGATTGGGGCTGCGCCTTTGAACGGCTGCCTACGTACCCTTGATGAAGGGATCAAGCCGTTCATAGTTTTTCTTGGAGTTTTGATTCTTTTGACCTGTTTTCCAGCGAGAGCTTTACGGTCTAGTTGTGTGTTATGTAGAGATTATCGGGCATGTTGCTGCCAATGACATTTTATGTTGGACTTTTGTCACACTCGAGACTAGCCTCGTAGGCTGTTTGATTCAGCCACGTATTTATGTTTTTGGGACTGACATCGTGTGTTCTCGATTCTCAGCCGCTTTACGACTTTTTAAATGAATTGTGTTTCGCGTTTTATGAGCATGTTTGTATTCGTGTGAATGTAGAGGGAAGAGTACGAGTTGTCATCTCGTAATCTAACTCTGGGTGAACTGCTATACTCGTGACCTGTTTCCAGAGTTTTCCGTAGCGCGCAAGCTTGCGGGATTTCTGAAGATGCTCGAATGTTAGCCGAGGGATAAATTTTGGGATCTCGTATCATGGTGTTTGATAATATTCCTAAAGATGTTAGGGACCAGTGTGCTGGGTTTAGGGTAAGACCTAGGTCTAATCACGGCTTTAGGGGGTGCGGTGACTACTTCGACTTATGTTTCCCGTATCATTTTCGACCTGATTCCATCCCTCTTTAAAGTCCATGATATGTTCGCTTATACGACTTGTATGGTAGGAATCGAGCATCTCTTCGGGGACAATTTTTATGTCTCCCGAAAGTGCTGACCATAATTTTGGATTTCTTTGATAGCGCTATTATCCTTGTGTCGGGTGTACGAGTTAAGAGTTTGTTGTGATCAGCAACACACTTATCGGTAGATATTACAGTTATTGATTCTTCGCGAAGGATACGTGTTTAAGAAGATGTTAGTGCATTGACTGTCTGGTCTTCCAAGAAGGTGTTTTTATCAAGGAAGGTGATTTTATCGAAAAACGAATCTTCGGGCGTCTGCGACGTCTCGCGATGCAGAAGATTGGTTATTTTTTTTGAATGCCGCTTTTCGTGCTTGAAATGTCTGCGGGCTTGAAGAGTTTCTGTGTTGCAAGGGTCTAGTCTTAACCCTGCGTTGGAGAAACGTCTTGGTTTATCTGCGGATGTTTGCAGCGAAAACTGTTGTTCCAGTTTTGATGTTAAGTACTTTGATTTATGATAGAGGGATTAGGACCAAGGGGTCGCGTAGATTTGTCCCTGGGAAGAAGCGTTGTGCTTTTGCGAAGAGTGGGCCCACCGAGATTTATCTAGTGCATTTTTAAAGATGATTTGTATAGCTGCAGGAGCTTTATTACGAGTTTTTCCTTACATGCCGCGTTTTATAGGTAAAACGTTGCGGGCTTTAAGGGAATAGTGTGGAACTTGGTCGATTATTGACAAGTTTAATTTTTCCGTTAACCGTTTGGTTGCTAGGACTGAGCTTTGTTCTGAAAAATTTATCGTATAATTTCCTCTCGGGTTTATACGGCAAATAATCTCTGTAATCGTCACTTGGCATTTTACGACAAATCGTGGATCGTTGTTTACCCGTTTAAGTGATTGGAGCAGTGGTCGCTTGATTGCTTGGGATGAAGGTTGTGTTCAGCCGTATAGCCAAGGATGTTGTTTGTAAAGGACCAGACCATGGAACTTTTGTTTTATGATTGTCCTCAAAAAGACGCCTAATTCTGGTTCGGGCTTTACTGGGAGGCGTGGTTGGTTGAGGGCCAAAGAGAGTTTGCCGAGATTGATAGGCCAAGTACAGTGGAGTTTTCCATGTTATGGCTGATGGTTGTTAAAGACGAGTCTCCACTTTGGGTTAAGTTATACGATGAATTTTTCGTATATTGTTTCCTTTAGTCGTATTAAATTGTTTCCTTTTTATCCAAGGAAGACAAATTTTAAGAGGCTTGCGCAGAACCCTTGCGGATTTGGTTGCGAGGTGATTTCCTGCTCGGATATAACTGAGGAAGTGAAAGGTAGAAGTCAGCAATCTTCATGGAGCTTCGTTTTCATTATACGAAAAATTATCTATGACAGTTCTCCGTAAGACCCATTATGTTTATTTCTGAAAGTTGCTTCGTATGACTTAATTTGTCTGTACGGAGGATTTTTCGTGAAAATATTGTGAGAGGGGCTTCTCATAGAAGTAACTGGAGAGTGTTTTTCGTAAATCGCTCGTGAAATTTGCGAAGTTTTTTTTGTTGTAACACCGGTCATATTTTCCCATAGGCTGTTTCGTATAAAATGTTTTTGTTATACGAAAAATAATGGGTGACCAGTTTTACGAAGATAGGAAATCGAAAATTTCAAATTTGCGATGTTTCCGCGTTTTACACGGGACATGTTTCTGCTTTGATTTCCTTGGAATCACTCATGGAATTTTACCGAAGGTTATTTTGTTATGATCTAGTCGTGAGAACAATTTTTCGATGCTTTTCTGTGACTCACTAGGTTCAACGGACTCTGAAAGTAATGCTTTGGTGCCTAAAGATTTCTCGTATAATTTTTGACTTTTATACGGAAATCGTTTTATTAAGTTGAAAGGGTCTTCCAGACTTTGGCCAATCATCGAGTTTTAGTTTGATATTGGTAAAGCTTTTCTTCACGCATGATCGCGATAAGAGATGCTGTATAGTCATCGAGATTCTGTTCGTGATGGTGTAGATATGTTGCTAGCGTTTAGACGAATCTTAGATTGTTGTTTGCATTTGTGGGACGATTTCAATGAGGCATTGGAATGCCTAAGTGTTTTTCTGCCTGTTGTTGCGAGAGTTTGCTTTGTCAAAAGCATTCTTTTAATGCCAAGGCTTTTTTTTTTTTTTTTTTGGAAGTTTGGGAGTATACGAGTACAGTATACGAACCTACTCCATCTTTTTTTTACGAAAGAAAATGGTTGAACTGATATTTTGAAAGGTTGTGTATGCTTTTTCTTTCAAGGATTGGGATGAAATACAATCAGGGTTGGTTTAAAGATGACGCCAGGATTGCGACTTGTTGGTTTTCAGGTTGACGACTTGGAATATGTCGGTTTTTTATGAAAATTACAAGGAACGCATCGATTTTGAGATGATGTTCGTGTCTCTAGTTCTTTCTTTCTTTAGGAAGCGAGCTAAGTATGCGTGGTGATCGTTTCTCGATTTTGCGAGAGTTTAGATCGGTTAGCAAGATCCGCGTGAACAGTTTAGGGAACAATAGATTGAGTTAGGAAAAAATCGTCTAAGACTTAGTTCGCTAGACTATCCACGTAGATTCTAAGTTTCCTAAGTTTATGGAAATCCCCAAGGGTTTTTAGTTCTTTGTACATTCCTACAAAAATTCCAAGTCGGACATACCTTAGTTTTCTTAAAGATTCGGATTTGCCTCTTCTCCATTTTCCTTGCTCATTTCCCCTTCCTCTTCTCGTGTCTGTAAACCCTTTTCGATATTGGTGTTTATCCTTTGAAACTTGATATTTATCTTCCGAATTTGACTTTTATTCTATCCTTTTCGGCTGTTTTTCGAGTAACGTTTTTACGATTTCTTCGAAAGAGTACCTTTGATACGACGTAAATTTTTTTAAAAAGGTTCAAATTACTCGTATAGTCGAGGCGGCTAAGGTGTTAAGTTAACCGTTGCTGTTTTATACGACCAGTTTGAATACATACTAGAAAACAAGTCTTATCGTAAAGTTCGAGTGGTAACTCCAATCTAGACGAAACAAGAGGCGTTTCGATCGAGATTCAAAGGAGAAAGGAAAGGAAGAGGCAAGGGCCAGTAAGATGCTCAAGAGAGCGAGTAGGATGCCCAAGAGGGCGAGTAAGAGCAAGCCGAGGAGTTTAGGCGAGTCTTACTTGTTTTCGTCGTAAAATCTCAACGGAAACTTCGTTTGAGACAAAACGAAAAGCGTTCCTGTCGAGATCTGGAAGAGAACACAAAGGAGGAGCCCTTGGGGCTGTTTCAACCCGCCATTTTGGCGAGTTGGATTGTGTGTATGATCCAACTTGTTTTTATCGTAAAATCTCAACAGAAACTCCGATTGAGTCGAAACGAAAAGCGTTTCAATCGAGATTCAAAAGAGAACGCAAAAGAGTAGCCCTTAGGGCTGGTCCAATTCACCAAAATGGAGAGTTGGACTGTGTGTATGATCCAACTCGCCAAAATGGCGAGTTGGATTGTGTGTATGTTCCAACTCGCCATTTTGGCGAGTTGGATGGTGCGTTCAACTCAAGTCTTGGTGGTACGTTGATGCGATCATTTCGTAAACGCTTTCAATTTTATTCTACAAAACTCGTATCGTAAAATATTGACTTGTCTCACTTTGCGAATGATGTTCCATAAAACATTGTTGAGTTTAATTTTACGAAAGTTGTTTCGAAAAAAGTTGTCGAACTTTAATTTTACGAAAGTTGTTCCGTAAAGATTTAGACGGCAAACGTGGACAATTCACAGAAGATGTTATTATCGAAGCGACACTTGAATTTTTACAAAATCTTTGGTTTCAGAAAATGTTTTAGCGGTGAGTGATACGATTTCACGTTTCGCTTTGTTTAGTCCTCGTCAACCATTTTAGATTTCGGGCGGCTTTACAAAAGTCAACTTTGTATCTCCAAAATTTATCCGGAAGAAGTACAGCCGTGGGGATTGTCAACCCGATTTGCTGTTCTTCTTTTTCCGTTAGTAATCTGAAAGTTATACGGAAGAAGTACAACGGGAGCTGTGTAACTGATTTGCTGTGCTTCCTTTTTCCGCGAGTAATCTAGGCTTTTCGCGCAGTTTCGAAGAGAGCAAGTATTATTTTTCCGAAAAGTTTTCTGGCATCTAACCCTTGCGGGCCGAGATTTCTCGAACTCGGTAACGAGACAAATTTTTCAGGGTTTGATAGACTTTATCGTTGCCCTTTCTGTTTAGACAGAGCAATCGTGGACTCGTTTCGGTGCTCTTCTGTTGCAAAAAGTTGCGACAAGGTTTTCTATTTTGTCGAGCACTGCGGCGTTTGCGTAAGCGTTGGCCATAGGAGCTTTCAGTGCTTCCAGTTTGTCTATCATATATCCAAACATCGTTTTGATCAAGCGCTTTGCGGCTGTGAGTAAGAGTAATCTGACCCCCCCCCCCCCCTTTTAGCGCCAAACTGTGGGAACCGAAATTCACACTGTCGATTTCCATTTAAATTAGGAAAGTTAGGAAAACCCTAATTTCCCAGGGGTCCGGATTCTCTGCGTGAGCCAATGACAAGTGACCAAATAAATGCGGAAAAATATGTAAAGACAATAAATCGAGTCTGGAAAAGTAGATCTTTATTTCGAATTTGCGTATGAGCGTTCCAGAAGCAAAAGCATACAAGAAGCTTGTGTGGAAACAGGATTACAAAGGAAATCATATGACAAAAGCAATAAAAAGAGACTAAGTTTATCAGCAGTACCACCTTTGTCAAGAGAAAACCTGTGGCCGCAACTCGCTTAGCAATAGATGAAAAAGACGAAAAAGGTTTTGAAGATTTGGGACTGGACCTTATGGAAGGCTACCTACGTACCCCTTTAGAGGATCAAGTCTAACGTAGTTAAATTAGAAAGATTTGAACAAGAGATCGAACTGCCTGGGCGAGTTCGTCTAGTATGAGTGCAAGTCATAGAAACAAGCATGTCAAGAATAATGCCTAGGGTTTCCAAGTGCAAAGAGTTCTAGAGTCAAAAGATGTCTAGGGTAAAGAGTCGACCTCTAGAGTCTAAAAATCGTCCCTCTGCATCTTCAACCTCGACGTCCTTATATACTCCTCCAAAAGGCGGTTTGCTCTTTCTCTTTCTGCCCTTGGTCGAGTTTAACTTCGCGGAAATATTCCATTTTTCTCCAATCTTCATGTTTATCTTTGGAAACTTGACATTTATCCTCCGAACTTGACATTTATCTTTTCCTGCATAATAAAAGATAAACCGTCGTAACAATTGGGCTTGATTTCGTACAAAATCGAGAGTCGGCTTTTAGCCGTGTTCTGGACCCTTTGGTGCCATTTTCCGACTTAGGCATTTTTACGATTTTATCGAAATAACATTTTTAAGAAACGACGTCGATTACGAAGAAAGTTCGAATTTCTCGTATAGTAGAGGCAATTCAAGGTGTTCAGTTATCTGTTGCCGTTTTATACAATCAATTCGAATTCCATAAATGGAAACAAGTTCTTGCGATTTTCATCGTAAGGTTCCGATGGTGACTTTGATCGAGATGGAACAAGAGCAAGTTCGATCCGACTGAGAAGGAAAAAGCTAAGAGGACGAGATGAAGATGGATTGGGCAATCCAACTAGCCAAATGGCGAGTTGGCCATCATGCTTGGTCCAACTCGCCATTAATCCAACTCGCCATTTTGGTGAGTTAGCCACGTTTCTTGGTCCAACTCGCTAAAATGGTGAGTTGGCCATGCTTCTCGGTCCAACTCGCCATTTTGTCGAGTTGGAAGTGATCCAACTCGCCAAAATGGCGAGTTGGCCATGTTTCTCGGTCCAACTCGGGGCTCGTCCAGCTCTCCAAAATGGCGAGTTGGCTTTCTTGCTTGGTCCAACTCGCCATTTTGGCGAGTTGGGGCTTGTCCTACTCGCCAAAATGGTGAGTTGGCTGGCTTTCTTGGCCTGATTCGCTCGTCCGATGAGCCTGTCGGTGGATTCGAACAATTGAACCTTCGTACTCGTTTCGTTATCCGAGGCTTAAAGTAATCTTTCTCGAGATCTTATTTTATAATTCCTTTTTGGAATTGATTTTAAACTCGATTTAGGTTTCTCGCGCTCTTTTATCTCTTTTTTTTAAAAGAGGACATTTTCCGAGGACTTTCAGGCATTGATTTTGTCTTGACCGATTTTGACCCCAACAAAAAACATCCTAACAATGAATTTCACAACTTAGCAATCTATAGTTGGGCCTAATCCCTCACAACCTATTTGAACCCTAAATCTAACAATGGAACTACTCTGACATGCCCAAGCAATTCATAGCAACAAGGTAAGAAAATAACTTCATAGATAGATAAATAGAGAAACAAATAATGGACTTCCAATCACAAATGTCTTTGGATCTTCTCTCCAGCTCTAAGAATCTCTAAAACCTTAAAACAACAGAATAGAAAAGCACTAAGAAAGCATGCTTTGCCTTAAACACATAGGCAAAATATAAATATTGAGAATATTAGGTTAAAAACTTGTCAGGGGCAATCTTATAATTTGGTGAAGGCTTGGGTTTAAAGTCGGCTGGAACCAATCTGTCTTCTGCGCGACTCGATTCGATCGATGTCACAGGATGTGCATCGACGATTATAATCTCGATACGTCGACCTCTGTGAATACTGACGTCGATCGATGGCACAGACTGTGCATCGATGGATTGTTGTCTCTGAATGTCGACCTCTGGTCTGGTTTGATGGTCAGCTCTAATGAAATCTATACTAAGCTCCAAAATGCTCCAAAATCATTACTTTACTCCAAAATGCTCCTGAACGTGAAAACATACCTAATAGAATCCAAAACCTATATATATACCATGGGTAAAAATGAGTCAAATAGTCTCTCTCAAAGAGGTTTAAAACAGCAGGGACTCAAACAATCTCTATCTAGGATCATCACCTCTACAATGTTGCAAGCCACATCAAATATGTCCTAACTACAGAAGTACTTTATACCATATCCTAGCTTAGCAACCAAAATCATCTAGCCAGCAACTTAGCAAATCCTGTCTGACTCACCCCTCTTCTGATCTGATCTCATTTCTTTGCATAAAATAAAAGTGGCTTTACCTTGGGGGTATCGATCTCAAGATGCAAGGCTGCTCAAACAAGTTTCTGGACATGCAGGTTAAAAGAAGCTCATTTCCTCTCTCTCTCTACTTATTTCTCTCCTAGTCAAAGTCTGCTTTCATTTGCAAGACATTGACCAAGATTGGACAGGTTTCCATGAGGCAAGTCTTAATGGTTTTAGCCACCAAGCACTGTTCACTTCTTTTGGACCTATATCCTAGGAATCTTTGTGAATCAAGCCTTAATGGTTGTAGCCACCAAGTCTTGTTCGAACCCTTTACCTATAGATTTCTTATGAATCAAGCCTTAATGGTTGTAGCCACCAAATCCTATTCGAATTCTTTTCCTGAATAATTATCTAACTAATCCTAATTTTAAAATTTTTTTTTAGTAAAGACTGAAAATTTAAATCTAAGTTTTCGAAATTTGAGAGAGAGAGGGTGATATATCTCTACACAAGGCTTTACCTTCCAGACTTGTTTGAAACATCCAACCCCGTGTATACCAAGCCCCAAGACAAGCAGATGTAGTCATATTTGGTTGGAGATCAGCTTTGGTTCCTTCAAACATTCATAGCAAGTATGGTACTAGTTGACAAGTGATCCACTTTAGCATCTATAGTACATTCTGCAATCAACAAATCTAAAAATGGTGCTAAAGAGTGGTTAGATAACAAGTAAAGATTGAAAAAGATCATTGTCCCCTTCTTGACTTAATAAAACTTTTGAAAACATATAATGAGATCAAAAGGTAGAGTAATATCAGCAACTTCCCCACAGACTTAAATTATACACTGTCCTCAGTGTACAACCAGTTGGAATTAATGGGATAACATAAACCATAAGTACAAATTTGATGAGCTAGAACGATATACAGACCGAAGTCCGTGTCGATCGATTGCAAGAGATAGCCGTCGATTGTTTTGTAAGTGGCAGTGTCGATCGATATCGACCTGGTTTCGTCGGTCGATTTCATGGGCAATCGTCTTCTCTGGTTCCTCTTCTTCTCTCTTTTTTCTGCAAATAAAAATTAAAAACGAAAATAAATAACTATAATGAAGAAAACTAAATAAAATTACCTAATAGTGGGTTGACTCCCACTCTCCGCTTTGTTATAGTCATTTAGCTTGACTTTGGAGGTGGTTGGGCTAGTGAGGTGCAAAGCAGCTACTGGTTGGAAAACAAGTATCCACATTATCTCTGCTCATCTTGAACCATGTAGCAATGAAGCTTTGCTGCTGCATCTGTGATGATCTGTAGCCTCTCTCCAATGTTTTCAACGCTGAACTGATGCTTCCCAAGCTTATCATAAGCATAATCTGATAGTTCCTTCAGCTCTTCTTGCATTGAATCAAGCATGTGCATCTTTTCCTTTAACATCTTCGCGTGGACTATAAAGAACGCTGCGTTGATCGATGCTGATCTTGGTTTGTCGATCGCGGCTGAATGATGCCTGTCCATTGGTCTTATGTGTCTTCTGTCGGTCGATGCGGATGTTGAAGGTCGATTCGCAAGCTGCCTCTGAATGGCTTTGATTTCCTTCTGCATCCTCTCTGTTTGTGAGTTGAATCCATCGATGCTGTTGTTGAAAAGAAAATAAATGTCATCACATCTTCTGTCAAGTCTGTCCTCAGTTGTTCCCAGAGTTCTGTACATCCCTTCTATCATCTGATCAGTCTCTGCTCTGGTGTAAGAAATAGGCGCTGGTGGTTTGTTGGCGTCAATCGATGGGTTGATGGTGCCATCGATCAATTTCGATCTTTCTTCTTGAAAATCAAGTTGATGCTGAATGGTGTCAACTTCTTTCTGTAATGTGCCCATTCTTGAAGATAAGCTATCTAGTTCCTTATTCACTAGAGAGTAGATTCCATCAAGGCTTTCTTCAACTGACTGTAGTCGAGCCTTCACTGGTGCGAACATATTATCGATTATAATCCGAGTTTGATTGTAAATCGAGGTTAGTGTTTCAGCGTCGTCGGTGCGCTGTTCCTGAAGTGTGGCTATTGACTTCTTCATCTCATCTGTGTGTGTGGTCAACTAGGCTATGCTGTTGTTAAATGGAAAGTTGACAACATCGAGGCCCTTGGTGAAGTAATCTTCTGCTGTCCCCAAATCTTTGTAGATACTCTAGACAAGCTCATCAATCTCCTTCTTTGAGTAGGTTGTCGATGGTTGATGCTCCTTATCAATCGATGGGACAATGTCACCGTCGATCGATGATGATGTCTTTTGGCGCGCTCCATAGTCCTCGCGAAGCGTATCCAGTTCCCTCTCCATGAACTCATTCTTGGTGATTAGCCAATTGATGTTATTGTTGAGTGGATATAAGACGTCAAACTTCTTCTTTAGAGCTTCTTCTTCCCATTGGTTTGCTCCCTTGTTCGCTTCTCTGGTGGAATAGCTGGTTTGTGGACGCTTGGTGTCGATCGACGGTGGAGTGTTGACGTCGATCGATGCTGGTGCTAGCTTATCGGCCTCATGCTTGTTTTGAATTCTGACCAAATCTTCTTTCATCTCGTCCATGCTTGTACCCAACCAGTTGATGTAGTCATTCAGTGGTTGAAAGACATCCTTTAGCTTCATCTTGAAGTCGTCTCTGCTCGTCGATGGGCTCCACAAATTCCAGTTATCATCTCGTTGATCTCATCCTTGGTGTAGATCTCTGGTGCTAAACTGGTCAATTTGGATAACTTGGTATGCTCTGGAAGACAGATGTAAGAGTGCTCATCCATTGAAGCTCTTCTTAGTAGTTTCCTGATGTCTTCTTTGGAAACATTGATGATTTCACCATCCAATCCACGTTCATATCCAGACTCATCTCTGTAGACACCATACTCATATTTCTGCTCCCAGTAGAACTTCTGAATCCCAAAACAGTAGGCTCTCTTTCCAAACACTGTACGCCTGTCATTCGATGGATGGAATATCGTGTCGATCGATGGAGGTAGTCATCTATCGGTCGATGGTATATATGTATTGCCTATCGATGGTGGTAGCCGCCTATCGGTCGATCGTATATATTTCATGTCGATCGACGGTTGATGTTGGGGTCAAAAACGGTTGTCTCAAAATCAACGGTTAAGATCATCGCTCCTTACGAATTCTGTCCGAAGAATCCCCTCGAAAGAAGACGATTGGAAAGTTTAAGAGCTGGCCAGGCCACCTCGCCCAAAGGCGAGGACACCCGAGCCGAGGCCACCTCGCCCAAGGGCGAGGACAACCCATCAAAGGTCACTTCGCCCAGGGGCGAGGACACCCGAGCCAAGGCCACCTCACCCAAGGGCGAGGACGACCTGTCCAAGGTCACATCGCCCAAGGGTGAGGACGACCCGTCCAAGGTCACCTCGCCCAAGGGGAGGGCGACCCGTGTCTCAGCCGCCTCGCCCAAGGGCGAGGACGACACGGCCGAGGTCACCTAGCCCAAGGGCAAGAACGACCCATGTCTCGGCCACCTCGCCCAAGGGCGAGGACGACCCGTCCGAGGTCACCTCATCCAAGGGCGAGGACGACCCTTGTCTCGGCCAACTCACCCACGGGCGAGGACGACCCGTCCGAGGTCACCTCGCCCAAGGGCGAGGACACCCGTGTCTCGGTCAACTCGCCCAAGGGAGAGGACACCCGTGTCTCGGTCAACTCGCCCAAGGGCGAGGACAGTCCCATCCCAGTCAGTCCGACTTGCATCAATTCTCGTGCCCTCCGTATGGTCATCCAAGCCACGGACCTAGTACCTCTCGTTTCATCTTGATTGGAGTTATAACCGAAGTTTTACGACTAAAACCGTGAATGATTGTTTTCTCAATTAAAATCTAACGTATAAAACAGGGACGGTTGGCTCGAACATCAGTTCCCTCAGCTATACGAATCTTTTATGGAAACGAAGATCTTTCTGAGAAATCGTGCAAACTCTGAAGGCCTAAAACGCCCGCAAGGGTCCAAACGTGCCTGGAGACCCATATGATTTCAAGAAGGAATTGAAGGCCAAAGAGATTATGACGGTTTATCCTATCTCCCGAAATAGGACAAATGTTAAGTTTCCGAAGATAAATGTAAAATTTCGGGAATAATTATGAAGATCGATGAAAAATGGAATATTCCATTTTAGAGATAAACTTGGGCCCAAAGGCAAAAGGCCACCGACCTAAACACCTATATAAGGAGAGCTGGGACAGAAGAAAAGGGGATCCAAGATTTTAGACCTAGAGAACTCGTGTTAGCTTAGAGAACTTAGAACTTAGGTGGTTATACTAGCAAGGCAATCCTGAGAACGTTGTGCTGCCTCTTGTTCTATTTTTTATCTTGTTAGCATATCTCTTCTTTTCTCGGAGAAATCTTGTATTCGTATTATTCAATCAATAAAACGCCTCAGAGCGACTTTTTCATCTATATTTTGCTATTTGTTTCTTTTTCGACTTCGTGTGATTACGCTGAGAATTAGGACCTTCAGGGAAAGTTAAGCTCGCTTGACTTTCCTCCATTTCATTCGTGTTGGGGTCAAAAACAGCCACGACGAAATTAACGTTCGAAAATATTTCTCGAAAAAGATAATTCTCGTAAAAATTACTTAAACTAATTTTTACGATAAAATTATTGAAAAGATTGGTCCGTAAAAAATTAACATAAGATTTTTACGACAAAGTTGACATCCAAATGTCCGTAAAAATTAACAGAAGATTATTACGTTCTCGAGAAAGGAAACTTATACGAAGAACTTGCGGTAAAATCTTGTTTTAAAGAATTCAAACAGCGATTTCTTAAAACAACGACACAATGCTATCATTGGTCCAAACGTTCGTAAACAACATCTCAAGCATCGTATCATTGCGACAGTCTCGAACGCTTGGACGATGGGTTCTCACAACAAAGTTTTCAGTCCACGCTGCAAACTCGGTCACGATGGCGACCGAGTCACAAACAAGAGCTCGGTTGCTATAGCGATCGAATCACGAAACGAAACTCGGTCGCTATAGTGACCGAACTCCGAACAGAGCTCGGTCGCTATAGCGACCGAGCTTCGAGCCAAGTTCGGTCGGTATAGCTACCGAGCTTCGAGCCAAGCTCGGTCGCTATAGTGACCGAGCTCCGAACAGAGCTCGGTCGCTATAGTGACCGAGCTCCGAACAGAGCTCGGTCACTATAGCGACCGAGCTTCGGACAAAGCTCGGTCGCTATAGCGACCGAGTTCCGGACCAAGTTCGGTCTCTATAGCGACCAAACATGCATGCATCCCGGTCCTTCCGTAGCGTCCGAAGTCTTCCAAAATGACGATACGACATAAAACTATGCAGTCTTGACTATCCTCATTACAACATTCCGCAAACCACGGCTTAACCATTTCTTGATTCCCAATCAAATGGAATCCTTGGTCTGGTTTTACGATAAAAACCGCGGAAATTATCTTTATCAAAGAAATCGTAATAAACGTCCCGAATCAAAAGACGGTCCAAGGAGTCCTAAAACTTGATTCGAGGCCCACTTACGATTTCTTAAAACCCATAAACGCTATGACGGTTATGCTTGGTGAGATAAACATCAAATTCCGCGGATAAATGGAAAGTTTCCGCAGATAACCATGAAGATCGGAAAAATGGAATACCTCCATTTTTTGGACTATGGCGGCTTAAGGGCAAAAGATGAAGGCGTAAACCGACCTAGAAGGGAGTATATAAGGAGTTCAAGACGAGAGGCATAGAGCGGGGACTCTTCTAGACTCAGAATTCTCTGCACTTAGAAACTTTAGGCTTTATTCTCGATAAGTTCGGTTTCTATGACTGGCACACGATTACTAGACGAACTCGCCTAGGCAGTTTGATCTCTTGTCCAGCTCTATCAATTGAACTACGTTCGACTTGATCCTCGAAAGGGGTACGTAGGCAGCCTTTCATAAGGTTCAGTCCGAAATCAATCAAAAACCTTTTTTGAATCTTTTTCGTCTTTTGTTATCGAGCTGCGACTCAACTAGGTTTAAGGTTTCGGGTCGCTAGAACTAGGTAACTCCATGACAGACTTTGCGGCCCAAACTTTTATAATTTCCTGTAATGGTCGCAACGCTCTTACGCGAATAAGATCTACTGTTTTCTCTAAATTTGTTTTGTTATCTTTTCATATTTTCCGCATCTATTCGGTCAGTTGTCATTGGCTCCGCAGAGATCCGAGACTTCAGGGAAATTAGGGTTTTCCTACTTTCCTTATTTATACGAAAATTGACAGTGCGAATTTTGGTTCCCGCAGTTTGGCGCTAGAGAGAGGGGGGGTACAGATTACTCTAACTCATAGCCGCAAAACGCTTGTTCGAAAAGATGTCTGGATATATGAAAGACAAACTCGCAGCACTGACTGCCCCTATGGCCAACGCTTACGCAAACGCCGTAGTGTTCAACAAAAACGAAAACTTAGTCGCAACCTTCCGCCACAGGAAGAGCACTAAAACGAGCTCGCGATTTCTCCCTCCATACAGAAAGGGCAACGATAAAATCTTTCCAACCCCGTAAAATTCTTCTTATTACCGTGTTGGAAAAATCTCAGCGCGTAAGGATTTGACCAATAGGCGTATTCCGAAAACTTTTCGGAATAAAAAAACTCGCTCTCCCAATAACTGCGGAAAACCCTAGGTTACTCGCAGAAGGCCAAGCTCAAAGCCAAGCTCGGTCGCTATAGCGACCGAGCATCGAAACAAGCTCGGTCGCTATAGCGACCGAGCATCGAAACATTCTCGGTCGCTATAGCGACCGAGCATCGAAACAAGCTCGGTCGCTATAGCGACCGAGCATCGAAACAAGCTCGGTCGCTATAGCGACCGAGCATCGAAACAAGCTCGGTCGCTATAGCGACCGAGCATCGAAACAAGCTCGGTCGCTATAGCGACCGAGCATCGAAACAGGCTCGGTCGCTATAGCGACCGAGCATCGAAACAGGCTCGGTCGCTATAGCGACCGAGCATCTAAACAGGCTCGGTCGCTATAGCGACCGAGCATCAAAACAGGCTCGGTCGCTATAGCGACCGAGCATCGAAACAAGCTCGGTCGCTATAGCGACCGAGCACCGAACAAAGCTCGGTCGCTATAGCGACCGATCACCGAACAAATCTCGGCCGCTATAGCGACCGAGAATCGAGCCAATCTTGGTCGCTTTAGCGAGCGAGCACCTAAACAAGCTCGTTCGCTATAGCGACCGAGCACGAACACGGTTCACTCGCTATAGCGACCGAGATGACATTCTCACTCGCTATAATGACCTGTCAGGCCTCAAAGGGGTCCTCCTTTGCGTTCTCCTTTGAATCCGCATCGTAACACTTTTCGTTTTGTCTCAATCAGAGTTTCCGTTGAGATTTTACGACGAAAACAAGTGGGACTCGTCTTGGCTTGCTTCCACTCGCTATAGCGACCGAGATGACATACTCACTCGCTATAGCAACCTGTCAGGCCTCAAAGGGGTCCTCCTTTGCGTTTTCCATTGAATCCTCATCGTAATTCTTTTCGTTTCGTCTCAATCGGAGTTTCCGTTGAGATTTTACGATGAAAACAAGTAGGACTCTTCTCGGCTTGCTTCCACTCGCTATAGCGACCAAGATGACATTCTCACTCGCTATAGCGACCTGTCAGGCCTCAAAGGGGTCCTCCTTTGCGTTCTCCTTTGAATCCTCATCGAAACGCTCTTCGTTTCGTCTCAATCGGAGTGGCCGTTGAGATTTTACGATGAAAACAAGTAGGACTCTTCTCGGCTTGCTTCTACTCGCTATAGCGACCTGCCAGACATCATCATTCGCTATAGCGACCTGTCATGCCTCAAAGGAGTCTTCCTTTGGGTTTTCCTTTGAATCCTCATCAAAACGCTTTTCGTTTCGTCTCAATCGGAGTTTCCATTGAGGTTTTACGACGAAAACAAGTAAAACTTGTCTTAAATTCCTTGGCTTGTTCCTACTCGCCCTACCTCCATCTTTGCGTTCTCTTTCGAGTCTCGATCGAAACATCTCTTGTTTCGTCTCGATTGAAGTTACCATTGACACTTTATGATATAAAAAAAACACTTTTAAAAAAAAAGTCAATTCTCGCAGCGATAGGCAGAAAAATATTTTGACAATATGATTGTTCACCAAAGCAAACGACAATCTAAGATTCGTCTAAACGCTAGCAAAAGAAATCGAGAACACAACTAGAAACAAATACGACAAAGGGAACACGTCCTCCCCGCTCGTCTACTTAATCTAGCTGTTTAACCGATTCATTTCGCTCAGGAAACCTACAGATACATCGTTACTTTTACATCTCCATAAGTCGCGCCTATTTACTTAATTCGTAAAACCAGTCGCTTGTTACTTACGCAAAAGTTATCGTATAAATCGAATCAAGCATACGAAGAAACTTTCGAAAGTAAACATAGCAGGTTTTACGAAAAAGTATTTTTCTTATAGCAAAAACGAAGCTGTATGATCCGACATTGGACGATCAATCTAAACTTTATTTCCTCACACCAGGATCTGTCAGATCCCATTCTTTAGCCATGCGGCTCACCAGCATCCCCTCTCATTCCCTCTGTTACATCTGAGTAGGAAATCACACCGCAATTGAATCCGCACGGGCTCTCTATCGAGCTTCTTAGGCTTTGTCTCTATCCGATACAAAGGAAACAACTTCCATACAAATAAAGGAAACATTATACGAAACTTTCAACGTATAAATTAAAATCGTTTCCTATGACCATGGGCATACTCGGCCTATCAATCTCGATAAACACTATTCGGTCCTCGCCCAATTACGCCTTCCCTTCAAAGCCGAACTGGGTTACGGTATCCATCTTAAGGACGATTCTGACCGACTTGACCTTATGGTCTAATCCTTTACCGAGTACATCCTCGGCAATGCGGCTGAACACAACCTTCACGCCAAGCCAAAACAATTGAGCGACCACCGCTCCGATAACTTGACGGTGATGTCTTGCATATTTACATGTTTTTAGCATTCATATCTTATGCATTTTGATCATATAAATTAGGCATTAGGCATCTTTAGGCTCATTATTGCATTCATAAGTCCTTATTAGGTGTTGGAGTGTACTTGGGAGTTATTGGAGGTATTTGGGAGCATTGTAATCAAAAAGGGGGTGAAAGATGAACATGGACGGAGGCCTTAGAGATATCTTCTGATGATAATATTTGGTGGAGACACAGAATTTTGAGTCAGCTTTCCAATGGAAGTGGTTTCAAGTCATTTGGAACGATATTGGAGAAGTTATGATCGATTCATTGGAAGCATGTCAAGACACCCGACCTGGACACCCGACCTAACCTACCCGCACGGGTTGGGCGAGTGATGATGGACGCCAGGGAGTGTACCCGGCCTCACACACCCAGGATGAGAACCCCGCATGGCTCCACACACCCGGACAAGACCACCCAACCACCAGCACCCGCACGGGTTGGACTGAAGCTTGGACGAGGACATACGCGGCCTGGCATACGCGGCCTGAAGGACCCGCACGGCTCACATACGCGGCCAGCACACGCGGCCTGAAGCACCCGCACGGCTGGAAGGCTGGACGAGAGTCTGGTATGCGGGTCGGCATACGCGGGTCGGACCTCGACCACCTGACCCGGGTGGTTCCAAAGCTTCTTCCTTTTGGCTTGATTCTGATTGGCTGAAGACTTAATGACCTCATGGACATTTTAGTAATTTTTAATGATGTTTCTAAGGGCTTTCAAGCCTTGTATAAATACTCTTGTAATCTCTTTTGGAGATCTAACTTCTTTTCTCTCAAAAACATAATTAGATCTTCAAAAAAGTTTGGATCTTTGATCCTTTTCATCTCATTTCTTTTGTGTTTATTATATTATCTTCTTCTCTAATCATATTAGCCTTGAATCATCATTGATTTTGAGGTTTTCCATGGCTATTAGTAAGTAGATCTATCTAGGGTTCATGGGCTTGGGAGAGTAAGGGTGATTAGGTGTAGATCTAAGATGTTTTAGTGTAGAACTATCTTTTCCTTGCTTGATTGAGTGTTCTTCATGCTATTTTGGAGTTGGCCTCTTCAAAATAGAGTTATAGGCATTTCATGCCCGGAAGGTGTTCTATGAAATGCCTGAACCAACTCATCAATGCTTTTAACATCCTTTACCTAAGGGATTAGTTGTTAAAGGTGTTAGGATAGCTAATGGACTTGTTCTCAATGATTGCTTTCATATTATACAACCTAAGGGATTAGATGCTTGAGATGTGTTAGTGAATGAGCATTCATTTAGGGATAGAGCTTGCTTAGGATTGTGTCTAGGCTTAAGGTCTTAGATTGATTGAAAGTTTGTCATCTTAGATTGAAGCTTGATCACCCAAAGTCAATTCCCTTGTCCCAAGAACCCCCTTGCCTCATTGAGAAAGAAAGTTCACTTTTTATTGCATTTTTAGCATTATCTTAGTTCATAATCATCTCATCTTCTTATCATGGTTGCACTTAGATTAAGCATAGGCCTGCATTCCCTTTGCATTAGAATCACTTAGAATTGGATTGACATCTTGTATTCTACAACATTTGATTGGACCCTTGAAAAGTCCCATCATAAAATTGGCGCCGTTGCCGAGTTCTAAGTTGATTTTGACATTGGGATTTAGTCATTTGCTTGAGACTAGTTATTTTTTTTCTTTTATTGTGTTATTGCTTCTCCTTGCTCTTTTCCCTTTGCATTTCAGGTGTATGATAACTAGAAGCAGAGGTGCATCAAACTTGACACCCACTGTTGAAGAAATTGCTACACTTGAGAGGGAGATTGCAAGAAAGAGAAGAGAAGAAGAGCAACAGGCTCACTTGCAGAGATTGGGGTTTGATATGGAGAATCAGCCTCAAGATGGTGATGCCCTAGGGGGCAATGGTCCAAGAGCTGACAACATAAGACCACAGCGCCAGCCACAACAGCCACAGCGCCAAGCTAGAGCCACTGGAGCCTATGATCAACCTCACATTCATGGTCATAGGTTGGGGATAGGAGCACCAGCTGTGGAGAACAGCAACTTTGAGATCAAATCAGGACTGCTGAATTTGATTGAGAACAACAAGTTTCATGGCCTTGCTGTGGAGGATCCCCTTGATCACTTGGACACATTTGATAGCTACTTTAGCTTGTCTAAGATTAATGGAATCTCTGAAGATGCTTTCAAGCTGAGGTTGTTTCCCTTCTCTTTGGGAGACAAGGCACATCTATGGGAGAAGGCTCTTCCAAGTGACTCTATCACAACTTGGAATGAGTGCAAGAGGGCATTCCTAGAGAAATTCTTCTCTACCTCAAGAACAGCCAATATCAGAAATGAGATCTCTATCTTTCAGTAGAAGAACCTTGAGAGCTTTAGTGACGCATGGGAGAGGTTCAAGGGCTATTGGTCTCAATGCCCACATCATGGCTTCACCAAGGAGAGTTTGCTTAGTACCTTCTACAGAGGTGCTCTACCAGAGTTCAGGAGCAGATTGGACACAGCCAGCAATGGGTTCTTCTTGGGCAGAACTGAGCAGGATGCTGAGGAGCTGGTGGAGAATATGGCCAAGAGTGACTCAGTCTACAGTGAGGAGCATGATAGGGTCAACAGAGGCACTGATGCAGATGATCAGCACACAAGGAAGGCGCTGAAATCTCTCCAAGAGAAGTTGGACAAGATTATTGCAGAGAAGGCTAAGCACGAGCAGATTAACTCCATTGGGAACCAGAAACAAAAGCAGCCTGCTGGGACTAATCAGGTCAATGGTGTAGAAGGTCAAGAGGAGCTGTGCTTCACAATCCTAATGGCTCATGGTACAGGAAAGAGCCCAACATCCAATACCAAAACAACTACCAGCAAAGACCTTACCACAACAATCACCAAGGAGGTTACCACGCCAACCAGTCTAGTCAGCCCCAAGGAAGCTCTTCTCAAGCTCAGGCTCCAAGTTCAAATTTGGAGTCCATGTTCAAGCAACTCTTAGAAGCTCAAGAAATAAATGCTAAGACCATTGGTGATGAGTTCAAGAACATCCATGCCAAGATTGATGGAACATATTCTGACCTCAACAACAAGTACATGCAACTTGCCTCTCATCTCAAAGATTTGGAGAGCCAGGTTGCTTCTATGTCTTCATCCTCCAAGAGCCCAATGGGATCTCTACCAGGAAAACCAGGGAAAAATCCCAAGGAATCTTGCAATGTCATCCTCTCTACTACTTCTTCAAAGATTGAGATGTACACTCATGAGAAAGAGAAGGATGAGATTGAAATGTTTGGCACTGAGTTTGGGGATGTTGAGATATTTGTTGTGGACACAGCTGAAGCACATATTCTAAGGGATTCTGCCAAGAAGGCTGAGGTAAAGAGTCTGCAGCAAGCTGAGCCTAGAGCTGAGTCACCAACTGTGAAAAGAGCAGACAACAAGCTGAAAGAAGTGGAGCAGGAAGACACTGTGTTTGAGCTATCACCATATGATAAGCTCCCATTTCCCCAAAGAGTTCTCACCAAAGCTCAAAAGGAAGTGATCTCAAAGTTTAGGAAAGATCTTAGTGATGTTGGAGTCAAGCTTCCAGAGATATCAGGTATGCGTGAAGCTCATGTCCAGAAGATGCTCATCAAGGACATTCTAGACCACCAGGCTGAAGTGGCTGAGCTTTTGGACATCTCCATTCTGAAGATTGATCCACCAACCCCTCCAAAGTCCCTCCCTAAGCTTGAGTCTCAAGGGAAGTTCACCTTGTCTTGCTCTCTTGGTAAACTAACTATGGATGATGCTCTTGTTGATAGTGGTGCTAGTGTGAATGTCATCTCCTTGGATATGGTGAAGAGTCTTGGGATTGAAAGCATGGAACCAGATACTCCTCCTCTCACCTTTGGGGATTCTTCTTCTACAATCCCACTTGGCATAATCAAGGACTTGCCCTTGAAGATTGGATCCTGCACCATACCTATTGACCTCACTTTTTTGAAGATGGCATATGAAGAGAGAGTCCCTTTGATCCTTGGCACTCCTTTTCTCACAACAGTTGGAGCTTGCATTTACTTTCCCAACTAGAAGGTCACCCTAATGCATGTCAACAAAGTTGTCTCCTGTCCTCTCCAACCTCCAATGGAAGCATACTATTGTGGGACAATCACTTGTGATGCACAAGCTGTTGAGAAGCCCCAAGATGAAGTGGTTGTTTGTAAGAAAGAAGGTCTTGATGGAGAGTCTTCTAAGTAGTTGTGTGTTGAGCACTTGGAAAGTGCTAAAAGAGAGGGGATGGGTGGAGCCTCAAAGGCCACTCATGGCAAGAACAAGATAGTGAAAGAGCCTCATCCTCCACCTCTTGATTTTCTCTCACAAACTCTCACTCTCCATCCAAAGAAGCTCAAGGATGGTGTCATTGAGTACAAGATCAAGCACAAGGGCAGATCCACACCATTCTCAAGTGCTAGAGCCATCATCACCCCTCAGCTCCAAGATGACCCAATCAAGCTTCAAGAGCTTCTCTCTCAGGTCCTCACCATCACCCTTGAAGGTGAGAAGGATCCTCCTTCTCACTAGTCCAAGAGGAAAGGTAGTCAAGCTAGTGACTCAAAACAAGCTCACTTGGGAGGAAGTCCCATGTTTATCCTTGTACATAGCTTTGCAATTTCAATTTTCCTTTTTTTTAATAAAAGTGGTCAAGGTTTTCAGGTTGAGCCAAGCACTAGAGGAGAGAAGAAAGTTGATTAACCACCTGAGCCCTATGATTGCCATGTAGCAGCCTCCTCTAGTTGCTATGAACCAAGCCAGCTCCTAGCCCCCACACCAAACACCACGCCCAAACCTCCTTCTTAGGTATCACTCCAACTCTTCTTGTATATACATTTGCTTTTGTCTTGTTGGGGTATCTCCTTCTCTCTTACTCACACAGAGACTGTGTGATTTAAGTGTGGGGGAGGTACCAAGTATTTGATCATGTTTGCTTTGTGATTAAGAGTCTCATGCATTGCATTTTACATTCATATTTGCATAGAAAATCCAAAAAAATTTAAAAATTTTGAATCATGTAGATTGCATCACTTGCATCCTTAAGATTGAGTGTAGAGCATATAGGTTGCATTCATTTGCATATGGAGCATTGCCTTGTAAAGAACACTTGTTTGCACTGAATTTGGCACCCTAGTTAAACATATCAAGTAGCTTAAGCATCTTTTGAAAAGCTTGCATGCTTTGAGCCTTGAAAACTCTTCTTGAAACTTGCTTGCTTGCTTGATTTTGACATTGTTCTTGAAACCAGCTCCATCCTGAACTTGGACTTGAATGAACTTAATTTCTCTTGCATATGGGCATTTGCATACTTGATCATGGATCTCATACACATTTGGGTTATCTTTCCCCTTTATACCAGTCTTTGTTAACTCAAATGGCACTTCCTTACCCTTGAACCCTATCCATTCCTTGAAGCCTACATTGATTTGCATGAGTGAGGTCTCTTTTGATAGCTTGTCATGTGCAAAATCTTGAGAGTATTGGGAGCGACATGGATTTGTTCTCATCTCTTGCTAGCATAGGGTCATCATTTGAGCTAGCTTATAGGATGGTGAGTGAAGTGTTTGTTACTTAATGGTTTACATCTTGGGTTTGGATTGTAATAATGTTGAGATTGATGAACGAAAGAGTAACATTAGAAAGAAAAGCCCTAGGGACCTAGAAATGTAAGTTAAGAAGCTCTTGATTGATGTTTGTGACCTTCCCCCTTCATATATATATATAAAAAAAAAGAAAAAGAAAGATTCAATAAGATAGTGGGGAAGGAAAAACTAAAAGAGTTAGAGCCTAGTAAAGTGAATAGAGGTCCTTAGAAGTTGAATCATGAGAAAGAAAATGTTTTTGGGTGAGTGATGTGAGTATGTTTTTCATTTTGGGTTATGGGATGAATAAAAAGGTGTAGATCATGTAATCACTTAGGAATTGGGTAGAATGATGAGGATGGATCCATGTATGCATGAATTACTCCTTGTCTTAGATAAATTTTGCATAATGATCAAGCTCCTTGATTTTCGAGTGATTGCCACCTTGAAATGATGCAGTGAAACCTCATTTTCATCCATATTAGACCATTTGATCACCTAGCCAAATGATTGAGATCATGTGCCCATTTGTGAGACTTCACCTTGTGTGTGTGTGTGTGAATCAATGTGAGGGCTGGTTAAGAGAACATGGTGGTTGATAGGCATTGCATCTTGTGTAAAGACATAAGAGTAATTGATAGGCCTTGTGAAGCTAGAGCATAATAAGAGAGTTTGCTCATGCTATTTGCTATGTTTCTTTAGGATGTCAGGTTGAGTGCTATGAGTGTTTCCTTTGGCTTTGTTCCCATCCTTGCATCCATCCCCCTTGTGTTTGAAAAGTTTACTTGAGGACAAGCAAAGGTTTAGTGTGGGTGAGTTGATGTCTTGCATATTTACATGTTTTTAGCTATCATATCTGGTGCATTTTTACTCATTTAGATTAGGCATTAGGCATCTTTAGTCTCATTATTGCATTCATAAGTCCTTATTAGGTGTTGGAGTGTACTTGGGAGTTATTGGAGGTATTTGGGAGTATTGTGATCAAAAAGGGGGTGAAAGATGAACATGGACGGAGGCCTTAGAAATATCTTCTGATGCAAAGATATGGTGGAGACACAGAATTTATAGTTAGCTTTCCAATGGAAGTGGTTTCAAATCATTTGGAGCCATATTGGACAAGTTATGATCGATTCATTGGAAGCATGTCAAGACACCCGACCTAACCTACCCGCACAGGTTGGGCGAGAGATGATGGACGCCAGGGAGTGTACCCGGCCTCACACACCCGGGATGAGAACCCCGCACGGCTCCACACACCCGGACAAGACCACCCGACCATCAGCACCCGCACGGGTTGGACTGAAGCTTGGAAGAGGACATACGCGGCCTGGCATACGTGGCCTGAAGGACCCGCACGGCTCACATACGCGGCCAGCACACGCGGCCTGAAGCACCCGCACGGCTGGAAGGCTGGACGAGAGTCTGGTACGCGGGTCGGCATACGCGGGTCGGACCTCGACCACCTGACCCGGGTGGTTCCAAAGCTTCTTCCTTTTGGCTTGATTCTGATTGGCTGAAGACTTAATGACCTCATGGGCTTTTTAGTAATTTTTAATGATGTTTCTAAGGGCTTTCAAGCCTTGTATAAATACTCTTGTAATCTCTTTTGGAGATCTAACTTCTTTTCTCTTAAAAACATAATTAGATCTTGAAGAAAGTTTGGATCTTTGATCCTTTTCATCTCATTTCTTTTGTGTTTATTAGATTATCTTCTTCTCTAATCATATTAGCCTTGAATCATCATCGATTTTGAGGTTTTCCATGGCTATTAGTAAGTAGATCTATCTAGGGTTCGTGGGCTTGGGAGAGTAAGGGTGATTAGGTGTAGATCTAAGATGTTTTAGTGTAGATCTATCTTTTCCTTGCTTGATTGAGTGTTCTTCATGCTATTTTGGAGTTGGCCTCTTCAAAATAGAGCTATAGGCATTTCATGCCCGGAAGGTGTTCTATGAAATGCCTGAACCAACTCATCAATGCTTTTAACATCCTTTACCTAAGGGATTAGTTGTTAAAGGTGATAGGATAGCTAATGGACTTGTTCTCAATGATTGCTTTCATATTATTCAACCTAAGGTATTAGATGCTTGAGATGTGTTAGTGAATGAGCATTCATCTAGGGATAGAGCTTGCTTAGGATTATGTCTAGGCTTAAGGTGTTAAATTGATTGAAAGTTTGCCATCTTCGATTAAAGCTTGATCACCCAAAGTCAATTCCCTTGTCCCAAGAACCCCCTTGCCTCATTGAGAAAGAAAGTTCACTCTTTTATTGCATTTTTACATTATCTTAGTTCATAATCATCTCATTTTCTTATCATGGTTGCACTTAGATTAAACATAGGCTTGCATTCCCTTTACATTATAATCACTTAGAATTGGATTGACATCTTGTATTCTACAACATTTGATTGGACCCTTGAAAAGTCCCATTAGACGGCTAAGCGATAATCCGCAATTTGTCTTGCAACGCTAAGTAACAATTACACAAACAATTATCGTATGACCCAGAAACAGGAATCATAGGTAAAATTATCATAAAAAAACTCAGGTTTAACAACCAAACAGTTAACGGAAAGATTGAACTTGTCAAAAATCGACCAAGTTCCATATCCTACGATTCACTTTAAGCCCGCTATGTTTTACTCGTAAAATGCGGCATGTAAGGAAAACTCGCAACAGAGGTCTTAGAGCTATACGAAACATCCTCAAATATACACGAAACAAATCTCGGAAGGCTAACACCTCACTAAGCACAGTATAGGAGGACGCCTCTTTCCAGGGACAAACCTATGTGACCCCTTGGTCCTACCTCCTCTATCAACATAACATCCAAACCGGAACAACAGATTTGACTGCCAACATCCGCAGCTAAACCAAAATGTTTCTCCAAACATAGGGTTAAGACTTAACCCTCGCAACACTGCATAACATCATCAAGCCCGCGAACAATTCAAGCACAAAACGCGGCATACACAAGAAAAACCAAACTTCAGCATTGCGAGACGTCGCAGACGCTTGAAGAAAAAATTTTCGAAAAAATACCATCCTCGATAAAAACACTACCTTGGAGGACCAAACAATCATACGCACTAACACCCTCTTGAAACACGTATCCTTCGCAAAGATTCAAAAACGGTAATATCTACCAATAAGTTTGTTGCTGATCACAACGAACTCTTAACGGTCCTAAGCAGACTTAGCCATCTCGTAGAGATAGCTCTCATACACCCGACACAAGGGTGATAGCGCTATAAAAGAAATCCAAAATTTTGGTCAGCACTTCCAGGAGACTTAGAAATTGTCCTTGGAGAGATGCTCGATTCCAACCATACAAGTCGTATAAGCCGAGAACCTATCGCGGACTTTAAATCGGTATGGAATCAAGTTGAAACTGTAACGGGATACGTAAGCCGAATTAGTCATCGCACCCCCTAAACCAGAAGTAAGCCTAGGTCTTGCCGTAAACCCAGCACACTGGTCTCAAACATCTCTAGGCATGATATCGAAAGATACGAGATCCCAAAATATGTCTCTTCGCTTATATTCCAACGTTCATAAAGTTCCGGAAAGCAAAATTTTCGCGTACATTCTCATCTAAAACGAACAGCAAATATAACGATCTACAAAGAGTTAGATATGAGATGACAACTCATACTCTTCCCTCTTCATTCATATGAATACAAACATGCTCTTAAAACGCGAAACACAATTTATTTTAAAAAAAAGAAGTTGCAAAGCGTCACACTTGGCCACACGCTTTCAGTCCGAAAACATAAATACAGCCACACTTGGCCAAAGGTCTAGTATAAAATGCCATCAGCAGCAACATGCCTCATAATCTCTACATGACATACATCTACACCGTAAAGGTCTCACTGGAAAACAGGTCATAAGAGTCTTAACTCCAAGACGAACTACGAATGGCTTGATCCCTTTTGACAAAGGGTACGTAGGCAGCTTTCATCAAGCGCAGCCTCAATCTTATAATTAAGATTCCACTCTTCTTAGATTGAACGTACAACTTTCAACGGATATTTTCAACCACTAATTCCGCCTAACTTGCCTGACTTGTCTTATCGCACGCTAGAACGGGCTGGGGGGCTAACTGTTGGGGTCAAAAACGGTCACAACGAAATTAACGTTCGAAAATATTTCTCGAAAAAGATAATTCTCGTAAAAATTACTTAGACTAATTTTTACGATAAGTTATTGAAAAGATTTGTCCGTAAAAAATTAACAAAAGATTTTTACGACAAAGTTGACATCCAAATGTCCGTAAAAATTAACATAAGATTTTTACATTCTCGAGAAAGGAAACTTATACGAAGAACTTGCGGTAAAATCTTGTTTTAAAGAATTCAAACAGCGATTTCTTAAAACAACGACACAATGCTATCATTGGTCCAAACATCCGTAAACAACATCTCAAGCATCGTATCATTGCGACAGTCTCGGACGCTTGGACGATGGGTTCTCACAACAAAGTTTTCAGTCCACGGCGCAAACTCGGTCACAATGGCGACCGAGTCACAAACAAGAGCTCGGTTGCTATAGCGACCGAGCTTCGAGCCAAGCTCGGTCGGTATAGCGACCGAGCTCCGAACAAGAGCTCGGGCGCTATAGCGACCGAGCTCCAAACAGAGCTCGATCGCTATAGCGACCGAGCTTCGAGCCAAGCTCGGTCGCTATCGGGCGCTATGAGATCCGAACAAGAGTTCGGTCGCTATAGCGACCGAGCTTCGGACAAAGCTCGGGCGCTATGAGCTCCGAACAAGAGCTCGGTCGCTATAGCGACCAAACATGCATGCATCCCGGTCCTTCTGTAGCGTCCGAAGTCTTCCGAAATGACGATACGACATAAAACCATGCAGTTTGACTATCCTCATTACAACCTTCCGCAAACCACGGCTTAACCATTTCTTGATTCCCAATCAAATGGAATCCTTGGTCTGGTTTTATGATAAAAACCGCGGAAATTATCTTTATAAAAGAAACCGTAATAAACGTCCCGAATCAAAAGACGGTCCAAGGAGTCCTAAAACTTGATTCGAGGCCCACTTACAATTTCTTAAAACCCATAAACGCTTTGACGGTTATGCTTGGTGAGATAAACATCAAATTCCGCGGATAAATGGAAAGTTTCCGCAGATAACCATGAAGATCGGAAAAATGGAATATCTCCATTTTTTGGACTATGGCGGCTTAAGGGAAAAAGAGGAAGGCGTAAACCGACCTAGAAGGGAGTATATAAGGAGTTCAAGACGAGAGGCATAGAGTGGGGACTCTTCTAGACTCAGAATTCTCTGCACTTAGAAACTTTAGGCTTTATTCTCGACAAGTTCGGTTTCTATGACTGGCACACGATTACTACACGAACTCGCCTAGGCAGTTTAGGATTGAATGGATAGTTTAAGTTAGGATTGTTGTTTTGATTGTTGTTTTATTTTTTTATGAAATTTTTTTTGTTTTGGTTAGAAATTAAAACGTTTTTGTATTTTTAAAACGTTTTTTTGATTTTTAAAAACGTTTTTCGATTTTTAAAAACGTTTTTCAAATTTCCAGTAATAAACTATATATAATAAAACGTTTTTAAAAAATTTTAAAAATATTTATAAACCATTTTCTATATTTATAAACGATTTATAATGTTTTATACATATATATATATAAAAATCATGTATAATAACAATTTATAGAAATTTTATAATTTTTATATATTATAACTATTTTTTTTAATTATTAAACTATTTTTTATATATTAGAACTATTTTTTATATATTAAAACTATTTTTTATATATTAAAACCATTTTTAAATTATTAAACTATTTTCTATATTAAAATTAACTTTTTATATATTAAAACTAATTTTTATATATTAAAATATTTTTTAATTATTAAACTATTTTTTATATATTAAAACTAATTTTTTAATTAATTTTTTTGGTTATGAAAATGTTTTTTGTATATAAAATCTATTTTTTGTATTATACAATTTTTTAATATATATATATACAGGTCTTATGATGATGTTCAGAGCCGGTCTCGACAGCGTCGTGGTCGTGGTGGTTCTGGAAGCCACTCCATTCAGGGTTCCGCATCGTCGCCCCACAGCTCCTACCATACATCTCCCTCTCCATTTCCCTCTCCTGCTCCTCCCGCTGCCGTTGCTGCACCCGCTCTTGCTCCTGCTCCTGAGGGTCCTCCGGGAGTGATGAGAGTTGCGGAGTTTGTTCGACAGCCCGGTCGTGACCATCTTCCCTATCTCACTCCGTATCCACGTGGACGGGGTCAAACATGGTAATTAAAACTATTTTTTTTCATTAAAATTTGATTCCTTTTTAATAATTTGTTCTTTTTATTAGGTTCAACCGATCCTCGAACGGGATCAGTGCATGGATCAACCGTATGATGTACTCGGCCGTCGACAAGGGACATCCGACTTTCACGGACTTTCCTACCGACAAGCAGCATCTGTGGTTTCAACAGTTTGCGGTAAGTATTCTAATTTTTTACTTATATTTTTAATCTTTAATATAAATTTTCTACTAATTGTGTTTTATTTTCAGCAAGAATTCAACTGGAATGACGATGATACGTTGTATATCTATCACAACTTCGTCTATAAAGTTATGGACAACTATGGGTAGCAGATCCACGAGTGGAAGAAGAAGTGAGAAATAAATAAGGTTTGTTTTTATTTATTAAACAATTTTTTAATTTATTAAAATATTTTTTAATTTATTTAACAATTTTTTTTAATTAAAAGGTTCCAAAGTCGATGAACCCCACGGTCTGGTTGGAGTTGGATGTGCATTGGAGTAAGGATGAGACGAAATCAACTTCTTCCACCAACTCCACCAACCGCAGGAGCGACCGTAAAGGGAAGGGCGTCTTCAGGCATAACTTGGGTGCTCAATCTATTGCCACTCTGGGGGATCGCATGGTAAGCTATTCGTTTTTTATTCTATTATTTAAGTTTTTAAATTTTATTTTTTGTGCATTTCTTCTAATTACTAATGTTTGTTTAATTTATATTTTTTCAAGGCGGAAGAAAATGAGGGCGAGCCGGTTGATGATCTCGCCCTAATGAAGAGGGCGTATACCAACAAGAAGACCGGCCAGATTGATGATGGTGTTGTGAGGGATGTGGTCACCCTCATCGACACTCAGGTGGAGGACGAAGTGTCTCAGCTTCAAACCGAGGATGACGATTCGACGGGTTCGACCTACTTGCCTCGGGTTCGGATCAACGAAATCGTTGAAGAGGTAAGTTTTTTTTTTTAAAGTTCAATTCAGATTTTGTATTATTTAAAGTTTTTTCATCTTTTCTATTATTTAAATTTGACACTTTTCTATTTCAGTCGGTTCCAAAAAAGAAGGGACGTTTGTTCGGTTTGGGTCGTCGGTCCCGGTCAGTTCCGTCTTCTGCTGCACCACCGCTCTTTGTTGATCCAGAAGCACTTATGGGTCAGTTGCAGGACAAGGATGATCGCATATCTGCATTGGAGACCCAGATGGCGACTCAACAGGCGAGCTTTGAGGCACAGAGGAAGCTGAACGAGCAAATGATGGAGATGATGAGGAGGTTGCACCCGAAAGAGGTGTTCCCGAGCATGCCAGACCCGAACACCCAAAACCCGTAGTTTTTTTTTTCAAAAACTCGGAATGTTTTATTTTTATTTGTACTACTTTGAATTTTATATAATATGTTTTCTATTTTAATTTTAATTTTATATTTTCGAATTTAAATTTCAAAAAATTTAATTTCTTTAAAAAAATAATTTTTTTTTAAAAATAATTTTTTTTGGATATTCCGAGGAAGATTTCCCTCGGAATATTCCGACAATCATAGTCATCGGAATATTCCGAGCAAGCTTGCCCTCGGAAATTTCCGAGGAAGTTTTCCCTCGGTATATGCCGACGACGGTGATCGTCGGAATATACCGAGGGAGACAGTCCTCGAAATTTTCAGAGGGCTAGCTTCCTCGGTATTATTCGTCGGAACTTCCGAGGATATGTCCCTCGGAAGTGTCCTCGGTATATACCGAGGGAGAGCTTCCTCGGTATTTTCCGACGAATTTTCCGAGGAACAGTTGTCCTCAAAGTTTCCTCGGAATTTTGTTTCCTCGTAATTCCATCAGAAAATTCCGAGGAAATTCCGAGGGAAATTGAAATTCCGAGGAGTTTTTTCCGAGGACATGTTTCCTCGGTATGTCGTCGGAATACGGTTATTCCGACGACATACCGACGATTTTAGTCCTCGGTATGAGCCTGTTTTCTTGTAGTGTTTTTTCTGTTTTTACTAGCGAGCTGCGACTCAACTAGGTTAGATATAAGTGGCTGGACTAGCAAACTCATCGACAGCTCTTGTAGCCTATCTCTTTCCTGTTGTTCACGCTTAAACGCAAATTCGGAAATAAAATCTTTTGCTCTATCTTTTATCTTACGATTTTTATATTCTGCTTTGTTATCTTTCCGTCGTATTGATTATGTCGTGTGTGGCCCAGCAGATAACCGGGACCTTCAGGGAAGGCTAGGTTCACTTGGCTTTCCTCCGAATAAACTAAAATCGACAGTGTGAATTTTGGTTCCCACATTCGCCTAAAGCCCGCAAACAGAATGCGGCGTAAGAAAATACAACTTTCGGCACAGCGAGACGTCACTACCTGTTCGAATAAACATTTTTTGACGTTTTCAAAACTTAACACAAACTTAACACAAACCCCGTACGCCTTTAAAAAAAAAAGGTAACATGCCTCTAAAATGGTATTATTTCGTTGTTGCTGATCACAACAAACGAACTCCTACGTCTTAAACAGACATTAGCCGCCCTCGAAAGGATATGCTCTCTTACATCCGACAAGGATAACATACCGCGCCATACAAGAAATCCAAAATTTTAGTTAGCACCTCCAAGCAGCCTTTGGAAGTAGCTCGATTCGTGCCAAGACAGGTCGTATAAGCCGATAACAATTCGCAGACTTTAAATCGGTACGAATCAGGTTAAAATCGCAAAGAGGCAAAACGAAAGCCGACTTGTCATCGCAAAGCCTTAGTCCGAGAGTAAACCTAGGTCTTGCCTTAAACCCAGCCATGCTGGATCTTGACATCTCATAGGCATAGTATGAACACCCCGCTACGAGATCCCAAAATTTGTCTCTGCACTTAAGTCTATACATTCCACGAGCGTTTGCATAGAACACTGAACTGCAACAACTCTCGCATTGTACGAACGTTAGGTACGGTGATTGTCTGGGGGGGAGGAATGAGACGACAACTCACACCCTGTCCCTCTAACTTCGATAAACTGAAGTTCTCTTGGTTTATAAAATAACTGAAATTTTTATAGATTGAGCCAAATTTTTAAAAAAGAAAAAGAAGCTCTAAAAAGGGTAGGGATTTAAAGCCACCAACGGCCAGTCCCGAAACATGCATCATGGCCTCATAACGGCCAAAACAGAAACACAAAAACAAAATCCCCCGAACGATTGTTACCCTAGGTACTCCTCGGAGCACCAGCTTCATCCTCGACCTCATCAGAACTAGGGACCGAAACACCATCGCCTCTCTTAACTACATCACCTTCGCCTCCTTCGACCGTTCCGCCGCCACCTACCTCGTCTGCATCGCCTTCGCACTTCTCGGCCATGCGGCATTGTCCCACTGGATCACCCGAACACGGCGTAAGGGTGCACTCGGACTTCAGGCCGGCTAGGATCGAATCAAAGTCCCCTTTGGAAGCCATCAACTCTTCCTTTTAAGACGACAGCCTGGCTTCTTCAGAGTCCAGGGTCAGGGCCTCATCACATTTGAGCAGCTGGATTTTGCTTAGACCCCCCTCGATACCCGCCAAGGCCAAGTCCTTCTTACGGAAGGCCACTAGAGACTCGAATAAACCGGTCATTCTCGATAGGCGGGCGTGTAAATTCAGCCCGAGGGTCAGTGGTCTCCACCGGCTCACAATGAACTTCGGAAGATTTGGTCCTCTTGACTTTGGATCTGTCGTTGGAGACAATGAACTTCGGAAGCTTTGCTTCTCTTCTCCTTCTTTATCTTGAGCAACGAACTCGCAGCCTTCCCTAGGTCCCGCTCAAGATCGCTGATTCGGACTTCGAGCTGAGTCGTCTCAGCAGCGTAAGTTCCCTTAATGGTCTTTAGCATAGCTTTGGTACGCCTCAACGTTTCCTGTGATACGGTTAGCTCTGATCCACAGTCGCTGATCATCCCATCGATCAACGATACAGACTGTCCACAAGAAAAAAGGTAAAGATAACTGCAAAGGAAAGTCTCTTGTAATCAATAAGGAATCATATTCGCAAACGGACC
The DNA here is from genome assembly GCA_018703725.1 of Brassica juncea. Lineage (NCBI taxonomy): Eukaryota > Viridiplantae > Streptophyta > Magnoliopsida > Brassicales > Brassicaceae > Brassica > Brassica juncea. Next base: position 20,672,558 of record CM031935.1, on the reverse strand, counting down.
TTGGCACGACGCTGCGACAGTAGTCCCGAAGGCTCGCGTTCCTCGCCCTTGGAACATCTCCTCCTCTTGACTGCCTCGGTCGCAGTACTGGTCCTTTTGCGGCCTTTGGGTAACGGTGCAACGCTGGGTGCGGGAAGCCCCAAGACGGTCTCCCTCTTGTCTGGAGGCAGAGGCATAGACTCTGCCGCTTCCTCTTTTTTGAAAATGACAATCCACGTAGTGGAGGAACGTGAGGGATGAGCCAGGACGTCCGGTGCTTGCTCAGATGTGGCGTCTCGTCCTACAGAAGGGGCAGCACCACATGGGGACTTAGGACCGGGGGCCGAGGCCGAGAACGAGGACGAAGAAGGAACGGCCAATGCCTCAGCATGAGTTCGTTTCGACTCCTTCTCGACACTGCGTCGAGATAACTTGTCCTTGAAAAGAAGGAATCCAGCGACAAAGGTTGGGGTGGCATCGAGAACGGCCAAGGCCGGCAAGTTGGGGCTCGCCTCAGTCATCTCAACGTCAGAGTTCTTCTTTTCGTTTTGAGAGGAACACATTTTTGCTTGAGAGAACAAGGAGAGAAAAGTTTGAAGAAATAAGATGTGTGGAGAATGAGGAATGATGGGTTGCTACTTATAGGAGTATGAGGGTGACGTGGATTTCCTCAATAAAATAATCTCGAAAAACAATCTGCGAGAGAGCATATTCTTAACTGAAAATTCCGATTAGAAACACTTCATTCGCCCACAAAACCATCTCCGAAGCTTGCAGGCTGGGGGGCTAACTGTTGCGGTCAAAAATGGTTGTCTCGAAATCAACGGTTAAGATCATCGCTCCTTACGAATTATGTCCGAAGAATTCACTCGAAAGAAGACGATCGGAAGGTTCAAGAGCCGGCCAGGCCACATGCCTAAGGGCGAGGAAACCCGAGCCGAGGCCACCTCGTCCAAGGGCGAGGACGACCCGTCCAAGGTCACCTCGTCCAGGGGCGAGGACACCCGAGCCAAGGCCACCTCGACCAAGGGCGAGGACGACCCGTCCGAGGTCACATCGCCCAAGGGCGAGGATGACCCGTGTCTCGGCCACCTCGCCCAAGGGAGAAGAGGACCCATCCGAGGTCACTTCGCCAAAGGGCGAGGATGACCCGTCCGAGGTCACCTCCCCAAGGGCGAGGACGACCCGTGACTCGGCCACCTCGCCCAAGGGCGAGGACGACCCGTCCGAGGTCACCTCTCCCAAGGGCGAGGACGACCCGTGTCTCGGCCACCTCGCCCAAGGGCGAGGACGACCCGTCCGAGGTCACCTCGCCCAAGGACAAGGACACCCGTGTCTCGGTCTACTCCCCCAAGGGCGAGGACAGTCCCATACCGGTCAGTCCAGTTTGCATCAATTCCCGTGCCCTCCGTATGGTCATCCAAGCCACGGTTTTAATACATCTCGTTTCGTCTTGATTGGAGGTATAAATCGAAGTTTTACGACTAAAACCGTGAAGGATTGTTTTCTTGATTAAAATCTATTGTATAAAACAGGGACGGTTGGATCGAACATCAGTTCCCTCAGCTGCGAATCTTTTATGGAAACGAAGATCTTTCTTAGAAATTGTGCAAACGTCCGAAGGCCTAAAAACAGCCCGCAAGGGTCCAAACGTGCCTGGATACCCATCTACGATTTCAAGAAGGAATTCAAGCCCAAAGAGATTATGACGGTTTTTCCTATCTCACGAAATAGGATAAATGTTAAGTTTCTGAAGATAAATGTAAAAGTTCGGGAATATTATGAAGATCGGCAAAAAATGGAATATTCCATTTTAGAGATAAACTTGGACCCAAAGGAAAAAGGTCACCGACCTAATCACCTTTATAAGGAGAGCTGGGACAGAAGAAAAGGGGATCCGAGATTTTAGACCTAGAGAATTCCTGTTAGCTTGGAGAACTTAGAACTTAGGTGGTTAGACTAGCAAGGCAATCCTGAGAACGTTGTGCTGCCTCTTGTTCTATTTTTTATCTTGTTAGCATATCTCTTCTTTTCTTAGAGAAATCTTGTATTCATATTATTCAATTAATAAAACGCCTCAGCGCGAATTTTTCATCTATATTTTGCTATTTGTTTCTTTTTCGACTTGGTGTGATTACGCAGAGAATCTGGACCTTCAGGGAAAGTTAGGCTTGCTTGACTTTCCTCCATTTCATTTGTTAAAATCGACAGTGTGGATTTCGGTTCCCACAGTTGAGTATGTGGTCGAGGTGTTGGCTCAAAGCAATTGTCTACTCTACCAGCTGCATCATGAGGCTCGTCTGTAACTTTTTGCTGGCGTTCTGGAATGCTGAGTTGTAGTGTGAAGAGATTTTCTGGTCCGTTGGCAACCTGAAGGATGTCTGCTATGTCTTCACTGGATGCTTGAAGAATTCGTCCATCCATTGCTTGTGCATTGCCATCCGGATCCCTGAAAATACCAAACTCATCCGGTGTTAGATATCCGTAATCCATATGATCTTGTTTTTTTACCTCGAATCTAGAGTTTGGATGCATGTCGATCGATGCTGCATTGTTGATATCGACCGATGTTGAAGCAGTGTTGTTGATCGATGGTGAAGGTTGGATATCATCTCCTCCATTGAATTTGAAGAAGTCCTTTGTGGTGAAACCTTTATTCATCTTTTCTGCTAATATGGCGTCTGGTGTTTCTTCCACTGCGAAACTCTCTTTATAGTGATCCTCGGTCCAACTTCCAATTGAGTAATTTCCATTTTTCTCAATGTCGGCCGCCTTAGTAACGATCGATATGTCGTAGGGTGTGTCGATCGATGCGCGTATTTGTTCTGACCGGTGATGATGAGTGTCGATCAATGTTGAGTTGCCTCTGTCGATCGATGCTGCATTCCATATTTCATAGGATTGAAGGGGAATCCTTTCTTCCTCTGCAAGAAGATCATTGTACTCTATAGCTCGCTCCTCCTTGTAATCATCATCATACTCTTCATCTTTTTACTCGGATGTGGCAGTATCAACAGCGAAGGTTAGGGTGATAATGATCACTTTCCCAACTGTCAATAGAAAAAATGCCATCTGGGTATTCTTCTTCCCAACGTGCGAACTGCATATCAATCGATGCTTCTTCTGGTATGTCGATCGATTCTGATAAACGAGGATCGATCGATGTATCCGTATTGTTGCCAATCGATTCGTCGTACTCTGTCTCATACTCAATTTCTGAGTCAATCTCTGCTCCACAGAAACATACTCCCACGAATCTTGGATCATCCCCAATCTCTGTGCTGGGCTTCTGTGTCTTGACAATCTTGACCGGATTATAGTAGATATTCGGATCTATGAGAGTCAGGTATAACTGGTTAGTTTGCATGTTTCAAATTCCTCCTACTGTAGCCAAGAAAGCTCTTCCAAGGAGTAGAGAAGTGTTCCAGTTCAGCTTGATGACCAGGACATGAAAGTCAACTGGAACTAGTGCATTACCAATCTGCACCTCAAGGTCTCTAATGATTCCTCCTGAGTTCCTTTGAGAGCAATCCACAAATATGAATAAATCGTCCGAAGGCTCTATCTTTAGACCTAGATGGTCTGCCATAACCTTTGGTAAGATGCTTACTGCAACTCCTGTGTCGTAGAGAGCAAATGGGAACTCGATACCATGCACCATGCAGGGTACTGTGAACTTCCCAGGATCACTCTTCTTCTTCAATGTGAACTGCTGCTTCACCTTTTCTCTAACCTGATGAAACATTCTCCTAATGTCTTCTTCAGTCTGCTTAGTTTCTCTGAAGAACATCCACAACCAGTGGGTAAAGTAGGCGTCTTCAAAAGATTTCTCAAGTGGATTCTGAGAACTCTCTTTGTGAAACTATCCATCTCCTTCTCATTGACTCCCATGCTCAGATGCTTGGGAATCCTTTCTTATCTTCTCCTCAAGGTTCTCCTTTCAGTAGCCTTATGTACTTCCATAGGCTATGGTGCATCTTTATGTTGAGTGCTGGCGACGTCTGATGGGGTATCTAGAGGTTTGGATTGTTGTCTGAGTGCATTGAGTCATTCTACATCAACTTTTGTTAACTGCACTCGGTATGTGAGAGGTGTGCATCGACCGATAGGTGCTAGAGGTGGTCGATCGGTGTCGGTTCCTCTCTGCCGATCGATGTCATTGTTTTGATGCCGATCGATGTTGACGTAGAAAGGGCTGGGTGGACGTGGGTGTCTTGCTGCGAACTCCTCGTGAGTCACTATCTTCACGGCATTGCACGAAGTACTCGACCCTGCTGATGGCGTCGATCGATGCTCGTCAAAGCTCATCGACCGACTCAGTGTAGAGTCTATCGATCAATGGTCAATTGTCGACGTCGGTCGACACCAGTGTGACCCGCCGATACTCATCGAGCTTTCAACCTCGAAATCTCCTTCTTGCAGCTTCTCATGGTTCGCCACTTGCCAGAAATCTCCTCCATGATGGCATTCACGTGGTGCTTTTTTGCTTCTTCACTCATCCCCCTTGTTAAGGCTTCCTACTATTGGGGTCAAAACCTGTCACGACGGAATCAATGCCCGAAAGTTCTCGGAAAACCTATTCCCGAATTAATCTTAAAAGATACGAAACATTCTCGAGAAGTAATCAGCCAAGCAAAGGATGGTGTTTACGGCTTCGAAAGGTATCAAGGATTGGTCCAGCATGGGAAGGGTCTTATCCGGGAGCAGACGGGAATCAGGCCATCCACGGAGCTAGGGTCACCTCGCCCACGGGCGAGGACCACAGCGTCCCGGCCACCTCGCCCACGGGCGAGGACCGCAGAGCTTGGGTCACCTCGCCCACGGGTGAGGACCACGACGTCCCGGCCACCTCCCCCACGGGCGAGGACCGCAGAGCCTGGGTCATCTCGCCCATGGGCGAGGACCACGGCGTCCCGGTCACCTCGTCCACGGGCGAGGACCACGGCCTCCACGTCACCTAGCCCACGGGCGAGGACCATGACTGTGGGAACCGAAATTCACACCGTCAATTTCCGATAAACGATTACGGAGGAAAACCGAGTTAACCCGATCTTCCTTGAAGGTCCGAATTCTCTGCGTAATCACTTTTCGAATTGATAAAAGATGAATGGTCGCTCAGAGGCGTTTTATTAAAAGTAAGAGTACAAGATTTCTCCGAGAGGAGTAGAAATATGCTAACTTATCGAAACAACAGAACAAGAGGCGGTCAAGACGTCTAAGCCTTGCCGTACTAGTCTAACCACCTAAGTCCTAAGTTCTCTAAGCTAGCAGGAGTTCTCTAAGTCTAAAATCTCGGATCCTCTTCTGTTCTGCCCCAGCCCTCCTTATATAGTCACTTTAGGTCGGTGGCCCGTTTAACCTTTCGCCTTTGGGCCTGAGTTTATCTCTTTTGGAAATATTCCATTTTCCGTCGATCTTCGTTGCTATCCTCGAACATTGACATTTATCTGCGGAAACTTAACATTTATCCTACTGTAATAAGTTAGGATAAACCGTCATAGCTCTTACTGGGCCTGGGTCTCCAAAATCGTAAGTGAGCCCGTGGACAAGGTTCAAGCCCTCGGACGTTCTTATGATTTCTCGGAAGATTATCTTTTCCGCAAAATAAATCGTATAGCCTAAAGAATCGATGTTCGAATTGATCGTCCTTGTTTTACACGACACACTTCGCGGAAGAACTAACCTTCCTAGCTCTAGTTGTAACACTTCGAGGATAACTCCAATAGAGTTAAATCGAGGAACGTTAGGTCCGTAGCTAAGGTGCTATGACTTCACAGAAGCCACAAGTTGCGATCTAAATCGGACGGGCTGGGAACAGACTGGATGTACTGGCGTTCGGGACCAGCACGGGCGAGCTGGCGCCCGGCACCATGGGCCAGCACGGATTGCTGGCGCTCGGCGCCTGGACGAGCTGGCGCCCGGCACCCTGGGACAGCACGGGCGAGCTGGCGCCCGGCGCCTGGACAAGCTGGCGCCTGGGGCCGGCACGGCCGAGCTGGCGCCTGGGGCCGGCACGGCCGAGCTGGCGCCCGGCGCCTGGACGAGCTGGCGCCCGGGGCCAGCACGGGCGAGCTGGTGCCCGGAGCCTGGACGAGCTGGCGCCCGGCACCCAGAGCCAGCACGGCCGAGCTGGCGTCCGGCGCCTGGACGAGCTGGCGCCCGGCACCGGGGGCTAGCACGGACGTGCCGGCGGCCGGCGGCCGGCGCCCGGGGCCAGCACGGGCGTGCCGGCGCCCGGCGTCCGGGGACAGCACGGGCGTGCCGGCCCCCGGCGCCCTGTGCCAGCACGGGCGAGCCGGCGCCCGGTGCCAGCACGGGCGAGCCGGCGCCCGGGACCTTTGTCATGCTTGTTCTTTTTCGATCCAACCTTTGTTGATCCTTTTTGCGGAAAGTTCGCAGACAGAAAATGATCTTAGCCGTTGATTTTGAGATAACCGTTTTCGACCCCAACAGTTAGCCCCCCAGCCCGTAAGACTCGGAGACGATTTTGCGGGCGAATGATTTAAGTTTGAAAAATCGAAATTTTTGGCTAAGAGTATTTTATTGTGAAAATTCCCATATTCTTTATAAGTAGTAGCTCATTACTCCTCATTCTTCACACACTCCTCCTTTTCTCAACTTCTTTCTCTTTTGCTCTCTCAAAGAAGATGTCTTCCTCTCCAGTTGAAAAGAAAGATTCTGACGTCGAGATGGGTGAGGCCAGTCAGGCGTCGCCGGTTTTAGCTGTTCACGAAGCCACTCCGTTTCTCATTGCTGGTTTTGACTCTTTCAAGGAAAGACTGTCGCGGCGCAGTGCTACGAAAGGCTCGAACCGAGTGAGAACCGAAGCGCCTAGCGCTCCTTCTCCGCCTGTGCCTTCATCCCCAACCCCTTGTCCTGAGGTTCCATCCGATGCCCCTTGCCTGTGGGAAGGGCGGTCGTCCCCGAGCAGATTCCCGACATCCAGGATTGTCCTTCAGGCTCCTCTACCGCTCCGATGATAATTTCTGGTTGGGATGATGTGGTCGAGTCCGCCCCTCCGGCTTCGAAGATCGTTTTGGGACTCCCAGCACCCAGTGCTGCACCATTGCCCAAGGGGCGTTCGAGGGCCGGTTCCGCGACCGGGGCAAAGAGAAAGAGGTGCGCTAAGAGCGAAGCGAGCGAGCCTTCGGGATTTTTGTCGCAACATCATTCCAAGGTTTTGATTGTGATTTATCCGTAATTCTTCTTTTCTATCTTTTTGCGATGATCATTACCCTTTCTTCTGCGGACAGTTTGTGTCGCTGATCGATGGGATGCTTGGTGAATGCGGATCGGAGGTTGCGCGTTTGTCGAAGGAGTTGGAGTCGTCGCATGAAGCGTTGAAGCGTGCCGAGGCTGCATTGCAGACCATCGAAAACACCCATGCTGCCCAGACGTCTCAGCTTGAAGTTCGAATCGGCGACCTCGAATGTGACCTTGGAAAGACCGCGAGTTCGTTGCTTAAAGTGAAGAAGGAGAAGAAACAGAAATCCTCGGAAGTCCGTCGTCTCCAACAGACGATCCAGAACTATGAAGAGACGAGTGCTCGCAAGTCGGCAGAGACTGTTGATCCCCGCGGCGACTTCTTTGCTCGTTTGACGAAGATGGCCAGTTTGTTCGACTCTCTGATAGCTGTCCGTAATAGGGACTTAGCTTTGGCGGGAATCGAAGGGAGCTTGGGCGAGCTTCAGCTGTTTAGGGGCAACGAGGCTCTAACTCTGGATTCCGAGGAAGCCAGGCTGTTATCTTGAAAAGAAGAGTTGGCGGCTTCCAAAGGGAACTTTGACTCGATTCTCGCTGGTATGAAGTCTGAGTGCACCCTGGTACAGGATTCGGAGGGCTCGGAGGATCAGGTCCATGCAGCAGAGGATCGTGAGGCTGGCAGTGGAGGTGCGACCGAGGGAGTTGATGGCGAGGCCGTTCCCGCTGCGGGTGAGTTTGAGGATAAAGGTGATGCTCCGATGAGGGTCTAGGTTTACAATTCCCTTGAGGGATTTTTATTTTGTTTGTGTTGCGGCTGCTATGAGGCCATGATGTATTTTTCGGGACTGGCCGTTGGTGGCTTTGAATCCTTGCCCTTTTTAGGGCGTTTGTTAAACTTGCGGCTCAATCTATAATATTTCGGGTTTTATGATGTTTTAAATGAACTTCTGTTTATCAAAGTTAGAGGGACAGGGTGTGAGTTGTCGTCTCATTCCTGCCTCTCAGATGATCACCGTATCCAACGATCGTACAAAGAGAGATTTTTCGCGGTTTACTGATTTACGCGAAGGTTCGTGAAACGAATAGACTTAAGTGAAGAGACAAGTTTTGGGATCTCGTATCGGGTACTGATACTATGCCTATGAGATGTCAAGATCCAGCATGGCTGGGTTTAGGGCAAGACCTAGGTTTACTCTCGGACTGAGGCTTTGCGATTACAAGTCGGCTTTCGTTTTGCCGGTTTGCGATTTTAACCTGACTCATACCATTTTAAAATCCGCGAATTTTTATCGGCTTATATGATTTTTTTAGGTGCGAATCGAGCTACTTCCGTTTGGAAGAGCTAACCAAAATTTTGGACTTCTTGTATAGCGCGCTATGTTATCCTTGTCGGATGTAAGAGAGCCTACCTTAGAGGGTGACTTATTATCTGTTTAGGACGTTAGAGTTTGTTTGTTGTGATCAGCAACAACGAAATGATACCGTTTTGAGGTGCGTTTGTATGTTTTGAGTTCTAGAGACAAAGATTTCGTCTGGAACGTTTTGCGGAAAAGAATGTCCTTCAAGCGTTAGCGACGTCTCGCAGTGCTGAAGGTCGATTTTTCCTTGTGCCGTATTTCGTGGTTGAAATGCTTGCGGGCTTGGGGATGTTTTGCGAATGTTCGCAGCTAGAAAAATGTTGTTTTCGTTTGGACGCGGGACCAAGGGGTCGCGTAAATTTGACCCAGGGAGAAACGTCTACATTCATTTTTCTTCGTGAAGTGTTGGCCTTCCGGGATTTGCTTTTTGGATGTGATAATCGTTTAGTGGATACTAGATCCGTTGTCGTTGCCGTTTAGTAGTTGGCGAAATGTGTTGTCTATAAAGAGTTTTGAAAGTTTCAGAATTTTCGGAATTCGTGGGAGTATACGAGTATACGCACCCCACTCCCCCCCCCTTTTATTCGGGGGGGATAGCTGAACCCGCCGGTTAGCGAGTTGCCTACGTACCTTTTTCGGGGATCAAGCCATCTCGTAGTTCTTTGTATCACGTCATTGTTAGTGATAGTATTTTTTAAGATGTATCGCGTTCCAAGTTCTTGGGATTTTTACGTCTTGCATGTTCACGATTTGGTACGAACCTGGTCGGACCACTTTTATGACTTTGTATGGTCCTTCCCAGTTTGCTCCCAGTTTTCCTGCGTTTCGTTCGGCAGTGTTTTGGAAGACTTTGCGTAAGACTAAATCGCCTTCTCTGAACCTGCGATGGCGTACGTTTGAGTTGTAGTACCTTGCGGCAGCGTGCTGGTAATTTTGGATTCGGATGAGCGCCTGGTCGCGGCGTTCATTGATAAGATCGAGATTGTCCAGCATCATAGCGTCGTTTAAATTTTCTCATTAGGGGAGGAATCTTCTCCGTACTCCGGGTAATTCTACTTCCGCGGGGATCATGCATTCCGTTCCGTAAACGAGAGCGAATGGGGTTTCACCTGTAGCCCGTCTTGGGGTTGTACGATGCGACCAAAGAACTCCGTCGAGCACCTCTGCCCATCGCCCCTTTTTGGTGTCTAGGCGCTTTTTTAGTCCGTCAAGGACGGTCTTGTTGATGGTTTCTGCCTGGCCGTTGCACTGCGGATATCTGGGAGTTGACTAAGTAAGTCGTATTTTCCACTTCTCGCAGAATGCCTCGAACCGGGTAGAGATGAACTGAGACCCGTTGTCTGTTACGATTTCGTAAGGGACCCCGTGTCTGCTGATTATGTTCTTCCATACGAAGTTCTAGACTTGTACGTCTGTGATACTTGCGTAGGAATCTGCCTCCACCCATTTTGAGAAGAAATCTATGAGGACCAGGAGAAAACGTTTCTGCTTCGAGTTATGAAATGGCCCGACGATGTCCATGGACCATCGCATAAAGAGATATGGGGATGAGATGGACGAGAGGACTTCCGCGGCTGATGGATCGTCGGTGTGTGCCTTTGGCATTTTTCGCATTTTCGAGCGAACTTCTCGCAGTCTTTGATCATAGTTGGCCAGTAATAACCGTGGCGTTTTATTTTGACTGCGAGAGATCTTCCGCCGGAATGGTTTCTGCATGACCCGGAATGGACCTCCTCTATTACTCTTCTCGCTTTTTCGCCTTCGACGCAGGTCATGAGTGGGCCGGAGAATCTCCATTTGTAGATCTCTCCTTCTACCGTTACGTACCGCGCGGCCTGGGTCTTGATTTTGCGGGCTGCCCACTTTTCGGTGGCAAGCGTTCCGTCGATTATGTATGCTTGGATCGGTTCCAGCAAAGGGCTGTCGCAGCCGTATTCCGACTGATCCACGTTTTCTTCCGGTGGGTCGTCTATTTCCTCCGCGTTTTCGATTTGTGGTCGAATAAGGTTAGCGATCACCGGTGGTCCGATGCTTGGATGTTCAATGAATTCGACGGGAATTACCTGACTTTGCCCAGGATCCGCACTTGACGCGAGTGCGGCCAAGGCATCCGCCTGAGTGTTTTCTGAGCGAGGAATCCTAGTGAGGGCGAAATGGTCGAAGTTTCAGGAGAGATCTTGGATGAGTTTAAGATATGCGTCCATTCTTTCGTCCCTTGCTTCGTATACCCCGCTGTACTGATTTGCGACTAACTGAGAGTCACAGTAAGCGTGAATATTGCGGACTTTCAGCCCTTGGGCTAGTCGTAAGCCTGCAACGAGCGCCTCATATCCGGCCTCGTTGTTTGACGCATGGAACTCCAATCGGAACGACTGTTCCAAGATTTCGCCAGTCGGAGACGTGAGCCGGATTCCGATCCCGGACCCTTGTTTGGACGATGATCCGTCGACATGAAGGATCCAAGTTGAGTTTGGTTCCGCGTTTGTCATATCTCCCATTGGCAGTTCCACCAAGAAGTCTGCCAATACTTGAGACTTTGAGCAGGTTCTTGGGCGGTACTCTTCGTCGTACTCACTTAGTTCGATTGCCCATTTCGCGAGTCTTCCTGACTGACTCGGACTGTGCAAAATCGTTCGCAAGGGGTAGGTGGTGAGGATCACAATGGTATGCGACTGAAAATACGGCCGGAGTTTTCTTGCTATTGTTACGACTGCAAATGCTAGCTTTTCCATCAGGGGATACCGGGTCTCGGCGTCCAGCAACGTTTTGCTTATGTAGAAGATCGGTTTCTGCTCACCGCGTTCTTCTCTTATCAAAACACTGCTTACCGCTGTTGTGGATACTGCGATATACAGGAACAAGGGTTCTCCCTCCACTGGTTTTGCGAGGACGGGAGGGGTGGCCAGGTAATGCTTTAGCTGTTGGAAAGCTTTTTCGCAGTCCTCTGTCCACTCGAATTTCTTGTTCCCTTTTAATGTGTCGTAGAAAGGAAGGCATTTATCCGTTGAGCGCGAGATAAAACGGTTTAAGGCGACGACTCTTCCAGTCAGCCTTTGGACTTCCCTTTTGGTTTTGGGCGAGACCATTTCTATAAACGCGTTTATCTGTTTGGGGTTAGCCTCGATTCCACGACATGTGACTAGGTAGCCGAGGAATTCTTCCGATGCCACGGCGAATCTACATTTAGCTGGGTTTAATTTCATGTTGTGCAAATTCAACCTTGCGAAACACTCTTCCAAATGGGAAACGTGGTCGTGTTCGTCAAGGGACTTTACGAGCATGTCATCGATGTATACCTCCATAGTTTTTCCGAGCTGCTCGGAAAACATTCGGTTGACGAGTCGCTGGTAAGTAACGCCTGCGTTCTTGAGGCCGAAGGGCATTACTTTGTAGCAATACGTCCCGCGGTCAGTGATGAATGCGGTCTTCTCGCGATCGTGTGGGTTTATCATAATTTGATTGTACCCGGAGAAGGCGTCCATAAATGATAAAATTTTGTTTCCTGCTGTTGCTTCGACAAGTCGGTCGATATGCGGGAGTGGAAAGCAATCTTTTGGACAGGCCTTGTTGAGATCGGTGAAGTCGACGCAGACTCGCCATTTGCCGTTTTTCTTCTTGACCATGACTGGGTTAGCGAGCAGTCTGGGTACCTGACTTCCGTTATTGACCCTTCTTTAAGGAGTTTTTCAACTTCCTCGTTTACCGCAGTCGCACGCTCTGGTCCTAGTTTCCGCCTATTTTGCTTGACGGGTTTGTAGGTTGGGCCAATGTTGAGCTCGTGGCAGGTTATGCCGATGTCGATTCCTGGCATATCCTCCGCGGCCCAAGAGAACGTGCTAAGTTTCTTTTTGAGACAGGCTATGAGCTCCGTTCTCAAAGGTTCGCGGAGGTTGGCTCTGATCTCGATGCATCGTTCCGGGAACGATTCGTCTATGCAGACCGAGATCACTGGTTCGCAAGTTGGTTTGCGCTTCCCGTCTAGGGCTTCGATCCTCTGAGATTGCCAGAAGACGTTCGAGTCTTGTTCTGGGGCATTCCCATCGGGAGTAGTCTTTACCTTCTTGATTTGGGAGGCTTCGACTGCTGAGTTTTTTCTTTTCAGCTCGGCGGCGAAACATACTTGCGCCATCCTGCGATTTCCTTGTATAGTTTCGATTCGGCGAGGGGTTGGAAACTATAGACACAGATGGAAAGTCGAGGGGATCGCTCGCATGGAATTCAGCCACGGAGTACCGATGATCGCGTTATACGATGTTGGACGGTCGACGACTAGGAATTCCTTGATTTTTGCGACACTCCCGGCTTTAACCAAGAGGCTGATCGAGCCGAGAGTCATAGTAGCATCTCCAGAGAGTCCGAATATTGGATTAGGTTCTTCTGTGACGGCGCACAGGTCGACCTCCATTCTCTCGAGGGTAATTTTGTAGATAATGTTGGTCGAGCATCCAGTGCCGACTAACACTCTTGCCACGTCGATGTCCGAGATCGTTAGTTCGATTACAAGGAGATCGTTGTAGGGTTCGGCCTGGTCGGCCGTTGCCTGATCCTTGAAAGAAACAACATCGCTGGCTACTGGAGTGGACATCCTGTATCTTTTATTGCTTAGTGACTTTCGAGTTAGAGAATTCGTCCCCCCCCTCCTTCTAGCGCCAAACTGTGGGAACTGAATTTCACACCGTCAATTTCCGATAAACGATTATGGAGGAAAACCGAGTTAACCCAGGTCCGAATTCTCTGCGTAATCACTTTTCGAATTGATAAAAAATAGATAGCAAGATAAAAGATGAATGGTCGCTCAGAGGCGTTTTATTAAAAGTAAGAGTACAAGATTTCTCCGAGAGGAGTAGAAATATGCTAACTTATCGAAACAACAGAACAAGAGGCGGTCAAGACGTCTAAGCCTTGCCATACTAGTCTAACCACCAAAGTCCTAAGTTCTCTAAGCTAGCAGGAGTTCTCTAAGTCTAAAATCTCGGATCCTCTTCTGTTCTGCCCCAGCCCTCCTTATATAGTCACTTTAGGTCGGTGGCCTGTTTAACCTTTCGCCTTTGGGCCTGAGTTTATCTCTTTTGGAAATATTCCATTTTCCGTCGATCTTCGTTGCTATCCTCGAACATTGACATTTATCTGCGGAAACTTAACATTTATTCTACTGTAATAAGTTAGGATAAATCGTCATAGCTCTTACTGGGCTTGGGTCTCCAAAATCGTAAGTGAGCCCGTGGACAAGTTTCAAGCCCACAGACGTTCATACGATTTCTCGGAAGATTATCTTTCCCGCAAAATAAATCGTATAGCCTAAAGAATCGATGTTCGAGTTGATCGTCCTTGTTTTACACGATACACTTCGCGGAAGAACTAACCTTCCTAGCTCTAGTTGTAACACTTCGAGGATAACTCCAATCGAGTTAAATCGAGGAACGTTAGGTCCGAAGCTAAGGTGCTATGACTTCACGGAAGCCACAAGTTGCGATCTAAATTGGATGGGCTGGGAACAGACTGGATGTACTGGAGCTCGGGACCAGCACGGGCGAGCTGGCGCCCGGCAGCCGGGGCCAGAACGGGCGAGCTGGCGCCCGGCACCTGGACGAGCTGCCGCCCGGCGCCCGGGGCCAGCACGGCCGAGCTGGCGCCCGGCGCCCGGGGCCAGCACGGGCGAGCTGGCGCCCGGCGCCTGGATGAGCTGGCGCCCGGCGCCCGAGGCCAGCACGGCCGAGCTGGGGCCCAGCGCCAGGGGCCAGCACGGGCGTGCCGGCGCCCGGTGCCACCACGGGCGAGACGGCGCCCGGCGCCCGGTGCCAGCACGGGCGAGCCGGCGCCCGGTGCCCGATGCCAGCACGGGCGAGCCGGCGCCCGGCGCCTGGTGCCAGCACGGGCGAGCCGGCGCCCGGTGGCCGGTGCCAGCACGAGCGAGCCGGTGCCCGGTGCCAGCACGGGCGAGCCGGTGCCCGCGTCCGGTGACAGCAAGGGCGAGCCGGCGCCCGGTGCCAGCACGGGCGAGCCGGCCCCCGGTGCATGGGACCTTGGTCATGCCTGTTCTTTTCCGATCCAACCTTTATTGATCCTTTTTGCGGAAAGTTCGCAGACAGAAAATGATCTTAGCCTTTGATTTCGAGATAACCGTTTTCGACCCCAACAACGACGTCCTGGCCACCTCGCCCACAGGGAGGACCGCGGAGCCCGGGTCACCTCGCCCACGGGCGAGGATCACGGCATCCCGTCCACCTCGCCCACGGGCGAGGACCGCAATGCCAATGCCACCTCGCCCTAGGGCGAGTGCGGTCTTGTTCCGATACCATGCGTCGTTGCCTCAGTTTTTGTAATCCGATCTTTGAATCCGTGAATCCAATACTCCTGTTTTGTCTCTGTGGGGTCAAAAACGGTTATCTCAAAATCGGAGGCTAAGATTATTTCCTATACACGGACTCTCCGCAAAACATTCACTGAAAGAAAAATCGGAAGTGGACGAACGAGCAAACCCCGTAAAAAAGCCACTCGCCGGCGAGCTCGACCCCGGCATGGGTGTACTCGCCCGGCGAGTATGACCGTCATGCGGGTCAGCTCACCGGCGAGCTCAACCCTGGTATGGGTGTACTCGCCGACCAGCGCGCGGGTCAGCTCGTCGGCGAGCTCAACACCGGTGTGGGTGTACTCGCCAGGCGAGCTCGACCAGCACGCGGGTCAGCTCGCCGGCGAGCTCAGCCCCAGCATGGGCGTACTCACCCGGCGAGTGTGACCGTCATACGGGTCAGCTCGCCGGCGAGCTCAACCCCGGTACGGGTGTACTCCCCGGGCGAGCTTTACCAGCACGCGGGTCAGCTTGCCGGCGAGCTCAACCCCGGCATGGGTGTACTTACCCGGCAAGCTCGACCAGCACGCGGGTCAGCTTGCCGGCGAGCTCGACCAGCACGCGGGTCAGCTCGCCGGCGAGCTCAGCCCCATCATGGGCGTGCTCGCCGGGCGAGCTCGACTAGAACGCGGTTCAGCTCGCCGATGAGCTCAACCCCGGCGTGGGTGTGCTCGCCTGGCGAGCCCGACCAGCACGCGGGTCAGCTCGCCGGCGAGCTCAACCCCGGCGTGGGTGTGCTTGCCCGACGAGCTCGACCAGCACGCGGGTCAGCTCGCCGGCGAGCCCATCCCAAGCATGGGCGTACTCGCCGGGCGAGCTCGACCAGCACGCGGGTCAGCTCGTCGGCGAGCTCAACCCCGAAATGGGTGTGCTCACCCGGAAAATTCGACCAGCACGCGGGTCAGCTAGCCGGCAAGCTCAGCCCCAGCATGGGCGTACTCGCCCGGCAAGTATGGCCGTCATACGAGTCAGCTCGCCGGCGAGCTCAACCCCGGCACGGGTGTACTCACCGGGTGAGCTTGACCAGCACGCGGGTCAGCTCGCCGGCGAGCTCAGCCCCAGCACGGGTGTACTCTCCAGGCGAGCTCGACCAGCACGCGGGTCAGCTCGCCGGCGAGCTCAGCCCAAGCACGGGTGTACTCGCCGGGCGAGCTCGACCAGCACGCGGGTCAGCTCACCGGCGAGCTCGACCAGCACGCGGGTCAGCTCGCCGGTGAGCTCAGCCCCAGCATGGGTATACTCGCCGGGCGAGCTCGACCAGCACGCGGGTCGGTTTGACCGACGAGCTGACCTAGGTCCCGGCCTGTCTGACTTACTTCAACTCCCGTACCTTCTGTACAACTGTGGCGTCCGACCTTCGGGACCACATACTTCTCGCTTTGTTTCGATTAAAGTTATTTTCGAAGTTTTACGACTAAAACCGAGAAAATCGTATAAATGCCCAAAGCCCTAAAAATGGTCTGCAAGGATCCAAACTTGTCTAGAGGCCCACCTACGATCTCAGAGGGGATCCAAGCCCATAAATAATATGATGGTTTATCCTAACTCTCGGAAGTAGGATAAATGTTAGGTTTCCGAAGATAAATGTCAGGATTCGAGGATAATTACGAATATCAACGGGAAATGGAATATTCCCAAAAAGATATAAACTTGGGCCCGAAGGCAAAGGAATAAACGGGCCACCGACCTAAAGCAACTATATAAGGAGAGCTGGGGCGGAAGAAAAAGGGATCCGATATTGAAGACTTAGAGAACTCTTTCTAGCTTAGAGAACGTAGGACTTAGGTGGTTAGACTAGCACGGCAAGGCTTAGGACGTCTTGGCCACCTCCTGTTCTGTTGTTCCGATTGTTAGCATTTTTCTACTCCTCTCGGAGAAATCTTGTACTCATACTATTCAATTAATAAAATGCCTCTGAGGGACTATCTATTTTCGTCTTGCTGTCTATCTTCTTATTGTTCTAAAGTGATTACGCAGAGAATTCGGACCTTCAAAGAAGATTGGGTTCACTCGATTTTCCTCCATATTTATTCAACTAAAACTCGAAGGTGTAAATTTCGGTTCCCACAGTTTGGCGCTAGAAGGAGGGGGGGGACGAATTCTCTAACTCGAAAATCACTAAACGATAAAGGATACATATGTCCGATTCAGCAGCTAGCGATGTCGTTTCCTTCAAGGACCGGGCAACGGCCGACCAGGCAAAACCCCATAACGATCTTCTTGTCGTCGAGCTGACAATCCAGGACATCGACATAGTAAGAGTGTTAGTCGACACCGTATGCTCGGCCAACATTATCTACAAAAGCACGCTTGAGAGAATGGAGATCGACCTGTGCGCCATCACGGAAGAACCCAGCCCAATATTCGGACTCTCAGGAGATGCTACTATGACCCTCGGCTCGATCAACCTCGTGGTTAGAGCTGGGAGCGTCATCAAAGTCACGGAATTCTTAGTCGTCGACCGCCCAACATCGTACAATGTGCGAGCGATCCCCTCAACGTTCCATCTGTGCCTTAAGTTTCCAACCCCTCATGGAGTCCAAACTATACAAGGAGATCGCAGGATGGCGCAGGTATGTTTCACTGCTGAGCTGAAAAGAAAGAACTCAGCAGTCGAAGCTCCCTGCAACAAGAAAATAAAGCTGACTCCCGATAAGAGCACCCGAGAACAAGACTCGGATGTCTTCTGGCGATCTCAGAGGGTCGAAGCTCTAGATGGAAAGCGCGAACCAACTTGTGAACCAGTGATCTCGGTCTGCCTAGATGAATCATTCCCGGAATGGTGCATCGAGATTGGGGCCAACCTCCGCGAGCCTTTGAGAACAAGGCTCATAGCCTGTCTTAAAAAGAACCTCAGTACGTTCGCTTGGACCGCAGAGGATATGCCAGGGATCGACATCGGCATAACTTTCCACGAGCTCAATATTGACCCGACCTACAAACCCGTCAAGCATAAAAGACGAAAACTAGGACCGGAGCGTGCCACCGCGGTAAACAAGGAAGTCAAAAAACTCCTTAAAATGGGATCAATAATGGAAGTCAGGTACCCGGACTTGCTCGCCAACCCCGTCGTGGTCAAAAAGAAAAACGGCAAGTGGCGAGTCTGCGTCGACCTCACCGATCTCAACAAGGCCTGCCGAAAAGATTGCTTTCCACTTCCGCACATCGACCGATTGGTCGAAGCGACAGCAGGAAATAAACTTTTATCGTTTATGGACGCCTTCTTCGGGTACAACCAAATCATGATGAACTCGGATGATCGCGAGAAGACCGCATTCATCACCGACCGCGGAACGTATTGTTACAAAGTGATGCCTTTTGGCCTCAAGAACGCAGGCGGTACTTATAAGCGACTCGTTAATCGAATGTTTTCCGAACAGCTCGGAAAAACTATGGAGGTGTACATCGATGACATGCTCGTAAAATCCCTTGACGAACACGATCATTTATCCAATTTGGAAGAATGCTTCGCAAGGTTGAATTTACACAACATGAAATTAAACCCGGCTAAATGTAGGTTCGCCGTGGCATCAGGAGAGTTTCTCGGTTACCTCGTCACGTGTCGCGGAATCGAGGCTAACCCCAAACAGATAAACGCATTAATAGAAATGGCCTCGCCAAAGACAAAACGGGAAGTCCAGAGAATAACCGGAAGAGTCGCGGCCTTAAACCGTTTTATCTCACACTCAACGGACAAGTGCCTTCCTTTCTACGACACATTGAAAGGAAACAAGAAATTCGAATGGTCGGAGGAATGCGAAAAAGCTTTCCAGCAGCTAAAGCGTTACTTGGCCACTCCTCCCGTCCTCGCGAAACCAGTAGAGGGAGAACCCTTGTTCCTGTACATTGCAGTCTCCGCAACAGCGGTAAGCAGCGTTTTGATTAGAGAAGAATGCGGTGAGCAAAAACCAATCTTCGACATAAGCAAAACGTTACTGGACGCTGAGACCCGGTATCCCCTGATGGAGAAACTAGCATTTACAGTTGTGACATCGCCAAGAAAACTCCGGCCGTACTTCCAGTTGCATACTGTAATAATCCTCACTACCTTCCCCCTGCGAACAATCTTGCACAGTCCGAGTCAGTCAGGACAACTCGCGAAATGGGCAATCGAACTAAGCGAGTACGACGTAGAGTACCGTCCAAGAACCTGCGCAAAATCTCAGATACTAGCGGACTTCTTGGTAGAATTGCCCATGGGGGATATGACGAACACTGAACCAGATTCAGCCTGGATCCTTCACGTCGACGGATCATCGTCCAAACAAGGATCCGGGATCGGAATCCGGCTCACGTCTCCAACCGGTGAAGTCTTGGAACAATCATTCCGATTAAAGTTCCATGCGTCAAACAACGAGGCCGAATATGAATCACTCGTCGCAGGGTTACGACTAGCCCACGGGCTCAAGATCCGCATCTTCCACGCTTACTGTGACTCTCAGTTGGTCGCAAATCAGTACAGCGGAGAATACGAAGCGAGGGACGAAAGAATGGATGCATATCTAAAACTCATCCGAGACTTCGACCACTTCGCCCTCACTAGGATTCCTCGCTCGGAAAATACACAGGCAGATGCCTTGGCCGCACTCGCGTCAAGTTCGGATTCTGGACTGAGACGGGTAATCCTCGTCGAGTTCATTGAACATCCAAGCATTGGACCACCAGTGATCGCTAATCTGATTCGAGCACAAATAAAAAATGCGGAGGAAATCGAAGACCCACCAGAAGAAAACGTGGATCAGTCGGAATACGGCTGCGACAGCCCATGGCTAGAGCCGATCCGAGAATACATAATCAACGGAGCGCTTCCCGCCGAGAAATGGGTGGCCCGCAAAATTAAGATCCAGGCCGCCCGATACGTAACGGTAGAAGGAGAAATCTACATATGGAGAGTCTCCGGCCCACTCATGACCTGCGCCGAAGGTGAGAAAGCGAGAGGAATCATGGAGGAGGTCCATTCCGGATCGTGCGGGAACCATTCCGGCAGAAGATCTCTCGCCGTCAAAATAAAACGTCATGGTTATTACTGGCCAACTATGATCAAAGACTGCGAGAAGTTCGCACGAAAGTGCGAAAAATGCCAAAGGCACGCGCCAACAATCCATCAACCCGCAGAAGTCCTCTCATCCATCTCATGTCCGTATCCCTTCATGCGATGGTCCATGGATATCGTCGGGCCATTGCATAACTTTAAGCAGAAACACTTCCTCCTAGTCCTCACGGATTTCTTCTCAAAGTGGGTAGAGGCGGATTCCTACGCAAGTATCAAAGACGTACAAGTCGAGAACTTTGTATGGAAGAACATCATCACCAGACACGGGGTCCCTTACGAAATCGTAACAGACAACGGATCTCAGTTCATCTGTACCCAATTCGAAGCATTCTGCGAGAAGTGGAAGATACGACTGACCAAGTCAACTCCCAGATATCCGCAGTGTAACAGCCAGGCAGAGACAATCAACAAGACCGTCCTCGACGGGTTAAAAAAGCGCTTAGAAGCCAAAAAGGGGCGTCGAGCAGAAGAGCTCGAAGGAGTCCTTTGGTCACATCGTACGACCCCGAGACGGGCTATGGGTGAAACCCCATTCGCCCTCTTTTACGGAACGGAATGTATGATCCCCGCGGAGGTAGAATTCCCCGGAGTACGGAGAAGATTCCTCCCCGAAAGAGAGGACGTCAACAGCGCAATGCTGCTGGACGAGCTCGACCTCGTCAATGAATGACGAGATCAAGCGCTCATACGAATCCAGAAATACCAGCACGCTGCCGCTAAGTACTATAACTCGAACGTCCGCCACCGCAGGTTCAAAGAAGGCGATCTAGTTCAATGGAAAGTTTTCCAAAACACGGCCGAACGCAACGCCGGAAAACTTGGAGCAAACTGGGAAGGGCCATACAAAGTAATAAAGGTAGTCCGACCCGGATCATATCAAATCGCGAACATGCAAGACGTCAAGATCCCAAGAACCTGGAACACGATGCATCTTAAGAAACACTACCACTAATCGCAACGTGGACTCTAAAGAACTACGAGATGGCTTGATCCCCGGAAAAATGGGTACGTAGGCAGCTTGCCAAGCAAGTTCAGCTGTCCCCCACCTTAAAAAAGGGGGGGGGGGAGTGGGTACATATACTCCTATACTCCCATAAAATTTCGAATGAAAACGACATTTTCGAAACTTTCACCATTAAATCTGGTAATCTTGTATTCACCTAAAAAAGCCCGTAAAAATGTGGCATAAAAAAAATCTACTTCTGGCATCGCGAGACGTCGCAGCATGCTCGAAGTTACGATTTTCCATCCACAGAAACGATGTTCTCGTTCTTGGAACAGGTTCAAACACGCCTCTAAACGGTAACATGCCTCAAAAATGGTATCATTTCGTTGTTGCTGATCACAACAAACGAACTCTAACGTCCTAAACAGACATTAGCTACCCTCGAAAGGATAGGCTCTCTTACATCCGACAAGGATAACATAGCGCGCTATACAAGAAATCCGAAATTTTGGTTAGCACCTCCAAGCGGTCTTTGGAAGTAGCTCGATTCGTGCCAAGACAAGTCATATAAGCCGATAACGATTCGCGGATCTTTAAATCGGTACGAATCAGGTTAAAATCGCAAACAGGCAAAACGAAAGCCGACTTGTCATCGCAAAGCCTTAGTCCGAGAGTAAACCTAGGTCTTGCCCTAAACCCAGTCTTACTGGATCTTGACATCTCAAAGGCATAATATCAGCACCCTGATATGAGATCCCAAAACTTGTCTCTTCACCTAAGTCTGATCATTTTCACGAACCTTCGCGTAAAGCAAAAACCACACGCACTCAACAAACGATAGATATGGTGATCATCAGGGGGCAAGGAGTGAGACGACAACTCATATCCTCGCCCTCTAACTTCGAGAAACCCGAAGTTCTCTTAATTTGTAATAATCGAAAAAGAATTTTATAGATTGAGTCTGCCATCTTACAAAAAGCCCTAAGAAGGGCAGTGATTCAAAGCCACCAACGGCCAGTCCCGAAACATACAAACCGCAGCCTTTCACACAGGCCAAAATAAAATGAAAATCCTCGAAAGGATCATAAACCTAGGTATTCTTCGGAGCACCGCCTTCATCCTCAACCTCAACAGAACCTGGAACCATGTCATCATCCTTCGCTCCAACTTCACCCCTCTCGGTCCCATCATCCTCGCCCTCTCCGACCACCAGATCTTGTCCCTCGGGTTCTCCCAAACACGGCGTAAGGGTGCACTTGGACTGGAGCTGAGAGATGACCGAGTCGAAGTCTCCCTCGGAAATTTCGAGCTCCCCCTTGCGAGATAGTAGCCGAGCCCCTTCAGAGTCTAAAGTCCGAGCCCTTTCGCCCTTAAGCAATCGAATCTCGCTCAGGCTTCCCTCAACGTTCGCCAGGGCCAAGTCTCTCTCGTGAACCGTGATATCACTCTAATTACCCTAAGGAGTGACTTTACTCTCTCAAATAAGAGGTTCAGTTGTAGTACTTAGGGATCGAATCCACAGAGAGCTAGTGTACAAATAAGATGCAATCTTAGTGACTATGCTAGGTTGAAAATGGTTTAAAGTAAATTGCAGGTTTTCTGAGTAATGGTAAGATTACTCAGTTGAAAGGATTTGGTTTTAAAGCAATAAAGAAAAGTAGTTAGATTCAGGGTAGGTATTCAAGAATTCAGGATTATAAATACTATAAATGCTAACAAGTTGCTGGCATGATATGCCAGAGCTCAACACTATTAAATGAATCCATCTGCTCTCGCATTATTTAGACCATCTATTACTTAGATGCTAAATGGTGTTGCGGTCGGCTACTCTGCCGATAGTATCGATCGATGTTTCGATAGGAATATCGACCGATACACCTCTAGCTACGTCGATCGATTACTCTATAGGAGTATCGATCGATACGGCTCTAAGCAAGCTTTATGCGCGAGTTGATACAATGCTCACCATGATATTAGATCAGCTTTCGCATATCTCAAGAGGGTCATAGCATGTTTAGGATGTTATCAGGAGTTGCATGTAATGAACAATGCAATCCAAGTTCATGTTCTAGGTAGCTAAGCTAGAAAAGCATTAGTGAACAATCCTAACAATAAATATCACAACTATAGCAGATATAGGCTGGGGCTAATCCCTCATATCCTTTTTAAACCCTAAATCTAACAAATGAATCTACTCAGACATGGCTAAGTAGTTCATTGCAACAAGGTAATAATAGGAATTTATAGATCTATTAGAGGGTGAACACTTAGGTCCCAATCACAAATCTCTTTGGATCTCTCCTCTAGATCTAGAATCCTATAACCTTTGTTAAGAAGAACAAATAAAGAACTGAATAGAACTTTATTGAGAACTTGCAAAGTAATGAAAACAGTAAAAGAAATGGGTAGAAGAAGATGGAGGTAGAACCCTCTAAAAACTTATAAAGACTTAAAACTATTAAAAACTTGTTTTTCTGCCAAAACACTTAGGCACATATAAATATGAGTTCATTAGGTTAAAAAACTCGTCAGGGGAAATCTTGTAAAATGTGATGTCTTGGGCTTCAAGTTCGGCCAGGTCCAACTTGTGTTTCTGCCACCTCAGTATCGATCGATAGTACAGGGTGTACATCGATCGATTATGATCTCGATGTATCGTCCTTCGGCTAATGTGTGTCGATCGATTGCACAGAGTGTGCATCGATCGATGTGTAACTCTTGGTGTCAACCTCTGGTCTTGATCACGAGTGAACTCTTCTTTAAGCTCCAAAAAGGCACCTAAAACATCACTTTTCTCCAAAATGCTTCTGAACCTGAAAACATACCTAATAGACTCCAAAACATAGATTATAGTAGTAAAAACACTCATATACCATGGGTAAAAATGGGTAAAATCCATGGTATATCAACTCCTCCAGACTTAACCTTTTGCTTGTCCTCAAGCAAACACACATGCAGTCTTTATAAAAGAGGTTTTGAAAAGCAGGTACTAAATCAAATTCAAACTTAGAATCATAACCTCTACTTTGTTGCAAACCACATCTAAGAATCTGTCAATCACAGAAGCACATTATGCAATATCCTAATCAAACAACCTTGATCATCTAGCCAACAACTTAGCAATCATGACTGACTAACCCCTCTACTGATTTCTTTTATGTTCATAAAAATAAAAGTGCAGGCTTTACCTTGGGAGTATCTATCACAGGATGCAAGGTTGCTCAAAAAAGTATCTGGACCTGCAGGTAAAAATTAGTTCCTATCCACTCTCTCCATTATTTCTCTCCTAGTCAAGTCTGCTTTCATTTGCAAAACATTGACCAAGATTGGACATGCTTCCATGAATCAAGCCTTAATGGTTGCAGCCACCAAGTCATGTTCACTTCTCTTTGACCTATATCCTAGGATTCATTGCGAAGCAAGTCTTGAAGGGGGTAACCACCAAGCCCTGTTCGAACCCTTTACCTATAGAACTCTTATGAATCAAGTCTTGAGGGGGGTAACCGCCAAGCCCTGTTCGAATTCCTTCCTAAGTAATAACTAACTAGTCCTAGAACATATATTTGAGCTAATTTTCGGGGTTTTTTTTTAAAAAAAAAAACTGAATAAAATTAAATCTAAATTCGAAAATAAGAGAGAGAGGGTGATAAAACTATCTACACAAGGCTTTACCTTCCAGACTTGTTTTAAGCATCCGATCCCATGTATACCAAGCCCCAAGACAAGCAAAGAATGTCAGGTTAGGTTGGAAATCAGCTTTGGTTCCTCCAGACAATCAATGAAAGCGTTGTCATAGCTGATAGGTGATCAACTTTAGCATCTATAGTACATTCTGCATCAACAAATCTAAGAATGGTGCCTAAAAGATTGGTTAGATAAAAAGTGAAAATTTAAATTATCATTATCCCTTTCTTAACTCAATAAAAACCATTTTGAAAACATTTTAGATGAAATCAAAAGGAAAACAGCATCAGTAATCATCCCCCCAGACTTAAATAATACATTGTCCTCAGTGTATAACCAGTCGAGTGAAGGCATAGGCAATAATAAAATACACTGATATCGAAAAAGTTAGAGCGATATACCTGACCGTGATGCGTATCGATAGATGTTGAGTCGCCTTCGTCGATCGCTATTGTTTGGTTCATGTCGATCGATATCGAATGTGTCATGTCGGTCGATTTCAGTGGCAATCGTCTAATCGTAACTGCAAAGAAAAACAAATACGAAAAATAAAATCCTAAAGATAAAAATGAAATAAAAAACTACCTAACAGTGGGTTGCCTCCCACTCAGCGCTTTGATTATAGTAATCTAGCTTGACTTTAGATGGAATGAGCTACTGAGATGAAGTCCAGGTACTTGTTGGGAAACAAGTATCCTCTGTATCCTTCTTCTCACCGAACCATGCGTCAAATAGACTTCTTGTGGCTTCAAATTCTTTGGTTCGTTTCTTCTTAATCTCAATCAACTCATCATTGATCCTTTGAATTCTTTCTTCATGTCTTTCAATGCTGAGCGCGTGCCATCCTAATTTCTCGTAGTCATGTTCTGAAAAATTACTGAGCTCCGCTTGCATTGAATCAAGGCGTTGGATGGTTTTGTCGTGGATGGAGCTGGTATCGATCGATAACTTTGTTGAATTGCTGGTCGATGGCTGTTTAGGTCCGTCGGTCGATGCGCTGGTTCTTCTGTCGATCGATGCTAAGGGTGCAGGTCTGCTCGCAAGCTGCCTCTGAATGGCTTTGATTTCTTTTTGCATCCCTTATATGCTAGATTCCATGCTGCCAACCTCGTTGATTAGCGGGAAATACGTCTGCTCTAGACGTCTGTCTTGTGAATCATCCATGCTTTTAATTGCCGTGTAGACTTCATCAGCTAACTTATCCAAATCAGCTCTGGTGCAGATTTCTGAAGTCTGTATATCGATTGATGCAACATGTTGTTCATCGGTCGATTTTTGCTTCTGCAGATTCTCGTGAAGCTTCTCGGCAAACAGCTTCATCTGGCCGTCGATTTCAGTCAGTCGCCTATCAATCGATGTGAGGTTGAGCTCGTCGATCGATGCAATCGATGCAGCCTGATAATCGAGTTGACGTTGGAACTTCTCAGCCTCCTGGTGCATAGTATCCATGCGTAGTGCGAGTTCCTCCACTTCTTTGTCTACTAAGAAGTGTATATCAGCAAGTTTCCTCTCAGCTGCTTTCAGGCGAGTTAATCCTCCAAAAGGATTGCAAGGTGCCGCGGGGTTCATATCTGCATGTGCCTCATTGATAAGGCGGATAGATCTCTTCATCTCTTCTGTGCAGATGCTTAGATCCCCTAGGTTGTGAAAGATAGGTTCACAGGTCTTGGTGAGTTTGCTGCTGAGACGAGCTTCTGCTTTCTTCAGTTCCTTCCAGATATCTCCAAGAGACTCATCAACCTCATGTTTTGAGTAAGTGGTCGATGGTGCAGGCTTCATATCGATCGATGTGGATGTTACTGCGTCGATCGATATTGAACTTATCTGGCCATGGTTTTGTGCGTTGCAAAGATCTTCAAGTTCCAGGTCAAGACGTTGAACCTTCTTGAGTAATGCCTGGTCTGCACTGAACATCCAGTTCATCTCACTGCGAAGCTTGTCTGTGGCCTCCTCTAAACTCTTTTCCATAGAGAGCTTTTCCCATTTGCGTTCTCCAAGTAGACCAGAGAACATCTCGTTGATCTCGTCTTTGGTGTAGGTTTCTTGCACCAATTCTCTTCTTGTAAATGAACTAGCGTGCTCTGGTAGATATATGTAAGAGCGCTCGTCCATTGAAGTTCTTTGAAGCAGTTTCTTGATGTCATCTTTAGAAACTCTGATGATGTCACCATCTATTCCTCTAGCAAACCCTTTCTCATCTCTGTAGACCCCATACTCATCTCTCTGCTCCCAAATGAATTTTCGAACTCCATATTGAAAAGCTCTCTTTCCGAATTCAGGACGCCTATCGATCGATGTCATACACTCTGTATCGATCGATTTACGTTGGAAATCTGGATCCTTCGTGTTGAGATGATTATCCTCAGCTTCCTTTGGCTCGGCTGTTGTGTCTGCCTCTTGGTGCTGATGATGGTGGTCTGGTCCGTGGCGTTGCTGCTGGAATAGGTTTTGGGATCCGTTGGCTAACTGTAGGACGTCTGCAATGTCCTCTCTGGATATGTGGAGTGTTCGTCCATCCATTGAGCGTGCAAAACCTTGTGAATCCCTGAAAATACCAAAATCATCCGGGATAAGATTACCAAAATCAAGTACATTTGAATTTGTTACCTGGGATGGTTTGATGCATGTATCGGTCGATGGCACAGGAATGGGATCAGTCGATGGTTGTTCAGGCCTATCGGTCGATTGTGTTGGTGCCGTGTCGATCGATGAGACTTCTTCGGGTTGGGTGATGTATGTTGGCGTTGCGGTCTCGACCGCGAAGCTCTCGTGCTGGTAATCGCTTGCCCAGGTCCCGATTGAGTAGTCTCCGTCTCGCTTGTTGTTGACTGTGTTGTCGAATGATGCGAGGTAAGCAGTATCGATCGATGGGGAGAAGGCCCTGTCGATCGATGTCTTGATTCTGAGGTTGTGGTGGAGAAGTCGATCTTCATCTTCTGGAAGGTTATGACACTCTATAGCTCTCTCCTCCTCGTAATCATCAGTGTACTCCTCAGTGTGAGTAGTATTTGCAGCATGTGGTGGGATGTAATAGTCGTACTCCCACTCGTTTACTTCGAAGTCACCATCTGAAAACTCCTCCTCGATCTGGTTGAATAGTGAATCGATCGATGACCATGTAAGTCTGTCGATCGATGTCAGCTCACTAGAGTGGATCGATGAGACGGTGATGCTATCGATCGATTCTAGGGTCTCTGTCTTGTATGCGTCTTGTGAATCGTATTCATCTCCACAATAGCAAACAGCTACAAGGTCTGAGCCGTCTTGGATCTTCTTAGGGACCTTGATGACTCGTACTGGATCATAGTAGACTGTAGGATTGATCAGGGTTAGGCACAGTTTGTTTGTCTGAAGGTTGCAGACCGCTCCAACTGTGGCTAGGAAGGCTCTTCCAAGTAGCAAAGTAGTAGGTAGGGTTACCTTGACGTCCAAGACATGGAAGTCTACTGGTATTAGGGTTCTCCTATGGTAACCTCAAGATTTCTCACAATTCCTCCAGAGTTCTGCTGAGAACAATCCACAAAGATGAACGATTCTTCAGTAGGCTCTATCTTCAGACCTAGATGGTCTGCTATCACCTTGGGTAAGATGCTAACTCCAGATCCTGTGTCACATAGGGCACGTGGGAAGTTGATCCCATGGACTGAGCAAGGAACAACAAACTTCCCTGGATCACCCTTCTTCTCAAGTTTGATCCTCTTCTTCATACTTTCTCTGACTTGGTTGAACATCCTCTTGATGTCTTCTTCTGTGTGAAAAGTAGGCTTCTTCAAAAGGTTTCTCTGTAGGTATTCTTAGAACTCTCTTTCTGAAACTTGCCAACTCCTTCTCATTAACTCCTCTTTTAAGGTGTTTAGGAACTTTCTCTTTCCTTTTTCTGAGAATTCTGCCATCTTTTTCCTTTTCTATCTCCATTGGATCAATGATATCCGTGGGCTTCTTCGTTATGGCGGTTGGTGGGTTTCTGGGAGGCTAAGATTGCTCCCAGAAGTTGTGCAACATCTATCATGGGAAGTTGCATTCGGCGTGTGATAACTGAATATTGATCGACAGATTCTGGAGTATGTCGATCGATTTCCTTATCCTCTGGTCGATCAATGGGACGTCTGTCCAGTCGATCGATGCTGTAAGGGCTGGGCGGATGTGGGTACTTTGCTGCGAACTCCTCGTGAGTAAGTATCTTTACGGTGTTGCACTCGTGAGTGGATTCTTCAGGGTCCATCGGTCGATGCTCGTCTGAGTCCATCGATCGATTGGTGTTGGCGTACATCGATCGATGTTCATGTCCGGATATCGGTCGATTCCAGTGGTTGCCGCCAATACTCATGGAACTTTCGATCAGGAAGTCTCCCTCTTGGAGCTTCTCTTGCTTAACCACTCTCCAAAAATCATCTTCTATGATAGCATTGACGTTGTGGCCTGTTGCTTCTTCTCCAGTCCCTTTTCCTAAAGCTTCCTGCTTCTTAACAGCTTCTCCTGTCCGAATCACCTGAGTCTCTAGTTTCTTCACAAGAGTACTCAAAGCATCAAGCTTTGTGTTCAAAGTGGTGTAGATAGCGTCGATCTTTCCATTGAAGTTCACCTCTAACTGCTGCTGGCTTTCAAGAACTTTGCTGAGCATGTCTTCTAGCTTTCCTTCTGGGGTTGGTGTGGGTGGCTTCATGCAAGATGAGTTTCTATAGCTCCTGTTGTTGTTGGGGTTGCTGCTGTTGAAGTTGCCTCTCTGTCCTGCGAAGTTTCTGTTTTCTTGGTTTCCTGATCTCTGAAATCAATTTCTACTGATCGAGTTGACTTCTGCTTCTATGTAGTCATCTTCTTCATCAGCTTATGCATTCTCCACTGAGCAGATTTGCTTGTTTAGCAGCTTCTGAACATTGTCAAGTGTAGCTTGTACCTCATTTATATGTTCCGTTCCAAGGAACTGATGTCTTGCATATTTACATGTTTTTAGCTATCATATCTTGTGCATTTTTACTCATTTAGATTAGGCATTAGGCATCTTTAGGCTCATTTTGCATTCATAAGTCTCTATGAGGTGTTGGAGTATACTTTGGAGATATTGGAGATGTTTGAGAGTTTTGTGATGAAAAAGAGGGGTTTAAAGATGAACATGGACGGAGGCCTTAGAAATATCTTCTGATGCTAAGATTTGGTGGAGACATGGAATTTTGAGTTAGATTTCCAATAGAAGTGGTTTCAAGTCATATGGAGCCATATTGGAGGAGTTATGATCAAAACACTGAGGGCATATCAGTTCCACCCGGGTGAGCATACCCGGGGCCGACCATCCAACCATACCTGGACGAGCTCAGGACGCGGCCAGGACGACCCGGGGACAAGCACCCGCACGTCCTGATTGTGCTGGAAGCCTAGAATGCACGCGGCCTGGAGGCACCCAGGCAGAGGCACCCGCACGGGGCGATGGGAGAACGGACCAGCACCTACCCGACCTTGCACACCCGTCCGTTCCCACCCGCATACAAACCCACTCGACCTCGTCCACCCGGCCACTACTACCCGCGCATGGAGACACCCGGACATCACCTACCCGACTGCTTCTACCCGCATGGCCGCACGCCCAGGACACTGGAACACACCCGGCTGGAACACACCCGGCCATGGACCACACAGCCTAACCCGGGTGGCTCACTTTCTTCCTTTTCTTAGCTTCTGATTGGTCGAAAATCATGTGGCACCAAGGACCTTTTGGACTTTTCTCTTATGTTTTTAAGGGCTTTCAAGCCTCCTATGTAATCTCATTAAGAGATCTAACTTCTTTTCTCTCAAAAACATAATAAGATCTTGAAGAAAGTTTGGATCTTTGATCCTTTTCATCTCATTTCTTTAGTGTTTAATAGATTATCTTCTTCTCTAATCAAGTTTAGCCTTGAATCATCATTGATTTTGAGGTTTTCCATGGCTATTAGTGAGTAGATCTATCTAGGGTTCATGGGCTTGGGAGACTAAGGGTGATTAAGTGTAGATTCAAGGTGGTTAGTGTTAGATTTATCCTTTCCTTGCATTGATTTGGTGTTCTTCATGCTATATTTGAGTTGGCCTCTCAAACATAGAGCTATAGGCATTTCATGCCCGGAAGGTGTTCTATGAAATGCCTGAACCAACTCATATATGCTTTTAGCTTGCTTGCCTAAGGGATTAGTTGTCAAAGAAGCTAGGATTGCTATTAGACTCATCCTCCATGTTTGCTTTGATTATTACAGCCAAAGGGATTTGGTGTACTTGGGTGATCATTGCAAAACAGCATTCATCTAGGGATAGAGCTTGCTTAGTTTTGTTGTCTAGGCATAAAGAATTATATTGATTGAAAAGTTGGCATCTTGGATTGAACCTTGATCACCCAAAGTCAGTTCCCTTGTCCCAAGAACCCCCTTGCCCCATTGAGAAAGAAAGTTCAATCTTTTATTGCATTTTTAATATTGTCTTTGTTTAATAATCATCCTCTCATCTTGATTGCACTTAGATTAAGCATGAACTTGCATTCCCTTTGCATTAGAATCTCTTAGAATTGGATTGACATCTTGTATACTACATCATTTGATTAGGACCTTAGAAAAGTCCTTTCATCAAATTGGCGCCGTTGCCAAATTCTAAGTTGATTATGACATTGGGATTTAGTCACATGCTTGAGACTAAGTCATTTTTTTTTCTTGTGTTATTGATTGTCTTGCTTCTTCTATCTCTTACTTTCAGGTGTATGATCACAAGAAGCAGAGGGGCATCTAACTTGGTTCCTACTGTTGAAGAGATTGCTGCACTTGAGAGGGAGATAGCAAGACAAAGAAGAGAAGTAGAGAAACAGGCTCATCTTCAAAGGTTGGGGTTTGAGATGGAGAATCTGCCTCAAGATGGTGATGTCCTAGGGGGCAATGGTCCAAGAGCTGACAATCCTAGACCACCACGCCAGCCACATCACCAACCACGCCAAGCAAGAGCCACTGGAGCCTATGACCAACCTCACATTCATGGTCATAGGTTGGGAATCAGAGCACCAGCTGTGGAGAACAACAACTTTGAGATCAAATCAGGGCTGCTCAATGTGATAGAGAACAACAAGTTTCATGGCTTAGTTGTGGAAGATCCACTAGATCACTTGGATCAATTTGACAAGTATTATGGTTTGTCCAAGACCAATGGAGTCTCTGAAGATGCTTTTAAACTCAGGCTGTTTCCTTTCTCTCTAGGAGACAAAGCTCATCAGTGGGAGAAGGCTCTTCCAAGTGACTCTATCATCACTTGGAATGATTGCAAGAGGGTATTCCTAGAGAAGTTCTTCTCTTCCTCAAGGACAGCTAAGATCAGAAATGAAATCTCTGGTTTTCAACAAAAGAATCTTGAGAGCTTCAGTGAAGCATGGGAGAGGTTCAAGGGCTATTGGTCTCAGTGTCCATATCATGGCTTCACCAAAGAGAGTTTGCTTAGCACCTTCTATAGAGGATCTCTACCACAATGCAGAAATAGGCTTGATACTGCTAGCAATGGTTTCTTCTTGGGAAGAACTGAAGAGATGCTGAAGAACTAGTAGAGAACATGGCCAAGAGTGACTCAGTTTATAGTGAGGAGCATGATAGAGCCAATAGAAGTGATGACCAGCACACAAGGAAGGAAATCAAGACCTTGCAAGAAAAGATAGATTTGCTTCTCTCCACCCAAGCTAAACAAGAACAGATGAATTTTGTGGGTGCTCCTAGTCAAGAGGTTCATCCTACAATCAATGAGGTTGATGGTTTTGAAGGCCAAGAGGAGATGTGCTTCATCAATGCTAATGGCACATGGTATAGGAAGGAGCCAAACTTCCAATACCAAAACAACTATCAGCCAAGACCTCACTACAACAATCAACAAGGAGGCTACCAAACAAATCAGTCATCTCAGTCTCAAGGAAGTTCTTCCCAAGCTCCAAGCTCACAAATGGAGTCCATGTTCAAGCAACTCTTAGAAGCTCAAGAAAGAAATGCTAAGAACATTTGTGATGAGTTCAAGAACATCCATGCCAAGATTGATGGCACTTATTCTGATCTCAACAACAAGTACATGCTACTTGCCTCTCACCTCAAAGCTTTGGAGAGCCAATTTGCCTCCATGTCTTCATCCTCCAAGAATCCAATGGGATCTCTACCAGGAAAACCAGAGAAGAACCCTAAGGAGACTTGCAATGTTATCCTCTCCACTTCTTCAAGGATTGCGTTGAGTTATCATAAGAATGATGTTGATGAGATTGAGAGGCTAGTGCTTGGAAATCTGATTGAAAATTATAAGAGACTGGTTGTGGCCACAGCTGAAGCTAGAGTTGTGAAGAGAGCTGGTAAGAAGGTCCACGGAAAGATTCTGAAGATTGATGAGCCTACGGTTGAGACACAAGTTGAGAAGAGTGTTAACCTCAAGCTGAAAGAAGTGAAGGAAGAGGACAATGAGGTTGAGCTATCACCCTATGATAAACTCCCTTTCCCTACAAGGTTCCTCACCAAAGCTCAGAAAAAAGTGGTCTCCAAATTCAGAAAAGACCTAAGTGAGTGGAGTCAAGCTTCCAGAGATCACCAATATGCATGCTGCTCATGTCCAAATGATGCTCATACAGGACATTATCACCCACCAAGCTGAAGTGGCTGAGCTTTTGGACATCTCACTTCTGAAGATTGATCCACCAATCCCTCCAAAGTCCCTCCCTAAGCTTGAGTCTCAAGGAAAGTTCACCTTGTCTTGCTCTCTTGGTAAACTAACTATGGATGATGCTCTTGTTGATAGTGGTGCTAGTGTGAATGTCATCTCCTTGGATATGGTGCAGAGTATTGGGATTGAAAGCATGGAACCAGATACTCCTCCTCTCACCTTTGGGGATTCCTCTTCAACAACCCCACTTGGCATAATCAAGGACTTCCCCTTGAAGATTGGATCCTGCACCATACCTATTGACCTCACTGTTCTGAAGATGGCATCTGAAGAGAGAGTCCCTTTGATCCTTGGCACTCCTTTCCTCACAACAGTTGGAGCTTGCATTGACTTTCCCAACAAGAACGTCACCCTCAGGCATGTCAACAAGGCTGTCTCCTACCCTCTCCAACCTCCAATGGAATCAGACTATTGTGGGACAATCACTTGTGATGCACAAGCTGTTGAGAAGCCCAACGATGAAGAGGTTGTTGGTAAGAAAGAAGGTCTTGATGGGGAGTATTCAAAAGAGTTGTGTGATGAGCACTTGGAAAGTGCTAAAACAGAGGGGATGAGTGGAGTCTCAAAGGCCACTGATGGCAAGAAGAAGATGGTGAAAGAGCCTCATCCTCCACCTCTTGATTTGCTCCCACACACTCTCACTCTCCATCCAAAGAATCTCAAGGATGGAGTCATTGAGTACAAGATCAAGCACAAGGGCAGATCCACACCATTCTCAAGTGCTAGAGCCATCATTAGTCCTCAGCTCCAAGATGACCCAATCAAGCTTCAAGAGCTTCCCTCTCTGTTCCTCACCATCACTCTTGAAGGTGGGAAGGATCCTCCTTCTCACTAGTCCAAGAGAAAAGGTAGTCAAGCTAGTGACTCAAAACAACACTTGGGAGGAAGTCCCATGGTTATCCTTGTATATAGCTTTGCAATTTCAAATTTCCTTTTTAGTTTTTGATAAAAGTGGTCAAGATTTTCAGGTTGAGCCAAGCACTAGAGGAGAGAAGAATGGTGGTGAACTACTTGAGCCCCATGATCCATGTAGCAGCCTCCTCTAGTTGCTATGAACCAAGCCAGCTTCTAGTCATGACACAAGCACCATGCCCAAATCTCCTTGTGTGGTATCACTCCAACCCTTCTTGTATATACATTTGCTTTTGCCTAGTTGAGGTATCTCTTACTCTCTTACTCACACAGGAGACTGTGTGATTTAAGTGTGGGGGAGGTACCGGATATTTGATCATGTTTGCTTTGTGATTTTGAGTCTCATGCATTGCATTGTACATTCACAAGTGCATAGAAAATTCAAAAAAAATTTAAATTTTTGAACCATGTAGATTGCATCACTTGCATCCTTAGGATTGAGCCTAGAGCATACAGGTTGCATTCACTTGCACATGGAGCATTGCCTTGTAAAGAACACCCGTTTGCACTGAATTTGACACCCTAGTTAAACATATCTGGTAGCTTGAGCACCTTTTGAAAAAAGCTTGCATGCTTTGAGCCTTGAAAAACTCTTCTTGAAACTTGCTTGCTTGCTTGATATTGGCATTGTTCTTAAGACCAGCTCCATCCTGAACTTAGACTTGAATGAACTTAATCTCTCTTGCATATGGGCATTTGCATACTTCATCGTGGATCTCATACACATTTGGGTTATCTTTTTCCATTGTACCACCCTTTGTTAACCCAAATGGCACTCCCTTACCCTTGAACCCTATCCATTATTTGAAGCCTACATTGATTTGCTTGAGTGAGGCCTCTTTTGATAGCTTGTCATGTGCAAAATCTTGAGAGTATTGAGAGCGACATGGATTTGTTCTCATCTCTTGCTAGCATAGTGTCATCATTTGAGCTAGCTTCTAGGATGGTGAGTGAAGTCTTTGTTACCTAATGTTTTACATTTTGGGTTTGGGGATATGACAATGTTGAGATTAATGAACAAAGAAAGTTTTGAGAAAGAAAAACCCTACGGACCTAGAAATGAAAAATGAAAAGCTCTTGATTGATGTTTTTGGTCTTCCCCACTCATGAGTATATATATATAAAAAAAAAAAAAAAGAGAAAGATTAAATAAGATAAGTGGGGAAGGAAAAACTTAAGAGTTAGAGTTTAGAATGTGAATAGAGGTCCTTAGAGGTTGAATCATGAGAAAGAAAATGTTCATTGGGTGAGTGATGTGAGTATGTCTTCATTTTGGGTTATGGGATGAATAAAAAGGGTGTAGATCTTGTAATCACTTAGGAATTGGGTAGAATGATGAGGATGGATCCATGTATGCATGAATTGCTCCTAGTCTTAGATAAATTTTGCATAATGATCAAGCTCCTTGATTTTTGAGTGATTGCCACCTTGAAATGATGCATTGAACCCTCCTTTTCATCCTTATTAGACCATTTGATCACCTAGCCAAATGATTGAGATCATGTGCCCATTTATGAGACTTCACCTTGTGTGTGTGTGTGTGTGAATCAATGTGAGGGCTGGTTAAGAGAACATGTTGGTTGATAGGCATTGCATCTTGTGTAGAGACATAAGAGTAATTGATAGGCCTTGTGAAGCTAGAGCATAATAAGAGAGTTTGCTCATGCTATTTGCTATGTTTCTTTAGGATGTCAGGTTGAGTGCTATGAGTGTTTCCTTTGGCTTTGTTCCCATCCTTGCATCCATCCCCCCTGTGTTTGAAAAGTTTACTTGAGGACAAGCAAAGGTCTAGTGTGGGGGAGCTGATGTCTTGCATATTTACATGTTTTTAGCTATCATATCTTGTGCATTTTTACTCATTTAGATTAGGAATTAGGCATATTTAGGCTCATTTTGCATTCATAAGTCTCTATCAGGTGTTGGAGTATACTTTGGAGATATTGGAGATGTTTGGGAGTTTTGTGATGAAAAAGAGGGGTTTAAAGATGAACATGGACGGAGGCCTTAGAAACATCTTCTGATGCTAATATTTGGTGGAGACATGGAATTTTGAGTTAGCTTTCCAATGGAAGTGGTTTCAAGTCATATGGAGCCATATTGAAGGAGTTATGATCAAAACACTGAGGGCATATCAGTTCCACCCGGGTGAGCATACCCGGGGCCGACCATCCAACCATGCCTGGACGAGCTCAGGACGCGGCCAGGACGACCCGGGGACAAGCACCCGCACGTCCTGATTGTGCTGGAAGCCTAGAATGCACGCGGCCTGGAGGCACTCGGGCAGAGGCACCCGCACGGGGCGATGGGAGAACGGACCAGCACCTACCCGACCTTGCACACCCGTCCGTTCCCACCCGCATACAAACCCACTCGACCTTGTCCACCCGGCCACTACTACCCGCGCATGGAGACACCCGGACATCACCTACCCGACTGCTTCTACCCGCACGGCCGCACGTCCAGGACACTGGAACACACCCGGCCATGGACCACACAGCCTAACTCGGGTGGCTCACTTTCTTCCTTTTCTTGGCTTCTGATTGGTCGAAAATCATGTGGCACCAAGGACCTTTTGGAATTTTCTCTTATGTTTTTAAGGGCTTTCAAGCCTCCTATATATACTCTTGTAATCTCATTAAGAGATCTAACTTCTTTTCTCTCAAAAACATAATAAGATCTTGAAGAAAGTTTGGATCTGTGATCCTTTTCATCTCATTTCTTTTGTG
The DNA here is from genome assembly GCA_018703725.1 of Brassica juncea. NCBI lineage: Eukaryota > Viridiplantae > Streptophyta > Magnoliopsida > Brassicales > Brassicaceae > Brassica > Brassica juncea. The sequence goes on along the minus strand of CM031935.1, from coordinate 20,635,660 downwards.
TTTAATAGATTATCTTCTTCTCTAATCATGTTTAGCCTTGAATCATCATTGATTTTGAGGTTTTCCATGGATATTAGTGAGTAGATCTATCTAGGGTTCATGGGCTTGGGAGACTAAGGGTGACTAAGTGTAGATCCAAGGTGCTTAGTGTTAGATCTATCCTCTCCTTGCATTGATTTGGTGTTCTTCATGATATATTAGAGTTGTCCTCTCAAACATAGAGCTATAGGCATCTCATGCTGTTGGGGTAAAAATCGGTCAATGACGAAATCGTTACCCGAAAGTCCTCGAAAGAAAAGCCAAGCGACGATCAAAGCCAAGAAACGGGTCGTCGCTCGATAAAACTCACGGGAAGGCTCGTCCACTCCCATCTGGCGCCAGTGGCAAGGGTCCTGGCGCCCATCCGTGCAATCATCTCATGATCTCGGGCAATGACGGCATCTTGGTCCCTTGAAACCTATGTCCGGATCGTCCGAGATCTACAATGAGTCTTCCGTAAAGCCTTCCCGATTGTTTAAAAGATTCGTCTTTTAACACATCTAAAGCTCGAAGCCTCGTTGCTCACATCCTTGAAGACGGAAAGTCTACAAATCCAAGTCCATCTCAAAATCCCGATACTCGAGGAGTCTCGTTGGATTAGAAACGATTATCTCGAAATCTACGGCTAACGATCTTCCCAAACTCAAAGATTTCCCGCAAACGACTAACGGGGAAAGATCGAACAACGAAAAACCCACAGACGGCAGGATGGCCTGGCGCCGGCGGCACCCCGGCGTGGCGCCAGCGGCCCCCGTCATGCGGGCCGGCCTGGCGCCGGCGGCCCCCGTCACGCGGGCCGGCCTGGCGCCGGCGGCACCCGTTACGCGGGCCGGCCTGGCACCGGCGGCACCCGTCACGCGGGTCGGCCTGGCGTCGGCCCACGGCCCTCGTCCTGGTCTCAGTCCTATCATGCCCGGTCCGATCCCATCTTAGCTTGTTCGGATCAATCTACGCAAGTTTGGTTCAATCACGGTTATTATAGAACACAAATATCTCGACTATACAAGGAATTGGGGTTCCTTCGGAAACACCGAAACCTTCGAAGACCGTTGTTTCGAAAAACCATAAAAACGCCTAAACGGCCCAACGTGGCCAAAACGACCCACTTACGATTTTCCGAAAAAGAAGGATAACTATGACGGTTTATCTTTATCCTCACATAAGAGATTAATGTCAAGTTTCCAGAAGATAAATGTCAAGTTTCCAGAGGATAAATGTCAAGTTTTCCGAAGATAAATGTCAAATTTCCCGATAAACACAAAGATGGACGAAAATGGAAAAAGCCCGATTCAGCCCGCGAGAAGATAGACCGTCTTAAGAGGAGTATATAAGGAGAGCTTTGAGCAAGAAGCAAACCAGATCACAAAAAGACTTCCAGAGCACTTAGCACTTAGAGCGTTTTAGCTTTCCTTTTCTGTTTTCATTAGCGAGCTGCGACTCAACTAGGTTAGATCTAGGCGGCCGGACTAGCGGACCTTTCGACAGCTCTCGTAGCTTACTTCTTACCTGTTGTTCACGCTCAAAACGCGAATTCAGAAATAAGATCTTTTTCCGCTCTACTTTACGATTTTTATTTCTCAACTTAAATTCTCATTGATTGTTTCGTGTGCGGCCCAGCAGATATCCGGGACCTTCAAGGAAGATCGGGATAACTCGGTTTTCCTCCACAAATCTTTATCGGAAATTGACGGTGCGAATTTCGGTTCCCACAGTTTGACGCTAGAAGGAGGGGGGGGGGGTTACGGATCTATCTATCTCGCAACTGCACACGCTCGATCATGTCTACCGACGTCACCAAAGATCAGCCAGCGCTAGACGGAACACCCGTCGACGCCAACGTTGAGAAGACTCCAGTTGGAGATGCGTCCGCAGTCACTGCTGATGCAAACACTGAGGCGCTCAGGCAGATGAAGGAACTGTTTACCTCCGCCCAGGCAGGGGCGGAACAACAGGACAAGCTGATAACCTCGTCCGCAAAATAGCTCGACACCTTAACTGCGAGGAGCAAACTGCCGCGCGGATCCACCAAGGCACGCCGCGGCAGAAGACTCGACTTCGGATCTCCCGGAGCACGAGAAAAAGATGCCCCGAAAGAGCCCACTCCCGAGGAAACGGCTCCGAAAGGACAGCAAACGACCTCGCAGAACCTTCCACTCCCGGCTACGGGAAACAAGGAAAGCGACGTCGAGCGCATCGATCTAGATATCAGCGACCAATCGGATCCTTCCGATGAAGACGCTGACATCCACCCCAGGAGGACCCGAAGCCAGTCCGCTCGGCAGACGGTATCCTTCGATAGGCCCATGACAGAAGAGGAAGAAGAACTCTACTGGATGGAGCAGGAAGAACTTGCGGAAGATCAAACTCGGATCTATCGCGACCAGCGCCGACAAACTCGGAGGAACGCCGGTAGCAATAGCGAGATCCATGATCTGCCCTCAGTGAAAGCGGTGAAATCGCAAATCCATCAGGCGACCAGTTCCGCTCCTGAGACTTCTCGAGGAAGCACGGAAAACACACGTTCACCACCCGGATCACGGAAACACCCATCTCAGACCCAGGGAAAATCAAAATCCCGGTGTATGACGGTACGATGGATCCTAAGTCGCACCTGCAGTCCTTCCAGATCGCAATGGGTAGGTGCAAACTCCCATAACGCGAACGAGACGCGGGTCAATGTCTTCTCTTCGTCGAGCACCTCAAAGGTGCTGCGCTCGAATGATTCCGCCAACAGGCCTTGGCGTTTCTCAAGCAATACTCCATGTTCATGGACAGAGAAACGTCTGACGTGGACCTATGGAGTCTAGCTCAGAAGGAGGACGAGTCGCTCCGCGACTTCATGCGAAGGTTCAAACTGGTGATGGCCAGAGTAACATGCATCAGCGACAATGTCGCAATCGACGCCCTGAGGAAAACTCTCTGGTACAAGTCGAAGTTCCGAAAGTGGATACTACTGGAAAAGCCGCGGACAATCCAGGATACTCTCCACAAGGCAACGGACTTCATCATCATGGAAGAAGAGATGAAGCTTCTATCGCAGAAGCACGGACCACATAAAACGTCCTCGAAAAAGAAAACCTCTTGTAACGACAAAAACGTCCATCACGAAGGGGAAGACGCCCAAGGCGAGCATAACTACGCCATCAAATCGGAGCAAGGCAGAACCTCCGGAAACACCTGGACCAGGAACCAGTACAAGGATAATTCCTACTGCGAGTTCCACGAAACCAGAGGTCACTCCACTGCGAACTGCAAGGTTCTCGGCGCCCAGCTCGCCGCAAAGCTCCTCACCGGCAAACTATCAAAGGTCAAGAGTATAAAGGACTTGCTCCTGGACTCCGACCGCCCAAAGACCAACAAAACTGTCCCCGAGGACCGCGCAACCGAAAATCAATCGGGGGAAAAACGCGGAAGAAGACAGGACGACCAAGGGAACAACAACAGTCGCCAGAGGGTAAACATGATCATCGGAGGATCACAGTTCTACCAAGACTCTGTCTCGTCGATAAAAGCCTACGGGCGAAAAGCCGAGACAAGTTCCAACTGGTTCCCGAACAGCGATGTTCCTAACCACACGATCGCTTTCGAGGAACAGGAGACCGTCGGAATCGACAAACCTCACTGCGATCCTTTGGTCATCGACCTCGTAATCCAGGATCTCGAAGTCGGCCGCATTCTCGTCGATACAGGAAGCACGGTCAACGTCATCTTCCGCGACACCCTCTACAGGATGAAGATCCCACTTGGGGAAGTCGTCCCTGAGCCAAAACCTTTGACGGGATTTTCGGGCGTCACTACCATGACCCTCGGGAGAATTAAGCTCCCGGTCATGGCGAAGGAACTCACAAAGATCGTCGAGTTTGCAGTAGTCGACAACCCGGCCATCTACAACGCCATCATGGGAACCCCTTGGATCAACTCCATGAAGGCAGTACCATGCACATATCACCTCGGTATCAAGTTTCCGACTCCGACCAGAACCGCAGCCATCTGGGGTAGTCAGAAAAAATCACGACTCTGTTACCTAGCCGAATTCAAACTGCGGAAAGATCGGAACGCCCCTGCGGCCAACCCAAAACGAGCAAAGGAATCACACAACATTCCCGAGGGCTCGAAGAAAGATGATCCAGAATCATCCGAACAGGCAACGATTCAAGACAGCGACAAAGCCTCTGAGTCCAACGCCATAAAAGCAGACAGCTCGACCCCCGCACAAACCGCCGATCCAACCAGCACGATCGGAACGGCAACGCACGGGGAGTAAAAACGTTTGCGACAACTATCAGAACTACGAGATGGCTTGATCCTCGAAAGAGGTACGTAGGCAGCTCGTCGAAACCCGGCGAGTTCAGCTATCCCTCTCACCAAAAAGGGGGGGGGGGGGCTGGGTGCGTATACTCCTATACTCCCACAAAAACGCGAAAAATCTGCACATGTACTCGAACTTTTCGAAATTTTTAATAAAATTCTTTCTATCTTTTATGCTCACTTAAACGCATCAACGCTTCGGAAAAACGAAAATCATATCTTCAAAAGAAACGCGAGACGTCGCAACTTCTTAAAAAGATAACAAAACTCGTATCATCCGCAAAAGACAGTCCACCTGCGACTTAAAAATAACTCACGCCCGTCGATTGGCCCCGACGGACGCGCACAAGAAACGTTTCACTCAATACAAACTCGTAGTCAGACCTACAAGGTCCTCTTACATCCGACAAGGATATCATAGCGCGCTATACAAGAAACCCAAAATTTTGGTTTAGCGTCTCGGATAAACTCCGAAGATAGCTCGATTCTTTTAACACAAGTCATATAAGCCGGCGACTAGTCGCAGACTTTAAACGAAAAGATTCAGAAAGAAATCACTAATAGGCAAAACGAAAGCCTATCAGTCATCGCACAGCCTTAAAGCTGAGAGTAAGCCTAGGTCTTGCCATAAACCCAGTCTTGCTGGATCTTGACATCTCACAGACATAGTATCGTATACGAGATCCCAAAACATGTCTCTTATCGCTTACACCTAAAACACTCGCTAAAAAGTAGCATACGGACCAAGCGACAAAAAAAAGAGTTAGGATACGAAGTGACTACTCGCATCCTTCCCTCTACACTTGACGAAAGTATAAATCAAAACAAAAGACGAAATCTCGCAAATTTTCATATTCATAAAGTCCGCAAAAGCGGCAGGATTCAAAGCCACCAACGGCCAGTCCCAAAACATAAGAATGCAACCTCCAACGGTCGCAGAATAAAACTCCTAAAAACGGCCGCACACGGCCAAAAAATACGATTCACAAAAGGAAGTCAACATTGAGAAATCCGGATGCGGAAATCCCAAACGAACTAGCAGGCTGGTCCACTTCCTCATTCACGCCTTGAGCATTCCCACCACCCTCGGCGTTCTCATCGGCTCCGGCCTCCACCGTATCCTCGGAAACCTCGATAGGTTCCCAGAGTCTCCGGACTCTTTCTTCTACCGGAGGAACCAAGGACTCAGCATGAGCACACTCGGCCATGAAATCCTTCATCTCAGCAATCTCGGAATCGAAAGAGAAATCCGGGTTCTGAGACTTGTAAAGGTTTACGACCGAACCCCGGCACTCGCGGAAATCACCAACAAACTCCTGAGCGTCTTTAAAACATTGAAACTCAGCAGCAAACGATTCCGCCCGTCTCGCCACCTCAGCTGCGACCATCCTTCTTCCTCTCCTTTCCGCCCGAACGAGAGCTCGAGCATGAAGCTCAGCTTGCTTCGCATTCTGCGCCTTTACCTCTTTTCGGAACCGGAAAAGCTCTCGCTCCGCTTCTGTGGTCTTGAAGTTAGCAATCCTGGATTTGCGGAAACTCGTGTCAAGCGCCTCGCTAAACACTCTTAGTCCCTGCATAAACTCAAGATCATCAAGCATGCTTATATACAGATTCGAACGTAAGGTTAAGAAGTTCGAAGGGCCAAACCTCGTTGACACGTTGGGAGCCCTCAGCAAAAACCCGTTGTTTCTCCTCATCCTCCAGCGACTCATCAGTAACAAACTCCGGAGGAAGGCCATCAAAGAAGTTGTTGGGTGGAAAATCGCTGGCTCCGCCTTTTTCCGTTGGAGCAAAACTAGGGTTTTCTCCCAACGGTGAAGGATCTTCCGAGCCTTCCCCATCATCGATTTCCTTCCCCTTACGAGATCTCTGTCTACGCCTCCGAGTAGGAGCTTCGATGACCGGTTCGACATCATACGACGGGACAGGATCTCGGGACCGATAAAGTCTAACCGCGTCTCGAATCCGTTCGAGGGTGAAGGACTTCCAGAAAAACGGCCTTTGACGAAGAAGATCTCTCTTGACAAAGAGATCACCATGCAAATGCGCGATAGGGTTGTTCCCTACAAAGCGAAACTTTTTCAATAAAACTCGCACTTCCGAAATGGTGAAATAGACAACAGGTTTTTCATCGTATTACCTCGGTTGAAGTTCCATGCTTGCGGAAATAGATGGAGGCAGCTCTCCTCGACAGACTCACCATCTATTTGGATGAAGAAGAAACGCTCCTGCCACGATTTGGGATTCGAAGTAGTCCCCTGAATCACGGCCATATCCTTCTTAGGCAGCATGGAGTAGTAACCGTCGCTCCCCGTCGGCTGAGTGCCCCAAAGACCTTCGAAATCATCGGGACCAAGATCAATCCCGAGTTCATAGCTAGCGATCAGTACGCCAAGCCAACTCTCCAAGGCAGGAACGCTGAGCTGGCTGATCGAAAGTTCGAAGCGGTGAAGCGCACGAACAATGGCACCAGGGATCGGGAACCACATACGGCAGTACGGAAAGAAAGCCTCGTAACATGTAAAGAAAACTTGCGGAGGATTCCTTGCACTCTCCTTACCAACGGGAATCCGGAATTTAACTCCTTCAGGAACCTGGTAAAAATCTCGAAGAACCTTGAGATATTTACGAGAAACCAAGCTCGGCGTAAAAGGAGCACCAGGCTGCCTCAGAGGTCTCCTCGGAACAGGGATCTCTGGCGTAATACGCATTCTTCGTTTCCTCCTCGACCAACTCCTCCTGCTTCACCGTCACATGGGCAGGAGAGTCATCCGAGGATGAATGGGAAGAAGAGTTTCTCTTTGAGGATCTTGAAGACATTGTTCTTAAAGAGAGAGAAAGGATTCTTGAGAGAGAGAGAGTAAATTTCTTATGATGAAGTAAGAATGAGATTTCTTACTCCATCCTTATAAAGGAGGTAAAATCACTATATACCCCGACTTTCGGCAAACGATTACGTCTTTACACCTTCCCATACGGCTGTACCGCAAGCTAGGATCCGACAGGCACTACGGTTCCTAGCTAGCTGGGGGGCTAACTGTTGGGGTCAAAATCGGTCAATGACGAAATCGTTACCCGAAAGTCCTCGAAAGAAAAGCCAAGCGACGATCAAAGCCAAGAAACGGGTCGTCGCTCGATAAAACTCACGGGAAGGCTCGTCCACTCCCATCTGGCGCCAGCGGCAAGGGTCCTGGCGCCCATCCGTGCAATCATCTCATTATTTCGGGCAATGGCGGCATCTTGGTCCCTTGAAACCCATGTCTGGATCGTCCGAGATCTACAATGAGTCTTCCGTAAAGCCTTTCCGATTGTTTAAAAGATTCGTCTTTTAACACATCTAAAGCTCGAAGCCTCGTTGCTCACATCCTTGAAGACGGAAAGTCTACAAATCCAAGTCCATCTCAAAATCCCGATACTCGAGGAGTCTCGTTGGATTAGAAACGATTATCTCGAAATCTACGGCTAAATATCTTCCCAAACTCAAAGATTTCCCACAAACGACTAACGGGGAAAGATCGAACAACGAAAAACCCACAGACGGCAAGATGGCCTGGCGCCGGCGGCACCCCGGCCTGGCGCCGGCGGCAAACCGGCCTGGCGCCGGCGGCACCCCGGCCTGGCGCCGGCGGAACGCGGGACGCGGGCCGGCCTGGCGTCGGCGGCACTCGTCACGCGGGCCGGCCTGGCGCCGGCGGCACCCCGGCCTGGCGCCGGCAGCACGCGGGACGCGGACCGGCCTGGCGTCGGCGGCACCCCGGCCTGGCGCCGGCGGCACCCGTCACGCGGGTCGGCCTGGCGTCGGCCCACGGCCCTCGTCCTGGTCTCGGTCCTATCATGCCCGGTCCGATCCCATCTTAGCTTGTTCGGATCAATCTACGCAAGTTTGGTACGATCACGGTTATTCTAGAACACCAATATCTCGACTATACAAGGAATTGGGGTTCCTTCGGAAACACTGAAACCTTCAAAGACCGTTCTTTCGAAAAACTGTAAAAAAGCCTAAACGGCCCAACGTGGCCAAAACGGCCCACTTACGATTTTCCGAAAAAGAAGGATAACTATGACGGTTTATCTTTATCCTCACATAAGAGATAAATGTCAAGTTTCCAGAAGATAAATGTCAAGTTTCCAGAGGATAAATGTCAAGTTTTCCGAAGATAAATGTCAAGTTTCCCGATAAACACGAAGATGGACGAAAATGGAAAAAGCCCGATTCAGCCCGCGAGAAGATAGACCGTCTTAAGAGGAGTATATAATGAGAGCTTTGAGCAAGAAGCAAACCAGATCACAAAAAAACTTCCAAAGCACTTAGCACTTAGAGCGTTTTAGCTTTCCTTTTCTGTTTTCATTAGCGAGCTGCGACTCAACTAGGTTAGATCTAGGCGGCCGGACTAGCGGACCTTTCGACAGCTCTCGTAGCTTACTTCTTATCTGTTGTTCACGCTCAAAACGGAATTCAGAAATAAGATCTTTTTCCGCTCTACTTTACGATTTTTATTTCTCAACTTAAACTCTCATTGATTGTTTCGTGTGCGGCCCAGCAGATATCCGGGACCTTCAAGGAAGATCGGGTTAACTCGGTTTTCCTCCACAAATCTTTATCTGAAATTGACGGTGCGAATTTCGGTTCCCACATATGCCCGGAAGGTGTTCTATGAAATGTCTGAACCAACTCATCTATGCTTTTAGCTTGCTTGCCTAAGGGATTAGTTGTCAAAGAAGCTAAGATTGCTATTAGACTCATCCTCTCTGTTTGCTTTGATCATTACAGCCAAAGGGATTTGGTGTACTTGGGTGATCATTGCAAAAGAGCATTCATCTAGGGATAGAGCTTGCTTAGTTTTGTTGTCTAGGCATAAGGAATTAGATTGATTGAAAAGTTGGCATCTTGGATTGAACCTTGATCACCCAAAGTCAGTTCCCTTGTCCCAAGAACCCCCTTGCCTCATTGAGAAAGAAAGTTCAATCTTTTATTGCATTTTTAATATTGTCTTAGTTTAATAATCATCCTCTCATCTTGATTGCACTTAGATTAAGCATGAACTTGCATTCCCTATGCATTAGAATCTCTTAGAATTGGATTGACATCTTGTATACTACATCATTCAGTGCGATGCCTCTGAAGAAAGTGCAAAGCAGTTGCACCTTGTTGAATCCATGGTGTGGACAATCTCGCTGGTAAGACTTGAATCTGATCCAGGTATCCTTGAATGACTCTCTAGGCTCCAGGTTAAATGTAACAATTTCCCTCCTTAAGTCTTCAGCGCGGGCATCATCAAAGAAGTTACGCAAGAATGCGTTTTTTATGTCGCTCCAGGATGTAAGAGATCCTGGTGGTAGCTGCTTAAGCCACTGTAAAGCTTCTCCAGATAAAGAGTGTTTGAAGAGCTTACAGAGAAAGTAGTGTTCAAGCAGCTTCTCCTACAGGTTGAACAGCTCCTGTAGGTGCAGTTTCTGGCTCAGGGATTACTTCATTCTGAGCATTGAGTTTCTGACCTGCTTCATTACGAAGGTGACCTTCTTGGTCACGCAAGTCTCCATTCTCATCTCGTATGAGAATAATAGGCGCAACCATGACTCGCGGAACAGTATCGATCGATATACAGATAGATGTATCGATCGATGTCGGATGAAATGAGTCGGTCGACGGTGAAGTAGTGTCGGTCGACGGGAAGGTGCGAGTATCGGTCGACGAAGACGGTGTCTCGGTCGGCAGGGGTGCGTCGGTATCGGTCGACAGACAGTTGTTGATGTCGATCGATGCAGAACGGATTTTTTTGCGGATTGAACGTTCCAAGCTAGCAGGGTCTCCTGAGAACAAAAGTTGAGATTCCTTGTTGCTTCTGGTACTGCTGGGCATGTACCTGAAAAGACAAGAAAAAAAAATTTGTGTCAGAAAACAAATTAAAGTAAAAATAACTTAGACCTAATCACATTAGATCCTATTGTATCAAAGCTCCCCGGCAACGGCGCCAAATTTGATATCACTCAAATTACCCTAAGGAGTGACTTTACTCTCTCAAATAGGAGGTTCAGTTGTAGTACTTAGGGATCGAATCCACAGAGAGCTAGTGTACAAATAAGATGCAATCTTAGTGACTATGCTAGGTTGAAAATGGTTTAAAGTAAATTGCTGGTTTGCTAAGTAATGGTAAGATTACTCAGTTGAAAAGATTTGGTTTTAAAGCAATAAAGAAAAGTAGTTAGATTCAGGGTAGGTATTCAGGATTATAAATACTATAAATGGTAACAAGTTGCTTGCATGATATGTCAGAGCTCAACACTATTAAATGAATCCATCAGCTCTCGCATTATTTAGACCATCTATTACTTAGATGCTAAATGGTGTTGCGGTCGGCTACTCTGCCGATAGTATCGGTCGATGTTTCGATAGGAATATCGACCGATACACCTCTAGCTACGTCATTCGATTACTCTATAGGAGTATCGATCGATACGGCTCTAAGCAAGCTTTATGCGCAAGTTGATACAATGCTCACCATGATCTTAGATCAGCTTTCGCATATCTCAAGACGGTGATAGCATGTTTAGGATGTTATCAGGAGTTGCATGTAATGAACAATGCAATCCAAGTTCATGTTCTAGGTAGCTAAGCTAGAAAAGCATTAGTGAACAATCCTAACAATAAATATCACAACTATAGCAGATATAGGCTGGGGCTAATCCCTCATATCCTTTTTAAACCCTAAATCTAACAAATGAATCTACTCAGACATGGCTAAGTAGTTCATAGCAACAAGGTAATAATAGGAATTCATAGATCTATTAGAGGGTAAACACTTAGGTCCCAATCACAAATCTCTTTGGATCTCTCCTCTAGATCTAGAATCCTATAACCTTTGTTAAGAAGAACAAATAAAGAACTGAATAGAACTTTATTGAGAACTTGCGAAGTAATGAAACCAGTAAAAGAAATGGGTAGAAGAAGATGGAGGTAGAACCCTCTAAAAACTTATAAAGACTTAAAACTATTAAAAACTTGTTTTTCTGCCAAAACACTTAGGCACATATAAATATGAGTTCATTAGGTTAAAATACTCGTCAGGGGAAATCTTGTAAAATGTGATGTCTTGGGCTTCAAGTTCGACCAGGTCAAACTTGTTTTTCTGCCGCCTCAGTATCGATCGATAGTACAGGGTGTACATCGATCGATTATGATCTCGATGTATCGTCCTTCGGCTAATGTGTGTCGATCGATTGCACAGAGTGTGCATCGATCGATGTGTAACTTTTGGTGTCGACCTCTGGTCTTGATCACGAGTGAACTCTTCTTTAAGCTCCAAAAAGGCACCTAAAACATCACTTTTCTCCAAAATGCTTCTGAACCTGAAAACATACCTAATAGATTCCAAAACATAGATAATAGTAGTAAAAACACTCATATACCATGGGTAAAAACGGGTAAAATCCATGGTATATCAAACCGACAAGAGGGAACCAAACAGAGCAGCCATCCTCGTTAGACGAGCGCGGAAGTCATCGCTCGAGACAACGACCTCGGACTCTTCTCGTTTTTGAATTTCGCGCTGGAGACGATGAACTTCGGAGACCTTCTTCTTTTTCTCTTTCTCCAACTTGAACAAATCACTCGCCGACTTCCCAAGATCCCGCTCCAGATCGCTGACCTCAGCGTCCAATCGAGAAACCTCACCAGTATGAGCTTCCTCGATGGACTTCAACGCATCCTCCGACCTCTTCTTTGCTTCCCGTAACTCGGCTAGGTCCTTAGTCAAGCGTTCTATCTCTGAGCTGCAGTCGCTGAGCATCCCGTCAACCAGAGACAGAAACTGCATACAAAAAAAAAAAGTGAGGAGAAAAATCATTAGAAAAGACGAGAGACTGTGTTCTATGCCGAATGTTCAAGAAAAACCTTGGTTTGATGGTGTGTGAAAAACCCTGAAGGTTCCCCTTCCGCGCCTTTGGTGCACCTCCTCTTCTTGGCAGCCTCAGTCGCGGCACTGCCCCTCTTGCGACTTTTGAGCAGGGGAGGGGCACCAGCCGCGGGAAGCCCTAGAACGATCTCCTTCCTGTCCAAAGGTGGAGGCATCAGCACCGTCGCCTTTTCTTCTTTTGGAACCAGGGCCGGAGTGGTAGAAGAACCGGAAGGTTGAACTAGGACCTCCGGCACCATCGCAAGAGTCGTGTCCGCCCCAACAACGGGCGCGGCATGGTCGGGAGATTTCTTTCCTTCAGCCGAGGACGACATTGCGGAAGAAGAAGGGACAGCCGGCGACTCGGCATGGTTCCGAGTCGCTTCTTTCTCGGCACTGCGTCTGGACAGTCTCTCTTTGAAAGAAAGAAACCCGGCGACGAAGGTTGTGGTGGCTTCATGCATGGCAGGAGTCGGAAGTGCTGAGTTGGCCTCACCCATCTCAACGTCGGAGTTCTTCTTTTCGCTTGGGGAGGAAGGCATTCTTGATAAGTAGTTTGAAGAGAGAAGAATGTGAGAGAGAGATGTGTGAAGAATCAGGAATGGTGAGTTGCTACTTATAAAGATGTGGGGGTGACGTGGATTTCCGCAATAAATATTCTTAACCAAAGATTTTGATTTTTAATTTACATCATTCGCCCGCAAAATTGTCTCCGAGTCTTACGGGCTGGGGAGCTAACTGATGGGATCAAAAACGATTATCTCGAAATTGGAGGCTAAGATTATTTCATATTCACGGATTCTCCGCAAAACATTCACTGAAGGAAAAATCGGAAGTGGACGAACGAGCAAATCCCGTACAAAGCCACTCGCCGGCGAGCTCGACCCCGACATGGGTGTACTCGCCCGGCGAGTATGACCGTCATGGGGGTCAGCTCGCCGGCGAGCTCAACCCTGGTACAGGTGTACTCGCCGGGCGAGCTCGACCAGCACGCGGGTCAGCTCGCCGGCAAGCTCAGCCTCAGCATGGGCGTACTCGCCCGGCGAGTGTGACCGTCATACAGGTCAGCTCGCCGGCGAGCTCAACCCCGGCACGGGTGTACTCGTCGGGCGAGCTCGACCAGCACGCGGGTCAGCTCGCCGGCGAGCTCAACCCAGGCGTGGGTGTACTCGCCCGGCAAGCTCGACCAGCACGCGGGTCAGCTCGCCGGCGAGCTCAACCCAGCGTGGGTGTGCATGCCCGGCGAGCCCAGCCCCAGCATGGGCGTACTCGCCGGGCGAGCTCGACCAGCACGCGGGTCAGCTCACCGGCGAGCTCAACCCCGACATGGGTGTGCTCGCCCGGCAAGCTCGACCAGCACGCAGGTCAGCTCGCCGGCAAGCTCAACCCCAGCGCGGTTGTGCTCTCCCGGCGAGCCCAGCCCCAGCATGGGCGTACTCGCCGGGCGAGCTCGACCAGCACGCGGGTCAGCTCGCCGGCGAGCTCAACCCCGGCATGGGTGTGCTCGCCCGGCAAGCTCGACCAGCACGCGGGTCAGATCGCCGGAGAGCTCAGCCCCAGCATGGTCGTACTCGCCCGGTGAGTATGGCCGTCATACGGGTCAGCTCGCCGGCGAGCTCAACCCCGGCACGGGTGTATTCGCCGGGCGAGCTCGACCAGCACGCGGGTCAGCTCGCCGGCAAGCTCAACCCCGGCATGGGTGTGCTCGCCCGGCGAGCTCGACCAGCACGCGGGTCAGCTCGTCGGCGAGCTCAGCGCCAGCACGGGTGTACTCGCCGGGCGAGCTCGACCAGCACGCGGGTCAGCTCACCGGCGAGCTCAGCCCCAGCATGGGTATACTCGCCGGGCGAGCTCGACCAGCACGCGGGTCGGCTTGACCGACGAGCTGACCTAGGTCCCGGCCTGTCCGACTTACTTCAACTCCAGTACCTTCCTTATAGATGTAGGGTCCGACCTTCGGGACCACATACTTCTCGCTTTGTTTCGATTAAAGTTATTCTCGAAGTTTTACGACTAAAACCGAGAAAATCATATAAACGCCCAAAGGCCTAAAAACGGTCCGCAAGGATCAAAACTTGTCTAGAGGCCCACCTACGATATCAGAGGGGATCCAAGCCCATAGGAATTATGATGGCTTATCCTAACTCTCGGAAGTAGGATAAATGTTAGGTTTCCGAAGATAAATGTCAGGATTCAAGGATAATTACGAAGATCGACGGGAAATGGAATATTCCCAAAAGAGATAAACTTGGGCCCGGAGGCAAAGGAATAAACGGGCCACCGACCTAAAGCAACTATATAAGGAGAGCTGGGGCGGAAGAAAAAGGGATCTGAGATTGAAGACTTAGAGAACTCCTGCTAGCTTAGAGAACGTAGGACTTAGGTGGTTAGACTAGCACAGCAAGGCTTAGAACGTCTTGGCCGCCTCCTGTTCTGTTGTTCCGATAGTTAGCATATCTCTACTCCTCTCGGAGAAATCTTGTAGTCATACTATTCAATTAATAAAACGCCTCTGAGCGACTATCTATTTTCGTCTTTCTGTCTATCTTCTTGTTGTTCTAAAGTGATTACGCAGAGAATTCTGACCTTCAAGGAAGATTGGGTTCACTTGGTTTTACTCCATATTTATTCAACTAAAACTCGACGGTGTGAATTTAGGTTCCCACAGCCTCGATTATGATCATAATGGAAAATCCCAGAAAAAGTTATGAAAGGTTCGATCGACGAAAAGATTCCGATCCGTAGTATAGAACGACCATGGTTAGCTTGAACACCAGTTGTCCTGACTATACGAGGGATTAGGAGCCATTCAAGGAGCCAACATCATGTCGAGGGTTATTTCTTAGAAAAAAAACCGTAAAAACGTCTGAGGTCCAAAAACGGCCCAGAAGTGTCTGGAACGCGACCAAACGGCCCACTTACAATTTTAAAATAGGATTTGGCCCAAGATGGGTATGACGGTCTATTTTTATTTCAGGAAAAGATATATGTCAAGTTTCCCGAAGATAAACGTCAAGTTTCCTGTTAGACACGAAGATCGACGAAAAATGGAAAAAGCCCCCTTGCAACGAATTCGGCCCAAGGGTAGAAGAGGAAGAGCGCAGACCAACCTTGAAGGAGTATATAAGGAGAGCTTGAGGCGAGGAGCAGCCAGGGAACTCTTCAGAGCAAACATAGCACTTAGAGAAATTTAGGTATTTTTTCCCTTTTTACTATCGAGCTGTAACTCAACTAGGTTAGAACTTAGGTGGCTAGACTAGCGAACTTGCCGACAGCCCTCGTCGCCAAGGCTCTCACCTGTTGTTCACGCTCAAACGCGGATTCGAAAATAAGATGTTTTTTGCTCTCCTTTTGTTCTTACAATTTACTACTCCGTTATTTTCGTCATATTGATTGTGTTGTGCGTGGCCCAGCAGATAAACGGAACCTTCAGAGGAAGCTAGGTTTACTTGGCTTTCCTCTGATTAACAAAAACTCGACGGTGTGAATTTCGGTTCCCACAGTTTGGCGCTAGAAGGAGGGGGGTACGGATCTATCTTTCTCGCAACCACATACGCTCGATCAGCTATGACTACCAACATCGACGGACATCAGCACTTGCACGACGATAATCCCGTGGATAAAACTCCGACTGGACACACATCGACAGTCACTGCAGATGCAAACACAGCGATGCTTAGCCAGATGAAGGAGATGTTCGCATCCTCCCAAAAAAGGTCGGACGAACAAGAAAAGCTCATAGGTTCACTCTCCAAACAGGTGGAAACCTTAACGGCGAGAACCAAGAGCAGAACTGCTCGTGGAGCCGTCAGGCCCCACAGCGGCCGAAGGCTCGATTTCGAGACTCCAGGAAATGGTGCTGCCAGCACTGGAAAGGGTTTGTCGGAAAAGAATCCCGAAGAAACAGCCCCACGCGCACAGCCGACCTCAGATAATCTTCCACCTCCCGTGAGGGACAATGATGAGGACAACATCGAGCGAATTAACCTGGATATCAGCGACCTGTCTGATCACTAAAACGAAGACGTTGACGTGCACCCAAGGAAGACGCGAAGTTAGTCCTCCCAGCAGGACGCGTCGTTTGAGAGACTCATGACAGAGGAAGAATAAAACCTTTACTGGGTCGAGCAGGAGGAACTGGCTGAAAACCAGGCACGGATCCACCGCAGCAAACACCGAAAATCTCGGAAAACAGTTGCGGGCGATAACGAGATCATGGATCTCCGCGAGTACATCGCAAAAACCGCAGCAGAGGTCAAACCGGTGAAGTCGCAAATCCATCACGCGACAAGTGCTGCTCCCGAGATCGACAGACTTCTCGAGGAGGCACGGAAGACTCCGTTTACTGCTCGGATTAAAGAAACAAACATCTCAGATCCTGGGAAGATAAAAACTCCTGTTTACGATGGCAGCACTGACCCGACGGCCCATCTGCAATCTTTCCAGATCGCCATGGGAAGTTGTAAATTGAGGGAACGCGAACGAGACGCTGGCTACTGCCTCCTCTTCGTCGAAAACCTCAAGGGAGCCGCGCTCGAATGGTTTTCTCGCGTAAAGAGAAATTCCATTGGAAGTTTCCGCCACTCGCATCGGAGTTCCTCAAGCAGTACTCCATGTCTATGGACAGAGAGACCTTCGACGTCGACCTATGGAGCCTGTCTCAAAAGGAGGACGAATCACTCAGCGATTTCATGAAAAGACTCAAGCTAGTGATGGCAAGAGTCACGGAAATCAGCGACAAGGTGGCAGTCGACGCCCTGAGAAAAACCCTATGGTTTAGATCGAAGTTCCGACAATGGATATCTCTCGAAAAATCGCGGACAATCCAGGACGCCCTCCATAAAGCAATGGACTTTATCATAATGGAAGAAGAGATGAAATTCCTCTCGCAGAAGGGGAAGATATCCAAGGCGAGCATAAATATGCCATTAACTCAGAACAAGGCAAGACCTCCGGGAACACCTGGACCAGGAACCAGTTCAAGGATAACTACTACTGCGAATTCCATCAGACAAGAGGCCACTCAACGGCAAACTGAAATGATCATCAGTGGATCGCAGTTCTAACACGACTCGGTTTCATCGATCAAAGCTTATCAACGAAAGGCCGAAATAAGCTCTAGCTGGCCAAACGAGTCGCTGAGCGACGATGTCCCCAACGACACGTTCATTTTTGAGGAGCAAGAAACCGTCGGGATCGATAAACCTCATTGCGACCCGTTGGTGATCGATCTGATAATCCGGGACCTCGAAGTAGGAAGGATCCTTGTCGATACAGGAAGTACAGTCAATGTCATCATCCACGACACGCTCCGAAGAATGAACATATAAATCGGAGAAGTCGTCCCTGAACCAAAACCTCTGACCGGTATCTCGGGCACCACGTCTATGACCCTCGGATCGATCAAACTCCTGGTCATGGCCAAGGAAGTCACGAAAATCGTCGATTTTGCAGTAGTCGATAACCCGGCCATCTACAATGTAATTATGGGATCTCCTTGGATCAACGCCATGAAAGCAGTACCATTGATGAAAGGACTTTTCAAGGGTCCAATCAAATGTTGTAGTATACAAGATGACAATCCAATTCTAAGTGATTCTAAGGCAAAGGGAATGCAAATCTATGCTTAATCTAAGTGCAACCATTGAGTGAAGATGATTATGAACTAAGACAATAAAAAAATGCCATAAAAGATGAAACTTTCTTTCAATATGAGGAGATGAGACCCATGGGTATAGGGACTTGATCTTAAGTGATTACGGTTCAATCCAAGATGCCAACTTTTCAATCAATCTAATTCCTTATCCCTAGACACTATGCTTGAACAAACTCTATCCCTAGATGAATGCTCTTTTGCAATGATCACCCAAGTACATCAAATCCCTTTGACTGTAATGATCAAAGCAAACAATAAAAATAAGTGTAATAGCAATCCTAGCTTCTTTAACAACTAATCCCTTAAGTAAAGCAAGCTAAAAGCATAGATGAGTTGGTTAAGGCATTTCATAGAACACCTTCCGGGCATTAAATGCCTATAGCTCTATTTTTGAGAGGCCAACTCAAATATAGCATTAAGAAAACCAAATCATGCAAGGAAAGGATATATCTAACACTAAGCACATTGGATCTACACTTAATCACTTTCAATCACCCTAACCCATGAATCTTAAATGGATCTACTCACTAATCCGCATGCTTACTCTTAAACCCATGAGAGATTCAAGCTTAAACATGTAGAGAAAGAAAGGAGATGAAATCAAACACTCAAGAACACAAAGATGAGATGAGATTATGATTTAAAGATAAAGCTTTTTACTCAAAGGTTTGTGTTCTTAGAGAGAAAATAACATAATCCAACTTAAGGGCTAACAAGAGTATTTATACTAGGCTTAAAAAACCTAGGAACATCATTAATAATTACTAAAAAGTCCTTGGAGTTAATTAGGCTTCAACCAATAGGAGAAGAGCTTGATTTTTGGTCTGGGGTCGACCAAGTGACCCAACCCGGTCCTTCTCACCCGGTCCAGCCTCGTCCTGGTCGTCCCTCGTCCCGACTGGGTTCAGCATCCCGGCTTGTCCTTCCCGATCTGGATCAGTCTTGTCCCGTCTGTCTTCCGACCGGGTGTGTGTACCCGGTCCAACCATCCCGGTCCTGCCTTGTCCATCTCGACCTTCTCCCGACCGGGTTCATCATCCCGGCCTGTCCTTCCCGGTCTGGATCATGCCTTGGATGCGCCTCATCTCCCGACCGGGTTCCTCTAACCGGTCCAACCATCCCATCCGGCCTCTCCTCGACATCTCCCGACCGGGTTATCTTACCCGGCCGAGTCTCGCCGGTCCATCTCGTCCATCTCGTGAATTTACTTCTCTTTTCATGGCCAAACTTGATTCTTCACTTCTTTTTGGGTCATAAGAATCCCAAACACCTCAAATCACACCAAAGCATACTCCAACACCTGATAAGGACAAATGAATGCAAAATGGACCTAAAGATGCCTAATGCCTAACTTATATGATCAAAATGCACGAGATATGGATGCTAAAAACATGTAAATTTGCAAGATATCAACTCCCCCACACTAGACCTTTAATTTTCCTCAAGTAATCTTTTCAAAACACAAGGAGGAGAGACATAGAGATGGAAGCAAAGCCAAAAGAAACACTCATAGCACTCAACTTGACATCCTTAAGAAACATAGCAAATAGCATGAGCAAAAGTCTCTTATTACGCTCTAGCTTCACAAGGCCTATCAATTACTCTTATGCCTCTACACAAGATGCAATGCTTATCAACCAACAAGTTATCTTAACAAGCCCTCACATTGATTCACACACACACACAAAAGGTGAAGTCTCACAAATGGGCACATGATCTCAATCATTTGGCTAGGTAATCAAATGGTCTAATATGGATGAAAATGAGGGTTCAATGCATCTTTTTAAGGTGGCTATCACTCAAGAATCAAGGAGATTGAACATTATGCAAAATTTATCTAAGACTATGAGCAATTCATGCATACATGGATCCATCCTCATCATTCTACCCAATTCCTAGTGAATGCAGGATCTACACCCCTTTTATTTATCCCATAACCCATAATGAAAAAAAATACTCACATCACTCACCCAATGAACAACTTTCTTTCTTCAAGATTCAACATCTAAGGACCCTTTTTCACAATTCACATTTCTAAGCTCTAACACTTTTCGTTTTCCCTTCCCCACTATCTTATTGAATCTTTCTTTTTCTTTTTCTTGTTTTTTTCTTTTGTTTTTTTTTTCTTTTATGTAGGGGGAAGGTCTCAAACATCAACCAAGAGCTTCTTAACTTTCTAATCTAGGTCCCTAGGGCTTTTCTTTCTCAATACATTCTTTTGCTCATCAATCTCAACATTGTCACATCCCAAACCCAAGATATAAACCTTTAAGAAACAAATACCCCACTCACCAATCCTAGAAACTAGCTCAAATGAGGACCCTATGCTAGCAAGAGATGAGAACAAATCCATGTCGCTCCCAATACTCTCAAGATTTTGCACATGACAAGCTATCAGAAGAAGCCTCACTCATGCAAATCAATGTAGGCTTCAAATAATGGCTAGGGTTCAAGGGTATGGAAGTGCCACTTGGGTTAATAAATAGTGATATAATGGGGAAAGATAACCCAAATGTGTATGAGATCCATGATCAAGTATGCAAATGCCCATATGCAAGAGAAATTAAGTTCATTCAAGTCTAAGTTCAGGTTGGAGCTGGTTTCAAGAACAATGCCAATATCAAGCAAGTTTCAAGAAGAGTTTTCAAGGCTCAAAGCATGCAAGCCTTTCAAAAGATGCTCAAGCTACTTGATATGTTTAACTAGGGTGTCAAATTCGGTGCAAACAAGTGTTCTTTACAAGGCAATGCTCCATGTGCAAGTGAATGCAACCTATATGCTCTAGACTCAATCTTAAGGATGCAAGTGATGCAATCTACATGATTCAAAAATTTAATTTTTTTTTTGGTTTTTCTATGCATATATGAATGTACAATGCAATGCATGAGACTCTCAAACACAAAGCAAACATGATAAATACTTGGTACCTCCCCCACACTTAAATCACACAGTCTCTGTGTGAGTAAGAGAGAAGGAGATACCCCAACAAGACAAAAGCAAATGTATATACAAGAAGGGTTGGAGTGATGCCTAAGAAGGAGGTTTGGGCGTGGTGTTTGGTGTTGGGGCTAGGAGATGGCTTGGTTCATAGCAACTAGAGGAGGCTGCTACATGTCAATCACCACCTTTCTTCACTCCTCTAGTGCTTGGCTTGACCTTAAAACCTCAACCACTTTTATTAAAAACTTAACGAAAAATTGAAATTGCAAAGCTATGTACAAGGATAACCATGGGACTTCATCCCAAGTGAGCTTGTTTTGAGTCACTAGCTTGACTACTTTGTCTCTTGAACTAGTGAGAAGGAGGATCTTTCCCACCTACAAGTGCGATGGTGAGGACCTGAGAGAGAAGCTCTTGAAGCTTGATTTGGTCATCTTGGAGCTGAGGAGTGATGATTGCTCTAGCACTTGAGGACTGTTTCTGACTCCCCCACATTACTGCGGTTTCGGTTGGAGTCGGAAATTTGATGCCGAGGTGATATGTGGAAGGTACTGCCTTCATGGAGTTGATCCAAGGGGTTCCCATGATTGCATTTTAGATGGCCGGGTTATCGACCACTGCGAACGCGACGATCTTTGTGACTTCCTTAGCCATGACCGGGAGCTTGATACGCCCGAGGGTCATGGAGGTGACGCCCGAAAACCCAGTCAAAGGTTTTGGCTCTGGGATGACTTCTCCTAGTGGGATGTTCATCCTATAGAGGGCGTCGCGGAAGATGACGTTGACCGTACTTCCTGTATCGACAAGGATGCGGCCAACTTCGAGATCTTGGATCACCAAGTCTATGACTAGAGGATCGTAATGAGGTTTGTCGATCCCGACAGTTTCTTGTTCCTCGAAAATGATCGCGTGGGTGGGAACATCGCTATCCGGAAGCCAGTTGGAACTTGTCTCGGCCCTTCGCCCGTAGGCTTTGATCGACGAGATCGAGTCTTGGTAGAACTGCGACCCTCCGATGATCATATGATCCCTCGCGGAGCCTTGCTCTTGGCCTTCGTCGTTAAGGTTTCCACCTGTTTTGCGAGAGAGGCCACGAGTTTTCCTTGTTCGTCCGCCTGTTTCTGAGCGGAAGCGAACATTTCTTTCATCTGGTCCAGTATCGTGGTGTCAGCGGTGACCGTTGATACGTTTCCAGCTGGAGTGTTGTTTGCGTTGGCATCGACGGGAGTTCTGTCGTGCGTTATGCGTGTTGTCAGTGTTGGTCGCCATATCAGACCGAGCGTGTGTGCTTGCGAGTGAGATAGATCCGTACCCCCCTCCTTCTAGCGCCAAACTGTGGGAACCGAAATTCGCACTGTCGATTTTAGTTGATTTGGAGGAAAGCTAAGTGAACCTAGCCTTCCCTGAAGGTCCCGGTTATCTGCTGGGCCACACACGACACAATCCATATGACGGAAAGATAAAGAAAAGAAATATGAAAATCGTAAAAAGATAGAGCAAAAGATCTTATTTCCGAATCCGCGTTTGAGCGTGAACAACAGGTAAGAGCCTCGGCTACAAGGGTTGTCGGCTAGTTCGCTAGTCTAGCAACCTAAGTTCTAACCTAGTTGAGTCGCAGCTCGCTAGTAAAAACGGAAAAAAGTGCCTAAGTTGCTCTAAGTGCTATGTTGCTCTCAAAAAGTTCTCCTTTTGCTCCTTGCCCCAAGCTCTCCTTATATACTCCTCTTAAGACGGTCTAATTCTCCTTTGGGCCGAATCTGTCGTGAATTGAGCTTCTTCCATTTTCGTCGGTCTTCATGCTTATCGGGAAACTTGACATTTATCTTCAAGAAATCTGACATTTATCTTCGGGAAACTTGACATTTATCTCTTTATTTAAAGATAAACATGGGCCGTCAAGTCCATTTCGACTTGATCACCCGCAAAGTCGTAAGTGGGCCGCTTGGTCGCGTTTGGGCCTTCCGGGGCCATTGCTTCGACCGTGGACGCTTTACGGTTTTGCGAGAAACTATCCTGCCATGGTACTTGTTTTACCGAAGGAACCCCAACTCCTAGTATAGTCTAGATGACTTGGTGTTTTCAGAATAACCGTGATCGCTTATACGATGAATCGAAGTCCATTCGTCAACCGAACTTTTGGTGGTCTTCCGACGCCTTCCCAATTTAGTTCAACAAGAGCAAAATGGGGTTCTCAGGTTTCATGTCTTTAAGGAGTTGAACGGTGAGTCATCGAGCAAAGATACAAAATATAGAGTTGGACTAGTTGTCGAGTCGGTTTTACGGGGAGAAGGTCGCACCTGTCGAGTAATCCGTATGCGGGCGCCCGTGACCAGGATGGACGAGCTGGCGCCCGTGACCAGGATGGATGAGCTGGCGCCCGGCACCTGGGACCAGCGCGGGTGAGCTGGCGCCCGGCGCCCGGGATCCGCACGGGCGAGCTGGCGCCCGGCACCCGGGGCCAGCACTGGCGAGCCGGCGCCCGGCGCCCGGGGCCAGCACGAGTGAGCCGGCACTCGGCGCCCGGGGCCAGCACGGGCGAGCTGGCACCCGGTGCCCGGGGCCAGCACGGGCGAGCCGGCGCCCGGGGCCAGCACGGGCGAGCCGGCACCCAGCACCCGGGGCCAGCCCGGGCGAGCCGGCGCCCGGCGCCTGGGGCCAGCACGGACGATCCGACGCTCGGCGCCCAGGGCCAGCACGGGCGAGCCGGCGCCTGGCTCCCAGGGCCAGCACGGGTGAGCCGGCGCCCGGCGCCCGGGGCCAGCACGGGCGACCCGGCGTCCGGCGCCCGTGGCCAGCACGGGCAAGCCGGCGCCAGCATGTGCGAGCCGGCGCCCGGGGTAAGCGCGGGTGAGCCGGCGCCCGGCGCCCGGGGCTAGGCCGTGGCCGCTCCTGCTGGTGTCCGGGACCACGATGTGATCATCCCCTCCGACGTTTCGTCGAGTAACTAGTTTTTCTTGGTTTTATTTGTCACTTGATCCCTTCCGAGGACTTTCGGGTGTTGATTGCGTCTTTGACCGATTTTGACCCCAACACACCTGAAATGCAAAGGGAAAAGAACAAGGAGAAGCAATAACACTATAAAATAAAAATGACTTAGTCTCAAGCAAATCACTAAATCCCAATGTCAAAATCAACTTAGAACTTGGCAACGGCGCCAATTTGATGAAAGGACTTTTCAAGGGTCCAATCAAATGTTGTAGTATACAAGATGTCAATCCAATTCTAAGTGATTCTAATGCAAATGAAATGCAAATCTATGCTTAATCTAAGTGCAACCATTGAGTGAAGATTATTATGAACTAAGACAGTAAAAAAATACAATAAAAGATGAAACTTTCTTTCAATATGAGGAGATGAGACCCATGGGTATAGGGACTTGATCTTAACTGATTAAGGTTCAATCCAAGATGCCAACTTTTCAATCAATCTAATTCATTATGCCTAGACACTATGCTTGAACAAACTCTATCCCTAGATGAATGCTCTTTTGCAATGATCACCCAAGTACAACAAATTCCTTTGACTGTAATGATCAAAGAAAACAATAAGAATGAGTCTAATAGCAATCCTAGCTTCTTTAACAACTAATCCCTTAGGTAAAGCAAGCTAAAAGCATAGATGAGTTCGTTAAGGCATTTCATAGAACACCTTCCGGGCATGAAATGCCTATAGCTCTATTTTTGAGAGGCCAACTCAAATATAGCATTAAGAAAACCAAATCATGAAAGGAAAGGATATATCTAACACTAAGCACCTTGGATCTACACTTAATCACTCTCAATCACCCTAACCCATGAATCTTAAATGGATCTACTCACTAACCCACATGCTTACTCTTAAACCCATGAAAGATTTAAGCTTAAACATGTAGAGAAAGAAAGGACATGAAATCAAACACTCAAGAACACAAAGATGAGATGAGATTATGATTCAAAGATAAAGCTTTTTACTCAAAGGTTTGTGTTCCTAGAGTGAAAATAACATAATCCCACTTAAGGGCTAACAAGAGTATTTATACTAGGCTTAGAAAACCTAGGAACATCATTAAAAATTACTAAAAAGTCCTTGGAGTCAATTAGGCTTCAACCAATAGGAGAAGAACTTGATTTTCAGTCTGGGGTTGACCAAGTGACCCAACCCGGTCCTTCTCACACGATCCAGCCTCGTCCTGGTCGTCCCTCATCCCGACCGGGTTCAGCATCCCGGCTTGTCCTTCCCGGTCCGGATCAGTCTTGTCCTGTCTGTCTTCCGACTGGGTGTGTGTACCCGGTCCAACCATCCCGGTCCTGCCTTGTTCATCTCGACCTTCTCCCGACCGGGTTCATCATCCCGGCCTGTCCTTCCCAGTCCGGATCATGCCTTGGACGTGCCTCATCTCCCGACCGGGTTCCTCTAGCCGGTCTAACCATCCAGGCCGGCCTCTCCTCGACATCTTCCGACCGGGTGAGCTTACCCGGCCGAGTCTCCCCGGTCCATCTCGTCCATCTCATGAATTTACTTCTCTTTTCATGGCCAAACTTGATTCTTCACTTTTTTTTGGGTCATAAGGCTCCCAAACACCTCAAATCACACCAAAGCATACTCCAACACTTGATAAGGACAAATGAATGCAAAATGGACCTAAATATGCCTAATGCCTAACTTATATGATCAAAATGCACGAGATATGAATGTTAAAAACATGTAAATTTGCAAGATATCAACCATCAACTTACCACCTTGGCATCAAGTTCGCAATCCAAACGGAATTGCAGTAATCTGGGGATGCAAGAAACAGTCAAGACTCTGCTTCCTAGCCGAGCATAAACTGCGACAAATTCGGAACACCCCCGTGGTCAGCCCAAAATGAGCAACGAAAGGCCAGAGCACTCTCGGGAACTCCGTAAAAGATGATCCAGAATCATCCGACCAGGCAACGGCTCCAGACGACGACAAATTCTCCGAGCCCATCGCCTTGCTAGCGGGCAACTAAACCCCGAAGCGGCCGTTGATTCAGCTGAAGCCTTAACGGTCGAAGCAATCAAAACGGCCCCATCCAGCGAGTAGAAACACCCGCAGCAACCAGCAGACCTACGAGATGGCTTGATCCTCGAAAGAGGTATGTAGGCAGCTCGTCAAAATTAGGCGAGTTCAGCTATCCCCCTCACCAAAAAAGGGGGGAGTGGGTACGTATACTCGTATACTGCCACAAAGTTCGAAATATCCGCACTTGTACTCGATATTTTTGAAACTTTTTCAATACAATTTTTCCGATCTCGCAACTTACTTCCAAAAGCAATAGTAATCCAAGATTGACCCGAATACAGCCTAAGTAAAATCAAAGGCTTTCTAAATTCATTCAAGCAGTCCTTGGACAAAATCAAAACTCTTGTACGCCCATATGGGCCGTACACGCAATCTAATTCGCAATCCAGCAAAACCACTAAATCAGACATCCTCTCTACACGAGGGTCGTAACAAAAATCATATCTTCAAGAAAGCGCGACATCGCGAATTTCTCTAAGATATTAAAAACCATATCATCCAACAAACAGTTCGTCTGAGACTATAAATAAACCTGTAGTCTGACCTTTAGTAATAAATAAGGTCCTCTTACATCTGACAGGGATACCATAGCGCGCTATACAAAAAAATCCAGAATTTTGGTTAGCACTCAAAACGTATAAGAATGGAGAAAGCTCGATTCTTACCACACAAGTCGTATAAGCCGGCGCCAAGTCGCGGACTTTAAATGTTAAGAATCAGGAAGAAATCACCAACAGGCAAAAACGAAAGCCGATTAGTCGTCGCTTAGTTAGAGCCGAGAGTAAACCTAGGTCTTGCCATAAACCCAGTCCTACTGGTCTCTTAACATCTCAAGGCATGATATCAAAATTGATACGAGATCTTAAGAATGGACCGCGGCCAACTCACGGTCTTGTTCCGCGACCTCGTTCTGAAAACGAAGGAGTTTCTTCTCAGACTGATCAGCCTTAAAGCAAGAAATGCTTGCCTCCCTGAAACTCGCGTCAAGCGCTGAGTTGAAAACTCGCATTCCCTACATGAATCAACGGCCGAACAATGTAGGAAGGAGTCGAAAGATAAAAAACTATATGAAGTCAGAAAACTGACCTCATTTATTATCCTTGAACCTTCAGCAACCAACCCCACCCTTGATGACTCGTCCATTGCCGGCGGGGCATCAAAACCAGGAGGGAGGTTGGCGAAGAAATCATCCGGAAGAGGGACTTCACTCGTACCACTCCCATCGCCTGGGACGAAGCCCGGGTTCCATCCGGGTAACGGAGGATCGTCTGAAGTAAAGTTACTATCTTCAAACGCGATTCCATTGTCCTTCTGAGGCCTGTCTCTTCCTCTCCGAACAGGAACAGTATCAGGAGCTGGTTCATTCATGTCCGACGCACTTGAAAGTTGCAATACGCCTTGTGATCGATGGAGTGCCAGCGCCCTCCGAATTCTTGTTGGGGTGAAAGAGGTCCAAAAGAACGGACCGTTGCGGAGAATGTCTCGCTTGGCCTGAAAATCTCTGGGATACATGTAGTGGAGATTGTTCACTGCAAAGCAAAAAAAGGGGCATTTAGATATCTCCGAGACATCTTTAAAAAATGAACATCCGACCGTGTTACCATGCTGGAAATTCCACTTGCTACGGAACAAGTGAAGGCAATTCTCCTCGATGGAGGCTCCGTCTATCCGGACGTAGAAAAAGCGCTGTTCCCACTCTTTGACATGAGAGGTCTGCCCCTGAATTATCGACATATAGTTCCGAGGGGCATGCGATACGAGTGGGGAATTAAGGTCTTTCGTGTCGACCATAGTCCCTCGAAGTGATCGGCATCAAGACTCATCCCATGTTCGTAACTTGTGGGAACCGGAATTCACACCATCGAGATTTGTTAATCGGAGGAAAGCCAAGCTAACATAGCCTTCCCTGGAGGTCCCGGTTATCTGCTGGGCCACGCACAACACAGTCAATAAAAAAGAGTAGAAAATAATAAATCGGAAAAAACCAAAAGAGAAGAAAAAAACCTTATTTACGAATTTGCGTTTGAGCGTGAACAACAGGTAGGATCCTAGGCCACGAGAGCTGTCGGTACGTTCCCTAGTCTAGCCACCTAAGTTCTAACCTAGTTGAGTTGCAGCTCGATAGTAAAAACGAAAAAATGCCTAAATTGCTTTAAGTCCTAAGTTTGCTCTGACAAAGCTTCTCTCTTTCTCCCCGCCTTAAGCCCTCCTTATATACTCTCTCTAGGTCGGTTTGCCCCCTCTCTTGGGCCGGATTCGTCGCGAGACGGGCTTTTCCATTTTTCGTCATCTTTCGTGATTATCTTCGGAAACTTCTCATTTATCTTCGGGTCATGCCCACGAAAAACTATATTTTACTTGATTAACAATTTCCCGTGAACGTTTGGTTCTCTAAGGTTAACCGAGAGTTGGTTCTCCGAGAATTTTCGGGTTTGATTCCGTCGTGACCGGTTTTGACCCCAACAGTTAGCCCCCCAGCTAGATAGGATCCGTGGACTTGGGTGTGAGGTCCTAGCTAGCGGTATGACTTGTTTAGATGGAATTTGAAGTAATCATTTGCCGAAAGTTCGAGAGTAAATAGTAACTCCTTTTCCTATATATAGGCGGAGTAAGTTTTTCAAAGTCTTTGCTCACTTCTCTTACAAGAAGATTTCTCTAAGGCATAAATTTCTCTCTTCCTCTCTCTCTTTTACTTTTGTGTCAAAGTTTTAGTTTTTTCCAAAATGACTTCAAGAAAGAGATCCTCCAAGAAACAAGCTTCTCCTCAATCTTTGTCCGGAAATCCCGGCACCAATGAGGAGGTTGTTCCCAAGGAGGAATTTGAGGTCGAGCAAGCGGAGAAAGAAGCGTATTGGGATGCATTGTGTAGTTCGATACCTCCTCAGCCTGAAGTCTTTTATCCCCCGAGACCCGCGGCGAGGTGCGATCCTACCGTTCCGAGCAAGACCTCTCCCTCCTACCTCAAGACTCTTCGGGAGTATTACAGAGTCCCAAGCGGAGTCGTGTTTCGAATCCCGGTGCATGGGGAGAGTGCGGAGGATCCCCCGGAGGGTTTCTTCACATGCTACGAAGCTTTTCTGGTACGCTGTCGCATGTGGTTCCCGATTCCCGTCGCCATCGTCCGCACACTCGACCGTTTTGAGCTGTCGATCAGTCAGCTAAACGTTGCGGCGCTGCAGAACCTTCTTGGCGTGTTGATCCTGAGTTACGAGCACGAAATGGACCTCAGCCCTGACGACTTTGAAGGGCTATGACGCGAATGGCCTCGATTGAATACTCATACTGCATGGCTCCTAAGAATTACATGTTGATCATTCAGGGGCATACTTCAAACACGAAGGAATGGTTCAAGCGCTTTTCTACGTCGAGGAGAACTGTCTCCCCTTGTTCCGTAGCAAGTGGAATTTCCATCATGGTACCATGGTCGGATATTCGGTTCATCTTGATACTCGGAGGTATCTAATTGCATTTATTTGCAGCGAACAATATCCTTCTCACGCCTCCTAGGGACCTTTACACTAAGCGAGACCTTCTCCGCAACGGTCCGTTCTTTTGGGATTCTTTTACCTTAGACAGGATCCGGGATGCAGTGGCACTCTATCGATCGCAAGGCGTCCCTCATCCTTTACGTGCATCGAACATGGAGGAGACAAATCACGATGCTGCTCCTGTTCGGAGGGAGAGAGTTAGGCCCCGGAAGGACAAGGAAATCGCTCTCGAAGATGGAGACTTTGTCTCGGAAGATCTTCCGTTACCCGGATGGAACCCGGGTTTTCTCCCGGGTGATGGGAGTGGAACCAGCGAGGCTCCCCTTCCGGATGAATTTTTTGCCAACCTCCCTCCCGGTTTCACTACTCCAGCGTCACTGGACGAAGCATCGAGGAGAGGAGTGGTCGCGGAAGGTTCTCGGTTGATCACCGAGGTTTGGTCTCCGAATTGTTTTTGACAAGTCTTTGTTTGTTGTTTCCGTATCTGATCTTTGATTCGTGCAGGGAATGCGGGTCTTCAACTCAGCGCTTGACAGAGGTTTCAGAGAGGCGCATCTTTCGCACTTCAAGGCCGAAGAGATCGAGAGGAAGTTTATCCGCTTTCAGAACGAGGTCGCGGAACGAGATCGCAAGCAGGCCGAGTCTCATTCCCGAGCTCTCCTTCGTGCGGAGAGGAAAAGAAAGAGGGAGATCGCTGCTGAATTGGCCAGGAGAGCTTCATTGTTTGATGCTGAGTTCAAGACTTTCAAGGATGCCCGAGACTACGTGGGTGATTTCCGGGAATGCCGTGGTTCGGTTGGCACCGTTTGGAAGTCGCAGGATGCTAAATTTTCCTTTTTCTCTGAGATCGCTGAGATGTCGAGTCTCATGGACGGGTGTGCCCAAAATGAGTCAATGGTGCCTACGATCGAGGGAAGGATCCGCGAGCTTTGGGATCCCATCAAGGTCTCCGAGGACACGGCGGAAGTGGAAGCCGGTGCCGCAGACGAGGAAGGAGAAGTGGATCATCCTGTGGACTCGTTTGGAGTTTCGATGTCCGGGTCTCTAAATCTTGACCCCTGAAGGTCGATGGGATTGTTTTCCCTTATCTTATGGTTTATCGCATTAGGCCGAGTCTGGCCATTTTTATGTATTCGTGTGTTTAGGCCGTGTGAGGCCGTTCGAACTTTTTATCTGGGACTGACCGTTGGTGGCTTCGAATCCCTGTCGCTTGCGCGGCTTTATATATGAACGTTTTTAGTTATTCTGTGAGCTTGTTTTATAGTTTTGTCAAGCGTAGAGGAAAAAGATACGAGTAGTCACTTCGTATCTTAACTCTTAAATTGTCGTTCTGTTAGTTTGCTACTTTAGTACGAGAGTGTTCGGAAACGTTTATGAGTTTTGCGAAGTTTCGTGAGCGTTTTAGATGTGAACGATGAGAGGCATGCTTTAGGATCTCGTATCAATTTTGATATCGTGCCTTGAGAGGTTAGAGACCAGTAGGACTGGGTTTAGGACAAAACCTAGGTTTACTTTCGGCTCTAAGGCTGTGCGACGACTAATCGGCTTTCGTTTTTCCTGTTGGCGATTTCTACCAGATTCTCATCGATTAAAGTCCGCGACTTGGGCGCCGGCTTATACGGCTTGTGTGATAAGAATCGAGCTTTCTCCAAAGACCGTTTGGAGTGCTAACCAAAATTACGGGTTTTCTTGTATAGTGTGCTATGGTATCCTTGTCGGATGTAAGAGAACCTTTAGTTTTTATGAAAGGTTTGACTACGAGTTCTTTTATAGACAACGTTTTTTGGGTTTGTCCGTCGGGGACAATCGACGGGCATTTTGTATTTTTAGAGTCACGGATGGACGGCGTGTTTGGATGATATCTTTCGAGAAATATTTGTGACGTCTCACTTTTCCGAAGATATGTCTTTTGCTTTTGGGATGGTTACAACCTTCGTTTTTAGAGAAGATGTATTTTTCCGGTCTTGCTTGACCGTGAGTTTGAACTATTGTTAGTAGGAATTAGTTTTCTCCCAAGGACTGCTTGTACGGTATGCATTTTCGGAGGCCCTTATTTCAGGCGTTTCTTTGGCCAATCTCAGATTACTATGGCTTATTGCAAGTGAATCATGAGACCATAAGAAAAAATTTATTGAAAAAGTTTCGAAAATATCGAGTACATGCACGAATATTTTGGACTTTGTGGGAGTATAGGAGTATACGTACCCACTCCCCCCCCCCCTTTTTAATGAGTGGGATAGCTGAACTTGTCGATAAGACAACCTGCCTACGTACCTCTTTCGAGGATCAAGCCATCTCGTAGTTCTGTGTGTTGCTGCGGGTGTTCCTACTCGCTGGACGGGGCCGTTCCAGTCACTTCGGCCATTGAGGCTTCAGTTAGGTCGATGGCCGTTTCAGGAGTCGGGCTCTCCGCTGGTAAGGCGATGGACTCGGGGACTATGTCACTGTCTGGAGTCTTTGCATGGCAGGGTGATTTTGGATCACTTTTTATGGAGCTCTCGGGAGCGTTCTGAGTTTTCTTAACTCGCTTCGGGTTGACCACGGGGGTGTTCCGAGTTTGTCATAGTTTATGCTCGGCCAAGAAGCAGAGCCTGGACTGTTTCTGGCATCCCCAAATTACTGCTGTTCCGTTTGGAGTTGGGAACTTGATGCCGAGGTGGTAAGTCGATCGTACCGCTTTCATGGCGTTGATCCAAGGAGTTCCCATGATGACATTGTAGATGGCCGGGTTGTCGACTACAGCAAAGTCAGCGATTTTTGTGACTTCGTTAGCCATGACCGGGAGTTTAATTGATCCGAGGGTCATGGACGTTGCACCTGAGAAACCAGTCAGAGGTTTTAGTTCTAGGACGACTTCTCCGAGTTCAATGCTCATCCTTCGGAGAGTGTCGCGGAAGATGACGTTGACTGTGCTTCCCGTGTCGGTAAGGATCCTTCCAACCTCAAGGACTCGGATTACCAAATTGATAACCAATGGGTCGCAGTGAGGTTTGTCGATTCCGAGGGTTTCCCTCTCTTCGAAAACAATCGTATCGTTAGGGGCGTCGTCGGTCGGGGACCGAGCCAGCCAGCTAGAACTCGTCTCAGCCTTCCGTCCATAAGCCTTGATCGACGAGACCGAATCGCGATAGAATTGCGACCCTCCGATGATCATGCTCACCCTTCGACGGTTGCTGTCGTTTCCTTGGCCATCTTGCCTCCTTCCTCATTTCTCGCATGACTGATTTTTGCGTGCATCGCTTTCGGGAGACTCCTTATCAGTTTTGGGAGGTTGATCGGATTCCAGGAGGAGGTTTTTTATACCCGTGACCTTCGAGAGTTCGCCGGCGAGGAACTTCGCAGCAAGCCTTGCGCCGAGAACCTTACAGTTCGCAATTGAATGACCTCTGGTCGGGTGGAATTCGCAGTAGGAATTATCCTTGAACTGGTTCCTGGTCCAGATGTTTCCGGAGGTCTTCCCTTGTTTGGAGTTGATGGCGTAGTTGTGCTCTCCCTGGACATTTTCCCCCTCGTGGTGGACATACTTGTTGTTACGAGAGTTTTTCCTTCTTGTGGACGTCTTTTTCGGGTTGTACTTCTGGGAGAGGACTTTCATCTCTTCTTCCATCATGATGAAGTCCATTGCCTTGTGAAGAGCGTCCTGGATTGTTCTCGGTTTTTTGAGAGATATCCATTGTCGGAGTTTTGACCTGTACCAGAGAGTTTTCCGCAGAGCGTTGATCGCCACTTTGTCGCTGATTCCTGTGACTCTCGCCATTACTAGCTTGAATCTGTTCATGAATTCACGGAGTGGTTCGTCTTCTCTTTGAGACATACTATGGAGGTCGACGTCTGAGGTTTCTCTGTCCATGAACATGGAATACTGCTTGAGAAACTCCGAGGCGAGCCGGCAGAAACATCCGATAGAGTTCCTTTTTAGGCGAGAAAACCATTCGAGCACGGCTCCTTGGAGGTTTTCAATGATAGAGTTCCTTTAGTTCTTTCATTCTAGTTGTGCTTAATGCTAAGTAAGGGAATTGATCACCCTTGACTTAGATCTTAGGTTTAATTTGCGCAAGCGACAGCATGGTGAATTACCTGAAAATAAACTAGACTGATCTTATTAATTAGCTAAAAACGAAAGTTGCCCTAGTTAATCTGAGAACCCATCAACCTGCTCGGTAATGCTTACAGGAGGGCTAATCGATCGATACGACAATTAGTCATCGATCGATTATCTGAAAGGCACACCGATCGATAGTCAGAAAGACGTATCGATCGATGCTCTCTCAAGTTGGAACAAGCGACAGCTGACTGGCTTGAGATCCAGCTATTAGACAATCCTATATATTGTTTCTAAGAGTTGAGTTCGAGAACAACCATATTTAAAACCCCTTTCATACCCAAAGCATTATGCTTATCATCCTAAAGGTTTACCTTGATCTAGCTACTTTTCTGAATTGATAGCAAACCTCATATTCTGAAATCGAGCAATTGTCCTGTTCGTCGATCGATACTCGTAAAGATTATCAATCGATTTTCCCGAAATTCATTTAAGTTACTATTTTAAAACCATTCAATCTAGCTTTATTTCGAAGACTATAAATCTATTGTGTGATCCAAGAGTCTCTGTAAACTTGATGTCTTGCATATTTACATGTTTTTAGCTATCATATCTTGTGCATTTTTACTCATTTAGATTAGGAATTAGGCATCTTTAGGCACATTTTTCATTCATAAGTCCCTATTAGGTGTTGGAGCACACTTTGGAGATATTGAAGATGTTTGGGAGTTTTGTGATGAAAAAGAGAGGTTTAAAGATGAACATGGACAGAGGCCTTAGAAATATCTTCTGATGCTAATATTTGGTGTACACATTGAATTTTGAGTTAGCTTTCTAATGGAAGTGGTTTCAAGACATTTGGAGTCATATTGGAGGAGTTATGATCAAAACACTGAGGGCATATCAGTTCCACCCGGGTGAGCATACCGAGGCCGGCCATCCAACCATGCCTGGACGAGCTC
This sequence comes from Brassica juncea, assembly GCA_018703725.1. Taxonomy (NCBI): domain Eukaryota; kingdom Viridiplantae; phylum Streptophyta; class Magnoliopsida; order Brassicales; family Brassicaceae; genus Brassica; species Brassica juncea. The sequence continues at coordinate 20,601,308 of CM031935.1, read as the reverse complement.
AGAACGCGGCCAGGACTACCTGAGGACAAGCACCCGCACGTTCTTATTGTGCTGGAAGCCTAGCACGTACCCGACCTTGCACACGCGGCCTGAAGGACCCGCACGGCCTGCATACCCGACCTGGAGGACGCGGCCTGAAGGACCCGCACGGCCTGCTGGCTGCTGGACACGGACAGCATGCGGCTCAGAACACCCGGCCATTACTACCCGCGCATGGAGACACCCGGACAGCACCTACCCGACTGCTTCTACCCACACGGCCGCAAGCTCAGGACGCTGGAACACACCCGGCTGGAACACACCCGGCCATGGACCACACTGCCTGACCCGGGTGGTTCACTTTCTTCCTTTTCTTGGCTTCTGATTGGTCGAAAATCATGTGGCACCAAGGACCTTTTGGACTTTTCTTTTATGATTTCAAGGGCTTTGAAGCCACCTATAAATACTCATGTAATCTCATTAAGAGATCTAACTTCTTTTCTCTCAAAAACATAATAAGATCTTGAAGAAAGTTTGGATCTTTGATCCTTTTCATCTCATTTCTTTTGTGTTTAATAGATTATCTTCTTATCTAATCATGTTTAGCCTTGAATCATCATTGATTTTGAGGTTTTCCATGGCTATTAGTGAGTAGATCTATCTAGGGTTCATGGGCTTGGGAGACTAAGGGTGATTAAGTGTAGATCCAAGGTGCTTAGTGTTAGATCTATCCTTTCCTTGCATTGATTTGGTGTTCTTCATGCTATATTTGAGTTGGCCTCTCAAACATAGAGCTATAGGCATTTCATGCCCGGAAGGTGTTCTATGAAATGCCTGAACCAACTCATATATGCTTTTAGCTTGCTTTGCCTAAGGGATTAGTTGTCAAAGAAGCTAGGATTGCTATTAGACTCATCCTCTATGTTTGCTTTGATCATCACAGTCAAAGGGATTTGGTGTACTTGGGTGATCATTGCAAAAGAGCATTCATCTAGGGATAGAGCTTGCTTAGTTTTGTTGTCTAGGCATAAGGAATTAGATTGATTGAAAAGTTGGCATCTTGGATTGAACCTTGATCACCTAAAGTTAGTTCCCTTGTCCCAAGAACCCCCTTGCCTCATTGAGAAAGAAAGTTCAATCTTTTATTGCATTTTTAATATTGTGTTTGTTTAATAATCATCCTGTTATCTTGATGTCACTTAGATTAAGCATGAACTTGCATTCCCTTTGCATTAGAATCTCTTAGAATTGGATTGACATCTTGTATTCTAACATTTGACTAGGACCCTAGAAAAGTCCTATCATCAAATTGGCGCCCTTGCTAAGTTCTAAGTTGATTTTGACATTGGGATTTAGTCATTTGCTTGAGACTAAGTCATTTTTATTTTATTTTTGTGATATAGGTTCTCTTGCCTCTTCTATCTTTGACTTTCAGTTGTATGATCACAAGAAGCAGAGGGGCATCTAACTTGGTTCCTACTGTTGAAGAGATTGCTGCACTTGAGAGGGAGATAGCAAGACAAAGAAGAGAAGTAGAGCAACAGTCTCAACTTCAAAGGTTGGGGTTTGAGATGGAGAATCTGCCTCAAGATGGTGAATCTGCCTCAAGATGGTGATGTCCTAGGGGGCAATGGTCCAAGAGCTGACAATCCTAGACCACCACGCCAGCCACATCACCAACCACGCCAAGCAAGAGCCATTGGAGCCTATGACCAACCTCACATTCATGGTCATAGGTTGGGAATCAGAGCACCAGCTGTGGAGAACAACAACTTTGAGATCAAATCAGGGCTGCTCAATGTGATAGAGAATAACAAGTTTCATGGCTTGGCTGTAGAGGATCCACTAGATCACATGGATCAATTTGACAAGTATTGTGGTCTGTCCAAGACCAATGGAGTCTCTGAAGATGCTTTTAAACTCAGGCTGTTTCCTTTCTCTCTAGGAGACAAAGCTCATCAGAGGGAGAAGGCTCTTCCAAGTGACTCTATCATCACTTGGAATGATTGCAAGAGGGTATTCCTAGAGAAGTTCTTCTCTTCCTCAAGGACAGCTAAGATCAGAAATGAAATCTCTGGTTTTCAACAAAAGAATCTTGAGAGCTTCAGTGAAGCATGGGAGAGGTTCAAGGGCTATTGGTCTCAGTGTCCACATCATGGCTTCACCAAAGAGAGTCTGCTTAGCACCTTCTATAGAGGAGCTCTACCACAATGCAGAAATAGGCTTGATACTGCTAGCAATGGTTTCTTCTTGGGAAGAACTGAAGAGGATGCTGAAGAACTAGTGGAGAACATGGCAAAGAGTGACTCAGTTTATAGTGAGGAGCATGATAGAGCCAATAGAAGTGATGACCAGCACACAAGGAAGGAAATCAAGACCTTGCAAGAAAAGATAGATTTGCTTCTCTCCACCCAAGCTAAAAAGGAACAGATGAATTTTGTGGGTGCTCCTAGTCAAGAGGTTCCTCCTACAATCAATGAGGTTGATGGTTTAGAAGGCCAAGAGGAGTTGTGCTTCATCAATGCTAATGGCTCATGGTATAGGAAGGAGCCAAACTTCCAATACCAAAACAACTATCAGCCAAGACCTCACTACAACAAACAACAAGGAGGCTACCAAACAAATCCGTCATCTCCGCCTCAAGGAAGTTCTTCCCAAGCTCCAAGCTCAAAAATGGAGTCCATGTTCAAGCAACTCTTAGAAGCTCAAGAAAGAAATGTTAAGAACATTTGTGATGAGTTCAAGAACATCCATGCCAAGATTGATGGAACTTATTCTGATCTCAACAACAAGTACATGCAACTTGCCTCTCACCTCAAGGCTTTGGAGAGCCAAGTTGCCTCCATGTCTTCATCCTCCAAGAATCCAATGGGATCTCTACCAGGAAAACCAGAGAAGAACCCTAAGGAGACTTGCAATGTTATCCTCTCCACTTCTTCAAGGATTGCGTTGAGTGATCACAAGAATGATGTTGATGAGATTGAGAGGCTAGTGCTTGGAAATCAGATTGCAAATGATAAGAGACTGGTTGTGGCCACAGCTGAAGCTAGAGTTGTTCAGAGAGCTGATAAGAAGGTTCAAGGAAATATTCTGAAGATTGATGAGCCTACGGTTGAGACACAAGTTGAGAAGAGTGCTAACCTCAAGCTGAAAGAAGTGAAGGAAGAGGACAATGAGATTGAGCTATCACCCTATGATAAGCTCCCTTTCCCTCAAAGGTTCCTCACCAAAGCTCAGAAAAAAGTGGTCTCCAAATTCAGAAAAGACCTAAGTCATATTGGAGTCAAGCTTCCAGAGATCACCAATATGCATGCTGCTCATGTCCAAATGATGCTCATACAGGACATTCTCACCCACCAAGCTGAAGTGGCTGAACTTTTGGACATCTCACTTCTGAAGATTGATCCACCAACCCCTCCAAAGTCCCTCCCTAAACATGAGTCTCAAGGGAAGTTCAACTTGTCTTGCTCTCTTGGTAAACTAACTATGGATGATGCTCTTGTTGATAGTGGTGCTAGTGTGAATGTCATCTCCTTGGATATGGTGCAGAGTATTGGGATTGAAAGCATGGAACCAGATACTCCTCCTCTCACCTTTGGGGATTTCTCTTCTACAACCCCACTTGGCATAATCAAGGACTTCCCCTTGAAGATTGGATCCTGCACCATACCTATTGACCTCATTGTTTTGACGATGGCATCTGAAGAGAGAGTCCCTTTGATCCTTGGCACTCCTTTCCTCACAACAGTTGGAGCTTGCATTGACTTTCCCAACAAGAAGGTCACCCTCATGCATGTCAACAATGCTGTCTCCTACCCTCTCCAACCTCCAATGGAATCATACTATTGTGGGACAATCACTCGTGATGCACACGTTGTTGAGAAGCCCAAAGATGAAGAGGTTGTTGGTAAGATAGAAGATCTTCATGGAGAGTCTTCAAAAGAGTTGTGTGATGAGCACTTGGAAAGTGCTAAAACCAAGGGGATGAGTGGAGCCTCAAGGGCCACTCTTGGCAAGAAGAAGATGGTGAAAGAGCCTCATCCTACACCTCTTGATTTGCTCTCACAAACTCTCACTCTCCATCCAAAGAAGCTCAGAGATGGAGTCCTTGAGTACAAGATCAAGCATAAGGGCAGATCCACACCATTCTCAAGTGCTAGAGCCATCATCACTCCTCAGCTCCAAGATGACCCAATCAAGCTTCAAGAGCTTCTCTCTCAGGTCCTCACCATCACACTTGAAGGTGGGAAGGATCCTCCTTCTCACTAGTGCAAGGGACAAGGTAGTCAAGCTAAGTGACTCAAAACAAGCTCACTTGGGAGGAAGTCCCATGGTTATCCTTGTACATAGCTTTGAAATTTCAATTTTCCTTTAAGTTTTTTTAATAAAAGTGATCAAGGTTTTAAGGTTGAGCCAAGCACTAGAGGAGAGAAGAATGGTGGTGAACTACTTGAGCCCCATGATTGCCATGTAGCAACCTCCTCTAGTTGCTATGAACCAAGCCAGCTCCTAGCCCCGACACCAAACACCACGCCTAAACCTCCTCATGTGGTATCACGCCAACCCTTCTTGTATATACATTTGCTTTTATCTTGTTGGGGTATCTCCTTCTCTCTTACTCACACACAGACTGTGTGATTTAAGTGTGGGGGAGGTACCAGATATTTGATCATGTTTGCTTTGTGATTTTGAGTCTCATGCATTGCATTGCATTGTACATTCATATTTGCATAGAAAATCCAAAAAAATTTTAAATTTTTGAACCATGTAGATTGCATCACTTGCATCCTTAAGATTGAGTCTAGTGCATATAGATTGCATTCATTTGCATCTGGAGCATTGCCTCTTAAAGAACACTCGTTTGCACTGAATTTGACACCCTAGTTAAACATATCAGGTAGCTTGAGCATCTTTTGAAAAAGCTTGCATGCTTTGAGCCTTGAAAGCTCTTCTTGAAACTTGCTTGCTTGCTTGATATTGGCATTGTTCTTAAGGCCAGCTCCATCCTGAACTTAGACTTGAATGAACTTAATCTCTCTTGCATATGGGCATTTGCATACTTAGTCATGGATCTCATACACATTTGGGTTATCTTTTTCCATTGTACCACCCTTTGTTAACCCAAATGGCACTCCCTTACCCTTGAACCCTATCCATTCTTTGAAGCCTACATTGATTTGCTTGAGTGAGGCCTCTTTTGATAGCTTGTCATGTGCAAAATCTTGAGAGTATTGGGAGCGACATGGATTTGTTCTCATCTCTTGCTAGTATAGGGTCATCATTTGAGCTAGCTTCTAGGATGGTGAGTGAAGTGTTTGTTACCTAATGGTTTACATTTTGGGTTTGGGGATATGACAATGTTGAGATTGATGAACAAAAAGTTATGAGAAAGAAAAACCCTAGGGACCTAAAAATGAAAAATGAAAAGCTCTTGATTGATGTTTTTGGCCTTCCCCACTCATGAGTATATATATAAAAAAAAAAAAGAAAAGAAAAGAAAAAGAAAAAGAAAAGAAAGAGAAAGATTCAATAAGATAAGTGGGGAAGGAAAAACTTAAGAGTTAGAGTTTAGAATGTGAATAGAGGTCCTTAGAGGTTGAATCATGAGAAAGAAAATGTTCATTGGGTGAGTGATGTGAGTATGTCTTCATTTTGGGTTATGGGATGAATAAAAAGGGTGTAGATCTTGTAATCATTTAGGAGTTGGGTAGAATGATGAGGATGGATCCATGTATGCATGAATTGCTCCTAGTCTTAGATAAATTTTGCATAATGATCAAGCTCCTTGATTTTTGAGTGATTGCCACCTTGAAATGATGCATTCAACACTCCTTTTCATCCTTGTTAGACCATTTGATCACCTAGCCAAATGATTGAGATCATGTGCCCATTTGTGAGACTTCACCTTGTGTATGTGTGTGTGAATCAATGTGAGGGCTGGTTAAGAGAACATGTTGGTTGATAGGCATTGCATCTTGTGTAGAGACATAAGAGTAATTGATAGGCCTTGTGAAGCTAGAGCATAATAAGAGAGTTTGCTCATGCTATCTGCTATGTTTCTTTAGGATGTCAGGTTGAGTGCTATGAGTGTTTCCTTTGGCTTTGTTCCCATCCTTGCATCCATCCCCCATGTGTTTGAAAAGTTTACTTGAGGACAAGCAAAGGTCTAGTGTGGGGGAGTTGATGTCTTGCATATTTACATGTTTTTAGCTATCATATCTTGTGCATTTTTACTCATTTAGATTAGGCATTAGGCATCTTTAGGCACATTTTGCATTCATAAGTCCCTATTAGGTGCTGGAGCACACTTTGGAGATATTGAAGATGTTTGGGAGTTTTGTGATGAAAAAGAGGGGTTTAAAGATGAAAATGGAACGAGGCCTTAGAAATATCTTCTGATGCTAAGATTTGGTGGAGACATGAAATTTTGAGTTAGCTTTCCAATGGAAGTAGTTTCAAAGACATTTGGAGTCATATTGGAGGAGTTATGATCAAAACACTGAGGGCATATGAGTTCCACCCGGGTGAGCATACCCGAGGCCGACCATCCAACCATGCTTGGACGAGCTCAGGACGCGGCCAGTACTACCCGAGGACAAGCACCCGCACGTTCTGATTGTTCTGGAAGCCTAGCACGTACCTGACCTTGCACACGTGGCCTGATGGACCCGCACGGCCTGCATACCCGACCTGGAGGACGCGGCCTGAAGGACCCGCACGGCCTGCTGGCTGCTGGACACGGACAGCATGAGGCTCAGAACACCCGGCCACTACTACCCGCGCATTGAGACACCCGGACAGCACCTACCCTACTGCTTCTACCCGCACGGCCGCAAGCTCAGGACGCTGGAACACACCCGGATGGAACACACCCGGCCATGGACCACCCTGCCTGACCCGGGTGGTTCACTTTCTTCCTTTTCTTGGCTTCTGATTGGTCGAAAATCATGTGGCACCAAGGACCTTTTCGACTTTTCTTTTATGTTTTCAAGGGCTTTCAAGCCACCTATAAATACTCTTGTAATCTCATTAAGAGATCTAACTTCTTTTCTCTCAAAAACATAATAAGATCTTGAAGAAAGTTTGGATCTTTGATCCTTTTCATCTCATTTCTTTTGTGTTTAATAGATTATCTTCTTCTCTAATCATGTTTAGCCTTGAATCATCATTGATTTTGAGGTTTTCCATGGCTATTAGTGAGTAGATCTATCTAGGGTTCATGTGCTTGGGAGACTAAGGGTGATTAAGTGTAGATCCAAGGTGCTTAGTGTTAGATCTATCCTTTCCTTGCATTGATTTGGTGTTCTTCATGCTATATTTGAGTTGGCCTCTCAAACATAGAGCTATAGGCATTTCATGCCCGGAAGGTGTTCTATGAAATGCCTGAACCAACTCATCTATGCTTTTAGCTTGCTTTGCCTAAGGGATTAGTTGTCAAAGAAGCTAGGATTGCTATTAGACTCATCCTCCATGTTTTCTTTGATCATTACAGCCAAAGGGATTTGGTGTACTTGGGTGATCATTGCAAAAGAGCATTCATCTAGGGATAAAGGTTGCTTAGTTTTGTTGTCTAGGCATAAGGAATTAGATTGATTGAAAAGTTGGCATCTTGGATTGAACCTTGATCACCCAAAGTCAGTTCCCTTGTCCCAAGAATCCCCTTGCCTCATTGAGAAAGAAAGTTCAATCTTTTATTGCATTTTTAATATTGTCTTAGTTTAATAATCATCCTCTCATCTTGATTGCACTTAGATTAAGCATGAACTTGCATTCCCTTTGCATTAGAATCTCTTAGAATTGGATTGACATCTTGTATTCTACAACATTTGATTAGGACCCTAGAAAAGTCCTATCATCAAGATTCGATCCCTAAGTACTGCAATTGAACCTCTTTTGATGAGAGTAAAGTTGTTCTAGGGTAATTTGAGCACGTATCATCGGTCGTCCTCGCCCATGGGCGAGGTGACCGAGGTACGGGTCGTCTTCGCCCATGGGCAAGGTGACCGCGGTGTGGGTTGTCCTCGCCCATGGGTGAGGTGACCACGGCGTTGGTCGTCCTCGCCCATGGGTGAGGTGACTGGTGAAAGGACTTTTCTAGGGTCCTAATCAAATGATGTAGTATATAAGATTGTTGAACCAGTTCTAAGTGACCACAAAGCAAAGGAAATGCAAGTCTATGCTTAATCTAAATGCAATCATTAAAGAGGATGATTATTAAACTAAGACAATAAGTAAAATGCAGCAAAATGTAAAACTTTCTTTCTTATGAGGAGAATGAGACCCATGGGTATAGGGACCTGATCTCAAATGATTAAGGTTCAATCCAAGATGGCAACTTTTCAATTAATCTAATTCCTTATGCCTAGACAACAAAACTAAGCAAGCTATATCCCTAGATGAATGCTCTTTTGCAATGATCACCCAAGTACACCAAATCCCTTTGGCTGTAATGATCAAAGCAAACATGGAGAATGAGTCTAATAGCAATCCTAGCTTCTTTGACAACTAATCCCTTAGGCAAAGCAAGCTAAAAGCATAGATGATAGAACACCTTCCGGGCATGAAATGCCTATGGCTCTATGTTTGAGAGGCCAACTCAAATATAGTATTAAGAACACCAAACAATGCAAGGAAAGGATAGATCTAACACTTAGCACCTTGGATCTACACTTAATCACTCTCAATCACCCTAACCCATGGATCTTAAATGGATCTACTCACTCATCCACATGCTTACTCTTAAACCCATGAGAGATTCAAGCTTAAACATGTACATAAAGAAAAGAGATGAAATCAAACAATCAAGAACACAAAATGAGATTATGAATCAAAGATAAAACTTTACTCAAAGGTTTGTGTTCTTAGAGAGAAATAACATAAGTCCCAAATTAGGGATAACATGAGTACTTATACTTGGCTTAAAAGCCCTAGCAACATAAAACAAGATTACTAAAAAGTCCTTGAGCCAAATGGGTCTCAACCAATGGGAATGGAGCATAAAATTCGGTCAGGGGTGAACCAACACCATCCAATCCGGTCCACTCTACCCGGCCGTCCAGCTGGCCGCGTCCTTGCTCCGTTCGGGTTAACCAAGCCGGCCGTCTCACCCCGGTCTTCAGCACTCTCTTCACGACCGGGTGCCCCAAGCTGGACAGGCCACCCCGGTCATCCCTTGGTCTGGCCGCGTCCTGTTCTCCCGTCCGGGCGCTCTTACCCGGACACCACGTCCCCGGTCCGTCTGTCTGCTTCTCATCGTCCGGGTGCTTGGACCCGGACTGGCCACCCCGGACTGGTCTGCTCCGGCTTCGTCCTGACCGGGTGTCCTTACCCGGACGTGTCTACCCGGCCGTCCGTCCTCCTCTCCCGTCTGGTTGCTCGAGTCTGGACGCATCAACCCGGTCATCCGGACGTGCTGATCAAATCTGATCCGACCGGGTATGTGTACCCGGTCTAGTCTACCCGGTCCAACTCTCATCTCTTGATTTCACTTCTCTTCTTATGGTCAATCTTGATTCTTCACTTTTTTTTGGGTCATAAGGTTCCCAAACACCTCAAATCTCAACAAAGCACACTCAACCACCTGATAAGGACAAATGAATGCAAAATGATCCTAGACATGCCTAAACCTTAGCCTACAACTCAAAGAATGCAACAAAAAGATGGCTAAATAGATGAAAATATGCAAGACATAACCTCCCCCACACTAGTCTTTTACTTGTCCACAAGTAAACTAGCAAGGACTAAAGAGGAGAGGTTTGAAGGAGGGGACTCATAACCAAAAGAATGCTCTTCTTAGTTCTCAACTTGATAACCTTGCATAATCATACCAACTAGCTATAGCAAACACTCAATCCAACTCTAACTTCTCAAGGCCTATCTTAACCCTTTTGATCCCTACACTTACTCATCATGAATCCACAATCTACAAATCCACTTGCTCTCCAATAATCATTAAGCAAACTCAAAATATCTCTTGCAAATGGTCAAATGGTCCAAATCATTTGGTTTGGTGAAAAGGCTTTGATGCAAAGCAAATCAAGTACTTCAAAAAGAATCTTTAAAGGTGGTTTACTCTCAAAACAAAGTAGCCTTGACATTGCACATAATATATCTAAGAAATGGATCAACTCATGCATACAATGCTCAATCTCCATTGTTCTACCCTTTTCCCAAATACAAATACATAAGCTATATCCTCATTCCCAATGCCAAAACCACTCACATCTCTCACCCAAAGATTCTCCCAAAACACTCAAAGATGCAATCTCAATTAGAACTCTTTCTTTTTGAAGTCTACAAGGGATTTTTCACATTTTAAACTCTTATCAGCTCTTTCTTAAACATTGCTAGCCCCCTTTTCATTATTCTTTTTTTTTCCTTATTATGGGGGCCAAGACTTCTTTTTTTTTTTTTTTTTTATAAACTAGAGCTTAGAACTATTCATTTCTCTTATCCTTTCTAGACTAAATCACTTATTAACTTGGAGTTCCTTGAGTCAATCTTTTCTTTCAAAAACCTTTCACATTCCCAAGATCACACCTTACAACACTCACCCCCATCCTAGAAGCTAGACAATATGAGTGTCTAATCTAGCTAAAATGGAGACCAAGCATTGTCGTTCCCAATACTTTCAACATTATGCACATGTAATGCTTTCCAAAGAAGGCCTCACTCAACAAACAATGAAAATTTGAAAGGAGGTAAGGGTTTAAGGGTGTGGAGTACCACTTGAGTTTGTCCAAAAAGATAGGCAAAGAATGGGAGGGACAACTCAAGTGTTCTATCCATGATTTAGTACACAAGGGACCATGAGCAAGAGACTTAGAGTCTAAATATGACAGGAGCAAACTTCAAAGAGAGAGCATCAATCAATCAAATAAGCTTTAGGAAGAGTTTTCAAGGCTCAAAGTTTACAAGTTATCCTAAGATTGCTCAAGCTACTTACTATGATTATAAAGGTTATCACTTTAAGAACTTAGCATGAGCATCTTTACAAGGCAACTATCATCCTTGTCCCCTTATGAATGATGAAACCTATATGATGATTTTTTTTATTCAAGTGAATGATCTAGACTCAATCCGAATGCAACTACATGATTCTTTTTTGTGCTTTTCAAATTTTTCAATTTTTTTTTGGTTTTTCTATGCAATAACTATCTACAAATGCATGCATATGACATAAAACACAAGACTATCAGCAACTTGACACCTCCCCCACACTTAATTCACACAGTCTTTGTGTTTGTTAAATGTAGAGAAGGACCCAAAAAGGAAATGTAAATAAAATCTAAATGAAATGATGAATGGTATATACAAAGATAGGGTGTTGGAGTACCTCTATGGAGCGTGGGATGAGGCTGATGCCTCACCCTTAGATTCATCTTCATCAGCTGTGGTGTTTAGGGAAGGTGACTTGTTTCCGGACTCGGATGGGGCGATGTAAGGGTTCCTCAAGCAGTGGAGGGCTTGCTTCTTGGTTCTAGGTGCAGAGGGGTCATGAAGTGGCTGAGGAGGGAGTGCATTGAGAGCATCAAGATCAAAGTCCTCAGCCTTACAGCCAGCTACAGCTCCCCTAGCTAGAACCTCAGCCACTTTCTTCAATAACCGAGCTGAAGCTTCAGCTTGCCTCTTCACGATTCTTTTCAGTTTCTTGCACTGGTGGGAGAGCTTGAAAATGGTTCTATCTTGAGCCCTGTTCCACCTCTGGAGGGTGCTGATCTGGTCATGAGCTTGGCGAAGGGGCCCAAGAGGCAGGAAACTGGTGCGTTGCTTGAACTTGTAGCGAGGAGGACCAATGAGATGAGCAGTGGCTCTTCTGGTGTGCTCCTGATCATAGGCAGACTTTTTGCTTGCTGCCTTCTCACCTTGAGGAAGGGTCACGGGGCAAAGGGGTCCATGACTCCTAAGGAGGTGCTCCTCACTGATGTCAAAGCTAATGTCTCCTGAAGTGCTCAACGAAGTGAGGTCTGAGTTAGGAAGCAACAGCTAAGCCCTTTTGCCACCTCTCGAATAGGAATAGACGCATCTCCCATCAAACCTTCCACTTAAGAACTGAGCCTTCTTCAGGTAAGCTCCATCCAAGAAAGTAGGACCTACTCCATCATCACCCAAATCAATCCCCTGGGAAGCCAATAGTGGAGTTATCCATCCACCAATACCAATCTAAGGACCTGAGTCACGGTTTGTCCAAGCCCAACTCTTGTAGTGCATGAAGCGCTGAACAAGGAAACCAACCATACCAAAATCTGAGTAGAAGTCATCCGGGACAACAGGGAGCTGAGGAAAGGAAGCAAAGTGTCGGACGGTTTGGTGAAGGATTCTCAGCTCTTCTCCAGCAACATTCCCTATCTCTTTCTTCTGGAAGAGGGTGTGGTTAAGCAGCCTGTGGAGATAGCGCATAATGGGATGCCTAATAGCACCATTCTTCTCTTTCTTGTGGCCTCCTCTCCCTTGTCCTGTTAACAAGGTTCACCTTGATTCAGCAATGGTCTTCTCCTTAGGGGCTGTCTTGAGTGTGGGAAGTGAAGAATGTTTCTGATCCTCAAGGCCAAGAACTTCACCAATCTCTGTGAAAGACATGGAGTACACCTCACCCTCAATCTTGAATTTGATCTCTCCCCATCCTTGCTGTGCATGCTTGGAAGTGTGAAAGGCTGCTTCTAGTGTAGCCAAGAATTGGCAAGAAACTTCCTTGTGAGTAGGGTAGGCTGCTGAGTAGAGGCTTCCCATCTTCATGTGCTCAAGCATGGCTTGAACATCATCATCAAAGTACATCTCTTGCAAGATCATCTTATGAACAAATATGGTAGGGACCCAAGCAATGCCATTCCTCAAAATATCGACCAGCTCATCCTCAGTAGGTGTCTTGGACCTGTCCCTCTTGTCATACTTTGATTTAGGATCAGCATGCTCATCATTAGAAGATATCTCATCCTCTTCACCTTCACTCTCTGCAACTATTGGCTTCTTGCCTTGCTTCTTTGCTCTAGCCCTTGCCAACTTCTCTTCCATGGTGTGCTGGTTAAGGCTTTCTACATTCTCTTGCACAGGATCTGGTGCTCTCCTAGGTGGAGTCATAGCCCTCATAGTGTGAGCAAGTGCATGATCACCTTTGTTGTTGGTTTTCTCCACCACAAGAGCTCTCACACTAGAGTGTCTTGGTGCCTTAGCTCTCTTGGGAGGAGCCTGCTTGTTAGCACCATCAGTCACACTGTCCCCAGCAGCTGTTCTCTTTCCATCCCTCTTGGCTTGCTTGTGAGCATCATCAGCGATACCCTTATCAGCAACAACTCTCTTCCCATCTCTCTTGGCTTGTGCTTTCTTCCTTAGCATTGCCAAAGCTTGCTGGAGACGCTCCTCTTCTAAACCAGGCTGTGAACCCAAAGATTTCCCAAACTGAGCAGTGTGTCTTGCTGCAAGCTCTTGCTTCTCAACTTCTATATCAGCTTCACTCTTTCGCCCCATTGGTACCTGAAATTGTAAACCTTGGAAAAGAGTGAGCTTTAAGAAGGAAGAACCTCTCAAGATGAGAAACATGATCAAAAGCATAAGAATTCAATCCTAATGATCAATTACTCACAAGAAACAAAGCATGAAGCAAAATGGGCTTTAGAAAAACCTAGAGAATTCTCATGCTCAAAATATATTTTTTTTATGAGAAACAAGAATCTCTAAGAATCAAAACCCCTCAATCAAACACAATCAAGCTTGAATTAGCCTAAATTGAAGTTCTCCAGCAACCTAGCATCCAATCTAACCCAAGAACAACCTAAAACAAACACTTTATGAAAAACCCCCAAATCTCATGAACCCTAATTTTTCAAAGTTCAAATTAATCTCAATTCCACCATGAAATCAACTACCCAGCATGATATATAAGCTTTCCCTATTCTAATTTACAAGAATCTAGCAAGAAAAAACTCAAATTTCAAGTTCAAATTTTTAGGGTTCATGAGGGTTACGAATTTGAACTTAAAGATACCATACCTTGCTTTGGATGAAAGATAAAGATGAAAAGATTCAAGGAATTAGACCTAGGGGAAGAAGACTTGGATGGGGGAAAAAGAATTTTGTGATTTGGTTGAGAATTGACAAAGTTATGGTGATTTTGGTTCTTGGAGGCTAGAGAGGACTTTGACGTGAGGAAGAAGATGAAATGAGGAGAGAGAGGGTGAATTAGGGCTTTAGGGAGGTTCTGGGTCGGGTGGATGGGTTTTGGGTAGGTTTTAGATGGGTTTGGGTCGGTTTAAGGACAGAAACACATACCTGGGTCGCGGCCGGGTCGTGCGCGGGTCGTGGGGCTCCATCGGGTCAGTGCGCGGACAGTCCGGGAAGTGGAAAACGACCGGGTAGCTCACCCCGGATGGACGTCCCCGGTCCGTTCATCCAGCACGCTTCACGACCGGGTGCTCCAACCCGGACACCAAACCCCGGTCCGATCCAGCACGCTTCACGACCGGGTGCCATTACCCGGACGCCTGCACCCCGGTCCGTTCCAGCACGCTTCCCGACCGGGTAGGCAACCCCGGTTCACACTACCCGGTCCAAACCTCCATTTGTTTTATACTTCCTCCATCTCAAAACTTTATCCAACTCATTCCCAAGCTCTCACCGTTCTCAAAGTGATTTATTTGAAAAAGAACAAATCCTAATGCAATATTTACAAGGATAACCATGGGACTTCATCCCAAGTGAGCTTGTTTAAAGTCACTAGCTTGACTTTGCCTCCTTTGAGGTTAGGCAAGGGGAGCATCAGAGAGTGGGGTTGATGTCCCATCCCTCTTTGGTATTGTGGCCATGTATTCCTTGAGTCTCTGGCCATTCACCGTGAAGTCTCCACCATCCTTGTTCCAAAGCACAATGGCTCCATAAGGTCTCACTTTTTTGATCACAAATGGACCAGACCACCTTGACTTAAGCTTCCCTGGAAATAACTTCAGTCTAGAGTTGTAGAGAAGAACTTGATCTCCAGCCTTGAACTCTCTCTTGAGGATGTGCCTGTCATGGAAGGCCTTAGTCTTTTCCTTGTAAATCCTTGAGTTCTCAAAGGCATCCATCCTTATATCATCCAATTCATTGAGTTGAAGAAGTCTCTTCTCCTTTGCACCCTTGATGTCAAAGTTTAGAAGCTTCACAGCCCACAATGCCTTGTATTCAAGCTCAACTGGCAAATGGCAAGACTTCCCATAGACAAGGTTGAAAGGAGTAGTGCCTAGAGGAGTCTTGAAGGCTGTTCTATATGCCCAAAGAGCATCATCAAGCTTGTCTGACCAATCCTTCCTCTTGGTTCCCACAATCTTCTCCAAGATGCCCTTGATTTGCTTGTTGGAGACTTCCACTTGGCCACTTGTTTGAGGGTGATAGGGTGTTGCAACCTTGTGTTTCACTCCATTCTTCTTGAGAAGACCCTCAAATACCTTGTTGATGAAATGTGAACCTCCATCACTTATGACCACTCTTGGTACTCCAAACCTTGGGAAGATATTGCTCTTGAACATCTTCATCACCACTCTTGAATCATTTGTGGGGCTTGCTATGGCTTCCACCCACTTTGATACATAGTCCACATCCACCAAGATGTATTTGTAGCCATGAGAAGAAGGGAAGGGTCCCATGAAATCTATCCCCCAAACATCAAACACTTCCACTTCAAGGATTGGGTTTTGAGGCATCTCATTCCTCTTGGTAATGTTCCCCCTCCTTTGGCAAGAGTCACATCTTGAAATGAAGTCTTGTGTGTCCCTGAACATGTGTGGCCACCAAAATCCAGCTTGTAGCACCTTTGAGACAGTCTTGAAGGTAGCAAAATGGCCTCCTTAGGAAGATCCATGGCAATGTGTGAGGATTCCTTCAACTTCTTCTTCAGCCACCACTCTTCTATAGATCTGATCTTTGCATAGGGTGTACAGGTATGGTTCATCCCAATAGTATCTCTTCAAGTCTTTGTAGAACTTCTTCTTCTCATACCCTGCAAGACCCAACGGCTCCTTCCCAGTGGCTAAGTAGTTAACCAAATCAGCATACCAAGGTCCCTTCTCTTCAGCTGCCTTAACCTCTTCAATCTTCTTTCCAGTCTCAATAACAGCCACCAATGACATGATAGCCATGACATGCTCTTGTCTAAGTCCCTCATCAATAGGGATTCCACCTTCAATCCTCAGCCTGGACAAGTGATCAGCAACTCCATTCTCAATCCCTGGCTTGTCTCTAATCTCTAAGTCAAAATCTTGAAGCAAAAGGATCCACCTTAGTAGTCTTGGCTTGGCATCCTTCTTTGCTAGGAGATGTCTCAAAGCTGCATGGTCAGTATACACAATGACCTTTGAACCCACCAGGTAGCTTCTGAATTTTTCAAAGGCGAAGACAATGGCCAGCATCTCTTTCTCAGTTGTTGCATACTTCATCTGTGCATCATTCAGGGTTTGGCTAGCATAATAAATCACATGAGTCTTGCCATCCTTCTTCTGCCCCAGGACAGCCCCAACAGCAAAGTCACTAGCATCACACATTATCTCAAAAGGGAGATCCCAATCAGGTGGCTGGACAATGGGAGCACTTACCAGTTCACCCTTTATCTTCTTGAAGGCTTCAAGACACTCTCCATCAAATCTGAAAGTGGCCTCCTTGCATAGCAACTTGGTCATTAGTCTAGAAATCTTTGAGAAGTCCTTGATGAATCTTCTATAGAACCCAGCATGGCCAAGGAAGCTCCTGATGTCTTTCACTGTCTTTGGTAGTGGCAAACTGACCATCACCTCAATCTTAGCCTTGTCCACTTCAATGCCCTTTTCTTAAATCTTATGCCCAATCACAATCCCCTCTTTGACCATGAAGTGACACTTCTCCCAATTCAGCACAAGGTTGGTGTCTTCACATCTCTGTACGACCCTGCACAAGTTGGACAAACAAGCAGAAAACAAAGATCCGTAGACAGAGAAATCATCCATGAATACCTCCACTATATCCTCAATGAGATCCGAGAAGATAGACATCATGCACCTTTGAAAGGTTGCTGGAGCATTACATAATCCAAATGGCATCCTTCGATAAGCAAAGGTGCCATAGGGGCATGTGAATGTTGTCTTCTCCTGATCATTGGGATGTATGGGGATTTGGAAGAACCCTGAATACCCATCAAGAAAGCAATAGAAAGGATGATTTTCAAGTCTCTCAAGCATTTGATCAAT
This sequence comes from Brassica juncea, assembly GCA_018703725.1. Classification (NCBI taxonomy): domain Eukaryota; kingdom Viridiplantae; phylum Streptophyta; class Magnoliopsida; order Brassicales; family Brassicaceae; genus Brassica; species Brassica juncea. The sequence continues at coordinate 20,584,143 of CM031935.1, read as the reverse complement.
GAATGGTAATGGAAAATGATCCTTTCTAGATGCAGAGTTGAGTTTTCTATAATCAAATACACATCCTATGGCCAGTTATGGTTCTAGTTGGTATCAATTCATCCTTGTCATTTTTAACCACAGTGATACCACCTTTCTTTGGGACTACATGCACATGAGATACCCATTTAGAATCTGAAATAGGGTAGATAACACCAGCATCTAAGAGCTTAAGAATCTCCTTCTTTACAACATCCTTAAGGTTAGGATTTAACCTTCTTTGATGCTCTATAGAAATCATTGATTCATCCTCTAGATGTATCCTATGCATGCACAAAGAAGGTGATATCCCCTTAATATCATCTAGATAGTACCCAATTGCCTTTCTAAACCTTTTAAGTGCATTTAAAAGTTGAGAAAGTTCAAGTTCAGTAAGTTCACTACTCACAATGACAGGATATGACTCATTAGGGCCTAGAAATGCGTACCTTACACCATGGGGAAGAGATTTTAGCTCCACTTTTGGTGCCTTGAGCTCACTCCAATCATATTGTTGGGTGTCCTCTTGTTGAATGGCTGAAACAGCTTGGTGCACCTCTTGTTTAAGCTCCTTATACTGGCCTTCATCATCGATCTTCTTGCGAGAATCCAGCATGGCCACAATAGCATCACTCTCTTGGTTCTCAACCACTTGGACCTCTTTATCCACTGTCAAAGCATGCTGCAAAGGGTCCTTTATTGCCAACTCTCCAAGTACCAATTCCTCAAGAAGTTCATCAGCAAGAGCTTCCATCTCCTCTATGTAAAACACTTGGCCTTGCACAGTTGACCTCTTCATTACCTCATTGATGTCAAAATGGAGAGTGTGCTCTTTCCCCAAATGAAGATCAATCTTGCCTTCCTTCACATTGACAAGGGCTCCTGCTGTGGCTAAGAATGGTCTTCCAAGGATCAAGGGGTCTCTAGCTTCTTCATCCATCTCAAGCACAACAAAATCAGTAGGAATCTCACAATTTCCCACCATCACAGGGAGATCTTCAAGGATACCAATAGGGAATTTGACTGAGCGATCAGCAAGCACCAAAGAGAGTTTGCATTTCTTGTATTGGCTGAACCCAAGCTTCTTGGCAACAGATAGAGGCATGAGACTGACACTAGCTCCCAAATCACATAGACATCTCTCAAACATCAAAGGACCAATGGCACAGGGTAGGGTAAAGCAGCCTGGATCCTCTAGCTTCTTAGGGATTGTCAATCTCTGGATGATGGTACTGCACTCATGAGTAAGAACCATCATGCCTTCCATTTCCTTCTTCTTGGCAGCCACAACATCCTTCAAGAACTTGCTGTATTGAGGGACAAGCATGAAGGCATCAATGATGGGCATTGTGACTTGGACCTCACTCAATTGCTTCTCAAAGAGTGCTTTGTACTTCTCCAAAAGTTGCTTCTTTAATCTTCCAGGAAATGGCAGCTTAGGTTCATAGGGAGGAGGAACAAAAGAAGACTCTTTTGTTGGAGTGGCAACTTCACCATCTTTAGTGTTTTCTTCTCTTCTCCAACCTTTCCTTTACCCTTAGCTTCAAAAATCTTTTCTAGAATCTCCTCATCAACCTTCTCATCTACAATCACAACATCATCATCAATGTTGATGGCCACCCCCCCCCCCCCCCCCCCCCCACTTAGTGTCTCACCATCCTTGGGGAGAGCTCTTGGAGGTAACTCTCTACCACTTCTCAAAGTGATTGCCTTCATTGGCTCCTTGGGGTTTTGCTCAGCCTTTCGTGGTAGTGTTCCTTGTTGGCGACTTGGCTGAGAGTTCATAGAAGCAAACTGATTCTCCAAAGCTCTTATCTTGTTGTTTAGCTCAGTATAGCTGCTATCAATCTTGGAGTGAACAGTCTTGAACTCATGGCCAATGTCCTTGGCTGTTCTAGCTTGACCTTCCAATATTTGTTTGAACATAGCTTCCATAGATGAATCTGGAGCTTTAGCTTGGGAAGAGCTACCTTGAGCTTGAGTAGGCTGATTGCCTTGATTGGTAAAACCAGGAGGAGGATTCTGCCTAGGCTGGTAGTTCCCTTGCTGAGTGTTTTGCTTGGGTTGGTAGCCTCCTTGCTGGTTGTTGGGATAAGACCTTTGCTGGTAGTTGTTGTACTGAAAGTTAGGCTCCTTCCTGTACCAAGTACCATTGTTGTTGATGAAGCAAAGCTCTTCTTGTCCTTCTAACCCATCAACTTCATTAACCTTAGGAGGAGTTTCCTGACTAGGACCACCCACAAAGTTGATCTGCTCCTTTTTGGCTTGGTTAGCAATCAGCAAGTCTATCTTCTCTTGCAAGGATTTGATTTCCTTCTTGGTCTGGTTGTCATCAGCTCTGGTTGTTCTATCAGCTCTGTCATGCTCTCCACTGTAAACTAAGTCACTCTTCACCATGTTGTCAACCAGCTCCTCAGCATCTTCTCCAGACCTGCCCAGGAAGAAACCATTGCTTGCTGTATCCAATCTTGCTCTAAACTCAGGAAGGGCTCCTCTGTAGAATGTACTCAGCAAACTCTCCTTTGAGAAGCCATGGTGTGGGCATTTAGCTTGATACCCCTTGAACCTCTCCCATGCTTCACTAAAACTTTCCAAGTTCTTCTGCTGGAAGCTAGAGATTTCATTCCTCAGCTTGGCTGTCCTTGATGTAGAGAAGAACTTCTCCAAGAAGGATTTCTTGCAATCATCCCAAGTGGTGATGGAGTCACTAGGCAGAGATTTCTCCCATTGGCGTGCCTTGTCTCCTAGAGAGAAAGGAAACAGCTTGAGCTTGAAGGCATCTTCGAACACACCATTGGTCTTGGACAAGCCACGATAGCTATCAAACTTGTCCAAGTGATCAAATGGGTCTTCTACAGCCAAGCCATGGTACTTGTTGTTCTCAATCACACTTAACAACCCTAACTTGATCTCAAAGTTGTTAGCTTCCACAGCTGGTGCGCGGATGCCCGTCCGATTGCCATGAATGTGAGGACGGTCATAGGTGCCAATAGCTCTAGCTGGCCATTGTGGGTGTTGTTGTTACTGGCGCTGTGGTCCAAGGTTGTCAGCTCCTTGACCATTGCCATCTTGAGGTTGGTGCTGGTGATCATCCATCTCAAACCCCAACCTCTGAATGTGAGCCTGTTGCTCTTCTTCTCTTCTCCTTCTTGTTATTTCCCTCTCAAGTGTAGCTATCTCGTCAACAGTGGGAACTAGGTTAATTGCACCCCTGCTTCTTGTGTTCATACACCTGAAAATCAAAGGAAAAGGCAAAAGGAGAATCAATATCACAAGAAAAGAAAAATGATTTAGTCTCACGCAAGTGACTAAATCCCAATGTCACAATCAACTTAGAATTTGGCAACGGCGCTAATTTGGTGAAAGGACTTTTCTAGGGTCCTAATCAAATGATGTAGTATATAAGATTGTCGAACCAGTTCTAAGTGACCACAAAGCAAAGGGAATGCAAGTCTACGCTTAATCTAAATGCAATCATTAAAGAGCATGATTATTAAACTAAGACAATAAGTAAAATGCAACAAAATGTAAAACTTTCTTTCTTATGAGGAGAATGAGACCCATGGGTATAGGGACCTGATCTGAAATGATTAAGGTTCAATCCAAGATGCCAACTTTTCAATCAATCTAATTCCTTATGCCTAGACAACAAAACTAAGCAAGCTCTATCCCTAGATGAATGCTCTTTTGCAATCATCACCCAAGTACACCAAATCCCTTTGGCTGTAATGATCAAAGCAAACATGGAGAATGAGTCTAATAGCAATCTTAGCTTCTTTGACAACTAATCCCTTAGGCAAAGCAAGCTAAAAGCATAGATGAGTTGGTTCTGGAATTTCATAGAACACCTTCCGGGCATGAAATGCCTATGGCTCTATGTTTGAGAGGCCAACTCAAATATAGCATTAAGAACACCAAATCAATGCAAGGAAAGGATATATCTAACACTAAGCACCTTGGATCTACACTTAATCACTCTCAATCACCCTAACCCATGGATCTTAAATGGATCTACTCACTAATCCACATGCTTACTCTTAAACCCATGAGAGATTCAAGCTTAAACATGTAGAGAAAGAAAAGAGATGAAATCAAACAATCAAGAACACAAGATGAGATGATGAATCAAAGATAAAACTTTACTCAAAGGTTTGTTTTCTTAGAGAGAAAATAACTAGGGATGGCAATCAAGGACCTGGACCGCGGGCATGGCCCGTAAAGGCTTGCTGCAGGGCGGGATTGGGCCTCCATTTGATAAGCCCGCAAAATTGCGGGTCTCGCGGGACGGGTTCAAAACGGGACGGGTTCAAAGTAGGGCGGGCCAAAAGCGGGACGGGCCGAAAGCGGGATGGGTTAAACCACGGGATTTTGAAGACTCGCAATCCTAAGTCTCCATTTCTGCTTTCACCTGGGAGAGGAGAGAGAAGAGAGAGGAGAGAGAGAGAGAGAGAGGATAGAGAGAGAGAGAGAGAGAGAGAGATATATGAGATAGCTCTTAGCTCTCTCTCGCGTCTACTGCTCAGACTCATCTTCGTCCTCTCTCCTCTCTCCTTCTCTCTTCTCTCTCTATCTCCGCTATCTCTCTCTCGCTCTCTCTCTCTCTCGCTCTCTCTTCTCTCTCTATCTCCCCCCCTCCTTCCCTCCGACCTTCTCCCTTCTCCACACTCCTGCTTTCGCTGCCTCTCTCTCTTCTCAGAAGGGATTAGACATTATGGAGCTTCGTTGATGGTGATTTCAGGGTCAATGATGTTTCCGGTCTCCCAAGCGCCTCTGATCTGCACCGGTGGAGCTTCTTCAAGCCATCATAAATGATAATAAAAACATTTGTTTTGTATAAGCTTAGTGTATTGATCTTGTAAGAGTATGCTCGATCATGTGCAAGCTGAAACTCAATTCTTGTCTATGTTTGTTTGTGCATGTAGAAACAAGCAATGTAATATTTGATGTCCCGCGGGACGGCCCGCGAAGGCCTGCATATTTCACGGTACGGGATTGGGCAGCTAGTTTGAGGACCGCATCCCGCGCGGGACAGGCCCGCCGTGTACCGCCAGAAGCCGAACCCGCAGCTGTTTGGGACGGGACGGGATGGGAGAGCCCAATTGCCATCCCTAAAAATAACATAAGTCCCAAATTAGGGATAACATGAGTACTTATACTTGGCTTAAAAGCCCTAGAAACATAAAACAAGATTACTAAAAAGTCCTTGAGCCAAATGGGTCTCAACCAATGGGAATGGTGCATAAAATTCGGTCAGGGGTGAACCAACACCATCCAACCCGGTCCACTCTACCTGGCCGTCCAGCTGGCCGCGTCCTTTCTCCGTCCGGGTTCACCAAGCCGGCCGTCTCACCCCAGTCTTCAGCGCTCTCTTCACGATCGGGTGCTCCGAGCCGGACAGGCCACCCCGGTCGTCCCTTGGTCTGGCCGCGTCCTGTTCTCCCGTCCGGGTGCTCTTACCCGGACACCACGTCCCCTGTCCGTCCATCTGCTTCTCATCGTCCGGGTGCTTGGACCCGGACTGGCCACCCCGGACTGGCCACCCCGGATTGGTCTGCTCCGGCTTCCTCCTGACCGGGTGTCCTTACCCGGACGTGTCTACCCGGCCGTCCGTCCTCCTCTCCCGTTCGGTTGCTCGAGTCCGGACGCATCAACCCGGTCATCCGGACGTGCTGATCAAATCTGATCCAACCGGGTATGTGTACCCGGTCTAGTCTACCCGGTCCAACTCTCATCTCTTGATTTCACTTCTCTTCTTATGGTCTTTACGGCTTCGAAAGGTCTCAAGGATTGGTCCAGCATGGGAAGGGTCTTATCCGGGAGCAGACCCGGATCAGGCCATCCACGGAGCTAGGGTCACCTTGCCCATGGGCGAGGACCACAGCGTCCCGGCCACCTCGCCCAAGGGCGAGGACCGCAGAGCTTGGGTCACCTCGCCCACGGGTGAGGACCACGGCGTCCAGGCCACCTCGCCCACGGGCGAGGACCGTGGAGCCCGGGTCACCACGCCAACGAGCAAGGGCCACGGCGTCCCGGCCACCTCGCCCACGGGAGAGGACCGCAATGCCAAGGCCACCTCGCCCTAGGGCGAGTGTGGTCTTGTTCCGATACCATGCGTCCTTGCCTAAGTTTTCGTAATCCAATCTTTGAATACGTTAGTCCAATACTCTTGTTTCGTCTCGATTAGGTTCATCGTGGAAAACCCCTAAAAAAGTTATGAATGGTTCGATCGACTAATGGATTCCGATCCGTCGTATAAAACGACCATGGTTAGCTTGAACACCAGTTTTCCTGACTATACGAGGGATTAGGAGCCATTCAAGGAGCAAATATCACCTCGAAGGTGATTTCTTAGAAAAAAACCGTAAAAACGTCGGAGGTCCAAAAACGGCCCAGAAGGGTCTGGAACGCGACCAAACGGCCCACTTACGATTTTAAGATAGGATTGGGCCCAAGATGGGTATGACGGTCTATTTTGATTTGAGGAAAAGATAAATGTCAAGTTTCCTGAAGATAAATGTCAAGTTTCCCGAAGATAAACGCCAAGTTTCCCGATAGACACGAAGATCAACGAAAAATGGAAAAAGCCCACCTCGTGATGATTTCGGCCCAAGGGTAGAAGAGGAAGAGCGCAGACGACCTTGAAGGAGTATATAAGGAGAGCTTGAGCTGAGGAGCAGCCAGGGAACTTTTCAGAGCAAACTTAGCACTTAGAGCAATTTAGGCATTTTTTCCGTTTTTACTATCGAGCTGCGACTCAACTAGGTTAGAACTTAGGAGGCTAGACTAGCGAACTTGCCGACAGCCCTCGTAGCCAATGCTCTCACCTGTTGTTCACGCTCAAACACGGATTCGAAAATAAGATCTTTTTTGCCCTCCTTTTGTTCTTACAATTTACTACTCTGTTATTTTCGTCACATTGATTGTGTTGTGCGTGGCCCAGCAAATAACTGGAACCTTCAGGGGAAGCTAGGTTTACTTGGCTTTCCTCAACAAAAACTCGACGATGTGAATTTCGGTTCCCACACCTGCTTCTTAACAGCTTTCCCTGTCTGAACCACCTGATTCTATAACTTCTTCACATGAGTGCTCAAAGCTTCAAACTTTGTATTCAGGTTGGTGTAGACAACATCAATCTTTCCATTGAAATCAACTGTTAGCTTCTGCTGACCTTCAAGGATCTGGTCAATCATTGCTTCTATCTTGCTCTCCTAAGTCGGTGGTGGTGGTGGATTTTGGTAATATGAGTTTCCATAACTCATGTTGTTGTTGAAGTTGCTGCTGTAGTTTTTGTTGAAGGGTTTCTGTGAACTCTGGTTGAAGTTACTTCTTTGTCCAAAGAAGTTTATGTTTCCTCCCTGGTTTCCAGTCTTCTGAAATCCAGCTCCACTGATGAAGTTCACATCCTCTTCTATGTTATCATCCTCTGCGTATACAGCTTCTGCATCTTCTACTGAGCAAACTTTGTAAATCAGCGTTCTTGGTGCTGTTACTCGATGCTAAGTTCTCTATAAGTGTCACAGCTTCCTCTTGATTCCTGGTGTTGAAGTTACCTTCACTAGCTGTGTCCAGAGCCATATGATATTGTAGTGCATCCATATTGTAGTGCGATGCCTCTGAAGAAAGTGCTGAGCAGCTGCACTTGGTTGAATCCATGGTGTGGATAATCTCGCTGGTAGGACTTGAATCTGATCCTGGAGTTCTTGAATGATTCTCCAGGCTCCTGAGTGAATGTACCAATCGTGCTCCTCAATTCTTCAGAGTGCGCGTCATCAAAGATGTTACGTAGGAATGCGTTCTTGATGTCTCTCTAGGATGAAAGAGATCCTGGTGGTAGCTGCTTAGGCCACTGCGAAGCTTCTCGAGCAAGAGATTACTTGAAGAGCTCGCAGAGAAGGTAGTCCTCAATGACTCTATCGGCTTTGATAGCAGATATGAGATCCCCGAACCTCTCCAAATGGTCCATAGGATGCTCGTGAGATAACCCACAGTAGGGTGTCTGTCCCACGAGTGTGTAGTACTGCGGCTTCAACTCGAAATTCACTGAATAGGTGGAGGGCGAATAGCTGATCTGTTGGCGTAGAACTGATCTGGACGGTTGTAATCAGCCAACGTTCTTGTTTGAGCAGCCCCGTCTACAGGTTGAGCAGCTCATGTAGCTACAGTATCAGGCTCGGGGATCACATTCCCTTGAGCATCTAACTTTTGACCTGTTGTATTAAGCAGGTGACCTTCCAGATCACGCAGGTTTCCATTCTCTTCCTGTCTGAGGATTAGTGCCGCAACCATGTCTCGCGGCTGAGTATCGATCGATGTGGAGACTGTGGTATTGATCGATGTCGGATGAAAGATATCGGTCGACGGAAGAGTAGTATCAGTCGACGGAGAAGGTGTCTCGGTCGATGTTGGTGTGTGAGTGTCGGTCGACGAACTGGTGTTGACGTCGATCGATAAAGAGTGTTTCTCTTTACGAATTGAACGTTCCAAGCTTGCAGGATCTTCTGAGAATAGCAGCTGAGTTTCCTTGTTGCTTCTAGTACTGCTGGGCATGCACCTGAAAAGACAATAAAAAAAAAATTTGGTCAGAAAGCGGTTTAAAAGAAATAACCTAGACCTAGTCAGACTATATCTAATGGCGAACAAAGCTCCCCGGCAACGGCGCCAAAATTGATATCTCAAATTACCCTAAGAAGTGAATTACTCTCTCAAATAGGAGGTTCAATTGTACTACTTAGGGATCGAATTCACATGGAGCTAGGGAACACAAAAGATCTAATCCTTAGTGACTAAGCTAGGTTGATTATGATTAACTTTAAATTGCAGGTTTGAGCAAAGTAGTTGCTCAGTTGGTTTGATTGAGGGTTTTGACAATTAAAAGAAGTAGCTAGACTTGGGTTTCTATTCAGGTGATCAGGATTATAATCCTATAGATGCCTAACAAGTTGTATGCATGGTATTAAAGAACTCAACAGCTTATGAACAAATCGATTAACGTTCGCTCTCTAGATTTGTCTTATGACTAGATGTAATCATCTCAATACCATATTCATTGATGCTTGGAGTTTTCAAGGCTCATAGTCAAATGATTGTAGTATAAGATATTGTCGAACCAATCCTAAGTGATCCTAATGCAAAGGGAATGCAAGTTCATGTTTAAGCTAAGTGCAACCATAAAGTGAGATGAGATGATTATAAACTAAGGAAATACTAGAAATGCAATAAAAGATGAACTTTCTTTTCAATATGAGGAAAGGGGACTCATGGGACAAGGGAATTGACCTCGGGTGATTAAGTTTCAATCTAATATGGCAAACTTTCAATCAATCTAACACCTTAAGCCTAGACACAATCCTAAGCAAACTCTATCCCTAGATGAATGCTCATTCACTAACATATCTCAAGCATCTAATCCCTTAGGTTGAATAATATGAAAGCAATCAATAAGAATAAGTCTATTAGATATCTTAACACCTTTAACAACTAATCCCTTAGGTAAAGGATGTTAAAAGCATTGGAGAGTTGGTTCAGGCATTTCATCAAACACCTTCCGGGCATGAAATGCCTATGGCTCTATTTTGAAGAGGCCAACTCCAAAATAGCAATAAGAACACTCTACAAGCAAGGATCAAGAAGGATCTACACTAGAACATCTTAGATATACACCTAATCACCCTTAGTCTCCCAAGCCCGTGAATCCTAGATAGATCTACTCATTAATAGACATGGATAACCTTAAAACCATGGATGATTCAAGGCTAAACATGATTAGAGATAAATATAACCCAATAAATACAAAAGAAATAGATGAAGAAGGATTCAAGATCCAAACTTTATTCAAGATCTAAAAGTGTTCTTGAGAGAAAAGAAGTTAGATCTCACAAAAGAGATTACAAGAGTATTTATATGAGGCTTGAAAGCCCTTAAAGCATAAAGATAAAAGTCTAAAAAGCCCTTGAGGTCATTAAGTCTTCAGCCAATCAGAATCAAGCCAAAAGGAAGAAGCTTTGGAAACACCCGGGTAAGGTGGTCTTGGTCCGACCCGCGTATCCTGGCCGCGTATCAGCCTCGTCCGTCCTGTCAAGCCGTGCGGCCTCCTCTCCCCGGGTATATCAGGCCACGTACAAGCCCCTTGTCCAAGCATCAGCCATGCGGGTGGCTCTGGCCTGGTGCATCAGGCCGCACATCTCCATCTTCTCTCCTTCGGCCATCAGGCCGTGCGGGTGCATCAGGCCGGGTGTCTCAAGCCGCGTGCCGTCCCTGGCTTCCAGCATCCATCAGACCGTGCGGGTCCTTCTCCCCGGGTAGTCTAGGCGGGGTGTCCTCCTTCATTCAAGCCGTCCTGATCTCGTCCAAGCACGTGCGGGTGGTCAACCTCGGGTGTGCCTACCCGGGTGGGACTGATACGCCTCAAGTGAATCGATCATAACTTCTCCAATATAGCTCCAAATGACTTGAAACCATTTCCATTGGAAATCTAACTCAATTTTCTGTGTCTCCGTCCATGTCCATCTTTCACCCCCTTTTGGATCACAATGCTCCAAAACATCTCAAATCACTCCATAGCACTCTCCAACACCTAATAAAGACATATGAATGCAATATGGACCTAAAGATGCCTAATGCCTAATCTAAATGATCAAAATGCACAAGATATGATAGCTAAAAACATGTAAATATGCAAACTACGATGCGCTGAGGAGCAATCGCGGACATGTCATGTCGATCGGTGGCTGATCAATTTCTTGTTGCTGACGGAAGAAACAAGTAACAACTCCGCAAGCCAGTGCAAATAGTTTTGTGTTGACTTCGTCGGTAGAGGTATTCAGAATTCGTCCGTCATTGGCTCGTGCTTGGCCTTCTGAATCCCTGAAAATACCAAACTCATCCGGTGTTAGATAACCATAATCAGTATTATAATGTACTTGTACCTCAGATTCTGGTTTGTGATGTCTGTTGTTCCTGTCGATCGATGTTGTGTTCTTGGGTACGAGGGAGGATATGAAAACTCTTTCGTCTTCTGCCATGGTGAGACCACTTGTTATTCAATGATCTCTTCCTTTCTGTACTCCTTATCGTATTCATCAGATCATGTATCAGGTATTGCGGTATCCACAACATAAGTTGGCTGATATCTATCATCTGCAAAACTGCCAATCAAATTGTTACCTTTTGGAAAATCGTCTACCTCATTTGCCGGGTTACTGTCGATCGATGTCTGATTGTTGATGTCGATCGATGCTCCGACTTCTGATTCGTTCTCGGCTCCACAATGGCATGCTGCTATGAATCCTGGATCATCCCCAATCTCTATGTAGGACGTGTATGACTTGACAACTCGTACTAGGTCATAGTACACAGTAGGGTCGATGAGTGCAGGCACAACTGATTAGTCTGCATGTTACAGACTGCTCCTTATAGTAGCCAATAAATCTCTCCCTAGCAGTAGAGAAGAATTCCAGTTCAGATTGATATCCAGGACATGGAAGTCTACTGAAACAAAGGCATTACCAATCTGCACCTCAAGGTCTCTAATGATTCCTCCAGAGTTCCTTTGAGAACAATCCATAAAAGTGAATGAATCCTCTGAAGGCTCTATCTTCAGACCTAGCTGGTCTGCCATCACCTTTGGTAGGATGCTGACTGAAGATCATGTGTCGCATAGCGCATGTGGGAACTCAATGCCTTGTACCAAGCAGGATACTGGGAACTTCCTAGGATCACTCTTCTTCTTCAGTGTGATCCTCTGCTTCATCTTCCCTCTGACATGATGGAACATCCTCTCAGTGTCCTTCTCGGTCTCTCTGGTCTCTCTGAAGAACATCCACAATCTGTGGGTAAAGTAAGCTTCCTCGAATGGCTTGTCTAGTGGGATCTTGAGGACTCTCTTTGTTAAACTATCCATCTCCTTTTCATTAGCTCCTCTTTTTAGATGCTTGGCAACCTTCTCCTTCCTTTTCCTTAAGGTCTTCCCTCAGTAGCCTGATCAACTTGAATATGCTCTGGTACATCTTCAGAATGTAGACTGATGTTTAGATGGATTCCTAAGTGCATTAAGTTGTGCTACGTCGATCTTGGGTAGCTGAACCCGGTAGGTGAGAGGCGGTCGTCGATCGATGCTTGCTGGCTGTTATCGATCATCACTTGACTGTTTCTGTTGATCGATGGCTTGCTCAATATGCCGATCGATTTTAGCTGTGATTACACAGTAGGTTTTGGGTGGATGAGGGTGTCGAGCTGCAAACTCCTCACAAGTCATGATCTTTACTGCCCCGCATGATGCAATTGACTCTGCTGATGTCGTCGATCGATGTTGAGTAGGGGCTGTCAATCGGTGCTGGTCGAACTCCGTCGATCGGTATTCATCTCTAGGTGTCGATCGACACCAAATTGGACTGCCAAAACTCATGGAGATTTCGACTTTGAAATCTTCCTCCTAAAGCTTCACTTCCTTGACCACTTGCCAAAACTCATCATCTATGATTGCATTCATGTGGTGCTTCAAAGCTTCATCTCCTTTTTCCTTCACCAAGGCTTCCTGCCTCCTAACAGCTTCTCCTGTCTGAACCACCTGCATCTCCAACTTCTTCACATGCGTACACAAAGTCTCAAACTTCGAATTCAGGATTGTGTAGACAGAATCAATCTTCCCACTGGAAACCACTGTCAGCTTCTGCTGGCCCAGAGTTCTGTACATCTCTTCTATAATCTGATCAATCTCTGCTCTGGTGTAATTGGATTATTGGCATCGATCGATGGGTTAATGGTGACATCGATCGATTTTGATCTCTCTTCTTGAATATCGAGTTGCTTCTGAATGAGGTCGACTTCTTGTTGTAGTTGAATCAGTCGTGAGGTTAATCCATCCATGTTATCATTGAGCTGATAGTATATTCCCTCAAGCTTGTAATCGAATGATTTCATCAAATCCTCTAGTGATGTAAGTCTCGCGTCGATCGATGGTGAAGTCTCTGTATCGATCGATGTGGATTCCTTCTGTCGAGACTCATTCTTCTCGCGAAGCATAGCCAATTCTCGCTGCATCAACTCACTCCTATTGGTTAGCCAGTTGATGTTGTTGTTGAGTGTGTGGTAGATGTCACCAAGTCTCATCTTGAGGGCTTCTTCTTCCCATTGTTTAGCTCCATTCATCCCCGATATCATCTCACTAATCTCATCCTTGGTGTAGATCTCTGGTGCTAAACTGGTTCTTGTGAATGACTGGGCATGTTCTAGAAGACATATGTAAGAGCTCGTGTCCATCGAGGCTCTGCTTAGTATACCCCTTATGTCATCCTTAGAAACATTGATGATGTTGCCATCTACTCCACGTGCATATCCAGACTCATCTCTGTAGACGCCATACTCATCCTTCCCTTATGTAGTCTTCATCAAACAAATCCTTGGAGTTGAAGAGCTCCTCTGTAGTGAAACCTTCATGCATCTTGTCGGCTTCTAGGGCGTCTGATGTTTCCTCTACTGCAAAACTTTCTTTATAGTGATCATCTGCCCAACTTTCAATTGAGTAATTTCCTTTTTCCTCAAAGTCGGCCGCCTTCGTATTGATCGATATGTAGTAGGGTGCATCGATCGATACGCGTGCATGTTCTGCTTGGTGATGATGAGTGTCGATCGATGTGTCAGTACCTCTATCGATCAATGCTGCATTCCTTATTCCATAGGAATGGTGGGGAATCCTTTCTTCTTATTCAAGAAGATCATTATACTCTGTAGCTCGTTCCTCGTTGTAATCCTCATCATACTCCTCATCTCTGAACTCCGATGTGGTAGTGTCCACTGCAAAAGTTGGATGATAATGATCACTTTCCCAGATATCAATCAAAAAATTTTCATGGGTAGTCATCTTCCCAATGTGTCGAGTTACTGTCGATCGATTCTTATGCTACCATGTCGATCGATTCTCCTTGCTGAAGATCGATCGATTTGTCCATTTTTTCATCGATAAATGCTTCATACTCTATCTCATACTCGACTTCTGAATCATCCTCACCTCCGCAGTAGCATGCGGCTATCAATCCCTGATCATCTCCAATCTCTACGCTGGGCATATGTGTCTTGATAACTCGAACTGGATTGTAGTAGACATTCGGATCTATGAGTGTCAGGCACAACTGGTTAGTCTGCATGTTGCAAACTGCTCCTACGGTAGCCAAGAAACCTCTTCCAGGTAGTAAAGAAGTGTTCCAGTTCAGCTTGATATCCAGAACATGAAAGTCTACTCGAACTAGGGCATTACCAATCTGCACCTTAAGGTCTCTGATGATTCCTCCTGAGTTCATTTGAGAACAGTCCACAAATGAGAATGAGTCCTCTGAAGGCTACCTTCAGACCCAGATGGTTTGCCATTACCTTAGGTAAGCTGCTGACTGAAGCTCTTGTGTCACAAAGTGCACGTGGGAACTCAATTCCTTGTACAAAGTAGGGTACTGTGAACTTTCCAAGATCACTCTTCTTCTTCAATGTGATCCTCTTCTTCATCTTATCTCTGACCTGGTGAAACATTCTCCTAATGTCCACCTCTGTCTCCTTGGTTTCTTTGAAGAACATCCACAACCTGTGGGTAAAGTAGGATTCCTCAAACGGCTTGTCTAGCAGGAATCTGGGAACTCTCTTTGTGAAGCTATCCATCTCGTTCTCATTAACTTCCCTCTGCTTAGGAACCTTGTCCTTCCTTCTTCTCAAGGTTCTCCCTTCAGTAGCCTTATCAACTTCCATAGGCTCAGGTGATCTTTAGGCTGAGTATTGGTGGTATCTGGTGGGTCATCTAAAAGTTGTAATGGATGCCTGAGTGCATTGAGTCGTGCTACATCAATCTTTGGTAAATGCGCTCAGTATGTAAGAGGTGCACGTCGATCGATGGGATCTGGAGGGTTGTCGAACGATGGGATCTGGAGGGTTGTCAATCGATGTCATTCACACTCTCTCGATCGATGGCTGGTTCTTGACGCCAATCGATTTTGACATAAAAAGGGCTGGGTGGATGTGGGTGCCTTGCTGTGAACTCCTCGCGAGTCATAATCCTCATGAAATTACACGATTCAACTGACTCTGTCGACATCGATCGATGCTTGTCGGAGCTTGTCGAAGCTCGTCGATCGATTGTTATTGGAGTCTATCCATCGATGGTTGATAGACGGCGTCTATCGACACTAATGTGATCTGCTGATACTCATCGAGCTTTCTACTTCGAAATCTCCTTCTTGCAGCTTCTCATGCTTCACCGCTTGCCAGAAATCATCATCTATGATGGTATTCACGTGGTGCTTCGTTGATTCTTCACCTTTCCCCCTTGCTAAGGCTTCCTGCCTCTTAACATCTTCTCCTGTCTGAACCACCTGCATCTCCAGTTTCTTCACATGGGTGCTTACAGTTTCAAACTTTGTGTTCAGGTTGGTGTAGACAGAATAAATCTTTCCATTGAAATCCACTGTTAACTTCTGCTGACTTTCAAGAACCTGATCAAGCATTGCTTCTGTCTTGTTCTCCTGAGTCTGTGGTGGTGGATTCTGGTAATATAAGTTTCCATAACTCCTGCTGTTGTTATTGTAGTTGCTGTAGGGTTTCTGTGAACTCTGGTTGAGATTACTTCTTTGTCCAAAGGAATTTCTGTTTCCACTCTGGTTTGCAGACCTCTGAAATCCATTTCCACTGATGAAGTTCACATCCTCTTCCTCTGCTTCTGCTCTATCCTCTGTGTCTACAGCCTCTGCATCCTCTACTGAGAAAACTTGCTTCCTTAGAAGCCTGTGAACACTGTCCAGCTTTGCTTTCACTTCCTCCATCTGCTCCTTCCCAAGGGTGATTGCAGATTTCCTCCTCTCAAAGTAAGTGTTCTTGGTGCTGTTGCTGGATGCCAAATTCTCTATAAGTCTCATAGCCTCTTCTGGATACCTAGTGTTGAAGTAACCTTCACTAGCTGTGTCCAAAGCCATCTGATATTGTAGCGTGATGCCTCTGAAGAAAGTGCTAAGCAGCTGCACTTGGTTGAATCCGTGGTGTGGACAATCTTTCTGATAAGACTTGAATCTGATCCAAGAGATTCTGAAAGACTTTGTAGGCTCCTGAGTGAATATATCAATCTTGCTCCTCAAGTCTTAAGCACGTGCCTCATCAAAGAAGTTACGAAGGAATGCATTCTTGATGTCGGCCCAGGATGTAAGAGATCTTGGTGGTAGCTGCTTAAGCCATTGGGAAGCTTCTCCAGCAAGTGAGTACTAGAAAAGCTTGCAAAGAAGATTGTCCTCAGGGAATTCATTGGCTTTGATAGCAGATATAAGATCCTCGAACCTCTCCAGATAGTCCATAGGATGCTCGTGAGATAACCCACAGTAGGGTGTCTGTCCCACGAGTGTGTAGCATTGTGGCTTCAACTCGAAATCGCCTCTCTGGATAGCTGGAAGGTGAATGGCTGATCTGTTGGCATAGAACTGATCTGGAAGGTTGTAATCAGCCAATGTTATGGGTCGAGCAGCTTCATCTACAGGTTGAGCAGCTTCTGTAGCATCAGTATCAGGCTCAGGGATTACAGTCCTCTGAGCATCTATCCTCTGACCTGCTACATAGACGCAGATGACCTTCTATATCATGCAGGTTTCCATTCTCATCCTATCTAAGAATAAGTGTCGCAACCATGTCTGGTGGCTGAGTATTGATCGATGTACGAAGTGAAGTATCGATCGATGTCGGGTGGAAGAAATCGGTCGACGGTGAAGAGCGAGTATCGATCGACAGAGTATGAGACTCAGTCGATGGTGGTATGCGAATATCGGTCGACGAGCTAGTGCTGATGTCGATCAATATGAAGCGTCTTTCTTTGCGGATCGAACGTTCCAAGCTTGCAGGATCTTCTGAGAATAGCAGTTAATTTTCCTTGTTGCTTCTGGTACTGCTGGGCATGCACATGAAAAGACAAGAAAAAGATGATGTAAGAAAGTAGTTTAAAAAAAGAAGTAACCTAGACTTAAGATTAAATCTAATGGCGATCAAAACTCCCCGGCAACGGCGCCAAATTTAATATCACTCAAATTACCCTAAGGAGTGACTTTACTCTCTCAAATAAGAGGTTCAATTGTAGTACTTAGGGATCGAATCCACAAGGAGCTAGGGAACCAATATGATCTAATCAGGGTGATTAAGCTAGATTGATTATGGTTAAACTTAAATAGCAGGTTTTTGAGCAAAGTAATTGCTCGATTGATTGAGGCTTTGAAGCTTTTATGAGAAATCGCTAAACTTAGGATTTCTATTCAGGTAATCAGGATTATAATCCTATAGATGCCGAACAAGTTGTATGCATGATATTATAGAGCTCAACTTCATAAGAACAAATCGATCAGCTTTCGCTTTCTAGATTCGTCTATTGACTAGATCTAATAATCTTACCTTTCGGTTTGATCAATTTGAAAGTGTCGATCGATTATTCTAGAGGAATATCTATCTATACACCTTTGGCACCGTCGATCGATTTTTCATAGGAATATCGATCGACGCGCTCTAGCCAAGCTTTGAGATCAGGTTGAATGAATGCTCACTAAGGGTTCCTATATTATCTTCCGCCTTTCTCTAGCAATCCTAGCTCAAGTAGGATAGGTTCAGGTCAAGGTTAAGTGATAACTTATATCCTAGGTCAAGGTTCTAGTTAGCTACTCAAGAACACAAGCATTAAGAGTATCCTAATGATGAATATCACAACTTAGTAATCTATAGTTGGGCCTAATCCCTCATAATAAACCCTATATCTAACAATAGAACTACTCAGACATGGGTAAGCAATTCATAACAACAAGGTATAAAGAAAACTGCATAGATAGATAAATAGGTAATAATGCAGTTCTAATCACAAATCTCTTTGGATCTTCTCCCAACTCTAAAAATCCCTAAAACCTTTAGATGTGTAAAACAATAGAATAGAAAAGCTCTCTTTGCCTAAAAAAATTGGCAAACTATAAATATTAGGTTAAAACTCGTCAGGGGCAATCTTGTAATTTGGTGTAGTCTTGGGCTTTCAGCTGTCTTCTGTTTGGTTCTCCATCGATCGATGTCATAGGATGTGCATCGATCGATTATTATCTTCAATCGTGGACCTCTTTTCGATATCGATCGATAGCACAGAGTGCGCATTGATCGATTATTAACTCTGAATGTCGATCTCTTGTCTGGATTGATGGTCAACTCGGATGAAATCTCTCTTGTGCTCCAAAAGGCTCAAAAAAATCACTTTGTTCCAAAACACTCCTCAACCTGAAAATATACCTAATAGACTCCAAATTTTTTTTAATAATTATATCTTAAAACACACATATATACCATGGGTGAAAGTGGGTCAAATCCATGGTATATCATAAGGCACACAATTGATTCTAATCAGCAGTGATTAAGCTAGGTTGATCAATTATTAAAGTAAATAGCAGGGTGAACAAGGTAGTTGTTCAGATGATTGGACTGAGGTTTGTAAACAGTTATGGGAAAGCGTTAGACTTAGGGTTTCTATTCAGGTAATCAAGATTATAATGGTATAAAAGCTAATTGTTGCATGTAAGATATTATGGAACTCAACTTTAATAATAAACTAACAACTTACGATTGATTAGATTATCTATTGACTAGATCTAAGACTTTTAACTCTCGTTGGCGACCAAAGAAAGCGTCAATCGATTATTCTATAGGAATATCAATCGATACACCTTTTGAAACGTCGGTCGATCAATCTATAGGATTATCGATCGATGTTCTTCTAGAAAACTTTAAGATCGGGGTGAAATTATGTTGACTAGGGTTCCTAGATCAGATCTCGCATGTTTCTAACAATCCTAGCTCAATAAGATTCAGTTCAGAGAAAGACCAAGCTGTCACTTGTGCCTAATTATTCTAAGATCAGGGTTCTAGGTAGCTAATATAGAACACAAGCAGTAAGAACAATCCTATTGATAAATATCACAAGTTAGCAGTTCTATGTTTTGGGCTAATTCTTCATAACCTATTTGAACCCTAAACTTAACAGGTGAATTACTTAGACATGGCTAAGCAACATAAACATAATAATTATAAATAGCATAGAATAGAGTACAAAAAGAAAAACTGGAGTTCCAGTGACAAGCACTGAAGAAGTCTTGGATCTTCTCTTCAAATCTACTAAAAACCCTAAAACCTTTGCTGTGTGAAAAAAAATGAAAAATAAGAAAGTGTGTGTTGCCTAACACAATACAGAGTACATAAATATTAAGTTAAAACTCGTCAGGGGAAATCTTGTAATTAAGTGGAATCTTGAGCTTTAAGTCGGTTAGAACCAAGTCGGGCGCGCTTCGCTGTCGATCGATGGCACAGAGTGTGCATCGATTGATTATTGACTCTGAATGTCAACCTCTAGTCTGGTTCTATGGTCAACTCGGGTAACCTCTCCTTTTAGCTCCAAAATGCACCAAAATAACCACTTTCTTTCAAAACACTCATGAACCTGTAAATATGCTAAATAGACTCCAAAACAGAACTATGATATCCTAAAACACTTATATACCATGGCTAATAATGGATAAAATTCATGGTATATCACCATTCATGATAAAAGAGATAAAAAAAATTTACTCTGATTTGCGCTAGAAATTGAAATATTCTTTTGTTAATTTCTGTTTTTATATCTCTCAAAAAGAAGTGGAACCCAGCGCGACATAAAATATAATAAATCTTTCTCTCTCTCTTTTATTTTCTTTCCATTTCTTCTATGTTGTGCTACTTTTTTTACGAGTCAAAGCCTAAATCTGAGATCATACTATATCTGAAGTGAAGTGTGTAATGGTGCAACTACTCACTTATATTGTATAATTGCTAAACTGAAATTCTTTGGAGGTTAGAGAGTTATATAGTCATGTGTAAATAAAGTAAGATATTAGTCTTTAAAGAGAAGCCATTTCCTAATTAAAGTGGTTGAATGCAGGCCCGGCCCTAAGTAAGGAGTGGATCCAGAAAATAACTTAATCTTGGAACAATACATATATATATATATATATATATATATATATATTCATCATAGTATATATTTATTTAAACTTTTAACAATCTATTAATAGAATGAATTATTTAAATTATACTTTAAGGAATATTTTATTTACAAAATTACTTGAAAAAAACATGAGCTAATTAATCAGATAAACATGTCTTTGTTATGTTAAATACTTTTTATTAGTTATTTTAATTTTAGTATTAAAAATAAAATTGATAAAAATAATTGTTAAACTAAAACTTAAATAAAATCATTTATATTGTTGAAGGAAAAAACTAATATTTAAATAAAGGAAGAAAAATAAATCTTTTCTATTAGATAGCAAATATACAAAGGAGAAAGGAAACTTTATTTTATAAAAATGTGACTAAAATAGAACAAAGTGTACAAAAATTTGAAGAAAAGGAGCTCAAGAGATTCGAACATGGGTTGCATGGGGCACTCTTTAGCCTTTCAAAGCATTAGAGCTGAAAACTTTTATACTTACCTTGTACATGACGTTTTTATAAATTAGTATGTGGCATGTGCTACACCTTATGAAATGATGGGTCCACCCCTGCAGAAGCTCGTGAAGCTGGTGCTTTAAGAGCCAAATAATATTACCAGTTTATGGGGTAACAAATTTTAAAAGTGACAGTGGTCTAGTGGTTAATGCTCCTAAAATTGTCTTTTTGGTCTAGGGATTCAAACTTCTCAAGATAATGCTTTTTTTTATTTTGCTTTACGCGCCAGTTGATAATGGGCCGGGCCTGGTTAATGAAATGCGTCATGGAAAATGTGTCACACTAATGATTGGAAAATGTGTCACACTAATGAACTAACCTTTATTTAAATTAATTGCAATTTAAGCAAAATAAATTTGAAGCAACAATCAATTTAAGTGACAAGAAAAGTTGAAACCCAAAGTCACGTTAAGAAGACTCGGCCCACTTTTCTTGAAGAGTCTTCCCTTGATAAAGTATTTCTTTTAACCGATTATCTATTGTTTGTGCGGGAAACGGTATCGAAAGAAAATGAGATGTTGGTTTAGCAAAGACGTCTTATTAATGGTCGAAAGAACGTTCGGACGGTTACAAGGTGAAGAACGACTAAACTGAAGACCGGAGCTCGGAGAGCGTCAGTCGGAAAGGTACAAAACAGCGAGAATAAGTAGAATGAAAACCCTAGTTCTAGCCGTTTCTTCTCTCAATTTGCGGATCCCCTTTACGTCGTCTTTCATTATCTATTTATAGCCGTCCTTCATCCTTCTGTGACCTAGTTCACGTCGTATTAGTGGGCTTTTGTTCGTTGGGCCGGATCACATCGAGCGTCCATTGAGCCGGCTTCGTTTGGTCGCTGAGGAGCGACCAAAAGTACTCTGGAGCTGCGCCGAGACTTCGGCGTCTCGAGCCGTTGAGCCGAGCCAAACACTCGTGGAAACGGGCTTGGGCTTCTGTCTTTCGGGCCTTGAGGGGATGAACAAATCTATCCTTCATCCCCTACAGTAAGTCCCCCCAATTCATCGAAGAGTCACGTCGTGTCGGGTTCGATGAATTTGCGGATTGTGGGTTCGAAAAGATGGACGGCCGGCAACGAGGACAGCCGCAGGGGTACGATCCTATCCGAGAGACGAACAGAGAGGCGCGAGAGATGGTATCCCTGCCCAATGGGCCGAGTCCTGGTCGGGTTTGGCTGGGTTTTGAGTGAAATCGAAGCGGCTCTCGGATTCGATTCAGATATCGAGAAGAAGTTGAAATGTCGCAATGATCCGATCGATTATCGAGGCATATTGAAGAGGCGCGTAGGTTTCATGCTCCCCTTGATGAGCTTTTGAGGCCCACGTAGGCCCATTTGAGGGTAATGATGACACCTCGAAAGAAGCACGCTCCTTCCCCTCCTATAAATAGTCCGCCACCCTTCACTTCTCCCATTCTTCTTCGCATACTCAGGTATTGACATCCATCAATCCGCAAGCAGAGGGCCTTTGGGTGATGAAGATTCGACCCAACTACAACGTGTTGGGCGGGACTCCGAATAAAACGACGGATTGGCAGAGGGCCTATTTCTTCGTTAACTCGGATGAGTTTGCCTTCGAACACCCCGCTGGCGATGACTATCGCGTGCTTTGGAATCCTATTCTCGGTAGAATATTTTCATTTACTCGCGATAGTCTTGTCTGTACTGATGATCTTGTTTCTCTTCTCTTTTTTGTTTCTGCAGGCGAGCATCCGACTTCACGCGAGTACCCAGAGGAGTTCTTGGAGAGCGCTCGAGCAATCGTGAGACTTGACACCAAGAACTGGGGTAATATTTCGAGGGGGAGGATACGTCGCTGCATCGATCGCATATCTAGGAGTAAGTCTCTCGCGTTGACTCGTTCGCTTGGTTCTTCGCCTGTGTACTTACCCTTTTTGATGTCTGCAGGGGACTGGAATTCAAGCTATCTTCCGTCGGAGAACACGACGAAGAGGTGGATATCCCTTTTTGGTAGAGAAGAGCAGAAGGGGATTCTCGAAAGGAGAAAGATGATGGGCCTTCCCGACCTAAGCGCGTTGGTTGCTTCTCAACTCGGCGCTGCGAGGCGCGACTTGGTGGATCCTCCCATGGAGGCGGGGACTATCGAGATGAACGACGAGAGTGAGGAGCTTCCGGTTTCTTTGCCAGTCGCCGAGACGGCTGCTCCTCCTCAGAAGAAGAAAAGCAAGAAGAGGCCTCGCGACGATTCTGGGGTCGTCGAGACCTCGAGAGAATTGCCGAAGAAACCGACGTCGTCCATCTCTCGGACGAGACCGAGTCGTCCAGGGAAGCCAAGAAGAGGAAGAATGACGAGTCTCGTTCCCTTGAGACGGAGGGGAACGATCCCATCGATCCTGGGAAGGAAGGTGACGCGGACGGGAATAACCCGAATTTTGTGCCTTCATCTTGGTCCCGTTCGGAGGGACGACCCTAATCCGGCGGTTTCCCCGGCTCGCTCCCAGCCGGAGAAGAAGAAAAAGAAAAAGAAGAAGAAGAAGACGGAAGCTCGCGACGAGTCCCCTCCTCCCGAGATTCAGAATGCTTCCGAGGCTCCGGGTGAAGCGAAGGACGGTGTCCCGGTTATGTCCAAGGTCAAGAGGCCTATCTTCCCAGACCGTGTCGCGTTTTTGTACGATGGTCCGGCTCCTCTCATCTATGCTCCGCTGAAATGCGCAGAGCTGATCAGCCAGATAAGGAGCGAGCCAAGGTCTGACTTTCAAGAACCTGATCTATGTTAACTTCTGCTGACTTTCAAGAACCTGATCAAGCATTGCTTCTGTCTTGTTCTCCTGAGTCTGTGGTGGTGGATTCTGGTAATATAAGTTTCCATAACTCCTGCTGTTTTTATTGTAGTTGCTGTAGGGTTTCTGTGAACTCTGGTTGAGATTACTTCTTTGTCCAAAGAAATTTCTGTTTCCACTCTGGTTTGCAGACCTCTGAAATCCATTTTCACTGATGAAGTTCACATCCTCTTCCTCTGCTTCTGCTCTATCCTCTGTGTCTACATCCTCTGCATCCTCTACTGAGCAAACTTGCTTTCTTAGAAGCCTGTGAACACTGTCCAGCTTTGCTTTCACTTCCTCCATCTGCTCCTTCCCAAGGGTGGTTGCAGATTTCCTCCTCTCAAAGTCAGTGTTCTTGGTGCTGTTGCTGGATGCCAAATTCTCTATAAGTCTCATAGCCTCTTCTGGATACCTAGTGTTGAAGTAACCTTCACTAGCTGTGTCCAAATCCATCTGATATTGTAGCGTGATGTCTCTGAAGAAAGTGCTAAGCAGCTGCACTTGGTTGAATTCGTGGTGTGGACAATCTTTCTGGTAAGACTTGAATCTGATCCAAGAGATTCAGAAAGACTTTGTAGGCTCCTGAGTGAATATATCAATCTTGCTCCTCAAGTCTTAAGCATGTGCCTCATCAAAGAAGTTACGAAGTAATACATTCTTGATGTCGGCCCAGGATGTAAGAGATCCTGGTGGTAGCTGCTTAAGCCATTGGGAAGCTTCTCGAGCAAGTGAGTACTAGAAGAGCTTGCAAAGAAGATTGTCCTCAGGGACTTCATTGGCTTTGATAGCAGATATAAGATCCTTACCTCTCCAGATAGACCATAGGATGCTCGTGAGATAACCCACAGTAGGGTGTCTGTCCCACGAGTGTGTAGCATTGTGGCTTC
Organism: Brassica juncea; assembly: GCA_018703725.1. Lineage (NCBI taxonomy): Eukaryota > Viridiplantae > Streptophyta > Magnoliopsida > Brassicales > Brassicaceae > Brassica > Brassica juncea. The sequence goes on along the minus strand of CM031935.1, from coordinate 20,559,949 downwards.
AACTCGAAATCGCCTCTCTGGATAGCTGGAAGGTGAATGGCTGATCTGTTGGCATAGAACTGATCTGGAAGGTTGTAATCAGCCAATGTTATGGGTCGAGCAGCTTCATCTACAGGTTGAGCAGCTTCTGTAGCATCAGTATCAGGCTCAGGGATTACAGTCCTCTGAGCATCTATCCTCTGACCTGCTACATTGACGCAGATGACCTTCTAGATCATGCAGGTTTCCATTCTCATCCTATCTAAGAATAAGTGTCGCAACCATGTCTGGCGGCTGAGTATTGATCGATGTACGAAGTGAAGTATCGATCGATGTCGGGTGGAAGAAATCGGTCGACGGGGAAGAGCGAGTATCGATCGACGGAGTAGGAGACTCAGTCGATGGTGGTATGCGAATATCGGTCGACGAACTAGTGCTGATGTCGATCGATATGAAGCGTCTTTCTTTGCGGATCGAACGTTCCAAGCTTGCAGGATCTTCTGAGAATAGCAGTTAATTTTCCTTGTTGCTTCTGGTACTGCTGGGCATGCACATGAAAAGACAAGAAAAAGATGATGTAAGAAAGTAGTTTTAAATAAGAAGTAACCTAGACTTAAGATTAAATCTAATGGCGATCAAAACTCCCCGGCAACGGCGCCAAATTTAATATCACTCAAATTACCCTAAGGAGTTACTTTACTCTCTCAAATATGAGGTTCAATTGTAGTACTTAGGGATCGAATCCACAAGGAGCTAGGGAACCAATATGATCTAATCAGGGTGATTAAGCTAGATTGATTATGGTTAAACTTAAATAGCAGGTTTTTGAGCAAAGTAATTGCTCGATTGATTGAGGCTTTGAAGCTTTTATGAGAAATAGCTAAACTTAGGATTTCTATTCAGGTAATCAGGATTATAATCCTATAGATGCCGAACAAGTTGCATGCATGATATTATAGAGCTCAACTTCATAAGAACAAATCGATCAGCTTTCGCTTTCTAGATTCGTCTATTGACTAGATCTAATAATCTTACCTTTCGGTTTGATCAATTTGAAAGTGTCGATCGATTATTCTAGAGGAATATCTATCTATACACCTTTGGCACCGTCGATCGATTTTTCATAGGAATATCGATCGACGCGCTCTAGCCAAGCTTTGAGATCAGGTTGAATGAATGCTCACTAAGGGTTCCTATATTATCTTCCGCATTTCTCTAGCAATCCTAGCTCAAGTAGGATAGGTTCAGGTCAAGGTTAAGTGATAACTTATATCCTAGGTCAAGGTTCTAGTTAGCTACTCAAGAACACAAGCATTAAGAGTATCCTAATGATGAATATCACAACTTAGTAATCTATAGTTGGGCCTAATCCCTCATAATAAACCCTATATCTAACAATAGAACTACTCACACATGGGTAAGCAATTCATAACAACAAGGTATAAAGAAAACTGCATAGATAGATAAATAGATAATAATGCAGTTCTAATCACAAATCTCTTTGGATCTTCTCTCCAACTCTAAAAATCCCTAAAACCTTTAGATGTGTAAAACAATAAAATAGAAAAGCTCTCTTTGCCTAAAAAAATTGGCAAAGTATAAATATTAGGTTAAAACTCGTCAGGGGCAATCTTGTAATTTGGTGTAGTCTTGGGCTTTCAGCTGTCTTTTGTTTGGTTCTCCATCGATCGATGTCATAGGATGTGCATCGATCGATTATTATCTTCAATCGTGGACCTCTTTTCGATATCGATCGATAGCACAGAGTGCGCATTGATCGATTATTAACTCTGAATGTCGATCTCTTGTCTGGATTGATGGTCAACTCGGATGAAATCTCTCTTGTGCTCCAAAAGGCTCAAAAAAATCACTTTGTTCCAAAACACTCCTCAACCTGAAAACATACCTAATAGACTCCAAAATTGTTTTAATAATTATATCTTAAAACACACATATATACCATGGGTGAAAGTGGGTCAAATCCATGGTATATCATAAGGCACACAATTGATTCTAATCAGCAGTGATTAAGCTAGGTTGATCAATTATTAAAGTAAATAGCAGGGTGAACAAGGTAGTTGTTCAGATGATTGGACTGAGGTTTGTAAACAGTTATGGGAAAGCGTTAGACTTAGGGTTTCTATTCAGGTAATCAAGATTATAATGGTATAAAAGCTAATTGTTGCATGTAAGATATTATGGAACTCAACTTTAATAATAATCTAACAACTTACGATTGATTAGATTATCTATTGACTAGATCTAAGATTTTTAACTCTCGTTGGCGACCAAAGAAAGCGTCAATCGATTATTCTATAGGAATATCGATCGATACACCTTTTGAAATGTCGGTCGATAAATCTATAGGATTATCGATCGATGTTCTTCTAGAAAACTTTAAGATCGGGGTGAAATTATGTTGACTAGGGTTCCTAGATCAGATCTCGCATGTTTCTAACAATCCTAGCTCAATAAGATTCAGTTCAGAGAAAGACCAAGCTGTCACTTGTGCCTAATTATTCTAAGATCAGGGTTCTAGGTAGCTAATATAGAACACAAGCAGTAAGAACAATCCTATTGATAAATATCACAAGTTAGCAGTTCTATGTTTTGGGCTAATTCTTCATAACCTATTCGAACCCTAAACTTAACAGGTGAATTACTTAGACATGGCTAAGCAACATAAACATAATAATTATAAATAGCATAGAATAGAGTACAAAAAGAAAAACTGGAGTTCCAGTGACAAGCTCTGAAGAAGTCTTGGATCTTCTCTTCAAATCTACTAAAAACCCTAAAACCTTTGCTGTGTGAAAAAGAATGAAAAATAAGAAAGTGTGTGTTGCCTAACACAATACAGAGTACATAAATATTAAGTTAAAACTCGTCAGGGGAAATCTTGTAATTAAGTGGAATCTTGAGCTTTAAGTCGGTTAGAACCAAGTCGGGTGCGCTTCGCTGTCGATCGATGCACAGAGTGTGCATCGGTTGATTATTGACTCTGAATGTCAACCTCTAGTCTGGTTCTATGGTCAACTCGGGTAACCTCTCCTTTTAGCTCCAAAATGCACCAAAATAACCACTTTCTTTCAAAACACTCATGAACCTGTAAATATGCTAAATAGACTCCAAAACAGAACTATGATATCCTAAAACACTTATATACCATGGCTAATAATGAATAAAATTCATGGTATATCACCATTTATTATAAAAGAGATAAAAAAAAAATTACTCTGATTTGCGCTAGAAATTGAAATATTCTTTTGTTAATTTCTGTTTTTATCTCTCTCAAAAAGAAGTGGAACCTAGCGCGACATAAAATATAATAAATCTTTCTCTCTCTCTCTTTTATTTTCTTTCCATTTCTTCTATGTTGTGCTACTTTTTTTACGAGTCAAAGCCTAAATCTGAGATCATACTATATCTGAAGTGAAGTGTGTAATGGTGCAACTACTCACTTATATTGTATAATTGCTAAACTGAAATTAGAGGTTAGAGAGTTATATAGTCATGTGTAAATAAAGTAAGATATTAGTCTTTAAAGAGAAGCCATTTCCTAATTAAAGTGGTTGAATGCAGGCCGGGCCCTAAGTAAGGGGTGGATCCAGAAAATAACTTAATCTTGGAACAATACATATATATATATATATTCATCATAGTAGATATTTATTTAAACTTTTAACAATATATTAATAGAATGAATTATTTAAATTATACTTTAAGGAATATTTTATTTACAAAATTACTTGAAAAAAACATGAGCTAATTAATCAGATAAACATGTCTTTGTTATGTTAAATTCTTTTTATTAGTTATTTTAATTTTAGTATTAAAAATAAAATTGATAAAAATAATTGTTAAACTAAAACTTAAATAAAATCATTTATATTGTTGAAGGAAAAAACTAATATTTAAATAAAGGAAGAAAAATAAATCTTTTCTATTAGATAGCAAATATACAAAGGAGAAAGGGAACTTTATTTTATAAAAATGTGACTAAAATAGAACAAAGTGTACAAAAATTTGAAGAAAAGGAGCTCAAGAGATTCGAACATGGGTTGCATGGGGCACTCTTTAGCCTTTCAAAGCATTAGAGCTGAAAACTTTTATACTTACCTTGTACATGACGTTTTTATAAATTAGTATGTGGCATGTGCTACACCTTATGAAATGATGGGTCCTCCCCTGCAGAAGCTCGTGAAGCTGGTGCTTTAAGAGCCAAATAATATTACCAGTTTATGGGGTAACAAATTTTAAAAGTGACAGTGGTCTAGTGGTTAATGCTCCTAAAATTGTCTTTTTGGTCTAGGGATTCAAACTTCTCAAGAGAATGCTTTTTTTTTTTTTTTGCTTTACGCGCCGGTTGATGATGGGCCGGGCCTGGTTAATGAAATGCGTCATGGAAAATGTGTCACACTAATGATTGGAAAATGTGTCACACTAATGAACTAACCTTTATTTAAATTAATTGCAATTTAAGCAAAATAAATTTGAAGCAACAATCGTGACAAGAAAAGTTGAAACCCAAAGTCATGTTAAGAAGACTCGGCCCCCTTTTCTTGAAGAGTCTTCCCTTGATGAAGTATTTCTTTTCACCGATTATCTATTGTTTGTGCGGGAAATGGTATCGAAAGAAAATGAGATGTGGGTTTAGCAAAGACGTCTTATTAATGGTCGAAAGAACGTTCGGACGGTTACAAGGTGAAGAACGACTAAACTGAAGACCGGAGCTCGGAGAGCGTCAGTCGGAATGGTTCAAAACAGCGAGAATAATTAGAATGAAAACCCTAGTTCTAGCCGTTTCTTCTCTCTATTTGCGGATCCCCTTTACGTCGTCTTTCATTATCTATTTATAGCCGTCCTTCATCCTTCCGTGACCTAGTTCACGTCGTATTAGTGGGCTTTTGTTCGTTGGGCCGGATCACATCGAGCGTCCATTGAGCCGGCTTCGCTTGGTCGCTGAGGAGCGACCAAAAGTACTCTGGAGCTGCGCCGAGACTTCGGCGTCTCCAGCCGTTGAGCCGAACCAAACACTCGTGGAAACGGGCTTGGGCTTCTGTCTTTCGGGCCTTGAGGTGATGAACAAATCTATCCCCTACAGTAAGTCCCCCCAATTCATCGAAGAGTCACGTCGTGTCGGGTTCGATGAATTTGCGGATTGTGGGTTCGAAAAGATGGACGGCCGGCAACGAGGACAGCCGCAGGGGTACGATCCTATCCGAGAGACGAACAGAGAGGCGCGAGAGATGGTATCCCTGCCCAATGGGCCGAGTCTTGGTCGGGTTTGGCTGGGTTTTGAGTGAAATCGAAGCGGCATTCGGATTCGATTCGGATATCGAGAAGAAGTTGAAATGTCTCAATGATCCGATCGATTATCGAGGCGTATTGAAGAGGCGCGTAGGTTTCATGCTCCCCTTGATGAGCTTTTGAGGCCCACGTAGGCCCATTTGAGGGTAATGATGACACCTCGAAAGAAGCACGCTCCTTCCCCTCCTATAAATAGTCCGCCACCCTTCACTTCTCCCATTCTTCTTCGCATACTCAGGCATTGACATCCATCAATCCGCAAGCAGAGGGCCTTTGGGTGATGAAGATTGGATCCAACTACAACGTGTTGGGCAGGACTCCGAATAAAACGACGGATTGGCAGAGGGCCTATTTCTTCGTTAAGTCGGATGAGTTTGCCTTCGAACATCCCCCTGGCGATGACTATCGCGTGCTTTGGAATGCTATTTTCGGTAGAATATTTTCATTTACTCGCGATAGTCTTGTCTGTACTGATGATCTTCTTTCTCTTCTCTTTTTTTGTTTCTGCAGGCGAGCATCCGACTTCACGCGAGTACCCGGCGGAGTTCTTGGAGAGCGCTCGAGCAATCGTGAGACTTGACACCAAGAACTGGGGTAATATTTCGAGGGGGAGAATATGTCGCTGCATCGATCGCATATCTAGGAGTAAGTCTCTCACGTTGACTCGTTCGCTTGGTTCTTCGTCTGTGTACTTACCCTTTTTGATCTCTGCAGGGGACTGGAATTCAAGCTATCTTCCGTCGAAGAACACGATGAAGAGGTGGATATCCCTTTTTGGTAGAGAAGAGCAGAAGTGGATTCTCGAAAGGAGAAAGATGAAGGGCCTTCCCGACCTAAGCGCGTTGGTTGCTTCTCAACTCGGCGCTGCGAGGCGCGACCCGGTGGATCCTCCCATGGAGGCGGGGACTATCGAGATGAACGACGAGAGTGCGGAGCTTCCGGTTCCTTTGCCAGTCGCCGAGACGGCTGCTCCTCCTCAGAAGAAGAAGAGCAAGAAGAGGCCTCGCGACGATTCTGGGGTCGTCGAGACCTCGAGACAATTCCCGAAGAAACCGACGTCGTCCATCTCTCGGACGAGACCGAGTCATCCAGGGAAGCCAAGAAGAGGAAGAATGACGAGTCGTTCCCTTGAGACGGAGGAGAACGATCCCATCGATCCTGGGAAGGAAGGTGACGCGGACGGGAATAACCCGAATTTTGTGCCTTCATCTGGTCCCGTTCGGAGGGACGACCCTAATCTGGAGGTTTCCCCGGCTCGCTCCCAGCCGGAGAAGAAGAAAAAGAAAAAGAAGAAGAAGAAGACGGAAGCTCGCGACGAGTCCCCTCCTCCCGAGATTCAGAATGCTTCCGAGGCTCCGGGTGAAGCGAAGGACGGTGTCCCGGTTATGTCCAAGGTCAAGAGGCTTATCTTCCCAGACCGTGTCGCGTTTTTGTACGATGGTCCGGCTCCTCTCATCTATGCTCCGCTGAAATGCGTGGAGCTGATCAGCCAGATAAGAAGCGAGCCAAGGTCTCTTCCCTTGGCGCCTGATCTGATCTTCAGGGAAGAGTACGCCAATGCGGCGCGGACGAGGCAACTGGTAAGTATTCTATCGAGGTCTTCTTTGACGTCAATGATCTCGGTGGCAGTTGCTGAATGTTTCTTGCAGGGAGATGGAGATATGAATGCAGTCATCGAGAGGTATGATACTGCCCTGAAAGCACCGCTCGCCGAGTCGGAGAAATTTTGGAAGAGAGCAGTTGCCAAGACCAAGCTTCTTCGACGAAAGGAGGCAGAATGGGGGAGTGCTCTCGCAGGAGAAGCTGACAGAAAGAAGAGGGCGATTGACCGGAGAAGGTTTCATCAGAAACGGGCCGACGCAGCGGAAGCCGACCTTGTGGCAGCATGCTCGAAGATTGCGAACATGGAGCGGGAGATGGCCAAGCTGAGGGAAGCTGCAAAGGTTAGGCCAGACGAGCACAAGAGGGAACTGAACCGTCTGCGCAAGTCGCGGGTTCTAGAAGTTACGAAGGAGCGGGTTAGAGTCAAGACATCGATGACCGCCAAGTGTAACCGTCATTTCGACAACATCCGGGATTACCAGAGCAATCCGTTCGACATGGCTCGACTGCTCTTGAGCCAGGCCTTCGGGACGAGAAAATGTCTAGAAACTTTGAAGGCCGGTGGAAGCGACATCCCGCAAGGGACGATTGACGTGTTCGCGGCGCAGGAGAAGCAGCTTGAAGAAGAAGCTTTTGAAGCGGGATGTCGGGGATATTCCCGACGCGGACCTGATCCTATCTCCTTTGGTCCTTGCTTCTCAGTTCGTTGACGAGCGACTTATGGCGGGGCTTGACGAGTTTGGATCGAACGCTGATTTGATTGATGCAGATGCCGTCACGATACTCCGTACGCCGAATGCTTCCCGCGAGGCGTCTTTTGCTGAAGACGATGTCAAACCTCCTGCAGGCAAGGACATTCCTCCAGAGTCGGGAGCACGAGGCTCCGTACCGGAAAATGTGATTCCCGAAGAACCTACATCTGAGCAGGCTGCGGAACCTGTCCCGACAGGCGAAGAAACTAATGTTATGCTGTCGTCTGATTCGTCTTCGAGCCAACAAGATGATAGGGCCGCCGATGACGACGGTGGTGGTTCGGTCGAAGAATCGGGTGCGAAGGACGAGGATTATCCACGTCGAGACGCTAGTGAGAAACCGCCGAAGGACTCAGGAGATGGCGCTGTGAATCCCTCTGACGCGACTGTAGTGAGGAATCGCCCAACCTCCTTTTTTGTCTTTCTACTTGTAGTGGTTTTACTACGTTTCGCCGGACGGCTTGAATGACTTTTCTTTCTTTTTATTATTGGTTAAGTCTCATTTTAGTACGATTTGACGAAAGCATGCTTACATCGAATTAGGTCGTAAATCGACCGTCGTTTCGATTAAGGTTCCGTTTATCGCATAAAATTTTTCTTTTCGGTCTTATATTGGTGCCGTTGCTTGTGAAAACAAGGTTCATGATCACTCGTTACTCGAACTTTCGAACTGTCGAATTCGGAAATGCTCGATTTCAATTATCAAATCCTGAAGTCCTGGACTTAAGATGATAATAAAAGGAATATAGATATATATTTTTTGGAAATGACAACGGTTCCTCGTCGAATCTCAGTGTATTCCGAAACATTCGGTCGGCCAGTCCTTGCTTCGTGAATTTGGAGATGAGACGGAATCGTCATTTCAGTCGTTTCGAGTAAGATCGTGGTGCGATCTGATTCCCATGAGCATTGGTCTTATCAGGACGTACTCGATGGCGGGATCCGAGTGCCGATACGTTGAATCGAGAGACCGGAGTCTTCGGGTATATGCACTGTTATGGTGAGAAGCGACTGCTTACTCATTTCCGAGTCCGCTACCTCGGAGGGTAGTTGCTTGGTTTTGGTTGTGGCTGCACCCATAAAGGCTGCCTACGTACCTCGATAGAGGATCAAGCCATTCGTAGTTATGGGGGGGGGGGGGCGAGTGAAAGTGGCTGGGAGGCGCATTCACTCGGTTGTTATGGCTGCACCTGTAAGGGTTGCCTACGTACCTTGAGGGAGGATTAAGCCATCCGTAGTTCTTGGGGCCCGAGTAAAAGTAGCTGAAGTAGCGCATTTACTCGGTTTAAGTAGAAGTGGCTTTGAGGCGCATCTACTCGTTTGTTTTTTTTTTTTTGGGAGAGACGCTGCGACGTGGTGCGAGATCTACTTAGGAGAAGAAGAGGCGAAGGTGCTTGGCATTCCAAGCTCGCGGCACTGCGTCGCCAGTCGACGTCTGGAGGCGATAGACTCCGGGTTTCACTACCTCGGTGATCTTGTACGGTCCTTCCCAGTTGGCCCCGAGTTTCCCAGCTTTCCATTCTTTAGTGTTTTCGAATGCCTTCCGAAGGACGAGGTCGCCAAGTTCGAGGGGTCGGGATTTGACCCGCTTGTTGTAGTATCACTCGATCTGGTGTTGATAGTTTTGAATACGGAGCAGCGCTTAGTCGCGCTTCTCTTCGATGTTATCCAAAGCGTCGAGAAGCATGACGCGATTGAGTTCAGCGTTTAGTGGGATTTTGGAGGGTCGCAGGCTAGTGAAGTTTACTTCGGCGGGTGCCATTGCTTCGATTTTGTAGGCCATTGAGAAGGGGGTGGCTTTTGTCGCGGCCCGAGGGGTCGTTCGATGGGACCATAAGACGCCGTCCAGTTCGTCGGCCCAGCAACCCTTCTTGAGATCGAGTCTTTTCTTTAATCCATAGATGATAGTCTTGTTCGTGGACTCGACTTAACCGTTGCTTTGCGGGTTTCTCAGCGTCGATATATTCAAACGAATATTCCATCGTTCGCAGAATTCTCTGAAGTTGTGCGAGATGAACTGGGAGCCGTTGTCGGTGATTATTTCGTAAGGGAGTCCGTGCCGACAGATGATGTTTTTCCAGACAAAATGCTGCACTTCCTTATCAGTGATTGAGACGTAGGCCCATGCTTCTACCCATTTGGTGAAGTAGTCGGTTAAGACCAAAATGTACTTCTTCTGGCGGGAGCTCGGCATGGGTCCTATAATGTCCATCCCCCACCGCATAAACGGGTAAGGCCCGGTGAGAGTATGAAGTAGCTCGGTCGGAGTATGGATTGTCGAGGCGTGTCTCTGGCATTTGTCGCATTTTCGGGCGTAGGATTCACAGTCGGTATTCATCGTTGGCCAGTAAAAATCGAGGTTTTTCATTTTTAACGCGAGAGCTCTCCCGCCGGAGTGGTTTCCTGCTGCGCCTTCTTGTGTTTCAGCCATAACGAGCCTTGTGTCATCTCCGGAGATGCATTTGAGAAGTACCTTCGTCGCGGTCCAACGATGGAGCTTTCCTTCCATGCCGACATAATGTGCGCTGCGGCGCCTGAGTCGGCGCGCTGCCCACTTCTCGGGCGGTAGTTTGCCTTCTGCTAAATAATCGATGAGTTCCTGTCTCCAATCGACGGGTTGGTTTTCTAGGATGCGGGGTACCGTTTCATCCTTGTCCAACGAGTCTACTACGGTTGCGATGGATGCTGTCTGGTCGATTGGGAGATCGATACTCGGTGTGTCTATCTTGTGAATCGGGATCGTGCGTTCTACTTGATCTTGTAGTTTGCTTCCGAGGGATGCAAGCGCGTCGGCGCAAACATTCTCCCCGCGAGGTACCTTGGTGAGTTCGAAAAATTCGAAGTCTCTGGTGAGTTCTTGGACGAGCCTGAGATACGCATCCATTCGCTCGTTTCGTACGTCGTAGTTGCCGAGATACTGGCTTACTATGAGTTGAGAGTCGCAATAGGCGCTGAGTCGTTTGGCTCTAACGGCTTTGGCGAGGCGAAGTCCCGCGATCAGAGATTAATACTCGGCTTCATTGTTGGACGCGCTGAAACCGAAACGGAATGACTGGCGAATGAGTTCTCCAGTCGGGGACTGCAGCTGCACCCCGGCGCCCGAGCCTTTGTTTGTGGAGGAACCGTCCACATGTAGTATCCAGTTTTGACTTAGCAAAATCAAATCTTGTTCGATTTCTGGTGTCAACTCGATCAGGAAGTCGCCGAGGACCTGGGATTTGGCGGCTGTGCGATTCTTGTAGATAATGTCGTGTTCGCTGAGCTCCATTGCCCACGTTGTTAATCTTCCCGACTGATTGGTGTTCTGCATGACTGTCCGTAATGGTTGGTTGGAGAGCACTTCAATTGTGTGGGACTGGAAATAAGGTTGGAGCTTTCTTGCAGAGGTAACGACGGCGAGGGCCATTTTTTCGAATGTCGGGTACCGGGTCTCTGGCTCGGTCATTCGTTTGCTAATGTAGAAGATCGGTTTTTGCTCGCCTCGATCTTCCCGGATGAGGACGCTGCTGACTGCGGCGGAGGTGACCGCGATATAGAGGGATAGGGATATCGCCAGGTTCGGGTTATGACAGCACCGGGGGTGTTGTGAGGTAATGCTTCAGTTGGTTGAATGCTTCTTCGCATCTCTCGTCCCAAGCGAAACGTTTATTACCTCGCAAGAGCTCGTAGAATGGGAGGCATTTATCGGTTGATCGCGAGACGAATCTGTTCAGAGCTGCGATTCGAACGGTGAGGCGTTGGACTTCGCGACTATTCTTCGGGCTTGGGAGGTCGAGGATTGCCGTGATCTGCTTGGGGTTTGTTTCGATACCTCGTTGGGTAACGATGTAGCCTAAGAATTCCCCCGAGGTGACGCTGAAGGTGCATTTTGCCGGGTTGAGCTTCATCCCATATTTATTGAGTGTCGCGAAGCAGTCTCGTAGGTGGGTAAGGTGATCTTCGGCATGGAGAGATTTGACGAGCATGTCGTCGATATATACCTCCATGGTGCTGCCGAGTTTGTCAGCGAACATCCGGTCGACGAGGTGCTGGTAGGTTGCTCCCGCGTTTTTCAATCCGAATGGCATTACTTTGTAACAGTACGTTCCCTTGTCCGTGATGAAAGCTGTTTTCTCTCGATCGTCAGGGTTCATCAGGATCTGGTTGTACCCCGAAAAGGCATCCATGAAGGTTAGGAGCTCATTTCCTGCCGTGGATTCGACCAGGCGGTCAATGTGAGGTAGGGGGTAGCTATCCTTAGGGCAGGCTTTGTTAAGGTCAGTAAAGTCGATGCAAATGTGCCACTTTCCGTTCTTTTTCTTAACAACGACCGCGTTAGCGAGCCATTTGGGATACCGAACTTCGGTTATAAAATCTGCCTCGAGCAGTCGGGCGACCTCGTCGTTCACTGCTTTGGATCGTTCTGGGCCCAACTTCCTCCTCTTTTGGCGAATTGGTTTGTACGTCGGATCGACGTTCCACTCGTGGGATGTGACTGCGGGATCAATTCCTTTCATGTCGGAGGTTTGCCAAGCGAAGGTCGAGGCATTCTGCTTAAGGAAGGAGACGATCCTCGTCCGTAAATCGTCCGGGAGAGAGGCTCCTACGCGCACGATTTTCGACGGGTCGAGTTCGTCGATGGGGACTTCGCACACATCCTCTTTCTCGGGAGAGTGGGTCGGCTTTGCGACTGCATTGATGAGGGAGGTTACCTGTTGTTGCTTTACTGTGACGATCAGCAGTTCTCGCGCTGCTCTTTGATCGCCACGGATGGTCTTGATTGATCCGTCTTTTCCTGGGAATTTGATACACTGGTGGTAGGTCGACGGGACGGCCTTCATATAATGCAACCACGGAGTGCCCAGGATGGCGTTGTAAGGAGCTTTAGCGCGTATGACGGAGAACTTTACAGTCCGAACTATGTCTCCGGCAAGGCGTATCGTGCCTATCATTTGTTCGGAAGCCCCGTTAAAACCAGTCAGGGTGCGTGACGAGGGCTTCATGTCCCGTAAGTCGACTCCCATCTTATCGAGGGTGTCTCGGAAGATGAGGTCAACCAAACTGCCAGTGTCGATGAGAACTTTGGTGACTTGGCATTCCCCAATCCCAATGTCGATAAGCAGTGGGTCGTTATGCGGCATATGGATTCCGTGCGCATCAGTGGCCGAGAAGGTGATCTTGTGACCGTCTGTTAGGGGCGAGGGCCATTTTTGGGAGGTGGTTGCTTGTCGTCGGTAGTCCTTGACTGCCCGGACCGAGTCTCCGCAGGGGGGTGGTCCTCCCATTATGATATTCAGGTGTGGAGAACGCTTGACGCGCATGGAGTCCAGTTTCGCTCGGCGGTCGTGTGTGTCATCTGCAACACGTGGGGATGCGGCGGGTCGCTTTCTGGCTTCGAGGTGTCGTCGTAAGTCGGAGTCCTTGGAGCGGTTGAGTTTGATCCGTAGGTCATCCGATTTTGAGTTGAGCTTGTCACGGAGGTCGACTTCCTGGCGATCTGGGTCCGTGTCCGGAGTCCCTCGGTGGATCTTTCGGGCCCTGGACTTGTTGATTACTGTCCGCAAGTCTGTCTCGCTCGTAGAGTCGTTGGTGATCGCGTCGGGTTTCCGCTTCAGGAATGAACGGAGATCTGTTGATCGGACTGGCGGCGCGAGGGGATTTTCCATGCCGTCTGCTGGTTTGCCGAGTGGGTTGTGGATCGTGGGCAAGATTTCATCATCCGATGAGTCGTCGAGGTGTGGAAGGATGACCTCAACCCGTCACCTGTTTCGCTGCTGCTCCTCGTCAGTGGAGTCGTCATCCGGGTCGATGTTATTCACGGGTGCTCCGTCTGGACTTGCCTGCCTTTCCTTCGGAGAAGCCTTGCCTTGAGTCTTCTGAGTTTTCTTTTCTTTATTCTTACTCCAGCTTTTACTATTCTTAGGCTTCTGAGGGGGGGGGGGGGGCTCGATCTCGATTTCTCCTTTGCTGATGGACTCGAGGAATCCCCCGAAAAGAACTTTACAGTATTTCGTATCGTGCGATCTGACTTTGTGATACGAGCAGTATCTGTCTGGCTCGGCGGCGTTCGAACTTGTTGGCTCTGACTCGGCCGACGGTTTCGGAGCGGAGTCTCGGTCCCAATGGTTCCATCTTTTCTCTCGTGTGACGGCTGCAGATCCTGCGGTCTCGTTTTCGTCGATGGTATTCACGTACCCTTTCTTCGCGTTAGGCTTTCCACCAGAGTAATGTTGTCGAGGCTCCGGTCGTGTATCGTTCGCTCGAGCAGACGCTTGATTTCCTGCAGCTTCCTTTGCTGCTTTGGCTTTCGTGTCTTCTTCCATATGGATGAAATTGTGGGACCGGGCGATAGCATCCGATATGGATCTTGTCGGGTTGCGATAGAGGTCATCCCGGAAGCGTGACTTGAGGTGTAGGGTGCTTTTTAGTGACTCCACCGCGATGTGGTCAGGAACGTCGACCTTTGAGAGAACGGCTTTGAATTTTTCCATAAAATCCTGAAGGCTTTGGCCGTTAGCGTGGGTCAGGTTCCAAAGGTCCGACGCGGTTGTCTCTTGACGGGTGAACATGATATAGTTCTTGAGGAACTCAGTGGATAGATCATGGAAGCAGCCGATAGAGTTCTCCTGGAGGCTGGTGAACCAACCGAGAGCCGGGCCCTCTAGGGTTTCGATGAACAATTGGCAAAAGCCGGCGTCTTTTTCCTCGTCGGAGAAATTGGCACGTCGCATCGCTATGTTAAAGCATGTGACATGGACGAAAGGGTCGGAGACACCGTCGAAGGTTGGAAGGCGCAACTTCTCCATTTTCTGGAGTCGGACGTTAGTTATTTTCTGTGTGAACGGTGTCCGGAGGGACTCGGCGAGGACACGTTTGATCTGTGGTGCTGAGGTAGTGACATGGTGCATCCTGGAGTTGATGTCGATGACCGATTGCTTTAACGCGGCGAGCTCATTCATGGTCTGGGCGTCGAGGCCGCCTGGGGTTTGCACGACGTTGCCGTCGTTACTCTCTTGAGCTCCAGGTGGTGGTGGGGTTGCACCAGCTGTTGGGTCGGTGTTGAACAACTGACGTCGGATCTGGACCGTCGATGCTTCCACGTTGGCGGCTAGAGGGCCGAGTATTTTAGCTAGGGCTGCTATCTGCTCGGTTGCCGCCTTTTGGGCCGCGTCTTGCTGCGCGAGACGTGCCATAATGGTGTCAATCGATGCTGGAGGTAACGGCGCTGGAGTTACCGTTACCGGGGTGGGGATCGGCTCACGAGTTGCGCGGTCTTCCCCTAAGGAGGAGGAACCGTCGTCTCTTGTTGCCATCTTATCGGCGTTACTTTGCTAGAGGCCCCACGGTGGGCGCCAACTGTTTGTTGCAGGAAACGGTATCGAAAGCAAATGAGATGTGGGTTTAGCAAAGACGTCTTATTAATGGTCGAAAGAACGTTCGGACGGTTACAAGGTGAAGAATGACTAAACTGAAGAGCGGAGCTCGGAGAGCGTCGGTCGGAAAGGTACAAAACAGCGAGAATAAGTAGAATGATAACCCTAGTTCTAGCCGTTTCTTCTCTCTATTTGCGGATCCCCTTTACGTCGTCCTTCCTTGTCTATTTATAGCCGTCCTTCGTCCTTCTGTGACCTAGTTCGCGTCGTATTAGTGGGCTTTTGCTCGTTGGGCCGGATCACATCGAGTGTCTGTTGAGCCGGCTTCGCTTGGTCGCTGAGGAGCGACCAAAAGTACTCTGGAGCTGCGCCGAGACTTCAGCGTCTCGAGCCGTTGAGCCGAGCCAGACACTCGTGGAAACGGGCTTGAGCTTCTGTCTTTCGGACCTTGAGGAGATGATCAAATCTATCCCCTACATCCATCTCTTGATTCCTTCTAAGAAACTGCTTCTGTAAATCTTGATTTGCGATCCAAAGTGGAAGATTGAGTCTTTCTCTGCGAAGACTTCAAAAGGAAGCACCTTTTTTGCAGAGTTTAGAAAGTTTTGAATATTTAAGAGTTGAGTTACTTTTAAGTTTTAGTAGTTTGTACTGACGGAAAATCCTTGGAAGAAGCAGAGATTGAAATACACGGACAATTTCTATGTTCTCATGTTGGTTTCTGTATCCAAAACAGCGTCGAATAGGATATTCTATGAGAGTGGTTTGAATGATTAAACAAAGATTTGGGAGTTAACCTTAATGGCGCTTAGTTTGCATAAAATGAACATTTTACCTCCGAGGAATCTAGATCTGTTCCAAAATTTGGTGAAAGACCATGTAGTTATCGTCTTATACGTGCACAAACGGGCTCAGTATTTTCAAGTAACTGTAGATAGCTTGTCCAAGGTTAAAGGAATAAGCGAGACATTGTTGATTGTTCGCATGATGGTTACTTTGACGAGATAAACAAGACTATGGAGAATATTGAGTTCTGTCAGGTGAAACAGATATTCTCTCCCGATTCTCCTCACATGTTTCATGTGGGAACCGAAATTCGCACCGTCAATTTCCGATAAAGATTTGTGGAGGAAAACCGAGTTAACCCGATCTTCCTTGAAGGTCCCGGATATCTGATGGGCCGCACACGAAACAATCAATAGAGATAAAAGTTGCGAAAAAAAAAATCGTAAAAGTTGAGCGAAAGAGATCTTATTTCTGAATTCTCGTTTGAGCGTGTACAACAAGAAAAGAAGTCGGCTGTAAGAGCTGTCGAGGAATCCGCTAGTCTGGTCGCCTAAGTCTATCCTAGTTGAGTCGCAGCTCGCTAGTGAAAACAGAAAAGAATGCTAAATCGCTATAAGTGATAAGTGCTCTGAAAGTTTGTGATCTTGTTTGCTTCTTGCTCAAAGCTCTCCTTATATACTCCTCCTAAGACGGTCTATCTTCTCGCGGGCTGAGTCGGGCTTTTTCCATTTTCGTCCATCTTCGTGTTTATCGGGAAACTTGACATTTATCTTCGGAAATCTTGACATTTATCTTCTGGAAACTTGACATTTATCTTCTGGAAACTTGACATTTATCTCTTATGTGAGGATAAAGATAAACCGTCATAGTTATCCTTCTTTTTCGGAAAATCGTAAGTGGGCCGTTTCGGCCACGTTGGGCCGTTTAGGCGTTTTTAAGGTTTTTCGAAAGAACGGTTTTTGAATGTTTCGATGTTTCCGAAGGAACCCCAATTCCTTGTATAGTCGAGATATTGGTGTTCTAGAATAACCGTGATCGTACCAAACTTGTGTAGATTGATCCGAACAAGCTATGATGGGATCGAACTTGGCATGATAGGACCGAGACCAGGACGAGGGCCGCGGACCGACGCCAGGCCGACCCGCGTGACGGGTACCGCCGGCGCCAGGCCGGGGTGCCGCCGGCGCCAGGCCGGCCCGCGTCCCGTGTGCCGCCGGCGCCAGGCCGGGGTGCCGCCGGCGCCAGGCCGGCCCACGGGACAGGTGCCGCCGGCGCCAGGCCGGCCCGTGTCCCGCGTGCCACCGGCGCCAGGCCGGGTACCGCCGGCGCCAGGCCGGCCTGCATCCCGCGTGCCGCCGGCGCTAGGCCGGGGTGCCGCCGGCGCCAGGCCGGCCCGCGTGACGGGTGCCGCCGGCGCCAGGCCGGTCTGTGTCCCGCGTGCCGCCGGCGCCAGGCCGGTCTGCGTCCCGCGTGCCGCCGGCGCCAGGCCGGCCCGCGTCCCGCGTGACGGGTGCCGCCTGCGCCAGGCCGGGGTGCCGCCGGCTCGCGTGACGCATGCCGCCGGTGCCAGGCCATCTTGCCGTCTGTGGGTTTTTCGTTGTTCGATCTTTCCCCCGTCAGTCGTTTGCGGGAAATCTTTGAGTTTGGGAAGGTCTTTAGCCGTAGATTTCGAGATAATCGTTTCTAATCCAACGAGATTCCTCGAGTATCGGGATTTGAGATGGACTTGGATTTGTAGATTTTCCGTCGTCAAGGATGCGAGCAATGTGGCTTCGAGCTTTAGATGTGTTAAAAGATGAATCTTTTAAACAATCGGGAAGGCTTTGCGGACGAACCATTGTAGATCTCGGACGATCCGGACATGGGTTTTAAGGAACCAAGATGCCGCCATTGCCCGAGATCATGAGATGATTGCACGGATGGGCGCCAGGACCCTTGACGCTGGTGCCAGGCTGGAGCGGACGAGCCTTCCCGTGAGTTTTATCGAGCGACGACCCGTTTCTTGGCTTTGATCGTCGCTTGGCTTTTCTTTCGAGGATTTTCGGGTGACGATTTCGTCATTGACCGATTTTGACCCCAACAGTTAGCCCCCCAGCTAGCTAGGAACCGTAGTGCCTGTCAGATCCTAGCTTGCGGTATAGCCGTATGGGAAGGTGTTGAGACATAATCGTTTGCCGAAAGTCGGGGTAAATAGTGATTTTACCTCCTTTATATGGATGGAGTAAGAAATCTCATTCTTACTTCATCACAAGAATTTTACTCTCTCTCTCAAGAATCCTTTCTCTCTCTTTAAGAACAATGTCTTCAAGATCCTCAAAGAGAAACTCTTCTTCCCATTCATCCTCGGATGACTCTCCTGCCCATGTGACGGTGAAGCAGGAGGAGTTGGTCGAGGAGGTAAAGAAGAATGCGTATTACCGAGCCCTTGTAAGTTCGCCCCCAACACTGCCAGAGATCCCTGTTCCGAGGAGACCTCTGAGGCAGCCCGGTGCTCCTTTTGCACCGAGCTCGGTTTCTCGTAAATATCTCAAGGTTCTTTAATGGCCTTCCTCCGGAGTTTACTACTGATGAGTCGCTGGAGGATGAGGAGAAACAACGGGTTTTTGCCGAGGGCTCCCAACGTGTCAACGAGGTTTGGCCCTTCGAACTTCTTAACCTTACGTCCGAATCCGTATATAAGTGTGCTTGCTGATCTTGAGTTTATGCAGGGACTAAGAGTGTTTAGCGAGGCGCTTGACTCAAGTTTCCGCAAATCCAGGATTGCTAACTTCAAGACCACAGAAGCGGAGCGAGAGCTTTTCCGGTTCCGACAAGAGGTAAAGGCGCAGAACGCGAAGCAAGATGAGCTTCATGCTCGAGCTCTTGTTCGGGCGGAAAGGAGAGGAAGAAGGATGGTTGCAGCGGAGGTGGCAAGACGGGCAGAATCGTTTGCTGCCGAGTTTCAATGTTTTAAAGAAGCTCAGGAGTTTGTTGGTGATTTCCGCGAGTGCCGGGGTTCGGTCGTAAATCTTTACAAGTCTCAGAACCTGGATTTCCCTTTCGATTCCGAGATTGCTGAGATGAAGGATTTCATGGCCGAGTGTACTCATGCTGAGTCCTTGGTTCCTCCGGTAGAAGAAAGAGTCCGGAGACTATGGGAACCTATCGAGGTATCCGAGGATACGTTGGAGGCCGGAGCCGATGAGAACGCCGAGGGTGGTGGGAACGCTCAAGGCGTGAATGAGGAAGTGGACCAGCCTGCTAGTTCGTTTGGGATTTCCACATCCGGATTTCTCAATGTTGACTTCCTTTTGTGAATCGTATTTTTTGGCCGTGTGTGGCCGTTTTTAGTAATTTTATTCCGCGACCGTTGGAGGTTGCATTCTTATGTCTTGGGACTGGCCGTTGGTGGCTTTGAATCCTGCCGTCTTTTGCGGCTTTTATGAATATGAAAATTTGCGAGATTTCGTCTTTTGTTTTGATTTTTACTTTCGTCAAGTGTAGAGGGAAGGATGCGAGTAGTCACTTCGTATCCTAACTCTTTTTTTTGTCGCTTGGTCCGTATGCTACTTTTTAGCGAGTGTTTTTAGGTGTAAGCGATAAGATACATGTTTTGGGATCTCGTATACGATACTATGTCTGTGAGATGTCAAGATCCAGCAAGACTGGGTTTAGGGCAAGACCTAGGCTTACTCTCAGCTTTAAGGCTGTGCG
The DNA here is from genome assembly GCA_018703725.1 of Brassica juncea. NCBI lineage: Eukaryota > Viridiplantae > Streptophyta > Magnoliopsida > Brassicales > Brassicaceae > Brassica > Brassica juncea. Next base: position 20,540,475 of record CM031935.1, on the reverse strand, counting down.
ATGACTGATCGGCTTTCGTTTTGCCTGTTAGTGATTTCTTCCTGATTCTTTTCGTCTAAAGTCCGCGACTAGTCGCCGGCTTATATGACTTGTGTTAAAAGAATCGAGCTATCTTCGGAGTTTATCCGAGACGCTAAACCAAAATTTTGGGTTTCTTGTATAGCGCGCTATGATATCCTTGTCGGATGCAAGAGGACCTTGTAGGTCTGACTACGAGTTTGTATTGAATGAAACGTTTCTTGTGTGCGTCCGTCGGGGCCAATCGACGGGCGTGAGTTATTTTTAAGTCGCAGGTGGACTCTCTTTTGCGGATGATACGAGTTTTGTTATCTTTTTAAGAAGTTGCGACGTCTCGCGTTTCTTTTGAAGATATGATTTTCGTTTTTTCCGAAGCGTTGATATGTTTAGTGAGCATAAAAGATAGAAAAAAAATTTATTAAAAATTTCGAAAAGTTCGAGTACATGTGCGGATTTTCGCGTTTTTGTGGGAGTATAGGAGTATACGCACCCAGTCCCCCCCCCCTTTTTGGGGAGGGGGATAGCTGAACTCGCCGGGTTTCGACGAGCTGCCTACGTACCTCTTCCGAGGATCAAGCCATCTCGTAGTTCTGATAGTTGCCGCAGACGTTTTTACTCCCCGTGCGTCGCCGTTCCGATCGTGCTGGTCGGATCGGTGGTTTGTGCGGGGGTCGAGCTGTCTGCTTTTACGGCGGTGGACTCAGAGGCTTTGTCGCCGTCTTGAATCGTTGCCTGTTCGGATGATTCTGGATCATCTTTGTTCGAGTCCTCCGGAATGTTGTGTGATTCCTTTGCTCGTTTCGGGTTGGCCGCAGGGGCGTTCCGATCTTTTCGTAGTTTGAACTCGGCTAGGTAACAGAGTCTCGATTGCTTCTGACTACCCCAGATGGCTGCGGTTCCGGTCGGAGTCGGAAACTTGATACCGAGGTGATATGTGGATGGTACAGCCTTCATGGAGTTGATCCAAGGGGTTCCCATGATGGCGTTGTAGATGGCCGGGTTGTCGACTACTGCAAACTCGACGATCTTTGTAACTTCCTTTGCCATGACCGGGAGTTTAATTCTCCCGAGTGTCATGGTAGTGACGCCCGAAAACCCCGTCAAAGGTTTTGGCTCAGGGATGACTTCCCCAAGTGGGATCTTCATCCTGTAGAGGGTGTCGCGGAAGATGACGTTGACCGTACTTCCTGTATCGATGAGAATGCGGCCGACTTCGAGATCCTGAATCACCAGGTCGATTACCAAAGGATCGCAGTGAGGTTTGTCGATTCCGACGGTCTCCTGTTCCTCGAAAGCGATCGTGTGGTTAGGAACATCGCTGTATGGGAACCAGTTGGAACTTGTCTCGGCTTTTCGCCCGTAGGCTTTTATCGACGAGACAGAGTCTTGGTAGAACTGTGATCCTCCGATGATCATGTTTACCCTCTGGCGACTGCTGTTGTTCCCTTAGTCGTCCTGTCTTCTTCCGCGTTTTTCCCCCGATTGATTTTCGGTCGCGCGGTCCTCGGAGACAGTTTTGTTGGTCTTTGGGCGGTCGGAGTCCAGGAGCAAGTCTTTTATACTCTTGACCTTTGATAGTTCGCCGGTGAGGAGTTTTGCGGCGAGCCGGGCGCCGAGAACCTTGCAGTTCGCAGTGGAGTGACCTCTGGTTTCGTGGAACTCGCAGTAGGAGTTATCCTTGTACTGGTTCCTGGTCCAGGTGTTTCCGGAGGTTCTGCCTTGCTCCGAGTTGATGGCGTAGTTATGCTCGCCTTGGGCGTCTTCCCCTTCGTGATGGACGTTTTTGTCGTTACGAGAGGTTTTCTTTTTCGAGGATGTTTTCTGTGGTCCGTGCTTCTGCGACAGAAGCTTCATCTCTTCTTCCATGATGATGAAGTCCGTTGCCTTGTGGAGAGTATCCTGGATTGTCCGCGGCTATTCCAGTAGTATCCACTTTCGGAACTTCGACTTGTACCAGAGAGTTTTCCTCAGGGCGTCGATTGCAACATTGTCGCTGATGCCCGTTACTCTGGCCATCACCAGTTTAAACCTTCACATGAAGTCGCGGAGTGACTCGTCTTCCTTCTGATCTAGACTCCATAGATCCACGTCGGACGTTTCTCTGTCCATGAACATGGAGTATTGTTTGAGAAACGCCGAGGCCAGTTGGCGGAAGCTTCCGATGGAGTTCCTTTTGAGCCGGGAGAACCACCCGAGCGCAGCACCTTTGAGGTGCTCGACGAAGAGAAGACAATGACCTGCGTCTCGTTCGCGCTCCGGGAGTTTGCACCTACCCATTGCGATCTGGAAAGACTGCAGGTGCGACTTAGGATCCGTCGTACCGTCATAGACCGGGATTTTGATCTTCCCTAGGTCTGAGATGCGTGTTTCCGTGATCCGAGCGGTGAATGGCGTTTTCCGTGCTTCCTCGAGAAGTCTATCGATCTCGGGGGCGGAACTGGTCGCCTGATGGATTTGCGATTTCACCGCTTTCACTTCGGCTACGGTCTTTTTGAGAGATTCGCGGAGATCATGGATCTCGCTATTGCTGCCGGCGTTCCTCCGAGCTTGTCGGCGCTGGTCGCGATAGATCCGAGTTTGATCTTCCGCGAGTTCTTCCTGCTCCATCCAGTAGAGTTCTTCCTCCTCTTCTGTCATGGGCCTATCGAAGGATACCGTCTGCCGAGCGGACTGGCTTCGGTTTCTCCTGGGGTGGATGTCAGCGTCTTCATCGGAAGTATCCGATTGGTCGCTGATATCTAGATTGATGCGCTCGACGTCGCTTTCCTTGTTTCCCGTCGCCGGGAGTGGAAGGTTTTGCGAGGTCGTTTGCTGTCCTTTCGGAGCCGTTTCCTCGGGAGTGGGCTCTTTCGGGGCATCTTTTTCTCGTGCTTTGGAAGATCCAAAGTCGAGTCTTCTGCCGCGGCGTGCCTTGGTGGATCCGCACGGCAACTTGCTCCTCGCAGTTAAGGTGTCGACCTGTTTTGCGAGCGAGGTTATCAGCTTGTCCTGATGTTCCGCCCGCGCCTGGGCGGAGGTAAACAGTTCGTTCATCTGCCTGAGCGCCTCAGTGTTTGCATCAGCAGTGACTGCGGACGCATCTCCAGCTGGAGTCTTCTCAGCGTTGGCGTCGACGGGTGTTCCGTCTAGCGCTGGCTGATCTTTGGTGACGTCGGTAGTCATGATCGAGCGTGTGCAGTTGCGAGATAGATAGATGCGTAACCCACCCTCCTTCTAGCGCCAAACTGTGGGAACCGAAATTCGCACCGTCAATTTCCGATAAAGATTTGTGGAGGAAAACCGAGTTAACCCGATCTTCCTTGAAGGTCCCGGATATCTGCTGGGCCGCACACGAAACAATCAATAGAGATAAAAGTTGCGAAAAAAGAAATCGTAAAAGTTGAGCGAAAGAGATCTTATTTCTGAATTCTCGTTTGAGCGTGTACAACAAGAAAAGAAGTCGGCTGTAAGAGCTGTCGAGGAATCCGCTAGTCTGGTCGCCTAAGTCTATCCTAGTTGAGTCGCAGCTCGCTAGTGAAAACAGAAAAGAATGCTAAATCGCTCTAAGTGCTAAGTGCTCTGAAAGTTTGTGATCTTGTTTGCTTCTTGCTCAAAGCTCTCCTTATATACTCCTCCTAAGACGGTCTATCTTCTCGCGGGCTGAGTCGGGCTTTTTCCATTTTCGTCCATCTTCGTGTTTATCGGGAAACTTGACATTTATCTTCGGAAATCTTGACATTTATCTTCTGGAAACTTGACATTTATCTTCTGGAAACTTGACATTTATCTCTTATGTGAGGATAAAGATAAACCGTCATAGTTATCCTTCTTTTTCGGAAAATCGTAAGTGGGCCGTTTCGGCCACGTTGGGCCGTTTAGGCGTTTTTACGGTTTTTCGAAAGAACGTTTTTTGAATGTTTCGATGTTTCCGAAGGAACCCCAATTCCTTGTATAGTCGAGATATTGGTGTTCTAGAATAACCGTGATCGTACCAAACTTGTGTAGATTGATCCGAACAAGCTAAGATGGGATCGAACTGGGCATGATAGGACCGAGACTAGGACGAGGGCCGCGGACCGACGCCAGGCCGACCCGCGTGACGGGTGCCGCCGGCGCCAGGCCTGGGTGCCGCCGGCGCCAGGCCAGCCCGCGTCCCGCGTGCCGCCGGCGCCAGGCCGGCCCGCGTCCCGTGTGCCGCCGGCGCCAGGCCGGCCCGTGTCCCGCGTGCCGCCAGCACCAGGCCGGGGTGCCGCCGGCGCCAGGCCGGGTGCCGCCGGCGCCAGGCCGGCCCACGTGACGGGTGCCGCCGGCGCCAGGCCGGGGTGCCGCCGGCGCCAGGCTGGCCCGCGTGACGGGTGCCGCCGGCGCCAGGCCGGGTGCCGCCGGCGCCAGGCCGGTCCGCGTCCCACGTGCCGCCGGCGCCAGGCCGGGGTGCCGCCGGCGCCAGGCCGGCCCACGTGACGGGTGCCGCCGGCGCCAGGCCGGGGTGCTGCCGGCGCCAGGCCGGCTCGCGTGACGCGTGCCGCCGGTGCCAGGCCATCTTGCCGTCTGTGGGTTTTTCGTTGTTCGATCTTTCCCCCGTCATTCGTTTGCGGGAAATCTTTGAGTTTGGGAAGGTCTTTAGCCGTAGATTTTTAGATAATCGTTTCTAATCCAACGAGATTCCTCGAGTATCGGGATTTGAGATGGACTTGGATTTGTAGATTTTCCGTCGTCAAGGATGCGAGCAATGTGGCTTCGAGCTTTAGATGTGTTAAAAGATGAATCTTTTAAACAATCGGGAAGGCTTTGCGGAAGAACCATTGTAGATCTCGGACGATCCGAACATGGGTTTTAAGGAACCAAGATGCCGCCATTGCCCGAGATCATGAGATGATTGCATGGATGGGCGCCAGGACCCTTGACGCTGGTGCCAGGCGGGAGCGGACGAGCCTTCCCGTGAATTTTATCGAGCGACGACCCGTTTCTTGGCTTTGATCGTCGCTTGGCTTTTCTTTCGAGAATTTTCGGGTGACGATTTCGTCATTGACCGATTTTGATCCCAACATTTCAAGGTAGCTTTCCTAGTGTGCCCTTGAAGGACTGTAAGAACAAGGGTGATGAGGCAAAGACGCATTGTGAAGGCAATCCAGATCAGTATGGGAATCATAGGTCTCCAAAGATTGTGTCTTTGAAGCATTATTGGTGGTGGATGATAAACACTGTATGGGATGGATTGAAGGAGACTAAAGATCACGAGGGTCATATCCTTTTCATCGAATAAGAGCATTTCTTTTTCCTAATGCTTATCGTAATATTCAGACTCTCGCGAAGCTGAAACCCACAGAATGTCGTGACTGCTTTGCTTCTAACTTAGCTCCCTCCAATGTGAAGTCAAGAGGCAAAGGGCTTTGAGTTTTTGGTTGCAGAGAGTTCCTTCATGTCCAGTGGTTTCATGTTCCTTCGTGTGGAATGGTCTTGCTAAAGAAAGATATTCCATATTATAAGACACTCACATAGTTATTTATCGTCGATCAATGTCCAACTCACAACAGTCATCTGTTTTGGGGATTACAACTAGACGCACTTTGCCTCCTCTAAATAATCCACCCTGAAAGCAAAATTCATATCATCTTGTTCTTCTTTTTCTCTATTTTAGTTTTGGAGACATCTGTCTTTGAAGCTTCCCATTAGTTTTCTCTCTGATGATTGGGCAGAAAATTTTCATATTTAGATCAGATTCAATGGGAACAATGACTGCATGCACTAAGTAACGGTTGGCTGCGATTTACGAGGTTTGAAGGGAAATAAATAAATTCAAATATATTGATCCTCTCCTCTCAACCATCAACTCACAATCAAAACCCGTATATCCGCCATGTATGACAAAAATCAGCAGAATCAAGCGACTACATGCAACTTTGGCTCTCGTTTAGTTAAGTTATTCCTCATTTTTCTTTACTCTGAAAAAAATATTTCTGTCGGTGGGCTTCATTATCTACCCCTTAAATAATTGCTATCTTGGATACCTTATTTAGAAATGTTTCTTATACATTTCTCAAGCACTTATAAAACTCTTTTGGGGCAATAAGAGTATCATCTAAAATTTATTAGAGTCATGTAACCCCTATATACTACCAAAATAGAAGTATTTGTAATAAATTTGTTCACACACTAATTGACATGTGGCATTCTCACAATCATTTGAAAATTAGAATGTTAACGTGGCAGTATCGCAATCATTTAGAATTAACTAGATCTTGATCTAGTTTCGCAAGTGCAAAATATTTTATTATGAAAAACTAACATGGCAGTGTCACACTCATTTTTTTTTAAATTTAAATCAATGCTTTTAAATTTGACCCAGATGATGAAAGGACTTTTCTAGGGTCCTAATCAAATGTTGTAGAATACAAGATGTCAATCCAATTCTAAGAGATTTTAATGCAAAGGGAATGCAAGTTCAATGCTTAATCTAAGTGCAATCAAGATGAGAGGATGATTATGAAACTAAGACAATATAAAAAATGCAATAAAAGATTGAACTTTCTTTCTCAATGAGGCAAGGGGGTTCTTGGGACAAGGGAATTGACTTTGGGTGATCAAGGTTCAATCCAAGATGCCAACTTTTCAATCAATCTAATTCCTTATGCCTAGAGAACAAAACTAAGCAAGCTCTATCCCTAGATGAATGCTCTTTTGCAATGATCACCCAAGTACACCAAATCCCTTTGGCTGTAATGATCAAAGCAAACATGGAGAAAGAGTCTAATAGCAATCCTAGCTTCTTTGACAACTAATCCCTTAGGCAAAGCAAGCTAAAAGCATAGATGAGCTGGTTCAGGCATTTCATAGAACACCTTCCGGGCATGAAATGCCTATAGCTCTATGTTTGAGAGGCCAACTCAAATATAGCATGAAGAACACCAAATCAATGCAAGGAAAGGATAGATCTAACACTAAGCACCTTGGATCTACACTTAATCACCCTTAGTCTCCCAAGTCCATGAACCCTAGATAGATCTACTCACTAATAGCCATGGAAAACCTCAAAATCAATGATGATTCAAGACTAAACATGATTAGAGAAGGAGATAATCTATTAAACACAAAAGAAATGAGATAAAAAAGATCAAAGATCCAAACTTTCTTCAAGATCTTATTATGTTTTTGAGAGAAAAGAAGTTAGATCTCACAAAGGAGATTACAAGAGTATTTATAGGTGGCTTGAAAGCCCTTGAAAGCAATAAACAAAATTACTAAAATATCCTTGGCCAAGTGATTTTCGACCAATGAGAAGCAAGGAGAAAGGAAGAAGCTAGGCCACCCGGGTCAGACTGTGCTGGTCCATGGCCAGGTGTGACCAGCCGGGTGTGTCCTGCTCGTCCATCGTCCAACAAACCGTGCGGGTGTCTCTGCTCGGGTGTCTCCAGGCCGCGTGCATTCTTGGCGTCCAGCATCATCAGGACGTGCGGGTAGAAGCAGCCGGGTGAGGGAGGTCGGGTATCTGCTGGTACGCGGGTAGGAGGGACTGCTGGACGTCCGAGTGTGTGCAAGGTCGGGTATCCTGGTCTGTTCTCCCATCGCCCATCCCGTGCGGGTGCCATCGTCCGGGTGCTGCTGGACGGGTGTTGATCATGGACGAAGGCACGCGGGTAGTGATGGACGGGTGGTCATGTCCGGGTATGTGGTGATCAGTTCGTTTCTCGTCCCGTGCGGGTCCTCGTCCTCGGGTGGTACTGGCCGCGTCCTGAGCTCATCCAGCATGACCTGATGGTCTGGCTCGGGTATGGTAACCCGGGTGGCTTGACGTGCTTCCGTTCAAAATGCCATGCCTCCACCAAATCTTAGCATCAGAAGATATATCTAAGGCCTCTTTCCATGTCAATCTTTAAACCCCTCTTTTTCATCACAAAACTCCCAAACATCTTCAATATCTCCAAAGTGTGCTCTAACACCTAATAGGGACTTATGAATTCAAAATGAGCCTAAAGGTGCCTAATTCCTAATCTAATTGAATAAAAATGCATGAGATATGATAGCTAAAAACATGTAAATATGCAGGACATCAACTCCCCCACACTAGACCTTTACTTGTCCTCAAGTAGACTTTTCAAACACAAGGGGGATGGATGCAAGGATGGGAACAAAGCCAAAGGAAACACTCATAGCACTCAACCTGACATCCTAAAGTAACATAGCAAATAGCATGAGCAAACTCTCTTATTATGCGCTAGCTTCACAAGGCCTATCAATTACTCTTATGCCTCTACACAAGATGCAAATGCCTATCAACCAACATGCTCTCTTAACCAGCCCTCACATTGATTCATACACACACACAAGGTGAAGTCTCACAAATGGGCTCATGATCTCAATCATTTGGCTAGGTGATCAAATGGTCTAACATGGATGAAAAGGAAGGTTCAATGCATCATTTCAAGGTGGCAATCACTCAAGAATCAAGTAGCTTGATCATTATGCAAAATTTATCTAAGACTAGGAGCAATTCAAGCATACATGGATCCATCCTCATCATTCTACCCAATTCCCTAGTGATTACAAGATCTACACCCTTTTTATTCATCCCATAACCCAAAATGAAAACATACTCACATCACTCACCCAATGATCATTTTCTTTCTCATGATTCAACCTCTAAGGACCTCTATTCACTTTCTAAGCTCTAACTCTTAAGTTTTTCCTTCCCCACTTATCTTATTGAAACTTTTCTCTTTTTTTTTAATATATATACTCATGAGTGGGGAAGGCCAAAAACATCAATCAAAAGCTTTTCATTTTTCATTTCTAGGTCCCTAGGGTTTTTTTTTCTCAAAACTTTCTTTGTTCATCAATCTCAACATTGTCACATCCCAAGCCCAAAATTTAAACCATTAGGTAACAAACACTTCGCTCACCATCCTAGAAGCTAGCTCAAATGATGACCTTATGCTAGCAGGAGATGAGAACAAATCCATGTCGCTCCCAATACTCTCAAGATTTTTCACATGACAAGCTATCAAAAGAGGACTCACTCAAGCAAATCAATTTAGGCTTCAAAGAATGGATAGGGTTCAAGGGTAAGGGAGTGCCATTTGGGTTAACAAAGGGTGGTACAATGGAGAAAGATAACCCAAATGTGTATGAGATCCATGACTAAGTATGCAAATGCCCATATGCAAGAGAGATTAAGTTCATTCAAGTCTAAGTTCAGGATGGAGCTGGTCTTAAGAACAATGCCAATATCAAGCAAGCAAGCAAGCTTCAAGAAGAGTTTTCAAGGCTCAAAGCATGCAAGCTTTTTCAAAAGGTGCTCAAGCTACCTGATATGTTTAACTAGGGTGTCAAATTCAGCGCAAACGAGTGTTCTTTACAAGGCAATGCTCCATATGCAAATGAATGCAACCTATATGCTCTAGACTCAATCTTAAGGATGCAAGTGATGCAATCTACATGGTTCAAAAATTTAAATTTTTTTTGAATTTTCTATGCACTTATGAATGTACAATGCAATGCATGAGACTCAAAATCACAAAGCAAACATGATCAAATATCCGGTACCTCCCCCACACTTAAATCACACAGTCTCCTGTGTGAGTAAGAGATTAAGAGATAACTCAACAAGGCAAAAGCAAATGTATGTACAAGAAGGGTTGGAGTGATACCACACAAGGAGATTTGGGCATGGCGCTTGTGGCATGACTAGAAGCTGGCTTGGTTCATAGCAACTAGAGGAGGCTGCTACATGGCAATCATAAGGCTTAGGTGGTTTACCACCTTTCTTCTCTCCTCTAGTGCTTGGCTAAACCTGAAAATCTTGACCACTTTTATTAAAAACTTAAAAGGAAATTTGAAATTGCAAAGCTATATACAAGGATAACCATGGGACTTCCTCCCAAGTGAGCTTGTTTTAAGTCACTAGCTTGACTACCTTTTCTCTTGGATTAGTGAGAAGGAGGATCCTTCCCACCTTCAAGAGTGATGGTGAGGACCTGAGAGAGAAGCTCTTGAAGCTTGATTGGGTCATCTTGGAGCTGAGGAGTGATGATGGCGCTAGCACTTGAGAATGGTGTGGATCTGCCCTTGTGCTTGATCTTGTACTCAATGACTCCATCCTTGAGCTTCTTTGGATGGAGAGTGAGAGTGTGTGGGAGCAAATCAAGAGGTGGAGGATGAGGCTCTTTCACCATCTTCTTCTTGCCATGAGTGGCCTTTGAGACTCCACTCATCCCCTCTGTTTTAGCACTTTCCAAGTGCTCATCAGACAACTCTTTTGAAGACTCTCCATCAAGATCTTCTATCTTACCAACAACCTCTTCATCTTTGGGCTTCTCAACAACGTGTGCATCACGAGTGATTGTCCCATAATAGTCTGATTCCATTGGAGGTTGGAGAGGGTAGGAGACAGCTTTGTTGACATGCATGAGGGTGACCTTCTTGTTGGGAAAGTCAATGCAAGCTCCAACTGTTGTGAGGAAAGGAGTGCCAAGGATCAAAGGGACTCTCTCTTCAGATGCCATCTTCAAAACAGTGAGGTAAATAGGTATGGTGCAGGATCCAATCTTCAAGGGGAAGTCCTTGATTATGCCAAGTGGGGTTGTAGAAGAGGAATCTCCAAAGGTGAGAGGAGGAGTATCTGGTTCCATGCTTTCAATCCCAATACTTTGCACCATATCCAAGGAGATGACATTCACACTAGCACCACTATCAATAAGAGCATCATCCATAGTTAGTTTACCAAGAAAGCAAGACAAGGTGAACTTCCCTTGAGATTCAAGCTTAGGGAGGGACTTTGGAGGGATTGGTGGATCAATCTTCAGAAGTGAGATGTCCAAAAGCTCAGCCACTTCAGCTTGGTGGGTGAGAATGTCCTGTATGAGCATCATCTGGACATGAGCAGCATGCATATTGGTGATCTCCGGAAGCTTGACTCCAATATCACTTAGGTCTTTTCTGAATTTGGAGACCACTTTTTTCTGAGCTTTGGTGAGGAACCTTTTAGGGAAAGGGAGCTTATCATAGGGTGATAGCCCAACCTCATTGTCTTCTTCCTTCACTTCTTTCAGCTTGAGGTTAGCACTCTTCTCAACTTGTGTCTCAACCGTAGGCTCATCAATCTTCAGAATCTTTCCTTGAACCTTCGTATCAGCTCTCTTCACAACTCTAGCTTCAGCTTTGGCCACAACCAGTCTCTTATCATGTTCAATCTGATTTCCAAGCACTAGCCTCTCAATCTCATCAACATCATTCTTATGATCACTCAACGCAATCCTTGAAGAAGTGGAGAGGATAACATTGCAAGTCTCCTTAGGGTACTTCTCTGGTTTTCCTGGTAGAGATCCCATTGGATTCTTGGATGATGAAGATATGGAGGCAACTTGGCTCTCCAAAGCTTTGAGGTGAGGGGCAAGTTGCATGTACTTGTTGTTGAGATCAGAATAAGTGCCATCAATCTTGGCATGGATGTTCTTGAACTCATCACAAATGTTCTTAGCATTTCTTTCTTGAGCTTCTAAGAGTTGCTTGAACATGGACTCCATTTTTGAGCTTGGAGCTTGGGAAGAACTTCCTTGAGGCTGAGATGACTGATTTGTTTGGTAGCCTCCTTGTTGATTGTTGTAGTGAGGTCTTGGCTGATAGTTGTTTTGGTATTGGAAGTTTGGCTCCTTCCTATACCATGTGCCATGAGCATTGATGAAGCACAACCCCTCTTGGCCTTCTAAACCATCAACCTCATTAATTGTAGGAGGAACCTCTTGACTAGGAGCACCCACAAAATTCATCTGTTCTTGTTTAGCTTGGGTGGAGAGAATCAAATCTATCTTTTCTTGCAAGGTCTTGATTTCCTTCCTTGTGTGCTGGTCATCACTTCTATTGGCTCTATCATGCTCCTCACTATAAACTGAGTCACTCTTGGCCATGTTCTCTACTAGTTCTTCAGCATCCTCTTCAGTTCTTCCCAAGAAGAAACCATTGCTAGCAGTATCAAGCCTATTTCTGCATTGTGGTAGAGCTCCTCTATAGAATGTGCTAAGAAAACTCTCTTTGGTGAAGCCATGATGTGGACATTGAGACCAATAGCCCTTGAACCTCTCCCATGCTTCACTGAAGCTCTCAAGATTCTTTTGTTGAAAACCAGAGATTTCATTTCTGATCTTAGGTGTCCTTGAGGAAGAGAAAAACTTCTCTAGGAATACCCTCTTGCAATCATTCCAAGTGATGATAGAGTCACTTGGAAGAGCCTTCTCCCACTGATGAGCTTTCTCTCCTAAAGAGAAAGGAAACAGTCTGAGTTTAAAAGCATCTTCAGAGACTCCATTGGTCTTGGACAAACCACAATACTTGTCAAATTGATCCAAGTGATCTAGTGGATCCTCCACAGCCAAGCCATGAAACTTGTTGTTCTCTATCACATTGAGCAGCCCTGATTTGATCTCAAAGTTGTTGTTCTCCACAGTTGGTGCTCTGATTCCCAACCTATGACCATGAATGTGAGGTTGGTCATAGGCTCCAATGGCTCTTGCTTGGCGTGGTGGTCTAGGATTGTCAGCTCTTGGACCATTACCCCCTAGGACATCACCATCTTGAGGCAGATTCTCCATCTCAAACCCCAACCTTTGAAGATGAGCCTGTTGCTCTACTTCTCTTCTTTGTCTTGCTATCTCCCTCTCATGTGCAGCAATCTCTTCAATAGTAGGAACCAAGTTAGATGCCCCTCTGCTTCTTGTGATCATACACCTGAAAGTAAGAGATAGAAGAAGCAAGACAATCAATAGCACAAGAAAATAAAAATGACTTAGTCTCAAGCAAGTGACTAAATCTCAATGTCAAAATCAACTTAGAACTTGGCAACGGTGCCAATTTGATGAAATGACTTTTCTAGGGTCCTAATCAAATGTTGTAGAATACAAGATGTCAAGCCAATTCTAAGAGATTTTAATGCAAAGGGAATGCAAGTTCAATGCTTAATCTAAGTGCAATCAAGATGAGAGGATGATTATGAAACTAAGACAATATAAAAAATGCAATAAAAGATTGAACTTTCTTTCTCAATGAGGCAAGGGGGTTCTTGGGACAAGGGAATTGACTTTGGGTGATCAAGGTTCAATCCAGGATGCCAACTTTTCAATCAATCTAATTCTTTATGCCTAGACAACAAAACTAAGCAAGCTCTATCCCTAGATGAATGCTCTTTTGCAATGATCACCCAAGTACACCAAATCCCTTTGGCTGTAATGATCAAAGCAAACATGGAGAAAGAGTCTAATAGTAATCCTAGCTTCTTTGACAACTAATCTCTTAGGCAAAGCAAGCTAAAAGCATAGATGAGCTGGTTCAGGCATTTCATAGAACACTTTCCGGGCATGAAATGCCTATAGCTCTATGTTTGAGAGGCCAACTCAAATATAGCATGAAGAACACCAAATCAATGCAAGGAAAGAATAGATCTAACACTAAGCACATTGGATCTACACTTAATCACCCTTAGTCTCCCAAGCTCATGAATCCTAGATAGATCTACTCACTAATAGCCATGGAAAACCTCAAAATCAATGATGATTCAAGGCTAAACATGATTAGAGAAGGAGATAATCTATTAAACACAAAAGAAATGAGATAAAAAAGATTAAAGATCCAAACTTTCTTCAAGATCTTATTATGTTTTTGAGAGAAAAGAAGTTAGATCTCACAAAGGAGATTACAAGAGTATTTATAGGTGGCTTGAAAGCCCTTGAAAGCAATAAACAAAATTACTAAAATGTCCTTGGCTAAGTGATTTTCGACCAATGAGAAGCAAGGAGAAAGGAAGAAGCTAGGCCACCCGGGTCAGGCTGTGCTGGTCCATGGCCGGGTGTGACCAGCCGGGTGTGTCCTGCTCGTCCATCGTCCAGCAAACCGTGCGGTGTCTCTGCTCGGGTGTCTCCAGGCCGCGTGCATTCTTGGCGTCCGGCATCATCAGGACGTGCGGGTAGAAGCAGCCGGGTGAGGGAGGTCGGGTATCTGCTGGTACGCGGGTAGGAGGGATTGCGGGACGTCAGAGTGTGTGCAAGGTCGGGTGTCCTGGTCTGTTCTCCCATCGCCCATCCCGTGCGGGTGCCATCGTCCGGGTGCTGCTGGACGGGTGTTGATCATGGACGAAGGCACGCGGGTAGTGATGGACGGGTGGTCATGTCCGGGTATGTGGTGATCAGTTTGTCTCTCGTCCCGTGCGGGTCCTCGTCCTCGGGTGGTACTGGCCGCGTCCTGAGCTCATCCAGCTTGACCTGATGGTCTGGCTAAGGTATGGTAACCCGGGTGGCTTGACGTGCTTCCGTTCAATTGACCATAACTTCTCCAATATGACTCCAAATGTCTTGAAACCACTTCCATTGGAAAGCTAACTCAAAATGCCATGCCTCCACCAAATCCTAGCATTAGAAGATATTTCTAAGGCCTCTGTCCATGTCAATCTTTAAACCCCTCTTTTTCATCACAAAACTCCCAAACATCTTCAATATCTCCAAAGTGTGCTCCAACACCTAATAGGGACTTATGAATGCAAAATGAGCCTAAAGGTGCCTAATTACTAATCTAATTGAATAAAAATGCATGAGATATGATAGCTAAAAATATGTAAATATGCAAGACATCACCAGACCCACGGTCAAACCGGTTAATACGGTGATCCTATAATTTGGTTTAGATTCTAAAATATCCATATTTAAAACATGTAAAAATTACTAAAACCTGATACTAACCGATTGAACCGATAAATGGCTGATATGTAATCCTATGTGATTTAAATTTTTATAGGTTCATAGTTTGTCACTTATTAATCAAATTTAAAAGTTCACTATTCTCAATTTTATGAAATTATGAAGTTTTTACTAAATTTTGATAGAAATTAGATAGATATAAAATAATTAAAAAATATAAATATGTCTTCATCATAATTTATCTTGCTAATAATTTGGTTCATATTATAGTCGGTTTAAATCTGTTGTTTACAATAAGTGTTAAGCACTTTTCTTCAGATAGTATATATTTTGAACATTTTTATCATAATTATGTTTGTATTATATTTATTGTACAATGCAGATATTTCAATGTGTAATGCTTATATATATATATATATATAGGTAGTTGCTATTATTGAATTATTATGTAACTTAAATAAATGATATAACCATTATTTAGGAAATATAATTAAAATAATCCATTAATATAATTGATTTGTTATTGATTGAATTTTTTTTTTTGTATTATCTAAGTCTACAAAAATAAGATTTTTTTTATTTTTGTAGTTTTATAAATTATTTGAAACTGTTTCAATTTTTTTGTTATCTAAATAATTTGAAAGAAAATGGTTAGAAATTATTTAAAACATGAGATCTAATGTTTTATATTGTTTGAACACAAGATTAATTATAGCGTTGTTAGGAAATATGGATAGTAGTATAAAGAAAAAAGTATTAGTAATTTAAGGTAAGTTATAACTAAAAGTAGAAAGGTATATTTAATTTAAAAACTTACAAAAAAGGTTAACTCCAAAGGTACGATTCAGTTTTAATAAGTTAGATGTGTTTACACACTAATTTTCGTAACTGCGGTGCAGACAATTTAATGTATTCACACACTATCTTTTTCATTCAGCTTAGTTTTAGTTCATGCATTTTTAACCTTTGTATTAGTGAATTAAAGTTTTTTTCCGTGCAACTACTGAATAATATCATTGTTAAAAGAAAGAAATCACAAAGTCACTAAGATTTTCATCAACTAAAATGTTGGAATGAAAAAGTTTTTAGAAATTGAAAGTTTCGTACTTTGCCAAACTTTGGGCATGGTTGAGGCTTTTGTAGATGAAGCTAACATATGATTTTGATTGGTTATGAATTTAGAAAATTGAAGTGAAAAACACTACACACAAAGTCTGATCTTTAGTTTAGCCAAGTATTGCTTTTCTTTAAAGAGTTTTCATATGAGACCAAGAATTAGAAATAGAACCAAATTGCTAGAAAAAATCAGAAATCAGAAAAGTTTTAAAAGGAAAGAAAATTCACCAAATCGATTAAAAACAGAATTCAGGTGCCGAATGAAGAGATCACATTATTTTGGACGAAACCCTAACCCGCTTTCACTTGATTGTATCGTACTTTTATCGTCTTTACCAAGAATCTTTTATAAGAAAGTACGCGTTATTTGTTATAGACTAAGTTAATTTTGCAACATGCCTAAAATATCGACACAGCGCTCAATCATTTTTATTGGTACTCTTAAAGTATTGTACAATAATTATTTATGTAAAATAAGCCCAAAATATTTGTTTTACATTTATTTTTACTTTGCTTTGATTAGTAGAAGAAAGTAAGTTTGGCTAAAATATCTGGATCCAAAAAACCGAATCGAACTTGATATGAATTTAATACTAAACACAAACTAAAACAGATTTACGTACTCAGATGCATCTAAAATTTTAATATATGGATAACCTATCCAAACTCAAATATTTTGGATACCGAATATATCTAAATCACAATTATATACTTAAATATATTAATTATTTTAAATTTTATATCTGTTAGATATTGAAAAATATAAAATATCTAAAAATTATCAAAGTAGTCACAAGTAAATATCTAAAAATAACAAAAAAATATTCAAAATACTGAAAATATCTATTTGTTCTCAATCCAAATATTTAAATTGAACTATTTTTTATGTAAATTTAAGTACTTAGTCTTACATGATTCAAATTTTTATGTTTTATATTATTTTTATTTTTGGATTTTTAGGACTTAAGCATATTTTGATTTTTTAAAAAAATCTACATAATTAAAATGGGTATCCAAACTCGAACCCGAACCGAATCCGCAATGATTCGAATCAAATCCAAACCAAATTCAAACTGAATTTTTAAATATACGAATCAGATTTTAAAATTTTAACTCTAAAAATGCAAAATCTAAATAGATCAACTGAATCTGAACGGATATCTGAATATCCATCCCTAGAAAAACCTATATGACAAATTCTTTAGTACAACGTAAAATAAATAGTATGATCACTTCCTGGCAGAACATATATTATGTATGCTTTTACCGCATTTAATTAAATGCACCAAATTTAAGAAGAAGAAAAATACGAAAACTTTCTAGATCCGTAGATGTAGAATCAACCGTTACTAACTTTATTCCTATAAATTCCTAATATATACAAAAAAAAAAGAATTACAAGTGTGCATGCTTGTTAAAATACATATGGTTCAATTTCTAACTAAATACTGAGAATATTATTTGTTTGTATTACATGCTTCCATCATTTTCATCTATTTCTGCTACTCGTTAATTGTTTGATTTTCAATCTCCTTGTAGCGAGGGTAATTGTACGTCCACATGCATGGGAACTGTCCTATGCCACCTTCACAGGGTAAATCTAAGTCCAGTGTCCGTCCACATGCACAACTCGCAGGAACATCTGAATATACATGTCAAAACTAGCACATGCACATGGAAACTATTGAAGCTACGTAGTTTAATAGTTAGTTTTCGTCTTTTACCATAACGATTTACAATATATTGATTAAAAGTAGACCCGCCAGACCTTGGTACGTGGCGACCTGAAATCGTACGTGTTGCCTCAATAGACTTGAAGTAAGCCTACAGACTAAATTTCGAACTGACAAGTACGACGTTACGGTCATGATGTGCCCTCAGGATTCTTCACCGCTTGGTTCTTCTTTAGTGTATCGTGTCTTAATTTCTTGTTCCTTAAGGATACGATGCAACTATAAATACAAAGACGCTTGTGTGTAGTTTCTTAATTTAATTTTGCATGCGGCAAAGACTTTGAAGATCATGAATACAAGAGCTTTTGTAGTGTGGTGTGTTTTGTTAGCGGCTGTTTTAGCCGCCACGGCGGTTGCTTCCGTAGATGATGCAAAACAAGGTTAAAGTCGTACAAAATTGGCTTATTTTCTTCTTTATGCGTCTCAATATTCTATGTTTGACGAATTTTTCTCTCTCATTATATATAAAGCTGGTTCAAACCAAGTAGACGAGACAAAGTCATCATGTAAGTACGGGAATTGTGAACATGGTGGAGTGATTTCTTTCGAAGAAGCACATAACGGAAAGAATGAGCTCAACCAAGGAATAGGTGGTTTCGATGAAGTCACTGGCGGAAACGATGATGAATCCAAATACAACCAAGGTGGACGAAAGGGCGGTGGAGGCCAGGGTGGACAAAAGGGCGGTGGAGGCCAGGGTGGACAAAAGGGCGGTGGAGGCCAGGGTGGACAGAAGGGCGGTGGAGGCCAGGGTGGACAGAAGGGAGGAGGAGGAGGTGGCCAGGGAGGCCAAGGTGGACAGAAAGGCGGAGGAGGAGGTGGCCAGGGAGGCCAAGGTGGACAGAAAGGCAGAGGAGGAGGTGGCCAAGGAGGACAAAAGGGAGGCGTAGGAGGTGGCCAAGGAGGACAAAAGGGACGCGGTGGAGGTGGCCAAGGAGGACAGAAGGGAGGCGGAAGTGGTGGCCAAGGAGGATACAAAGGCGGTGGTGGTGGCCAAGGTGGACACAAAGGAGGAGGCAGTGGTGGTGGACAAGGTGGACACAAAGGAGGAGGAGGTAGTGGTGGCCAGGGAGGACACAAAGGCGGTGGTGGCCAAGGAGGACAAAAAGGCGGAGGAGGCAGCGGTGGACAAGGAGGTAGCGGAGGAAGGGGCAGCGGAGGCGGTAGAGGAGGTGGAGGTGGTAGTGGACGAGGCGGAGGTGGTAGCGGAGGCGGGGGCGGAGGAATGTAGATTTATCTGCCAATAAATAGCAAGTGTTTTTATCTTGGGGTGCAAGGTATTATGTATCTTAGACTACAATAAAGTTATATGTAAAAGTGTGCACAACCTCACTTCGCCGAGTGTTAGGCTTCGGCACAATGAAAGTTTTATGTTGTCCTCGACGTAAAACCACTAGCTATAATATTTATCCGCGACAAGCCTGTTGCACTCAGTATTAATTATAATAGGAAGAAGAAAATAAAGCAGCAAAAGGAACAAAAGCATGGACACACCAAAGACTTGTTGTCATGCGAATTTATGAAATGTAAAAACTGAAGGTAGCAAAGAATGTCCAAGAATTGCGTCAACAAAAACAGCTTAATTGTGGATATATAAAAAACCATGCTTGGAGTAGCTAATTCGGGCAGAATAATATGGGTTAATGATCCTCTAAGTAACATAAACATAGGTTATAAATTTAAAACCAATTAATTTGTCAATTAGCTATCTATCTAAGTAACATGAACTTATTTTGACTTTTGTGATAAAAGCATATGATACTAAATTGGTTGCATTATATTAGGTTACGGTATATAATTACGAAAATTGTTCAAAAAAGTATCAAATTTATAATTAATATCATGTAAAAGTTAAAATACTTGGTACGTGGCAACCCGAAATACTTCGTGTTGGCTCATGACATTGACAAAGCTTGCAAACAATATTTTCACCTGCCAAATAAAATTGATTTGGTTAAGATGTGCGTCAAGATCCTTCAGCATTTGTTTTTTTTTTCTTCATTAATGAATCTATCTTCCAACTAACGTATCTTAATTACTAGTGCGTCGTATTGTATGCCAAAAAACAATATTTTACTTGTTCATTACGTCATATGTATATTTCTGCTAACCATATAAGAAGAAGCGAGTCAGAATTTCCTTAATCAATAAAATGCATGTGTTAAAAAAGACTCTGAAGATGAATTTGAGAGCTTTGCTAGTGTTGTTTCTTTTATTGGCGGCCGTTTACCCTCTCGCTGTGGCTGCTACCGTCGATAACACAAAACATGGTCATATGATTATATCACCGAACTTTGTTTATATGTTGATAGATCATATTACCCTCTCGCTTTGGTTGTTTACAAAACATAGTATTAGGATATTACCCTCTTGCTGTGGTTGCTGTCCACCTCTTTTTTCAGCGTATTTGTTATTTGCTTCAAGTTAACGAACTTTGTTTCCATATATAACAGATGTTGGAAACCAAGTAGAGGCACATGATGCTAAGTATGAGTTGGACAAAGGAGTACAAGGAGGTTATAGTGGTCATGATGAGGATGAATCCAAATATGGTGGTGGGCTTGGCCGCACCCTCCAAAGAGGTGGCGGAGACACAGAACGTGGAGGTAGTGGCGGAGACAGCAGCCGTGGACGTCGCCGGGGTGACAGGGAACGTAGAGGCGGTCGAGGTGGTGGTGGTGGTGGGGTGTAGTAACTCTCTTTAACTATAAAATCCTACCTTTAAAATAGAAGACTATGAGTGTGTTACTTGGGTTTTCTAGTATGTGAGCTTTGAGTATAATAAATAACAATAAAGAGGTGATGTCTTTTTCTTTTGAACAATAAAAAGGTGATGTCTATCATGCAATTTTTTAGATTTACTTGATTTTTAAGTTTATTTATTCTTTAAATTTTACATGGTATCTTAACTACTGTATTTTTGTATAAATGATTAATCTATCTATTAATATAATATAAAGATGACTTTGTCTCTCTCCTTAGAGAGACATGTCATCAAATTGTGCAAGGAGAAACCAACACGTGTTCCTCCTTTCAAAACTCACCGTTTCTTTAATCGAAGTGTGCAAAAAATATACGGGTTTTGGTTATTTGTATGGGCTTTATGAACCCTAAACCTCTCAACCCGCGCCCCATCGGATTTTGGGGTCGTCCCACTGTTTCTACTCCGCCGTTCGAGAGAATGAGCTGTGGAAGTCGACGTGAAAAATATATTGGTAGGGTTTTGATCGCATCATTTGATCTTCATTTTAACAATACGAAACGCCTCTGGTTATAGATCATCGCGTTAATCCCCTTCTTAAATCCATCAACCACAATCTAGCCTTCAATACGAATTTCTCTTCGGCAAGGCGGTGTATCTTCGAATATAAAAAGGTTAGCCTTCCTCCTGTTGAAACCATCTTCTCAATCCGTCAAAAGAACGCATTAAATTTATTTTCTGAGATATTAAAAACTGTAAAAACTCAGTTTGTGGATTTGATCGAAGGCTTAACAGTCTTTTGAAAGAGTTAAAGCTTATGGCTTCAGTTGACATGATTAGCTGAAGATGTCTTTAAAATGTGTGCAGTGTTCTTGACGAGGTGATAAACAGAGCATCAGATGGAGGAATAACACCTCTTCATGTGGCGGCAGAGCTGGGAATTTAATTCATTACCCATGGGTCCCTCTCCGTCTGACCCGCCGCGGGGTGGTGGCCAATTAAAAAATCTACATGCGGGTGTAGGTGCGGGTCGAATCAATTTTAAGCAGGGCGGATGTGGGTCTGTGGAATTTGAATCGCGGGTACCGGCTAACCCGAAAAAACTTTTTTTTTTTATAAAAAAGTAAAATAATAATATTTTCGTAAAAAAATTAGAAAATTATGTAATTGTAATTTTTAACATATAATTTAATTGATTTTTAAAAAATTAGTTAATATATAATTAAATACAATTAAAATAATTAATTTATTAAAATTTATATTATCTGCTGGCCCCTCGGGCTATCCGCAAATCTGAGCGGAGCAGGTGCGGGTATAGGAATCTTTCTTTGAGGGCCATGCGGATCGAAGATTTGAGTAAAAAATGAATCAACCCGCGGGTTAGCGGGTCAAGCGGGGTGGGTTGACCCGTGAACCCAGCTCTAGACTGTGCAGTTACTCTTTGATTTGGGAGCTTTTGTTGCTCAGATCACTGTGGAAGATGGAACCACAACAGGTCTTATAGGTTATTCTTCTAAAGGATATATATATATATTTGTAAGATGGAAGAATTGCTTAAATACCTTTTGCGGAGGCTCAATTTAGAACCTTGCCCATGATGGGACGTTACAAGCCCACACCATACACTTACGCACAACAACTTACCTTCCTGCCCTTCCGTCGGAAAAGATGTTCGGCACGTGTGTTAGGGTTATCTGACTCTGAAAGATACACCAAAGCAACTGATTGTCGCGTGTGTCAGGTTTATCTGACTCCGAAAGATACACCAAAGCTACTGATTGTCGCCTGTGTCAGAATAGGAAACCAGCTGGAAGTAATCTGCACCGTTGGTTTTGCTCGGTTTGTTGTGTACAACAGTGTAGCCGCTACGATCTATGCCTCATCGAGAAGATGGAAGGTAGAATTTATCCTTAATGGTGCACTTCATTAAAGCTTATATAGAGGATTGAGAGCGTTAGCAGTCTAAAAAAAGTTTGGAGAAGCAAAAGAGAGAGAATGAAAGCTGTGAAAAAGAGTTGAGATCTTCAGAGCTCGATTTACAGAAATCGTTTTTCCTCATCTCACTTGTAAGTTCCGCTTCGGTAAGCATTAACATTCATACAGTTTCGTTAGTTTTTACAGGAAAACTAAGATTTAGGGTTAATATCAGAACTTAAATGTAACATGTCTACAAATTCCTGCGAACAGATAAACATGGGTCACTTGTTTCGCGTGGTTGTGGGTGACTGGGAGAGCGGAGGACAAGGAGCTTGGAGGTTCAACGTAGATCAAACCAAAGTGAAACACGATATCATCGTCAAAGAAAATGAAACTTACCACTCCCTAGTGGGCATGGTCCACGCGAAATACAATCTCGATCAACTCTTGCTACCATCGGAACCAGTAATCTTGACTTACTCTTTTCAAGACTGGTCAAACGACCCCGGAGCTTACACATCCCTCCAGTGGAAATCAAGGTAAACAGAGACGTCGAGTTGTTCATTTCCGTTAGACTCGACTGTGCCTGGTTAGGGCTATATGCAACCTTCAGAGACCAAGACGTTGATAGATACAGAAGACAGAGGAATGAGGAAGACGCAATCACAATGAGCATGGCCGCGCAGACAGAGATAAACATCAGGGGGCCACGAGGTAAAAATGTTTTTTGTAGCGCGTAAACAAACATGTATTGTTTACCGAGAATATTGCCGACTAACTTCGTAGTTGCGGGTTTAAAATACAGCTTTCAGAGAGATGGGGTACATCCTGGCCAGTGAGCAACTCAGGCTATGTGCCAACCACCGATTGTGTTAAGTGATGGGGATGATTCATCTGAAGACTCTACCTCGGCACCTACAGCCTCGGGGGGCGTCTACCTAGTGTTGGTGTGATTAGACTGGACGAAGGAGCCTCAAGTGAGTGGCTTTCTAATGATCCAGAAAATATTTCGGGTATGTGTAAAGACAACATGTAGAGTATAATTTTTTCCTTGGTTGCTAAACTTACGAATGTTGCTAACTGGACCTGTAACAGATAATACCAACAATATTCTCGGAGTCGGGCTAGTGATCTCAACTCAGCCAGGAGCTGTGAATCTTAGTAGCTATATTCCATGTGGCAGACAAGATGTCAGTAGCCCGGTGGTTAATAATTCCCAGGAGCAAGAGGATCCCCT
The DNA here is from genome assembly GCA_018703725.1 of Brassica juncea. Taxonomy (NCBI): domain Eukaryota; kingdom Viridiplantae; phylum Streptophyta; class Magnoliopsida; order Brassicales; family Brassicaceae; genus Brassica; species Brassica juncea. The sequence goes on along the minus strand of CM031935.1, from coordinate 20,517,099 downwards.
CCTCACACAGATGGGTATGACCCAACAATTAAAATCATATTAGTTTCTAGATGATATTAAATTGTAACAGATATATATTAATTTGTGTGTTACTGTCGTATTTAACAGGTACAGGGTCTGCGACACAACTAAGAGTTCAGATGGAGAGGAAGCGAAAGGGGAAGGAGCCAGAAGATGATACAGCTGTAGTGAGAAACCTAGCTAAGGAATTCAACAAAACCGGATACCGGCCACCAGTGGTTGTTGGAAGGGGTATCCCATCATCTATGGAACCTCTGGAATGTGAAATTTCAGGTAAAAACAAAACAACACATCCACCGTTAAGAATTATGATATGGTTCCTAATAAAATTATCAAATCTTGCAGATGGAGCCGACATGACCTCTAAGGACCACCTCTACGTCGGGCAGATGTTTCCGGAAAGAGACGCTTTCAAGCTACACATGACACTCTATGCAATAGCAAACAAGTTTCGCTTCTTAGTGAAGAAATCCGAACCTGGAAAAATACTTCTGGAATGTAGTGGAATGAACTGCGTGTGGCAAGTATACAACGCAAAGGTGTCCGGAAGCCCCTGCTTTGATATAAGGACTTTGGAATCGGGTCACAATTGCTCCGTCGATGAGCGTTGGGGCTTCCACAGCCATGCAACTTCTAATGTTGTGGGCGATATGGTCAGGCATAGGTATGGGGCAGCCGGGGGTGGAAGACCAGGGCCAGGGGCCTTAAGGAAGATTATGATGAACGAGCATAGTATGACAATCACCTATTGGAAAGACTGGAAATCAAGAGAGTTTGCCATGGACCAGGGAGTTGGAAATGCAGACGATTCATACTAGGCACTTCCTGCTTATCTTGCATAGCTGGCAATTGAAAACCCCGGTTCCATCGTTTCGCTAGAGACAACTCCAGCTCCAGATGGAACCAATCGCTTCAAGTATCTTTTCCTAGCTTACGGGACTAGTGTCCAAGGTTAATCTTTCATGAGAAAGGTTGTGATCATAGACGGAACACACCTAAAGGGGAGATACACCAGCTGCCTACTCACTGCTAGCGTCCAAGATGGGAATAATCAGATCTTCCCCATAGGGTTTGGAATTGTTGACAGTGAGAATGATGAGGCTTAGACATGGTTGTTCAACAATCTAAGAAGCGTCGTCCCTGATTCCGAAAATTTGGTGATTGTGTCTGACCGCCACAACTCCATTTATTCAGGCATTCGCAGGGTAATAATTTTGTTATTTGCTAATTGATTTTCTAAATGGTACCTTTTCCATTTGCGTTTACTTCCAATTTTAAGCAACAACTTGAAAATTAAAGACGCGCGGTAGCTGGTAAAGTTAAATGTAACGTGTAATTTTCCATTTAACATGTAAGATAATCTGATTTGATTTGCTAAAAATAAAGATTTTGTTTCCTTCTTTTGACAGGTTTATCCGATGTCCAAGCATTGCGCCTGTCTCCTGCATCTTTAAAGGAGCATTCAAACCATCTTCCTGAAGAAACACCTTCTCTACCTTATTGCAAGGGCAGCTAGGCCATACCGCCTCGAAGACTTCTACATTCACTTCAATGAAATCTAGGTGATTGACATTGCTTGCGCGGATTACTTGACAAGGATTGGCCTAGAGCCCTGGGCTAGGGCACACTTCACGGGTAATAGGTACAACATCATGACCAGAAATCTGGCTGAGTCACTGAATGTAGCACTATCCACCGCACGAGAGTACCCTATAATTCCCCTAATGGAGTACATCCGTACAATGGTCATGCGATGGTTTTCAACTAGGAGATCCGCTGCGTCTAGGAATGTTAACGCGTTAACTCCCAATGTGGCAGCTATGCTTAGCCGTAACTTCGCCATCGCCACATGATACAGGGTGAGGCACATTATTAACTCGGAGTATGAGATTAGGGACAGTGTGGGTGGTTATAACCGAGTTGACCTTGAGAGAAGGACTTGCTCTTGCAAGGAGTTGGATAAACTCTCTATCCCGTGTACACATGTTGTTGCTGCTCCGGTGAATTCTAAGCATAATGTGGAGTCCCTAGTGGCAGAGGAGTTCAGCAACAGTTACTGGGGTATGGCTTACAGTGGAAGCATAAACCCCGCCAACCCAAACAACTACACTGGAGGTGAGACAGGAGAAAACGGATGAGCGGTGATGCGACTTCTACCTCCAGCTACGAGAAGGCCACCGGGCAGGCCGAGAAAATCCAGGATCCTTTCAGCAGGGGAGATAAGGGTATATAATAAATTCTACTATTTGCGTTTAATATGCAAATTATATGCTAAAATAACTATTAACTGATAATAATCGTGATTGATCTTAGCGAACTGGGGTATTCAAGAGGAGAAGGGCATGTAGCAGTGATATGTTGTGTTTCTGGCACATTCTAACAATGTTTTCTAAAAGTGTTTTTGAGTCTTTATCGAGTCTTTCTAGTCCTTTTCGAGTCATTACAGGTCTGGAGTTGCACTGGATGGGCGATGGACTAGTTGGAACAAAAGGGTCAGAAAAGAGTGGAATTTGGAGATTTTCATGCAGAGCAGTCTGATGGCTGTTCCCGATCGAGCGGAGCACAGGAGTGCCTGTTCCAGCGACAGAGATTTTTAAGGAAAATACAAGTTATTTCGGGATTTGCCCTAATCTCCCTATTTTCTCTCCCAGCCGCCTGTGGCTTCCATATATCTTCTTTTCCCTATTCTCTATTATTTTACGCTCTTTTTGATACAAGAAACCCTAAACTCATTACTTTTTGAAGATTTGCACTTTGTAAGGGAGACGCCTACTCTTCTCATCGAAGATCATCCTGAACCCTCTTGTTTCTCTCGAGATTTCTGCAGTATCTTTCAGTCAATATGTTTATGTTTTCTTGTACTATGTCTGAGTAGTCGTTGAAGTTGATCTAGGGTGCTAGAGTGTAGATCGAGGCTAAACACAAATAGGTTATTGCTTAGATTGCTTTCATTCATGCTGAGTTTAATGCTTATATTAATCTGATCACTTACCATATGATTCTAAGTTGAACCTGTGCATCAAAAGTGTCATAGGTTGCTTGATCTTGCATGTCTGAGCATTGCATCCCTAGCCACACGAAAGTAGATGCTAGGGTGCATTTGTGAGCAGATCAGACTTGTTCGCTAAGGTTCACCATCAGTCTCAGACCAAGCGACATCTTAGGAGCTGAGACTGGTCGGTGAAAGGAACAACTACACGACAGTGTGTTGCGCTAACCTTGAGTTCTGAGCTCTAGGCTCGTTCTTAATCGAGCCTGAATAGCTGTTTGGTCGCGGTCGTTTCACCCGGATCACATCCCTGAATCAGCCTCTCTTTTTAATCTGAACTTTTATTACCATCGTTTGCTTTATTTTGCTTGTCAACCAATCATTCGAAACCGCACATTGTTTTAGCTAAGTCGAAAACCCACAGAAATAAAGTGTAAACTGGTCCTCAGGATTGAACCTTAAGTAATTTAATTACAACTGTTAACTTGACAGTAGGAAAGGTCTAGATTTAGTGTATCAAGTTTTGGCGCCGTTGCGACGGAGACCAGCTTCTTACCTTTATTTTTCAGTTATTTATTTATTCTAGACCCCTAACTTGCTCTATCCTTTTTGTTGCAGCTAATGTTCCAGGTGCATGACCAGCAGACATACTCGGAGAAACGCACAAGGAGAGTTAGTTACACTTAGCAACCAGGAGCTAGCAAGGTTAGAAAGAACAAACCGTCAACAGCCCAGGCCAACCGACACAACTATGGGTGATCACGGTCATCAGGATGATCTTGCAGCCGCAGTGCAACTGATGCAACAGCAGATGCAGCAGACCATCCAAGCGCAACAAGCAGCTGCTCTACTCGCCGCACAACAGCAGCAGGAACAGCCGGCGCAAGCTGTTCCGATTGGTCAGAGAAACCTTCCGCATAACTTTACTACGACACGCTCTGCCATTGTTCCCCCACCCTGTCTGAGGCAAGAATTTGAGATCAAGCCCGCCCTGATCGCTTTGGTGCAAAGAAAGGTGTTCAGTGGTCTTCCGGCTGAGATTCCAATGGAACACATTGAGAGCTTCGAAAATGTTTGTAGCTTTACTCGCGCGAATGGTGTGCCACCAGACTACATCAAGTGCATGCTATTCCCATTCTCTCTTGATGGAAAAGCTGCAAGATGGTTGAACTCTCTCCCTACTGGCTCTCTCACTTCATGGGAGCAGGTTAGATCAGCGTTCCTGAGTCATTTCTACACTAAGGCGAGAACAGCCGCATTGAGAAACAGGATCGCCTCACTGATGAGCCCTTTTGTGATGCATGAGAGCGGTTCAATGACTACCACAGAGAGCGCCCTCACCATGGATTTGAAGATGATTACCTCCTGGGAATTTTCTATGATGGAGTAGAGTATGAGTACCAGACTGCTCTAAACTCTGCGGGCAATGGAGACTTTATGAATCAGACCACTGATGGAGCGTTTGAGCTGATTGAGAACATGGCTGCTAGTTCAGCCAACAAGAAACAGGAGAGCAATCGCTCCAAGGAAGTCAACAGTGTCGACACCCAGAAGATTAATGAGTTGACAGCCAAGGTTGATCAGTTGCTTAAGAACAACCACGGGAAAGTCTTCATTATGGAGGGAGCTACGACTGAGCAGATGCAGAACACTCAAGAGGTTTCTCCCGAGGCTGAAAAGAAAGGGAACGATCAGCAAGAGATCAGCTACATCAATGGACAAGGGTATGTGCAGAACAATCAGCAAGGTTTCCAGCAGTTCAGCCAGGCACAGAACCGGTTCGTGGCTCAGAATCAGAATCAGAACCAGCAACAGTCGCAGAGTAACCAGAAAGCTGTTCCAGCCGCGAGTGTTCCGCAAGATGAGCTGAAAAACCTCAACATCATGATGCAATAGATGCTCCAGATCCAGCAAATTCAGGTCAAGGAACTGAATCAGGTTACCGCTGACATCAACACCAGGATGGACAGCATGTTCACCGACATGAATACAAAATATGATGCTGTGAGCAACCACATAAAGAGGATCGATGTTCAACTTGTTCAAACTTCTGAAACTGTTAAGAGGCAGCAAGAAACCCTTCGTGGAAAGAGTGTGATGAATCCTAGGGTTGAGCACTGTAATGCAACAGAGCTGAGATGTGAGGAAGCTGAGGAAAACGAAATGGAGCAGCCATTTTCTGAGACTGCTCTGGGCGCAGAAGAGATGACAGAGCACCCTGCTAGCTCTGAAGTCACTGCTCCCGACGAACCTGCTGAGACTCTACCAGTGCGAGTCTATGTTCCTAAGGTTCCCTATCCGATTCCACCTAGACATTCTGATGGATCCCATTAGTGCAGAGCAGCTGGCTAGCTTTTACAAAATGGTGAGAAAGCTTCCTAAGGAGCTTGCATTTGAAGATGCTCGGCAGATTCGTCCATTTCTCATGTTCTTTAAAAATTGTAGAGAGACTCAAGAGGAGATTAAAGTCCTCTATACCAAAGCACTGTCTACACCAGAACTGAAGGTACTGCCTAAGGTTGATGACCCTGGAAAGTTTGATTTTCCATGTTCCATTGCTGGAGTGGAATTTAAGGATGCTCTTTGTGACTGTGGGTCTAGTGTGAATCTTGTCTCAAAAGCGATTGTATACAAGTTGGACATTGCTGATGTTGAGCCTTCTCAGGTGACTCTGGCTCATGTAAACTCTTCCAGAGCAGTTCTTTATGGCACCATTCGCAACCTTCCTGTCCAAGTAGGGGACTGCATTCTCTATTCTGAATTTCAGGTTGTTGAGATGAGCAAGGATTATGAGATACCTTTGATCTTTGGAAGGCCATTTATGGATGCAGTGGGAGCAATCATCGACATGCCTAATAATAGAGCCTCGTTCTCTTACATCAACAAGAAGGTTTTCTACAAGGCTGTCCCCACCAGATTTCCTACACTACACGCTTCATGCATCTTAGTGGTCAGTGGAGAACAGCCAAAGTTGTTCCTGTGGGAACCGAAATTCACACCGTAAGTTTCGTTGATCGGAGGAAAGCCAAGTAAACCTAGCCTTCCCTGAAGGTCCCGGTTATCTGCTGGGCCACACACGACACAATCAATATATAATAGATGGGAATGTAAAAATTGTAAGAACAAAAGATAGAGCAAAAGATCTTATTTCCGAATTCGCGTTTAAGCGTGAACAACAGGAAAGAGATCGGCTACAAGAGCTGTCGATGAGTTCGCTAGTCCAGCCGCCTAAATCTAACCTAGTTGAGTCGCAGCTCGCTAGTAAAGACGGAAAAAATGCCTAAGTTGCTCTAAGTGCTATGTTGCTGCTAAGATTGCTCTCAAAAGTCCTCCTCTTGCTCCTCGCCCCAAGCTCTCTTTATATACTCCACTTAGGACGGTCTATTCCTCCTTTGGGCCGAATCTATCGCGAATCGGGCTTCTTCCATTTTCGTCGATCTTCATGTTTATCGGGAAACTTGACATTTATCTTCGGGAAACCTGGCATTTATCTTCGGGAAACCTGACATTTATCTCTTTCTGTAAAGATAAACATGGGCCGTCATGTCCATTTCGACTTGATCCTCTGGAAAGTCGTAAGTGGGCCGCTTGGTCGCGTTTGGGCCTTCTGGGGCCGTTGTTTTGACCGTGGACGTTTTACGATTTCACGAGAAACTAGCCTGTTATGGTATTTCTTTTGCCGAAGGAACCCCAACTCCTCGTATAGGCGAGATGACTGGTGTTTTTAGAATAACCGTGATCGTTTTATACGATGAATCGAAATCCATTCGTCAACCGAACCTTTGGTGGTCTTCCGAAGCCTTCCCGATTTATTCCGACCAAAACGAAATGGGGTTCTTAGGTTTCACGTCTTCAAGGAGTTCAACGGTGAGTCTTCGAGCAAAGATGCAAAATGCAGAATTGGACTAGTTGTCGAGACGGTTTTGCGGGGAAAAGGTCGCACCTGTCGAGTAGTCCGCACGCAGGCGCTCGGGTTTCGGACACGGATGCTCGCGCCGGCGCCTGTGGCCAGCACGGACGAGCCGGCGCCGGCGCCCGGGACCAGCAAGGACGAGCCGGCGCCGGCGCACAGGACTAGTGCGGGCAAGCTGGCGCCGGCGCCCGGGACTAGTGCGGGCGAGCCAGCGCCGGCGCCAGGGACCAGTGCGGTCAAGCGGGCGCCGGTGCCCGCGACCAGCACGGGCGAGCCGGCGCCGGTGCCCGGGACCAGCGCGGGCGAGCTGGCGCCGGCGCCCGGGACCAGCACGGGCGAGCCGGTGCCGGCGCCCGGGGCCAGGCCGGGCGTGCTTGCGCCGGCGCCAGGGGATAGGCCGTGGCCGCTCCTGCTGGTGACCGGGTCTACGATGCGATCATCCCTTCCGGCGTTTCGTCGGGTAACTAGTTTTTCTTGGTTTTATTCGTCACTTGATTCCTTCCAAGGACTTTCGGGCGTTGATTGCGTCTTTGACCGATTTTGACCCCAACAGTTAGCCCCCCAGCTAGCTAGGACCGTGTTTTTTTTGGTAACAGGTCCTAGCTCGCGGTATAGCTAGATAGGAAGGTGTGGAGACACAATCGTTTGCCGAAAGTCGGAGTAAATAGTAACTTTTCCTTCTTTGTAAAGATGGAGTAAGAATTTTTCGTCATTCTTACTTCATCACAAGAATTTCACCTTCTAAAGTCTCTCTCTCAAGAAAAGATGTCTTCAAGATAAAGATCCTCTAAGAAGAATTCTTCTTCTCATTCATCTTTGGGTGATTCTCCCATTGACGAAGTGGTTGCTCCAAAGCACGAGGAAAGAGTTGAGGAAGATGCGAGGGAGGCATACTACAAAGCTTTATGTGGCTTGTCTCCGCCCCCGCGGGACATCCCTATCCCCAGGAGACCTTTGAGAACGCCAGGCGCGTCCTTCTCTCCAAGCATGGTCTCTCCCGAGTACCTGACGATGAAAATTTTACCAAGTTCCGAGTGGGGTTACGTTCCGGATCCCGACCGATGGCGAGAGTGCAAGGAATCCTCCGCAGGGCTTCTTTATTTGTTATGAAGCCTTTCTCGTGTACTGCCGCATGTGGTTCCCGATCCCCGGTGCCATTGTCCGTGTGCTTCGTCGTTTCGGGCTTTCGATCAGCCAACTCACCGTCCCCTCCTTGGAGAGTTAGCTTGGCGTGCTAGTCTCGAGTTACGAACTAGGCATGGACCTTAGCCCTAGCGATTTTGAGGGATTTTGGTATTCTAAGCCAACGGGGATCGAAGGTTCGTACTCCATGATCCCAAGGAAGAATATGGTTTGAGCGCTTCTTCTTTGTCCGAATAGACGAGGAAAGCTGCCTTCACCTATTCCCTCAGGAGTGGAACTTCAATCGCGGTAATACGACTAATTTTGTTTTTCGTTTTCGTACTTTGAACGCGCATGAAGATAAAACTTTTGTTTATGGTGCAGTGAACAGGGTTGTTGCGCACACTCATACTGATCTTTTGGTCAAACGAGATCTTCTTCGGGAAAGGTCGTTCTTCTGGAGTACCTTTTCCGTCGAGCGGATTCGAAATGCGGTGGAGCTCCATCGATCCCGAGTCATTCCTCAGCCTTCCGATGTTCCGTGTGATGTCGAGCCGATTGCTGTCTTGCCTGTTCGGAGGCGGAGACATAGGTCTCGGAAAGGCAAAGAGGTCGAATGCGAGATGGTCTCGGGAGATTCTTCGCTGTTAGGAGGAGACCCCAGCTTTGTTCCGGGGGAAGGGGGTGGAACTACCGAGTTTCCCCTGCCTAGCAACTTTTTCGATGGTCTTCCTCCAGCGTTTACTACCGATGAGTCGTTCGAGGATGAAGCGAAGAAGAATGTGTTTACCGAGGGTTCTCGTCTAATAAATGTGGTTTATCCTTTGAACTTTGATCGTATATATTACTATTGTTGCATATATATTTTTCTGGTCCTATGTTCGTACAAGGAATGAGGGTGTTCGGAGCGGCGCTTGATGGAAGCTTTCGAGGATCGAGGATCTCTCGCTTCAAAGCCGAGGAAGCCGAACGTGAACCCTTCCGTTTCTGGAAAGGGGTTGAGGAACAAAGCCGGAAGCAGGCCGAACTTCATTCTCGAGCCCTCGTGCGTGCGGAAAGGAGAGGAAGGAGAGCGATCGTTGCTGAGATGGCGCGGAGGGCTGAATCGTTTACCACCGAGTTTGAGATCTTGAAGGAAGCTCAAGAGTCTGTGGGTGATTTCCGCGAGTGTCGGGGTTCGGTTGCTAACCTTTACAAGTCGCAGAACCCGGACTTCTCCTTCTCCTCCGAGATCGCTGACATGAAAGGTCTCATGAGCGAATGCGCTCATGCTGAATCCTTGGTTCCTCAGATCGAGGGAAGGGCCGGAAGCTTTGGGACCATCGAGGTTTCGGAGGACACGGTGGAGACCGGAGCAGGTGGAAACGCGGAAGGCGTAGATGAAGAAGTTGACCAGCCCGTGGATTCGTTCGGGATCTCCATGTCCGGATTCCTTGACCTCGATTACTGAGGATCGTTGGGATTGTATCCCTTTATCTAGATGGTTGTATGCTTGGCCGGGTGTGGCCGTTTATTTGTATATTCCGCGACCGTAGGAGGTCGCGTAACTTTGTATATTTCGGGACTGGCCGTTGGTGGCTTTGAATCCCTGCCGTTTCCACGGCTTAAATTTATATTATGTGTAGATTTTGCAGAAATTTTGCCTTGTGATTTGATTTATACTTTCGTCAAGTGTAGAGGGTAGAATTCGAGTAGTTACTTCGTATTCTAACTCTTATTTTGTCGCTAGGTTCGTATACTACTTTGTAGCGAGTGTTTTAGGTGTTAGCGATGAGAGACATGTTTTTGGATCTCGTATCTGATGTTGATACTATGTCTGTGAGATGTTAAGATCCAGCAAGGCTGGGTTTAGGGCAAGACCTAGGCTTACTCTCAGCTTTAAGGCTATGCGATGACTGATCGGCTTTCGTTTTGCCTGTTAGTGATTTCTTCCTGATTCTTCCTGATTAAAGTCCGCGACTTGGCGCCGGCTTATGCGACTTGTGTAGTAAGAATCGAGCTATCTCCAGAGAATATCCGGAGTGCTAAACCAAAATTTCGGGTTTTCTTGTAGAGCGCGCTATGATATCCTTGTCGGATGTAAGAGGACCTTATTCTTGCGAAAAGGTCTGACTACGGATTTGTATTAGTGAAACGTTTCTGTTCGTCCGTCGGAGCCAATCAACGGGCGTTTTTTTTTTCTTTTTTTTTTTTTTTTTTTGAAGTCGCAGGTGGACTGTTTTGACGGATGATGCGATTTTGATACCTTTGGAAAATTGCGACGTCTCGCGTTTCCCCGAAGATATGATTTTCGTATTTCCGAAGTTTTTATGCGTTACTGTATTAAGTACGCATTGAAAGATCGATATAAAGAATTTTATTGAAAAAGTTTCGAAAATTTCAAATATATGTGCGGGTATTTCGCGTCTTTGTGGGAGTATAGGAGTATATGTACCCACTCCCCCCCCCCTTTTTGGTGAGGGGGATAGCTGAACTCGCCGGGTTTCGACGAGCTGTCTACGTACCTCTTTCGAGGATCAAGCCATCTCGTAGTTCTGATTGTTGCTGCGGACGTTTTTACTCCCCGGGTGTTGCCATTCCGATCGTACTAGTCGGATCGGTGGACTGTGCGGGGGTTGAGTTGTCTGCTTTTACGGCAATGGACTCGGAGACTTTGTCGCTGTCTTGAATCGCTGCCTGTTTGGATGATTCTGGATCATCTTTTTTCGAGTTTTCAGGAATGTTATGTGATTCCTTTGCTCGTTTCGGGTTAGCCGCAGGGGTGTTCCGATCTTTTCGCAGTTTGTGCTCGGCTAGGAAGCAGAGTCTCGACTGTTTCTGACTCCCCCAGATTACTGCGGTTCCGGTTGGAGTCGGAAATTTGATGCCGAGGTGATATGTAGACGGTACTGCCTTCAGGGAGTTGATCCAAGGGGTTCCCATGATTGCATTGTAGATGCCCGGGTTATCGACTACTGCGAACTCGATGATCTTTGTAACTTCCTTATCGATGACCGGGAGCTTGATGCTCCCGAGAGTCATGGAGGTGACGCCCGAAAACCCAGTCAAAGGTTTTGGCTCCGGGATGACTTCCCCAAGTGGGATGTTCATCCTATAGAGGGTGTCGCGGAAGATGATGTTGACCGTATTTCCTGTATCGACAAGGATGCGGCCGACTTCGAGATCCTGGATCACCAGGTCGATAACTAGAGGATCGTAATGAGGTTTGTCGATTCCGACAGTTTCTTGTTCCTCGAAAACGATCGCGAGGTTGGGAAGGTTGCTTTCCGGAAGCCAGTTGGAACTTGTCTCGGCTTTTCGCCCGTAGGCTTTGATCGACGAGACCGAGTCTTGATAGAACTGCGACCCTCCGATAATCATATTTATCCTCTGGCGATTGCTGTTGTTCCCTTGGTCGTCCTGTCTCCTTCCGCGCTTCTCACCCGATTGACTTTCAGGCGCGTGGTTCTCGGAGACGGTCTTGTCGGTTTTTGGGCGGTCGGACTCCAGGAACAAGTCTTTTACACTCTTAACCTTCGACAGTTCGCCGGCGAGGAGTTTTTCGGCGAGCCTGGCGCCGAGAACCTTGCAGTTCGCGGTGGAGTGACCTCTGGTGTCGTGGAACTCACAGTAGGAATTATACTTGTACTGGTTCCTGGTCCAGGTGTTTCCGAAGGTTTTGCCCTGCTCCGAGTTGATGGCGTAGTTATGTTCGCCTTGGACATCTTCCCCTTCGTGATGGAGGTACTTGTCGTTACGAGAGGGTTTCTTCTTTGAGGACGTTTTCTGCAGTCCATGCTTTTGCGATAGGACTCTCATCTCTTCCTCCATAACGATGAAGTCCGTTGCCTTGTGGAGGGTATCCTGGATCGTCCGTGGCTTTTCCAGCAATATCCACTTTCGGAACTTCGACTTGTACCAGAGAGTTTTTCTCAGGGCGTCGATCGCGACTTTCTCGCTGATACCCGTCACCCTGGCCATCACTAGTTTGAACCTTCTCATGAAGTCGCGGAGTGATTCGTCTTCCTTTTGATCTAGACTCCATAGGTTCACGTCGGAAGTCTCCCTATCCATAAACATGGAATACTGTTTGAGAAATGCCGAGGCTAGTTGGCGGAAATTTCCGATGGAGTTTCTTTTGAGCCGAGAGAACCATTCGAGCGCGGCGCCCCTGAGAGTCTCGACAAAGAGAAGGCAGTGGCCGGCATCTCGTTCACGCTCTGGGAGTTTGCATCTTCCCATCGCGATCTGGAAAGACTGTAAGTGTGCCTTTGGATCTGTGGTATCGTGTAGACGGGAATTCTGATCTTCCCAGGGTCCGAGACGTGTGTTTCTGTGATCCGAGCGGTGAACGGCGTTTTTCGTGCTTCCTCGAGAAGTCTATTGATCTCGGGAGCGGCACTAGTTGCCTGGTGAATTTGTGATTTCACAGCTTTTACCTCGGCTACTGTTTTTGCGAGAGACTCGCGGAGATCGTGGATCTCGTTATTGCTACATGTGTTCTTCCGAGCTTGTCGGCGCAGGTTAGGATGGATCTGAGTTTGATCCTCTGCCAGTTCTTCCTGTTCTATCCAGTAGAGGTCTTCTTCCTCTTCTGTCATGGGTTTTTCGAAGGACACCGTCTGTCGGGCAGACTGACTTGGGTCCTTCTAGGATGAACGTCAGCGTTATCATCCGAATGATCGGATCGGCCGCTAATGTCCAAGTCGATTCGTTCGGCGTCGTTTTCTTCGTTGTCCCCAGCGGGAGGTTGAAGATTCTCAGTAATCGGTTTCGCACCCGGTTGGAGAGATTCGTCAGGGTTTTGACCTGAGGAAGTCTTGTCCGCGCATGCAGCTCGATCGCCCGGAGTCTCGAAATCGAGTCTTCTGCCGCTGCGGGCTCTTGTAATCTCTCGCGGGGCCTTGCTCTTGGCCTTCGCCGTTAAGGGTTCCACCTGTTTTGCGAGAAAGGCAACGGGTTTTCCTTGTTTGTCTGCCTGTTTCTGAGCGGAGGCGAACATTTCTTTCATCTGGTCCAGTATCGTGGTGTCGGCAGCGACCATTGATACGTTTCCAGCTGGAGTGTTGGTGGCGTTGGCATTGACGGGAGTTCTGTCGTGCGTTTGTGGGTTGTCAGCGTTGGTCGCCATATCAGACCGAGCGTGTGTGGTTGCGAGTGAGATAGATCCGTACCCCGCCTCCTTCTAGCGCCAAACTGTGGGAACCAAAATTCACACCGTCAAGTTTCGTTGATCGGAGGAAAGCCAAGTAAACCTAGCCTTCCCTGAAGGTCCCGGTTATCTGCTGGGCCACACACGACACAATCAATATATAATAGATGGGAATGTAAAAATTGTAAGAACAAAAGCTAGAGCAAAAGATCTTATTTCCGATTTCGCGTTTAAGCGTGAACAACATGAAAGAGATCGGCTACAAGAGCTGTCGATGAGTTCGCTAGTCCAGCCGCCTAAATCTAACCTAGTTGACTCGCAGCTCGCTAGTAAAAACGGAAAAAATGCCTAAGTTGCTCTAAGTGCTATGTTGCTGCTAAGATTGCTCTCAAAAGTCCTCCTCTTGCTCCTCGCCCCAAGCTCTCTTTATGTACTCCTCTTAGGACGGTCTATTCCTCCTTTGGGCCGAATCTATCGCGAATCGGGCTTCTTCCATTTTCGTCGATCTTCATGTTTATCGGGAAACTTGACATTTATCTTCGGGAAACCTGGCATTTTTCTTCGGGAAACCTGACATTTATCTCTTTCTGTAAAGATAAACATGGGCCGTCATGTCCATTTCGACTTGATCCTCTGGAAAGTCGTAAGTGGGCCGCTTGGTCGCGTTCGGGCCTTCTGGAGCCGTTGTTTTGACCGTGGACGTTTTACGATTTCACGAGAAACTAGCCTGTTATGGTATTTCTTTTGCCGAAGGAACCCCAACTCCTCGTATAGTCGAGATGACTTGTGTTTTTAGAATAACCGTAATCGTTTTATACGATGAATCGAAATCCATTCGTCAACCGAACCTTTGGTGGTCTTCCGAAGCCTTACCGATTTATTCCGACCAAAACGAAATGGGGTTCTTAGGTTTCACGTCTTCAAGGAGGTGAACGGTGAGTCTTCGAGCAAAGATGCAAAACGCGGAATTGGACTAGTTGTCGAGACGGTTTTGCGGGGAAAAGGTCGCACCTGTCGAGTAGTCCTCACGCAGGCGTTCGGGTCCTGGACACGGACGCTCGCGCCGGCGCCCGTGGCCAGCACAGACGAGCCGGCGCCGGCGCCAGCGCCGGCGCCCGGGACCAGCACGGACGAGCCGGCGCCGGCGCCCGGGACCAGTGCGGCCAAGCTGGCGCCGGCGCCTGGGACCAGTGCGGGTAAGCTGGCGCCGGTGCCCGGGACCAGTGCGGGCAAGCCGGCGCCGGGACCGGCACGGGCGAGCCGGCGCCGGCACCCAGGGCCAGCGCGGGCGAGCTGGCGCCAGCGCCCGGGGCCAGGCCGGGCGTGCTCGCGCCGGCGCCCTGGGATAGGCCGTGGCCGCTTCTGCTGGTGTCCGGGACTACGATGCGATCATCCCTTCCGGCGTTTCGTCGGGTAACTAGTTTTTCTTGGTTTTATTCGTCACTTGATTCCTTCCAAAGACTTTCGGGCGTTGGTTGCGTCTTTGACCGATTTTGACGCCAACAGTTCCTAAGAAGGAGTTTGGTAATAACGGTGAGATCGAAGAAGTTCTGGATGGAGATCCTCACGCTGATACCAAGAAACTCCGTGGGAATGCAAAGGTAAATGAAAAAGTCCATAAGAAAAGGGTCAGGGGTGATCCTACTATGACTTTGATACCTCACTTGTGTGATGAGAAATCCATTGAGTATGAGGTAAAGTGCAAAGGTACATCTAAACCTTTCTCTAAAGTCAGAGTTATTCTCACTGATGAGCTGAAAGAGAAATGAGAAGCTGCTGTGAAAGGGTTACTGAGCAGAGTTCTGAAGCTCAATATGTCTGACTGTGGAGCTTGTTTTGGAACATGCCCCCATGCTCAACCCGACTGATCCCTATTACCAAGTCAAGCTAGTCACTTAAACCAAGCGTTTGGTGGGAGGCAACCCACTGGTAAGTGTAGTTATAATTTGGTCTTGTTTTGTTTTGCTTATTTTTGGTTTTAATTTCTTGAGTCTGAGGTCAAAAATCAGAAAAATTTGAGATACTTCAAAATTCTGAGTTACAGAAGCAGAGCACCCTGCCCTCTGAAATGAGCGGCTGCTCCAGGCGGAGATCTGGCGACGGAACACCCAGAATTTTAGTGGAGCGCCTGCTCCACTCAGGTAAGTACCTCGACCAAAAAGTTTTTAATTCTTGTTTACACCTTCTCCCTGGTTTATTTTCACACCGAGGCGTTGTGAAGTAAGTCTGGGGGAGGGTCTTTGTCGTTTACCAACTCGTTTCTTTATTTTGTTTTCTTTTGAGTGACTTTGAGTCAATTTTATTGAGTCAAAATTTGTTGGGAATGAGGATCTTTCCTTGGAACATACCATCTAACTGACGCAACAGTGACCATTTTTCAGCTAGTGATTGCAGACTGTACAACCTGGAAAAGCCAAAGTGGATTGATCTGCCAATAACATCCATGCTTGTGAGGGTATCTGATGGATCCAAACTGGCCTCCAACATAACCTATTTGATTCTCTTGTCTTGGGGTTTGAGATACACTCGATCAGATTCCTTGTTCAGGTCTGAAAAGCATGTCTGAGTGAGTATGGTTCCCTTCTCTCTTCCCATCAGCATCTACAAAAAAGATTGAGATAATTTCCTTTGGAGTAAAGGGGTAGGAAAATTTTCTATGACTCCATTATTTTAATTGAATGGAATGATCGCACAAAGCTGGAAGCGAGGGGTAGGAAAATTTCCTATGACCCCATTATTCGCCTACACTTTGCAAAAAAAAAAAAAAAAAAACGATTCAAAGAAGTGAGAAAAGAGAAAAAAAGGAACCAGAATAAGACTGCTTGGATGATCACAAACCTGCATGAGTAAGATTCCATGTGTCTTGTGATTCATACTCCCTCGATGAGACTGCACCTTAATTTCTTAAATGAGGTATGTAGTGGTGAATTTGGATATCTCTTGTGAGTTATGGGCTGAAATGGTTAAGTTGCTAAGCAGAGGTCGAATACATGGAGTACCTTCTAAGGTTGGTACTAATTGATGTGGCTTACAACTGGCTGAGGTGAAAGTGATGTTCTGACGGATGAGTTCCCATGTTTTCAAACCTTTCTCCCTGTTCTTGATATTTGACATTGTTTGAGGACAAACAAGGATCTAAGTCTGGGGGAATTGATACGTTGTGTTTTTGGCACATTCTAACAATGTTTTCTAAAAGTGTTTTTGAGTCTTTATCGAGTCTTTCTAATCCTTTTCGAGTCATTACAGGTCTGGAGTTGCACTGGATGGGAGATGGACCAGTTGGAACAAAAGAGGCAGAAAAGAGTGGAATTTGGAGATTTTCATGCAGAGCAGTCTGATGGCTGTTCCAGATCGAGCGGAGCACCCAAGTGCCTGTTCCAGCGGCAGAGATATTTGAAGAAAATAATAAATTATTTTGGGATTTTCCCTAATCTCCCTATTTTCTCTCCCAGCCGCCTGTGGCTTCCATATATCTTCTTTTTCCTATTTTCTACGCTTTTTTTGATACAAGAAACCCTAGACCTATTATTTTTTGGCGTTTTCCACTTTGTAAGCGAGACGGCTACTCTTCTTATCGAAGATCATCCTGAACCCTCTTGTTTCTCTCGAGATTTATGCAGTATCTTTCAGTCAATATGTTTATGTTTTCTTGTACTATGTCTGAGTAGGCGTTGAAGTTGATCTAGGGTACTCGAGTGTAGATCGCGGCTAAACACAATTAGTTTATTGCTTAGATTGCTTTCATTCATGCTGAGTTTAATGCTTATGTTAATCTGATCACTTACCATATGATTCTAAGTTGAACCTGTGCATCAAAAGTGTCATAGGTTGCTAGATCTTGCATGTTTGAGCATTGCATCCCTAGCTACACGAAAGTAGATGCTAGGGTGCATTTGTGAGCAGATCAGACTTGTTCGCTAAGGTTCACCATCAGTCTCAGACCAAGCGACATCTTAGGAGCTGAGACTGGTCGGTGAAAGGAACAACTACACGACAGTGAGTTGCTCTAACTTTGAGTTCTGAGCTCTAGGCTCGTTCTTAATCGAGCCTGAATAGTTGTTTGGTTGCGCTTGTTTCACTCGGATCCCATCCCTGGATCAGCCTCTCTTTTTAATCTAAAATTTTATTACCATCGTTTGCGTTATTTTGCTTGTCAACCAATCCTTCAAAACCGCGCATCGTTTTAGCTAAGTCGAAAACCCACAGAAATAAAGTGTAAACTGCTACTGTGGATTAAACCTTAAGTACTTCAATTACAACTGTTAACTTGACAGTAGGAAAGGACTAGATTTAGTGTATCAAGTTTTGGCACCATTTCTACGGGGACCAGCTTCTTACCTTTATTTTTTGGTTATTTATTTAGTCTAAGACTCATAACTTGCTCTATCCTTTTTGTTACAGCTAATGTTCTAGCTGCATGATCAGTAGACATACTCAGAGAAACGCACAAGGAGAGTTAGTTACACTTAGCAACCAGGAGCTAGAAAGGTTAGAAAGAACAAACCGTCAACAGCCAAGGCCAATCGACACCACAATGGGTGATCACGGTCATCAGGATAATCTTGCTGCCGCAATGCAACTGATGCAACAGCAGATGCAGCAAATGCACCATACCATCCAAGCGCAACAAGCAGTAGGAAATGTCTAGATTTAGTGTATCAAGCATGTGCGGCGGGGTTGATTAAAATCGCGCCACCTGCAAAGTGCCTATCTAGGTAAGCTAAGAAGAAATCAGAAGGGGAGCAATAGGAAGGAAGGGTGGCATTTTGAACTGATCTGGGGCGACCTTGTCTTTTGTTGTTTAATATGTATGATCAGTACCCCTAAGCTTCTTCTAATTTGACTACAATGTACGTACAATGTTGAGGAGGAATAAGATTGCTCTCCAATGAAATGTTTAAGACTTTAAAGTTAAACGTCTCGCTATATAACGTTAGATAACAGATAGATTAGCATAGGTTTCTCTCATGCACCCCATGTTTAGATAACTAGGATCTGAACATGAAAAATGTATCCGAGTACAGTGTGTTGTTGAGAGTCTTAGTTGCCAATATCTAACATATCCGTCAGTTTTAATATCAGCAATGTTGGGAAACTTGGGGCTAAAAATTTAATCAGGTACTAGAGTTTGACCCGCGTGCCCGCGCGGATATTATTTTTACGAATTTATATCTTGATTTTTGTTTTTCATAATTAGAGTTATATATTTTGGATGTGTCTCCATATAACTAATTGTATTCAAAAGATCCGGATCGAACCGATATGATTATTTTTGGTTCAAGTATCCGAATCATTTTCAAATACATACGTTATTTGAATATTTTTAGTTTCCTATACATCAGAACCAAATTCATACAGACTCGGAGGATCCAACTTGAAACTCACACATTTTTTGATTGAGTTTTAATAATTTAGATGCATAAATAGCGATATAGTGTGCCGATTCAAAAACGTGTTTTTTTTTTCGTTGTTGTCTGAGTCAGAAAAATTGAAAGATATGTCTTTCCTTTGATGATACTTTTGGTTTGAATAAAATCTCAAACTGAGAAATGAAAATTGGGAAAAAAAATAGCGATATAGTAGTTGTTTTACAAAACATGTGTTTTTAAATTAAATAAAAATGCTGCTATAATTTATTTATCGACAAAGATAAAGGATAATTGGAGCGTTAGCCGTCAAGAAATAGAGCACAATAACAACCTGTATTGCGGCTAAGTTTGGATCCCACCATACAGTGGATCATCTACAACTAACAACTGAAATATTGTTACAAAAAACTATTCATCGCGCAGGAATGGAATTTGGTGTTTGGAATCCGAATTGTAATATATAATCCTCGATTCACTGATACAGAAGGTTCATTTAAACAATAACTTAACATCTAATATACATAATATCAGTCAACTTTAAAATGTAACAGAAATAAAAATTTATTCTGCTGATGGAAAGTAACCTTCAATTATACGGGTTCAGGTACATATGCTAATAAAACCAACCAAGCAACAGAGACGAAAACTTAAACGAACAACATTGCAACCTAGAAGACTTCACAACCATCAATCAGCTTCTGATATGAAATTGAAAAAATTAACAGCTAACTGTTTGGCAGCGCCAGGAAGTAGGCGGAGGGTTATAGCCTTGCATCCCTCGATGCCGGCAGAGCAATGAGTGTCAATTAGCAGAACCGCCATCACGGCCGAGTCGTACGGTGATGAGCACTTTGGAATGCTTTTGCACCGAGAAACTGAAAATGGCTTAAAAGGAGCCGCACTGGAGGATCCGGGAGCTTCCTTCCGAATGTAAGGGAACATGTGCGCAGTAGGGTTAAGTTCCTTTTTCATCAGGCTGTCTGTCTTCAGCGAAACATTGCAGTCAAGTACATAGATTGAAGAGCCATTCTTGTATATTCACACAGCAACCCAGTGGTGCTGATCAATGTTGAAAGGGAAATAGATCTTGTTAGCAAGGGCAGCACTGAGGCTAGAGAACACCTCATCCAAGAACTTCAGCTTGTGCCTATCCTTAACAGCAGTTTTAACAAACCTAGAGTGCTGCCTCATCATGTTCGCAGGGACAGTTGTGTCACAGATAACTATAGAATTGTCCCGGCGGTGAAGCAGAGAAGACAAAAACGACATGAGAGCATCCATGACCTGCAAAATGAGGCAACAGGATGCTATATTTGCAAACATAGTGAAAGAAGCACATACTCAAATGAACCTAACCTTGGTTGACATGTGCTGAGACCTGTATGCTGTGGGAACCGAAATTCACACCGTCGATTTCCGTTTAGATTAGGAAAGTTAGGAAAACCCAAATTTCCCATAGGTCCGGATTCTCTGCGAGAGCCAACGACAAGTGACCAAATAAATGCGGAAAAATATGTAAAGACAATAAATCGAGTTTGGAAAAAGTAGATCTTTATTTCGAGTTTCCGTATGAGCGTTCCAGAAGCAAAAGCATACAAGAAGCTTGTCTGGAAACGGGATTACAAAGGAAATCGTATGACTAAAGCAATAAGACGAGACTAAGTTTATCAGCAGTACCACCTATTTCAAGAGAAAACCTATGGCCGCAACTTGCTTAGCAATAGACGAATAAGACGAAAAAGGTTTTGAAAATTTGGGACTGGACCTTATGGAAGGCTGCCTACGCACCCCTTTCAAGAATAAAGTCAAACGTAGTTCAATTAAAAAGATTTGAACAAGAGATCGAACTGCCTGGGCGAGTTCGTCTAGTATGAGTGCAAGTCATAGAAACAAGCATGTCGAGAATAATGCCTAGGGTTTCTAAGTGCAGAGTCTAAGAAAGTCTTACTTGTCTTTAGCTTTAGCTCCCCTTATATATGCCCTATAGGTCGGTTTAGACATCTCTCGGAAATTTTCCTTTTTCTTCTCGATCCTCATCATTATCTTGGAAACTCGATATTTATCTTTCGATTTCGCGAGATTTCACCTTATTCCGTAAGTAAGATAAACCGTCATAACATTGCTGGGCTTGATTTCGAATGGAATCTTAAGTGGTTTTGGGCCGTGTTCTAGGCCTCTTCGGACCGTCTTCCGACTTGAACGCTTTTTCAACTTCTTTGATAGTGTGCTCCTTGGTACGACGTCGATTCAACGAGGAAGTTCATACTCCTCGTATAGTTTAGACGATTATGGTGTTAAGTTAACCGTCGCCGTTTTACGATAGCTATGAACTTCATTCGGGAATATGGACCTTGACGGTTCTTATCGTAAGATTCCAATGGTAACTCCGATCGAGACGAAACGAGGGACTGATCTTGTCGAGGTTCAACGGAAGGCACAAGATTTGATCCAACTAGACAAATGGGAAAATTGGACGGAATGCTTGATCCTACTCGCCAAAATGGCGCGTTGGATTGCTTCGAGCTTGACCCAACTCGCCATTTTGGCGAGTTGGATGTCTTCGGGAGCTCCAACTCGCCATCTTGGCGAGTTGGATTGTGTGTGTGGCTCGGTCTTCTTGATAGCTTCCTCTCGCGAGGCAGACTGACCACTCTTCAGTAATACATGCATAACTTCTGATCTAACCATTGGATTGCCTCCAATTAGGTGGAATTGGAAAGCTAACTCAAATCTCTAGCTTGCGTAATAAATCAGCTCAACCGCACCATGGGAAGGAATCGAGCATCTCTTCAGGAACAGTTTTTAAGTCTCCCGAAAGTGCTGACCAAAATTTTGGATTTCTTTTATAGCGCTATTACCCTTGTGTTGGGTGTACGAGAGCTATCTCTACGAGATGGCTTAGTTTGTTTAGGACATTAAGAGTTTGTTGTGATCAGCAACAAACTTATCGGGTAGATATTACCGTTTTTGATTCTTCGCGGACACGTGTTTTTTAAGAAGATGTTAGTGCATATGACTGTCTGGTCTTCCAAGAAGGTGTTATTATCGAGGAAGGTGATTTTATCGAAAAACAAATCTTCAGGCGTCTGTGACGCCTCGCAATGCAGAAGATTTATTATTTTTTTGTATGCCGCTTTTCGTGCTTGAAATGTTTGCGGGCTTGAAGAGTTTCTGTGTTGCAAGGGTTTAGTCTTAACCCTGCGTTGGAGAAACGTCTTTGTTTGTCTGCGGATGTTCGCAGGCAAAACTGTTGTTCCAGTTTCGATGTTAAGTACTTTGATTTATGATGGTGGGATTAGAATCAAAGGGCCGCGTACATTTGTTCCTGGGAAGAAGCGTTCACTGTGCTTCGTGAAGTCTTGGCCTTTCGGGATTTCTTAAGGATGACTCGTATAACTCTAGGAGATTTGTTACGAGTGTTTCCTTTCATGCTGCGTTTTACGCGTAAACGTTGCGGGGCTTTAAGTTAATTGTGTGGAACTTGGCCGATTATCGACAAGTTTAATTTTTCCGTTGACCGTTTGGTTGCTAGGACTGAATTTCGTTCTGAAAAATTTATCGTATAATTTCCTCTCGGGTTTAGACGACAAATAATCTGTGTAATCGTCACTTGGCGTTTTACAACAAATCGTGGATCGTTTTTTTTTTAGCCGTTTAGGTGATTGGAGCGGTGGTCGCTTGATTTCTTTGGATGAAGGTTATGTTCAGCCATACAGCCAAGGACGTTGTTGATAAAGGACCATACCATGAAACTTTTGTTTTATGATCGTCTTTTTGAGACGCCGAATTCTGGTTCTGGCTTTACGGGGAGGCGTAGTTGGTTGAGGGCCAAAGAGCGTTTTCCGAGACTGATAGGCCAAGTACAGAGGAGTTTTCCGTGTTATGGCTGATGGTTGTTAAAAACGAGTTTCCACTTTGGGTTAAGTTATACGATGAATGTTTCGTATACTGTTTCCTTTAGTCGTATAAAATTGTTTCCTTTTTATCCAAGGAAGACGAACTTTAAGAGGCTTGAGGCAGAACCCTTGCGGATTTGGTTACGAGGTGATTTCCTGCTCGGATTTAACCAAGGGAAGTGAGAGGTAGAAGTCAGCAATCTTCATGAAGTTTCGTTTTCATTATACGAAAAATTATCTATGACAGTTCTCTGTAAGGCCCGTTGTGTTTATTTCTGAAAGTTGCTTCGTATGACTTGAATCGTCTGTATGGAGGATTTTTTCGTGAAAATATTGTGTGAGGGGCTTCTCATAGAAGTAACTGGAGAGTGTTTTTCGTAAATCGCTCGTGAAATTTTCGGAGTTGTTTTGTAGTAACACTGGTCTTGTTTTCCCGTAGGCTGCTTCGTATAAAATGTTTTTGTTATACGAAAATAATGGGTGACCAGTTTTTCGAAGATAGGAAATTTAAAATTTCAAAGTTGCGATGTTTCCGCGGATTACACGGGACTTGTTTCTGCTTTGATTTCGATCTTTTGTGAAATTTCCTTGGAATCACTCATGGAGTTTTACCGAAGATTATTTTGTTATGATCTAGTCGTGAGAACGATTTTTCGATGCTTTTCCGTGACTCACCAGGTTCAACGGAATCTGAAAGCAATGCTTTGGTGCTTAAAGATTTCTCATATAATTTTTTACTTTTATACGAAAATCGTTTTATTATTCGAAAAGGTCTTCCAGACTTTTGGCCAATCATCGAGTGTTAGTTTGATATCGGTACAGGTTTTCTTCACGCATGATCGCGATAATAGATGCTGTATAATCGTCGAGATTCTGTCCGTGATGGTGTGGATATGTTGCTAGCGTTTAGACGAATCTTAGATTGTCGTTTGCCTTTGTGGGACGACTTTAATGAGGCGTTGGAATGCCTAAGTGTTTTTCTGCCTGTTGTTGCGAGAGTTTTCTTTGTGTACGCTTTTTCTTTCGAGGATGGGGATGACTAATAATCTGGGTCGGTTTAAAGATGACACCAGGATTGCAACTTTCTGGTTTTCAGGTTGACGACTTGGAATATGTCGGTCTTTTATGAAAATTACTTGGAACGCATCGATTTTAAGATAATGTTCGTGTCTCCAGTTCTTTCTTTCTTTAGGAAGCGAGCTAAGTGTGTGTGGTGATCGTTTCTCGATTTTGCGTGAGTTTAGATCAGTTAGCAAGATTTCTTTAACAGTTTAGGGAACAATAGATCAAGATAGGAAAAAATCGCCTAAGACTTAGTTCGCTAGACTATCCACCTAGATTCTAAGTTTCCTAAAGTTTATGGAAATCTCCAAAGCATTTTTAGTTCTTGGTAACTTCTTACGAAAATTTCAAGTCGGACATACCTTAGTTTTCTCGAAGATTCGGATTTTCCTCTTCTCCGTTTTGCTTGCTTATTTCTCCTTCCTCTTCTCGTGTCTGTATGCCCTTCTCGATATTGGTGTTTGTCCTATGAAACTTGACATTTATCTTCCCAACTTGACTATTGTCCTCTCCTGCAAGTGAGAAATAGGCCGTCATAATATCATTGGGCTTGATTTCGTCTAAAATCATAAGTGGATTTTTAGTTGTGCTTTAGACTTTTCTAGCCGTTTTTCCACTTAAATTTTTTTTACGATTTCTTTGAAAGAGTACGAGAAAATAAGTCTTTGCGGTTTTTATCGTAAAGTTCCAGTGGTAACTCCAATCGAGACGAAACAAGAGGCGTTTCGATCGAGATTCAAAGAGAACGCAAAGAAAGAAGCAAGGGGGAGTAAGACGCTCAAGAGGGCGAGTAGGATGCCCAAGAGGGCGAGTAGGAGCAAGCCGAGGAATTTAGGTGAGTCTTACTTGTTTTCGTCGTAAAATCTCAACGGAAACTCCGTTTGAGACAAAACAAAAATCATTGCGATCGAGATCTGGAAGAGAACACAAAGGAGGAGCCCTTGGGGCTGGTCCAACTCGCCAAAATGGCGAGTTGGATTGTGTGTATGATCCTTCTTGTTTTTTCGTAAAATCTCAACAGATACTCCGATTGAGACGAAACGAAAAGCGTTTCGATCGGGATTCAAAAGAGAACGCATAGGACTCGCCCTTGGGGCTGGTCCAACTCGCCATTAGTCGAGTTGGACGTGGTCAACTCGCCCATGGCAAGTTGCCCTTGGGCGAGTTGCTGATGTCTTGCATATTTTCATATATTTAGCCATCTTTTTATTGCATTCTTTGAGTTGTAGGCTAAGTTTTAGGCATGTCTAGGATCATTTTGCATTCATTTGTCCTTATCAGGTGTTGGAAGTATGCTTTGGTGAGATTTGAGGTGTTTGGGAACCTTATGACCCAAAAAGAAGTGAAGAATCAAGATTGGCCATAAGAAGAGAAGTGAAATCAAGAGAAGAGAGTTGGACCGGGTAGCCTTGACCGGCTACACACACCCGGACGGATCAGATAGGATCAGCACGTCCGGATGACCGGGTTGATGCGTCCGGACTCGAGTAACCGGATGGGAGAAGAGACAGACAGCCGGGTGTACACGTCCGGATAGGGACACCCGGTCAGGAGAAACCCGGAGCAGACTATGTCCGGGGTGGCACGTCCGGGGAGGAACACCCGGACGATGAGAGCTGACGGACGGCCGGGGAGACACGTCCGGGTAGGAGCACCCGGACGGGAGATCAAGATGCGTCCAGACCGAGGGACGACCGGGGTGGCCTGTCCGGCTAAGAGTACCCGGTCGTGAAGAAGGTGCTGAGGACCGGGGTGAGACGACCGGGGTGAGACGAACGGCCTGGAACCCGGACGGAGCAAGGAATGCAGCCAGCTGGACGGCCGGGTAACCTGGACCGGGTTGGATGGTTGTGATTCACCCCTGACCGAATTTTATACTTCATTCCTATTGGTTTAGACCCATTTAGCTTAAGGGCTTTTTAGTAATCTTGTTTTATGTTTCTAGGGCTTTTAAGCCTAACTATAAGTACCCTTGTTATCCCTAATTTGGGACTTATGTTATTTTCTATCTAAGAACACAAACCTTTTGAGTAAAGTTTCATCTTTGATTCATAATCCTATCTCATCTTGTGTCTTTGATTGCTTGATTTCATCTCCTTTCTTTCTCTATATGTTTAAGCTTGAATCTCTCATGGGTTTAAGAGTAAGCATGTGGATTAGTGAGTAGATCCATTTAAGATCCATGGGTTAGGGTGATT
The DNA here is from genome assembly GCA_018703725.1 of Brassica juncea. Classification (NCBI taxonomy): domain Eukaryota; kingdom Viridiplantae; phylum Streptophyta; class Magnoliopsida; order Brassicales; family Brassicaceae; genus Brassica; species Brassica juncea. The sequence goes on along the minus strand of CM031935.1, from coordinate 20,491,398 downwards.
GAGAGTGATTAAGTGTGATCAAGGTGCTTAGTGTTAGATCTATCCTTTCCTTGCATTGATTTGGTGTTCTTAAAGCTATATTTGAGTTGGCCTCTCAAACATAGAGTCATAGGCATTTCATGCCCGAAAGGTATTCTATGAAATGCCCGAACCAACTCATCTATGCTTTTAGCTTGCTTTGCCTAAGAGATTAGTTGTCAAAGAAGCTAAGATTGCTATTAGACTCATTCTTTATGCTTGCTTTGATCATTACAGCCAAAGAGATTTGGTGTACTTGGGTGATCATTGCAAAAGAGCATCCATCTAGAGATAGAGCTTTCTTAGTTGTGTTGTCTAGGCATAAGGAATTAGATTGATTGAAAAGTTAGCATCTTGGATTGAATCTTAATCATTTGATATCAAGTCCCTATACCCATGGGTCTCACTCTCCTCATAAGAAAGAAAGTTTTACTTTTTGTTGTATTTTGCTTATTGCCTTAGTTTAATAATCATCCTCCTTAATGATTGCATTTAGATTAAGCATAGACTTGCATTCCCTCTGTTTCATGGTCACGTAGAACTGGTTCGACAATCTTATATACTACATCATTTGATTAGGACCTTAGAAAAGTCCTTTCATCAAATTGGCGCCGTTGCCAAATTCTAAGTTGATTGTGACATTGGGATTTAGTCACTTGCTTGAGACTAAATCATTTTTCTTTTCTTGTGATATTGATTCTCCTTTTGCATCTTCCTTTGATTTTCAGGTGTATGAACACAAGAAGCAGGGGTGCAACTAACCTGGTTCCCACTGTTGAAGAGATAGCTACACTTGAGAGGGAAATAGCAAGAAGGAGAAGAGAAGAAGAGCAACAGGCTCACATTCAGAGGTTGGGGTTTGAGATGGATGATCACCAGCATCAACCTCAAGATGGAAATGGTCAAGGAGCTGACAACCTTGGACCACAGCGCCAGCAACAACAACACCCACAGCGGCCAGCTAGAGCCATTGGCACCTATGACCGTCCTCACATTCATGGCAATAGGACGGGCATCCGCGCACCAGCTGTGGAAGCTAACAACTTTGAGATCAAGTCAGGGTTGTTGAGTGTGATTGAGAACAAAAAGTACCATGGCTTGGCTGTAGAAGACCCATTTGATCACTTGGACAAGTTTGATAGCTATTGTGGCTTGTCCAAGACCAATGGTGTGTCCGAAGATGCCTTCAAGCTCAAGTTGTTTCCATTCTCTCTAGGAGACAAGGCACACCAATGGGAGAAATCTTTACCTAGTGACTCCATCACTACTTGGGATGATTGCAAGAAAGCCTTCTTGGAGAAGTTCTTCTCCACATCAAGGACAGCCAAGCTGAGGAATGAGATCTCTAGTTTCCAGCAAAAGAACTTGGAAAGCTTTAGTGAAGCATGGGAAAGGTTCAAGGGGTATCAAGCTAAGTGCCCACACCATGGCTTCTCAAAGGAGAGTTTGCTGAGCACATTCTATAGAGGTGCCCTTCCTGAGTTTAGAGCAAGATTGGATACAGCAAGCAATGGTTTCTTCTTGGGCAGGTCTGAAGAAGATGCTGAGGAGCTGGTTAACAACATGGTGAAGAGTGACTCAGTTTACAGTGGAGAACATGACAGAGCTGATAGAACAACCAGAGCTGATGACAACCAGACCAAGAAGGAAATCCAATCCTTGCAAGAGAAAATAGACTTGCTGATTGCTAACCAAGCCAAAAAGGAGCAGATTAACTTTGTGGGTGGTCCAAGTCAGGAAACTCCTCCTAAGATTAATGAAGTTGAAGGGTTAGAAGGGCAAGAAGAGCTTTGCTTCATCAACAACAATGGTACTTGGTACAGGAAGGAGCCTAACTTTCAGTATAACAACTACCAGCAAAGGTCTTATCCCAACAACCAGCAAGGAGGCTATAAACCCAAGCAAAACACTCAACAAGGGAACTACCAGCCTAGGAAGAATCCTCCTCCTGGTTTTACAAATCATGGCAATCAGTCTACTCAAGCTCAAGGTAGCTCCTCTCAAGCTAAAGCTCCAGATTCATCTCTGGAAGCTATGTTCAAACAACTATTGGAAGGTCAAGCTAGAGCAGCCAATGACATTGGCCATGAGTTCAAGACTGTTCACTCCAAGATTGATAGCAGCTATACTGAGCTAAACAACAAGATTAGAGCTTTGGAGAATCAGTTTGCTTCTATGAACTCTCAGCCAAGTCGCCAACAAGGATCACTACCAGGAAAGGCTGAGCAAAACCCCAAGGAGCCAATGAAGGCAATCACTTTGAGGAGTGGTAGAGAGCTACCTCCAAGAACTCTCTCCAAGGATGGTGAGACACTAAGTGGGGGGGTGGCCATCAACATTGATGATGATGTTGTGATTGTAGATGAGAAGGTTGATGGGGAGATTCTAGAAAAGAATTTTGAAGCTAAGGGTAAAGGAAAGGTTGGAGAAGAGAAGAAAGCACTAAAGCATGGTGAAGTTGCCACTCCAACAAAAGAGTCTTCTTTTCTTCCTCCTCCCTATGAACCTAAGCTGCCATTTCCTGGAAGATTCAAGAAGCAACTCTTAGAGAAGTACAAAGAACTCTTTGAGAAGCAAATGAGTGAAGTTCATGTCACAATGCCCATCATTGATGCCTTCATGCTTGTCCCTCAATACAGCAAGTTCTTGAAGGATGCTGTGGCTGCCAAGAAGAAGGAAATGGAAGGCATGATGGTTCTTACTCATGAGTGCAGTGCCATTATCCAGAGATTGACAATCCCTAAGAAGCTAGAGGATCCAGGCTGCTTTACCCTACCTTGTGCCATTGGTACTTTGATCTTTGAGAGATGTCTATGTGATTTGGGAGCTAGTGTCAGTCTCATGCCTCTATCTGTTGCCAAGAAGCTTGGGTTCAGCCAATACAAGAAGTGCAAACTCTCTTTGGTGCTTGCTGATCGCTCAGTCAAATTCCCCATTGGTATCCTTGAAGACCTCCCTGTGATGGTGGGAAATTGTGAAATTCCTACTGATTTTGTTGTGCTTGAGATGGATGAAGAAGCTAGAAACCCCTTAATCCTTGGAAGACGATTCTTAGCCACAACAGAAGCCCTTATCAATGTAAAGGAAGGCAAGATTGATTTTCATTTGGGGAAAGAGCACACTCTTCATTTTAATATTAATGAGGTAATGATGAGGTCAACTTAGCAAGGCCAAGTGTTTTACATAGAAGAGATGGAAGCTCTTGCTGATGAGCTCCTTGAGGAATTGGCACTTGGAGAGTTGACAATAGGGGACCCTTTGCAGCATGCTTTGACAGTGGATAAAGAGGTCCAAGTGGTTGAGAACCAAGAGAGTGATGCTATTGCGGCCATGCTGGATTCTCGCAAGAAGATTGTTGATAAAGGCCAGTATGAGGAGCTCAAACAAGAGGTGCACCAAGCTGTTTCAGCCACTCAACAAGAGGACACCCAACAAGATGATTGGAGTGAGCTCAAGGCACCAAAAGTGGAGCTAAAACCTCTTCCCCATGGTGTAAGGTACGCATTTCTAGGTGAGTAGTGAACTTACTGAACTTGAGCTTTCTCAACTTTCAAATGCACTTAAAAGGTTTAGAAAGGCAATTGGATACTCACTAGATGATATTAAGGGGATATCACCTTCTTTGTGCATGCATAGGATACATCTAGAGGATGAATCAATGACTTCTATAGAGCATCAAAGAAGGTTGAATCCTAACCTGAAGGATGTTGTAAAGAAGGAGATTCTTAAGCTCTTAGATGCTGGTGTTATATTTCCTATTTCAGATTCTAAATGGGTATCTCCTGTGCATGTAGTTCCAAAGAAAGGTGGTATCACTGTGGTTAAAATGACAAGGATGAATTGATACCAACTAGAACCATAACTGGCCATAGGATGTGTATTGATTATAGAAAGCTCAACTCTGCATCTAGAAAGGATCATTTTCCATTGCCATTCATTGATCAAATGCTTGAGAGGCTTGCAAACCATCCTTTCTATTGTTTTCTTGATGGCTATTCAGGGTTCTTCCAAATCCCCATACATCCCAATGATCAACAGAAGACAACATTCACATGCCCCTATGGCACCTTTGCTTATCGAATGATGCCATTTGGGTTATGTAATGCTCCAGCAACCTTTCAAAGGTGCATGATGTCTATCTTCTCGGATCTCATTGAGGATATAGTGGAGGTATTCATGGATGATTTCTCTGTCTACGGATCTTCGTTTTCTGCTTGTTTGTCCAACTTTTGCAGGGTCCTACAGAGATGTGAAGACACCAACCTAGTGCTGAATTGGGAGAAGTGTCACTTCATGGTCAAAGAGGGGATTGTGCTTGGGCACAAGATTTTAGAAAGGGGCATTGAAGTGGACAAGGCTAAGATTGAGGTGATGGTCAGCTTGCCACCACCAAAGACAGTGAAAGACATCAGGAGCTTCCTTGGCCATGCTGGGTTCTATAGAAGATTCATCAAAGACTTCTCAAAGATTGCTAGACCCATGACCAAGTTGCTGTGCAAGGAGGCCGCTTTCAGCTTTGATGAAGATTGTCTTGAAGCATTCAAGAAGATAAAGGGTGACCTTGTTAGTGCTCCCATTGTCCAGCCACCCGATTGGGACCTCCCTTTTGAGATAATGTGTGATGCTAGTGACTTTGCTGTTGGGGCTGTCCTTGGGCAGAAGAAGGATGGCAAGACTCAAGTGATTTATTATGCTAGCCAAACCCTGAATGATGCACATATGAAGTATGCCACAACAGAGAAAGAGATGCTGGCCATTGTCTTTGCCTTTGAAAAATTCAGAAGCTACCTGGTTGGTTCCAAGGTCATTGTGTATACTGAACATGCTGCTTTGAGACACCTCCTAGCAAAGAAGGATGCCAAGCCAAGACTACTAAGGTGGATTCTTTTGCTTCAAGAGTTTGACTTGGAGATTAGAGACAAGCCAGGGATTGAGAATAGAGTTTCTGATCACTTGTCCAGATTGAGGATTGAAGGTGGAATCCCTATTGATGAGGGACTTAGATAAGAGCATGTCATGGCCATCATGTCAGTGGTGGCAGTCATTGAGACTGGAAAAAAGATTGAAGAGGTTAAGGCAGTTGAAGAGAAGGGACCTTGGTATGCTGATTCGGTTAACTACTTAGCCACTGGGAAGGAACCATTGGGGCTTCGGGGTATGAGAAGAAGAAGTTCTACAAAGACTTGAAGAGATACTATTGGGATGAACCATTCCTCTACACCCTATGCAAGGATCAGATCTATAGAACAGTGGTGGCTGAAGAAGAAGTTGAAGGAATCCTCTCACATTGCCATGGATCTTCCTATGGAGGCCATTTTGCTACATTCAAGACTGTCTCAAAGGTGCTACAAGCTGGATTCTGGTGGCCACACATGTTCAGGGACTCACAAGATTTCATTTCAAGATATGACTCTTGCCAAAGGAGAGGGAACATTACTAAGAGGAATGAGATGCCTCAAAACCCAATCCTTGAAGTGGAAGTGTTTGATGTTTGGGGGATAGACTTCATGGGACCATTCCCTTCTTCTTATGGCAACAAGTACATCTTGGTGCTGTAGACTATGTGTCAAAGTGGGTAGAAGCCATAGCAAGTCCCACAAATGATTCAAGAGTGGTGATCAAAATGTCCAAGAGTGGTCATAAGTGATGGAGGTTCACATTTCATCAACAAGCTGTTTGAGGGTCTTCTCAAGAAGAAGGGAGCGAAACACAAGGTTGCAACACCTTATCACCCTCAAACAAGTGGCCAAGTGGAAGTTTCCAACAAGCAAATCAAGGGCATCTTGGAGAAGATTGTGGGAACTAAGAGGAAGGATTAGTCAGACAAGCTTGATGATGCTCTTTGGACATATAGAACAGCCTACAAGACTTCTCTAGGCACTACCCCTTCCAACCTTGTCTATGGGAAGTCTTGTCATTTACCAGTTGAGCTTGAATACAAGGCATTGTGGGCTGTGAAGCTTCTAAACTTTGACATCAAGGGTGCAAAGGAGAAGAGACTTCTTCAACTCAATGAACTGGATGAGATAAGGATGGATGCCTTTGAGAATTCAAGGATCTACAAGGAAAAGACTAAGGCTTTCCATGACAGGCACATCCTCAAGAGAGAGTTCAAGGCAGGAGATCTAGTGCTTCTTTACAACTCTAGACTGAAGTTGTTTCCAGGAAAGCTTAAGTCAAGATGGTCTGGTCCATTTGTATCAAAGAAGTGAGGCCTTATGGAGCCATTGTGTTATGGGATAAGCAGGGTAATGACTTCACAGTGAATGGCCAGAGACTCAAGGAATACATGACCACAATACCAAAGGAGGATGGGACATCAACCCCACTCTCTGATGCTCCCCTTGCCTAACTTCAAAGGAGGCAAAGTCAAGCTAGTGACTTTAAACAAGCTCACTTGGAGGAAGTCCCATGGTTATCCTTGTAAATATGCTTTAGGATTTGTTCTTTTTCAAATAAGTCACTTGGAGAATGGTGAGAGCTTGGGAATGAGTTGGATAAAGTTTTGAGTTGGAGGAAGTATAAAAAAAAAACAGGATTTGGAGGTTTGGACCGGGTAGGGTGGAACGGGGTCGCCTACCCGGTCGTGAAGCTTACCGGACGGACCGGGGTGCATTGTCCGGGTAAGAGCACCCGGTCGTGGAGCTTTCGGATGGACAGACCGGGGACGTCCGTCCGGGTAAAGGAACCCGGACGTGAAGCCTGCTGAATGATCGGACCGGGGTGCGGTGTCCGGGTGGGAGCACATGGTCGTGAAGCAGACGGATGAACGGATGAAGGAACGGACCGGGTACGTCCGTCCGGGGTGAGCTCCCCGGTCGTGAAAGTGAAGGAACGGACCGGGGACGTCTGTCCGGGGTGAGCTACCCGGTCGTGAAAGTGAAGGAATGGACCGGGGATGTCCGTCCGGGGTGAGCTACCCGGTCGAGATTTACTTCCCAGCACGACCCGCGCCTTGACCCATGGAGCACCAGACCCGTATCCGCGACCCAGGTAAGGTTTTCTTCCTTTTTCAAGACCCAAACCCGACCTACCCTGACCCAAACCCGACCCAGACCCACCCAGAAACCCCTTAAAACGCTAAGCCACCCTCTCTCTCCTCATTTCATCTTCTTCCTCACATCATAATCCTCTCTAGCCTCCTAGAGCATAAATCCCCATAACTTTGTCAAATCTCAACCAAATCACAAATTTATTTTTCCCACATCCAAGCCTTCTTCCCCTAGATCTAATTCCTTGAATCTTTTCATCTTTATCCTCCATCCAAGGCAAGGTATGGTATCTTTAAGTTCAAATTCGTAACCCTCATGAACCCTAAAAATTTGAACTTGACATTTGAGACTTTTCTTGCTAGATTCTTGTAAATTAGACTAGGGAAAGCTTATATATCATGCTGGGTAGTTGATTTCATGGTGGAATTGAGATTAATTTGACCTTTGAAATATAGGGTTCATGAGATTTGGGGGTTTTTCATAAAGTGCTTGTTTTAGGTTGTTCTTGGGTTAGATTGGATGCTAGGTTGATGGAGAACTTCAATTTAGACCATTTCAAGCTTGATTCTGCTTAATTGAGTGGTTTTGATTCTTAGGGATTCTTGTTTCTCATAAAAAAAAAAATTGAAAAATTTATGAGCATGAGAACTCTCTAGGATGTTCTAAACCCCTTTTTGCTTAAAAAGTTTGTTTCTTGTGAGTAATTGATCATTGGAATTGTAATTCTTATGCTTTTGATCATATTCCTCATATTGAGAGCTTTTTCCTTCTCAAGCTTACTCTTTTCCAAGGTCTAAAGTTTCAGGTACCAATGGGGCGAAAGAGTGAAGCTGATCTTGAAGTTGAGAAGCAAGAGCGTGCAGCAAGACACACTGCTCCGTTTGGGAAATCTTTGGGTTCACAGCCTGGTACAGAAGAGGAGCGCCGCCAGCAAGCCTTGGCACTGCTAAGGAAGAAAGCACAAGCCAAGAAAGATGGGAAGAGAGTTGTTGATGCTAAGAGTGTGGCTGTTGGTGCTCACAAGCAAGCCAAGAGGGATGGAAAGAGATTAGCAATTGGAGACAGTGTGGCTGATGGTACTCACATGCAGGCTCCTCCCAAGAGAACTAAGGCACCAAGAAACTCTAGTGTGGGAGCTCTTGTGATTGAGAAGACAAACAACAAAGGTGATCATACCCTTGCTCACACTATGAGGGCTATGACTCCACCTAGGAGAGCACCAGACCCTGTGCAAGAAGTTGTAGAAAACCTTAACCAGCACAACAAGGAAGAGAAGTTGGCAAGGGCTAGAGCAAAGAAGCAAGGCAAGAAGCCAATGGTTGCAGAAAGTGAAGGTGAAGAAGATGACATCTTCTAATGATGAGCATGCTGATCCTAAATCAAAGTATGACAAGAGGGATAGGTCCAAGACACCCACTGAAGATGAACTGGTCGAGCTTTTGAGGAATGGCATTGTTTGGGTCCCTACCAGATTTGTTCATAAGATGATCTTGCAAGAAATGTACTTTGATGATGATGTTCAAGTCATGCTTGAGCACATGAAGATGGGCAGCCTCTACTCAGCAGCCTACCCTACTCACAAGGAAGTCTCTTGCCAATTCTTGGCTACACTAGAAGCAACCTTTCACTCTTCCATGCATGCACAGCAAGGATGGGGAGAAATCAAATTCAAGATTGAGGGTGAGGTGTACTCCATGTCTTTCACAGAGATTGGTGACATTCTTGGCCTTGAGGATCAGAAACATTCTTCACTTCCCACACTCAAGACAGCCCCTAAGGAGAAGACCATTGCTGAATCAATGTGGACCTTGTTAACTGGACAAGGGAAAGGAGGCCAAAAGAAAGAGAAGAATGGTGCTATAAGACATCCTGTCATGCGCTATATCCACAGGCTGCTTAACCACACCCTCTTCCAGAAGAAAGAGATAGGGAACGTTGCTGGAGACGAGCTGAGATTTCTTCACCAAACAGCCCGACACTTTGCTTCCTTTCCTCAGCTCCCTGTAGTCCCGGATGACTTCTACTCAGATTTTGGTATGGTTGGTTTCCTTGTTCAGCGCTTCCTGCACTACAAGAGTTGGGCTTGGACAAACCGTGACTCAGGTCCTCAGATTGGCATTGGTGGATGGATAACTCCATTACTGGCCTCCCAGGGGATAGATTTGGGTGATGATGGAGTAAGTCCTACTTTCTTGGATGGAGCTTACCTGAAGAAAGCTCAGTTCTTAAGTGGAAGGTTTGATGGGAGATGCGTCTATTCCTATTCGCGAGGTGGCAAAAGGGCTGAACTGTTACTTCCTAACCCAGCACTCATTTCATTAAGCACTTCAGAAGGAGACATCAGCTTTGACATCAGTGAGGAGCACCTCTTTAGGAGTCATGGACCTCTTTGCCCTGTGACCCTTCCTCAAAGTGAGAGGGCAGCAAAAAAGAAGTCTGCCTATGATCAGGGGCACAACAGCAGAGCAACTGCTCATCTCTTTGGTCCCCCTCGCTACAAATTCGAGCAATGCACCAGTGTCCTGCCTCTTGGGCCCCTTCGCCAAGCTCATGACCAGATCAGCACCCTCCAGAGGTGGAACAGGGCTCAAGATAGAACCATTTTCAAGCTCACCTACCAGTGCAAGGAACTGAAAAGAACTGTGAAGAGGCAAGCTGAAGCTTCAGCTCGGTTATTGAAGAAAGTGGCTGAGGTCCTAGATAGGGGAGCTGTAGCTGGCTGCAAGGCTGAGGACTTTGATCTTGATGCTCTCACTGCACTCCCTCCTCAGCCACTTCATGAACCCTCTGCACCTAGAACCAGCAAACAAGCCCTCCGCCGCTTGAGGAACCCTTACATCGCCCCATCCGAGTCCGGAAACAAGTCACCATCCCTAAGCACCACTTCTGATGAAGATGACTCTGAGGGTGAGGCATCAGCCTCATCCCATGCTCCATAGAGGTACCCCAACACCCTATCATTGTATATACCATTCAGCATTTCATTTAGTTTTCATTTTTCTTTCTTTCTTTGGAACCTTCTCCACATTTAACAAACACATAGAATGTGTGAATTAAGTGTGGGGGAGGTGTCAAGTTGCTGATAGTCTTGTGTTTTATGCCATATGCATGCACTTGTAGATAGTTATTGCATAGAAAAACCAAAAAAAATTGAAAATTTTGAAAAGCACAAAAAGAATCATGTAGTTGCATTAGGATTGAGTCTAGATCATTCACTTGCATAAAAAAAAGAGACAAATCATCATATAGGTTGCATCATGCATAAGGGGACAAGGATGATAGTTGCCTTGTAAAGATGCTCATGCTAAGTTCTTAAAGTGATAACCTTTATAACCATAGTAAGTAGCTTGAGCAATCTTAGGATAACTTGTAAACTTTGTGCCTTGAAAGCTCTTCCTAAAGCTTATTTGATTGATTGATGGTCTCTCTTTGAAGTTTGCTCCTGTCATATTTAAACTCTAAGTCTCTTGCTCATGGTCCCTTGTGTACTAAGTCATGGATAAAACACTTGAGTTGTCCCTCCCATTCTTTGCCTATCTTTTTGGACAAACTCAAGTGGTACTCCACACCCTTAAACACTTACCTCCTTTCAAACCTTAATTGTTTGTTGAGTGAGGCCTTCTTTGGAAAACTTTACATGTGCATAATGTTGAGTGTATTGGGAACGACAATGCTTGGTCTCCATTTTGGCTAGATTAGACATTCATATTGTCTAGCTTCTAGGATGGGGGTGAGTGTTAGAACTCAAAAGTGATTAAGTATTTAGGGATAAGCAAATGAAAAGTCTAGCTCAAGTTTGTAATGAAAGTCTTGGCCCCCAAATATATAAAAAAAAATGAATAAAGAAAGGGGGCTAGCCAAAGTAAGTGTGAGCTAATAAGTGTTTAAAAAGTGTAAAAATCCCTTGTAGACTTCAAAAGTGAAGAGTTCTAAGTGAGAAAATGCTCTTGAGAGTTTGGGAAATCTTTGGGTGAGTGAAGAGAGAGTGAGGCTTGGCATTGGGGAATAGAGTAAAATTTGCTTTCATGTTTAGGAAAAGGGTAGGACAATGGAGATTGAGCATTGTATGCATGATTTGATCCCTTTCTTAGATATATTTTGTGCAGTGTCAAAGCTACTTTGTTTTGAGAGTAAACCACCTTGAAAGATGATCTTGAACCTCTTGATTCACTTTGCACTAAAGCCTTCTTCTCACCAAACCAAATGACTTGGACCATTTGACCATTTGCAAGAAATATTTTGAGTTTGCTTAATGATTGTTAGAGAGCAAGTGGATTTGTGGATTGTGGATTCATGATGAGTAAGAGTAGGGATCAAAAGAGTTAAGATAGGCCTTGTGAAGTTAGAGTTGGATTGAGTGTTTGCTCTAGCTAGTTGGTATGAATATACAAGGTTGTCAAGTTGAGAACTAAGAAGAGCATTCTTTTGGCAATGAGTCCCCTCCTTCAAACCTCTCCTCCTTAGTCCTTACTAGTTACTTGTGGACAAGTAAAGGACTAGTGTGGGGGAGTTGATGTCTTGCATATTTTCATATATTTAGCCATCTTTTTATTGCATTCTTTGAGTTGTAGGCTAAGGTTTAGGCATGTCTAGGATCATTTTGCATTCATTTGTCCTTATCAGGTGTTGGAAGTATGCTTTGGTGAGATTTGAGGTGTTTGGGAACCTTATGACCCAAAAAGAAGTGAAGAATCAAGATTGGCCATAAGAAGAGAAGTGAAATCAAGAGAAGAGAGTTGGACCGGGTAGCCTTGACCGGCTACACACACCCGGACGGATCAGATAGGATCAGCACGTCCGGATGACCGGGTTGATGCGTCCGGACTCGAGTAACCGGACGGGAGAAGAGACGGACAGCCGGGTGTACACGTCCGGATAGGGACACCCGGTCAGGAGGAACCCGGAGCAGACTATGTCCAGGGTGGCACGTCCGGGGAGGAGCACCCGGACGATGAGAGCTGACGGACGGCCGGGGAGACGCGTTCGGGTAGGAGCACCCAGACGGGAGATCAAGATGCGTCCAGACCGAGGGACGACCGGGGTGGCCTGTCCGGCTAAGAGTACCTGGTCGTGAAGAAGGTGCTGAGGACCGGGGTGAGACGACCGGGGTGAGACGGACGGCCTGGAACCTGGACGGAGCAAGGAACGCAGCCAGCTGGACGGTCGGGTAACCTGGACCGGGTTGGATGGTTGTGATTCACCCCTGACCGAATTTTATACTTCATTCCTATTGGTTTAGACCCATTTAGCTTAAGGCTTTTTAGTAATCTTGTTTTATGTTTCTAGGGCTTTTAAACCTAACTATAAGTACCCTTGTTATCCCTAATTTGGGACTTATGTTATTTTCTATCTAAGAACACAAACATTTTGAGTAAAGTTTCATCTTTGATTCATAATCTCATCTCATCTTGTGTCTTTGATTGCTTGATTTCATCTCCTTTCTTTCTCTATATGTTTAAGCTTGAATCTCTCATGGGTTTAAGAGTAAGCATGTGGATTAGTGAGTAGATCCATTTAAGATCCATGGGTTAGGGTGATTGAGAGTGATTAAGTGTAGATCCAAGGTGCTTAGTGTTAGATCTATCCTTTCCTTGCATTGATTTGGTGTTCTTAAAGCTATATTTGAGTTGGCCTCTCAAACATAGAGTCATAGGCATTTCATGCCCGAAAGGTGTTCTATGAAATGCCCGAACCAACTCATCTATGCTTTTAGCTTGCTTTGCCTAAGAGATTAGTTGTCAAAGAAGCTAAGAATGCTATTAGACTCATTCTTTATGCTTGCTTTGATCATTACAGCCAAAGAGATTTGGTGTACTTGGATGATCATTGCAAAAGAGAATCCATCTAGAGATAGAGCTTGCTTAGTTGTGTTGTCTAGGCATAAGGAATTAGATTGATTGAAAAGTTAGCATCTTGGGTTGAATCTTAATCATTTGATATCAAGTCCCTATACCCATGGGTCTCACTCTCCTCATAAGAAAGAAAGTTTTACTTTTTGTTGCATTTTTCTTATTTCCTTAGTTTAATAATCATCCTCCTTAATGATTGCATTTAGATTAAGCATAGACTTGCATTCCCTCTGTTTCATGGTCACTTAGAACTGGTTCGACAATCTTATATACTACATCATTTGATTAGGACCTTAGAAAAGTCCTTTCATCAGTCGCCCATGGCGAGTTGCCTATGGGGAGTTTCCCACGGCGAGTTGCCCACGGCGAGTTGCCCATGGCGAGTGGCCCATGGCGAGTTGCCCATGGCGAGTTGCCCACGTCCATGGCGAGTTGCCCACGTCCGTGGCGAGTTGCCCACGTCCGTGGCGAGTTGCCCACAGCGAGTTGCTCACGGCGAGTTGCCCACGGCAGTTTTTCATGGCGAGTTTCCCACGTCCATGGCGAGTTGCCCACGGCCGTTGCTCATGGCGAGTTATCCATGGCGAGTTGGACATGATCGGTCAAACTCGGACATGGCCGATGCCGAGTCGTGGTTGCTTGCTGGTGACCTGGACGGTGAGGAAGTGATGGACGTCCCTTTTCCCATTTCGTCGTTATTATTTTTTTTATAGGGAAGAATATTTCTCGTTTCCGTGGGATTGTTCCGTGGAGGTTTCGAGTGATTCAATGGAAATCAATTTCATTCCTTCAGAAATTATCCGAATGAAATACAACAGTGGGTTAGTGGCGATTCGACTTTCTGTTCTTCTATTTCCGTGAGTTAATCTAGGCGTTTCGCGCAGTTTTGAAGAGAGCAAGTATTATTTTTTCGAAAAGTTTTTCGGAATAAACCCTTACTGGCCGAGATTTCTCCAAATCGGTAACAAGACAAATTTTGGGGGGGGGGGGGGGTTTGATAGATTTTATCGTTGCCCTTTCTGCTTAGACAGAGAAATCGCGGAATCGTTTCGCTGCTCTTCTGTGGCGAAAAGTCGCGACTAGGTTTTCTATTTTGTCGAGCACTGTGGTGTTTGCGTAAGCGTTGGCCGTAGGAGCTTTCAGTGCTGCGAGTTTGTCTATCATATATCCAAACATCGTTTTGATCAAGCATTTTGCGGCTGTGAGTAAGAGTATTCCGACCCCCCCCCTCCTTCTAGCGCCAAACTATGGGAACCAAAATTCACACAGTCGATTTCCTTTTTGATTAGGAAAGTTAGGAAAACCCTAATTTCCCAGAGGTCCGGTTTCTCTGCGAGAGCCAACAACAAGTGACCAAATAAATGCGGAAAAATTTGTAAAGACAATAAATCGAGTTTGGAAAAAGTAGATCTTTATTTCGAGTTTGCGTATGAGCGTTCCAGAAGCAAAAGCATACAAGAAGCTTGTCTGGAAACGGGATTACAAGGGAAATCGTATGACAAAAGCAATAAGAGGAGATGAAGTTTTTCAGCAGTACCACCTATGTCAAGAGAAAACCTATGGCCACAACTCGCTTGGCAATAGACGAAAAAGACGAAAAAGGTTTTGAAGATTTGGGACTGGACCTTATAGAAAGCTGCCTACGTACCCCTTTCGAGGATCAAGTCGAACGTAGTTCAATTAGAAAGATTTGCGTAGTTCAATTAGAAAGATTTGAACAAGAGATCGAACTGTCTGGACGAGTTCGTCTAGTATGAGTACAAGTCATAGAAACAGGCATGTCGAGAATAATGCCTAGGGTTTCTAATTGCTGAGATCTAGAGTCTAAGAAAGTCTTCCTTGTCTTTAGCTTTAGCTCCCCTTATATATGCCCTCTAGGTCGGTATAGACATCTTTTGGAAATTTTCCTTTTTCTTCTCGATCCTCATCATTATCTTGGAAACTCGATATTATCTTCCAATTGCTAAATAATCTGACTATATTCACGAAATTACAGAGAAAAGAATTAGGGTTCTTCATGCAAAATTTGAATCTGATTGTTCTAGATTTATTTCCATTGTTTCCTGTTGTATTATGTTTCTGTGAACAACTTTACTGGTTCAGTGTTTGGAAATTTGTTCCAGGAACCATGGCAAGAGATCAAGGAGGAAGAATCAACACTGCCAAGACTGCTACTTTGCAGAAGATAATGGAATCCAGAATAAGAGATTAGAAGGAACATGGCGAACATATGCAGAAAAGGAGAATGCATAGTCAAGATCTTGTGCCTAAACCACCAGATTCTGTTCAATACAGATCAAGCAAGCATAAGTGGTTTAAAGATGAAGATGCAGGTCGTGGGGATCAACTTATCAAGCCATCAGCCAACACATGGAGCCGACGACATCAATCTTTTCTCACTTCTAAATCAATTGACCATTTTTCTGTATACAAATATGATGATGATATTCAACTCTATTCTTTTTCAGGAAAAGATGACTATCTAGAGTGGGAAAGAACCATGGACAAGTGGCTGTGTCACAAAAGGATCCTGAAGAAGAATGGATTAGCTTATGCAACTTCTCAACTCATAGGAAGCGCTTATTGGTGGTGGAAGCAAGAAGAAAAAGATCGCAAGTTCTACATGGAACCAGCTATCACCACTTGGGAGAGTCTGAAATTGTTTCTAAGGAGCAAGTATTCATCCAATAGCCACACTGCTCTGAAATCTCCAATGAAGGAAGTTACATCTAGCAAGGCAGCAACCTGTTACAGCAAGGAGAAAATAGATAAACATTATTGGTTCAGTGAGGAGGATAAAAAGAAGTTGTTACAAATAATGATAGATGTGAAGAAGCAGCTCCAAAGGACCAACACAGCACGTCCATCCACTGAGACACAGCACCAAGAACCAGTTAAAACTGTCTCAGAACTCAGAGTGGCAGAACCAGAATCAACAGCATCTATCCAAGAAAAACAAGCCAAAGTATCATCATCAATCATTCAGAAAGAAGAACAACCAGATCAGAACGTCATGGTATCTTTCAAACAAGACATGGTAGAAGAGGAGACACCCACGAAACCACATACAGCTTGCAGAATGAATCAACTGAATATCCTTGATCCATGTGATTTCCAAAAGACTTTAGTACTTTTCTGATCAGTCCTTTTGTTTGGAACAAGACCAGAGAAATGGAGCTTTCAAGACACGAACTGGGCTTGAAACATGTTGTATTTGAACCTGGAGGAGAGTTGTGGAATCACAGGTACAAGCTCATATTTATTGAGGAGAAATCGGCAGCAACAACAATTGATTTTGGTAACCCTTCAACATCTGGAAATAAGGTGTTGCACGTCTCAGCTCAGCAAGAGTTTCACTATGAAACCAACTGGAGAATGTTGCCAACTCTTTCATGGATCCAACAGACCAGACCACGCAGCAAATGGCCACCTGATCATCAAGATATTGTCAATTCTGCAAAACATATCGATTTGGATCAACTCCAAGATATACTTATATCTGATTGTGATGGAAGGTTACAGACCTACTCGCGGAGACCTGGAGCATATTTCAGCATACTTATCACCCTTAGACAATGCTCTGCTCGTCCTAGAATAAGTTGGGGTCATAAGAAGTTGGGAGCTGAACAACACGCCTTGATTCTCAACAATATCAAGATATGGAAGCCACCAGTTATTCAGCAGCTTCAGTGCCATTGCAGAGAATATAAAACAATGATTGGAGATAAAGAAGTCACTGGAGAAAAGGTGAAGTAATCACCAGATCAGGAGAAGAACTCATGTTTTCTTCTCAAATCAAGGAGAAACCACCAGATAAACTTAGTCTACATCAATCTCCAAAGAAACCAACCCGAGGTATCTATCTAAACTCAAAGAAAAACATGAAACCTGATTTTCTTGCTATTGGTTGAGGTCAAACTGTTTTAAGGTCTACACTTTTTGAAAAAAAATGGTTCAAGCTATGAACCAACCTGTCCCACATTCTTCGTCCTCTCTATATCCACAAGAAATTAGTTTTTAGGCTGAAACCAATTCAGAATTGCAAGTTACTGATTCTTCAACTCAAATAGACCTACATTTGTTTTATTCTCAACTGTCTAGAGTTAGAACAACTCTATCCTACATATGGCGGCCAGGTGAGCAATCTAAGGTACGTAACAGTGTCTTTAATGATCCTTTTGCCACTGACTACACATATATGATGCACTTGTTTTTGTCAAAAGAGCCATTTGCAGATTATAAGGAAGCTTTGAAGCATACAAGGAGAAGGAACAAGCCTGAGGAAGACAAGCGATTCAAACCAGGAGAGACATCCAAACGTCACTTGCTTCATCCTCATCAAAGAAGTACCTCCAGATGCAACATCCAAGTCAAAACAGATCAAAAACAGATTTGGACTATTTCTCTTACTTTATGAGAATTGTTCATGTGCTAACCTATTATATGATAAAGTGTATGAACCAGAAATTAATAATTCATCAGGAGAAAGGATAACCGAATGGATCAGAAACCATGCCTATCAACGAGGCTTGCAAGGTAAGTATAGTGTAAGTTCAAGCTTCAATGTTACTGATTTAGTTCCTTATCATGCAGGTGAAACGAATTTGAGGTCAAATCCTTCTCAAGTGAGAGACGATGATGTGATCCTGACAAGCAGTGGAACTGAAGAGATGAAACAGCTTGAACCAGAGCTTAAGGAATATGAAGAAGGAACCAGGAGCAGCTGAAATCTGAAGAAACAAGGGACAACGACTTAATTATACCAATTGGTCCAATGACTAGATCAAAGCAAGCAAGATTCCGACAAGCTCTTCATCAACTCCTACACACTATCCAGGGTGGTCTAGAGTGTGCTTATCCAACCACATTGGTTGTGACTCAAGCTGCCTAGATCTTTCATCAAGAGAGGTGTTGTGACTTGCACTCTTTTCCTTGGTTTGGTTTTGTCCCACTCGGTTTTCCAAACAAGATTTTTAATGAGGCTTGGACACAGTTATACAAAAGCCTCTTGATAAAACTAAGCCAAACTAGGCCCATTTCTATCTTCAATTTCGTCCAGGAAGGAAGGAAGGAGCCTGTTTTCAAATTCAAAACTTGGTGTTTGTTTATGTTCTCAAGAGAGCCTTAGTTTTAAGTATTTTGTGTGTTTCCAACAAGCTGTGCATGTACAGTCTTCTTCTCTATATATTATGGACGAAAATTATCAATAAAATCATCAAACTCTTTTCTTTTCAAAGTATTCTCTGAATCTTGTTTGATCAAAACTTGTCTAGTGTATTTTGGATCTTGATCCTTACATTGCAGGCAAATCAGATAGTCTGAGAGCCCATTCTGCAACTCTTAGAAGTATCACTCAAACCACAAGTTTCTTTGCGGATCATCATCGCCACAACCATTGGAGAGTAGTCCAGGACGAGATCCTTCCTCTTAGGATCACACCACTCTTGCTTTTTCTCGGCTCCACAGGGTTTGCCACTTCTTTTGCAGACGGAAGCACATACTCAATAGGGTGTGCATCAACGGCGGGTGTAGAGTCCTGCGTTACTCCAAGTGAGAAAGAGGGGCATTCAATCTATGAGCCAGCATTTATGGCAAGAAACTAATCAACTTGGACTAACAAAAACACTCCGCTGACGGCTACCATTAAACTAAACTACAGATTTATTCCCATACTGACCTCTGAAGGTACCAGGTCCTCAGATTCATCCCCATCTTCTGAATCCGAATCCTCAATCCCTCCACTGTTGACGGCTAGGGGGCCGTCATTGGATTCACCAGTTCCTGCACCATCCTCCTACGAACCAGTAAGAATAACATTTAGAACCACTCTATGAATCAGTTAATATTAGAATTAGAAGCAAGCAGCACCAAGGACATGAATTATATGATACAGATATTTTATACGAATTATCGATATAGGAGGGAGGTTAGTGTACAGGAGTGGGGTCTGAGAGTTCCCAATGGGGTTGGTAGACGGATTTGGCATCTACCAATAAAAATATGTGTTACAACCATATTTGGCATCTAAAACTAAATTTACCCTTCATATTGATTGAAACCGTGTTTAAGAATATGAAACAAAAATTACCTCAGCCTCAGAGGTCTCTTTATCCAATTCGTCAATTACAATACACACAGTATCATGAGTTGATGATGCAGTATCTTTAGATTGTTCAGCATTCCTCGACCCACCGCATTGAACCCCAACAGATTGTTGTTGACTGATGAGTCCAAGGAGGGAAATCTTGCTGAGTCTTTCAATGAGGGCTTTTGAAACTGCATCCTCAATTGTCTTCAAGTTGTCCAGAACCGTCTGATTCACCCTGCCCTCAATCCCCTGGAGCCTGGAAACAGATGACTCGAGGGCAGTTATTTTACTATCCATACTCATATTCCACCGATATTCTTGAGACATCTGACTGGAATGCCTTAACAATGCGTGTCTCCAGACCACCAATATCATCTTTTATTTGAGCCGAGACCATATTAGCAATGAAATGTGAGAAAGTTGATCAGATGATTCACCTTCCTTTGAGTCGGCTTGATTTTCTTTCCCTTGGTTCTCTTTCGCTTCCTTCTCTTTCTGCTTCCAACCCCGCAAACGCGAAATGTCAGCAAATGCTAGTCCACCGGTGAACTTTTGATTCTTGTCAAGTAACCTTCGGAAATAAGCTAGACAAGTTTGTTCGACTGCAGTGTCGGGATTCTCATCTGGCCATGAAAAGTCATTTCCCTGTGCCACTCTTCATGCGGGTCATCCAGTATACATCGAACTGGAACCTACAATCAGAAAAAGATAATATTGACCAACAATGGTTTAAAAGTATGCACATGTTATTGTCTGATAAACAAAATGTTAGAGTGTAAATATAATATTGTTTGATAAGAATCCCCGTGACGCTAACCTTAAAATCAGCATTAAGATCTCTTGCGTTTTTGTGGTTTATAACAAATTACGCAGGCACGTACGGTCACTCCGTTTCCCCAGTGTCAGAAGAAGGCTGGTTCTTGTCAGGACCAGACACCTCTGTGTCATTTTCAGACTCCTCGAGCAGAACTGGTTTGTTTGGAATGACCTCTTCCTTCAATGCAGGGACTACGGCGATCATGACTAACTGAATCGCGTCGACATATATACCCTCAATGCGAATGAATCTTGTGCCAGTGCAATCTCATATTTCTTCATTAAGGGACAAGCCAGGAATTGAAAATGGTGTAGCTGATCATCTCTCCAGATTGAGAATTGAGGGTGGCATCCCTATTGATGAAGGACTTCCTGAGGAGCAGGTCATGGCTATCATGTCAGTGGTGGCAGTTATTGAGACAAGAAAGAAGATCGAAGAGGTTAAGGCAGCTATAGAGAAGGGGCCTTGGTATGCTGATTTGGTTAATTACTTAGCTACTGGGAAAGAGCCATTGGATCTTGCGGGGTATGAGAAGTAGAAGTTCTACAAAGATGTGAAGAGATACTATTGTGATGAGCCATACCTCTACACTCTTTGCAAGGATCAGATCTATAGAAGAGTGGTGGCTGATATAGAAATTGAAGGGATCCTTACACATTGCCATGGATCTTCCTATGAAGGCCACTTTGCTACCTTCAAGACTGTCTCAAAGGTGTTACAAGCTGGATTTTGGTGGCCACACATGTTCAAGGACACACAAGACTTTGTTTCCAAGTGTGATTCTTGCCAAAGGAGAGGAAACATCAACAAGGAAATGAGATGCCTCAAAATCCAATTCTTAAGGTGGAAGTGTTTGATGTATGGGGAATAGACTTCATGGGACCTTTTCCTTCTTCTTATGGTAACAAGTACATCTTGGTGGCTGTTGGCTATGTGTCCAAATGGGTTGAAGCAGTGGCTAGTCCTACAAATGACTCAAGAGTGGTGATAAAGATGTTCAAGAGCATAATTTTTCCAAGATTTGGAGTTCCAAGAGTGGTCATAAGTGATGGAGGCTCGCACTTCATTAACAAGGTGTTTGAAGGGCTTCTAAAGAAGAAGGGAGTGAAGCATAAGGTGGCAACACCTTACCACCCACAAACCAGTGGCCAAGTTGAGATCTCCAACAGGGAAATCAAGGGCATTCTAGAGAAGATAGTTAGGACTAAGAGGAAGGATTGGTCAGATAAGCTTGATGATGCACTTTGGGCCTACAGGACAGCTTACAAGACTCCCTTGGGTGCCACACCTTTCAACCTTGTGTATGGGAAGGCCTGCCACGTACCATTAGAGCTTGAGTACAAGGCACTGTGGGCTGTTAAGTTACTGAACTTTGACATCAAGAGTGCCAAGGAAAAGAGGCTTCTTCAACTCAATGAACTGGATGAGATAACGATGGATGCCTTTGAAAACTCAAGGATCTACAAGGAAAAGACCAAGGCCTTTCATGACAAGCACATCCTCAAGAGAGAGTTCAAGGCCAGAGATCAAGTTCTTCTCTATAACTCTAGACTGAAGTTATTTCCAGGGAAGCTCAAGTCAAAATGGTCTGGTCCATTTGTGGTCAAGGAAGTGAAGCCTTATGGAGCAGTTGTGCTTTGGGACAAGCAGGGTAATGATTTCACAGTGAATGGACAGAGGGTCAAGCAGTTCATGGCCACCAGAGATTGGGACATCAACCCCACTCTCTGATCCTTCCCCAGCCAAACCTTAAAGGAGGCAAATTCAAGCTAGTGACTTTAAACAAGCTCACTTGGGAGAAAGGCATTTGGATGATGGGAGGTCAGTATGGTCGAGATGGTGTGCATGAGGCTTTAAAATAAGATGTAAAGCAAGAAGAGGAGGTCCGGACAGCCTTTTTTCGAAGAACGCGGGCCAGACGTGCGCGGCCTAAGCAACCCGCTCGGATCAGTACTTGCATGCGCGGGACGTATGCGCGGGTCGGCTAGCCCGCGCGGGACCGGATGGATGGACAAGAGAAGTGCGCGGCCTCAAGGTCGCGGGACGTGTAACCCGCGCGTTATCGGGACGTCTTGATCAACATTTGGAACGTGCGGCCTTGAATGCGCGGGATGGATGCACCGCGCGGGAAGGGAGCATAGCAGATGTCCGGAACGCGCGGGCGTATATGCGTGGGACGGACGACCCATGCGGGATCGGAGTGCGACACAGACCATACGGATGCAGGACGGACACGCGGGTAAGAACCTCGCGAGCTACCCGACCTCCACCACGACCCCTGATATCACTCAAATTACCCTAAGGAGTGACTTTACTCTCTCAAATAAGAGGTTCAGTTGTAGCACTTAGAGATCGAATCCACAGAGACTCTAAGATTACACAATAGATTGTTTAGTCTTCGAAATAAAGATAGACAAACAAGTTTAAAGCAGTAAATAAAGGGTAAGCAAGTAATTGCTTGATTGATTGGTTTAGGTTTTAAGCAAGAGGAAGAATAGCTAGATTTAGGCTATTTCTCAGGTGTAACTAGCATGCAGGGTATCTAGGATTTTTAATATTCATAGTTCTGAACTCAAACCTTAAGGTTAAATCAATGACTGATTATCTTCAACTAGATCTTAAGTCATCAACTGTTGTTCGATGAGTGTAAGAAAGTGTCGGTCGATTATTCTATATGAATATCGATCGATACACCTTTCGCAATGTCGCTCGACAAGCGGATTGCTTATCGATCGATATTGTTTCTAGTGAGCTTTAAGTTCGGGTTAGAAATGGTTCTCCAACCTTACTAAGAGGCCACTTTCGTGCACTCTAGGAAAAGTTGGAACATACCAGCTTTGATTTTCAGGGATTTGCTAAGTTTTCACTTATCCAAATTAATCCTAAGATCTAAGTCAAGGGTGATCAATCCTATACTTAGCATTAAGAAAAACTAGATTAAGAACTATATTTTAAACACCCTAGCATTAAATCATTTGCAATGCATGGTTAACCTTAATGAGAAACCTAAATCTAACAAGAAAAATTACTCAAACATATTCATGAGAGACAAAATCATGATGGTTTAAATAATACTTTTAAATAGAATAATAAGAGAAACAGTCAAAGAGTAGAGAAAATAAGGGAGTTCAAGATCTTCTCTGTATGCAGTTCAGATCTATCTCTCCATTCTTAAGTTCTCTCCCCAAGGTAGCAAGATGCTTCTCTCCAATATTAGGTCTAAAAGTTCTCTAGGCAAGTCTGCCTCTAAAATGATACAAAACCCTCTTAATATAGCCTAACAGGCGGCCATGGACTTATTGGTAGAAGTGAAACCCTAATGAGGTGATTAGCTCATTTAATTCGTCATTAATTCTCGGAGGTTTTCCATATCGATCGACGTCACTAGCTTCTATCAGTTGATGAATGTAGTGTCTCATCGGTCGATACATCAAGGTGAGCATCGGTCGATTAGCTCAAGTTATCATTCCATTATAATCCTCCTTAAAGTATCCATTTATGCTCCAAAATGGCCATATTTCACCAAAGAGTACCTGAACCTGTAAAAAAGCTCGTAAAAGACACTAGAAGTGTCCTTTTGTTTCCAAAAACATATAAAAATCATGGTTGATAGTGGGTAAAATCCATGACTTATCAACTCTCCCAGACTTATCCTTTTGCTTGTCCTCAAGCAAATTTAAGGACATAGTTCTAGAAGAGGTTTCCAAATAGTGAGACTTAAACAACCTCTAACTCAAGATCATCACCTCAACTTTGTTGCAAGCCACACCAAAAATCTATTAGCTTCAGAAGTACATTATACCATATCTTATCTTAGCAACCAAGTTCATCTAGCCAACAACTTAGCAATCCTGCCTGACTAGCCCCTCTACTGATTTCATTTCTGTGCATAAAGAGAAAAGTGCGGGCTTTACATTGGGAGTATCGATCACAGGATGCAAGGTAGCTCAGACAAGTATCTGGATCTGCAGGTAAAAGTTAGTTCCTATCCTCTCTTTCTACTATTTCTCTCTCTGTCATGTCTGCTTTTTGTTTGCAGAACATTGACTGAGATTGGACAGGCTTCCATGAATCAAGCCTTAATGGTTGTAGCCACCAAGTCCTGTTCACTTCTTTTTGACCTATATCCTAGGATTCATTGCAAAGCAAGTATTGAAGGGGGTAACCACCAAGCTCTGTTCGAATCCTTTACCTATGAAATTTTTATGAATCAAGTCTTGAGGGGGGTAACCGCCAAGCCCTGTTCAAATTCCTTCCTAAGTAATAACTAACTAGTCCTAGAACATATATTTAAGCTTATATTTTTTTTGAATATTAAATCTAATTTCGAAAATGAGAAAGAGAGAGTGATAAAACTATCTACACAAGGCTTTACCATCCAGACTTGTTCGAAGCATCCGATCCCATGTATACCAATCCCCAAGACAAGCATAGAATGTCAGGTTAGGTTGGAAATCAGCTTTCGTTCTTTCAGATGATCATGAAAAGTATTGTCATAGTGACCGGTGATCCACTTTAGCATCTATAGTACATTCTGCAGTTAACAAATATAAGAATAGTGCTAAAGAGTGGTTAGAAAATAAGTAGAAATTGAAAAACATATCATTGTCTCCATTTGGTATATGATAAATTCTTTTTCTTTTCTTTTTTTTATTTGAAAAAAATGAAGAATGCTTTAAAGAAATGAAACATAAATATGTTAGTAACTACCCCCCCCAAACTTAAACAACACTGTCCCTAGTGTTATTTAGTCCAAGTTTGGTGAAAAATCGAAACAAAGATAAAATTGGACAGTTAATGACTAGAGTAACCGTACATATTAAGCACTTGTATCACCGCTATCGATCGATAACCATGCTTTGGTATCGATCGATAGCGGTTAGACAGCAGGTCATCAATTCGTCTGTCGGTGTCTAACCCGTCTCATCTGTCATTTGTTAGTTCTGTTAGACAATCCAAACACAAGCAAATAGATAATAAGTCATGAAAATAAAAATAGATAGTCTAAAGTAATAAATCCTAAAATCCAAAATAGAAATAAAAATAAAAATGTCTGGGAATGAGAGATAGAAATGTGAGGACTAGTCGGAGTCCTCTGCTGTGTCCTCGTCATCTACTGACGAGTCATGACGGTACTGTTGAGATGGTCCTGGCGCTGCTGGATCACGGGCTCTGACGCTCCTCCTGCTTATGCACCTACAGCGAGACACTCTGGACCAGATAGCCTGAAGAGCGTCTGGACAAACCTCTGAAAGTCCCCGTGATCGCACATCAGAATGTCTGGCGTGATGAGGAAGTCGGGTAGCGGTGCCTCTGGCAGGCCCTGTGTAGCTGGTGCTCTGCGCTCTCCTGCAACTCTCTGTGGCATGTCCTGGAGGTTGCGGAGGAATGCCTCATCTGGCTGGAATCGGAGCCTGTCAATGCTCCCGTTGAAGTCCGTGATGTGGCGGGATGGCAGCTGCAGAAGACGGAGGTGGTTTCCTCTCCTGAAACTCCAGAGCAAGCCCTCCTTCAGCCACTGGGCTGAAGACAGATGCGCCACGTCCAACTAGGCGCGGGAGGTGCATGCTGGCTCTCCAGTCAAGCGGATGCCTAGATGCTGGAAGATTGGTGTAAGCAGGCTCCCGATCGTCTCCTTCTTCCTGCCAGTGCCCTTGAAGGGCTTCATCTTCAGCGATACCAGGTGCTGAGCAAAGAGAGATCCCAGGCTTGGCATGGGCATGTCGCGGTCTGGGTCCAAGTCCTGCAGGTCTACAACTCCGTCAAGCGCAGTGAACAGCAGTGTAAGCTCGTCAATTCTCACCTTGTTGGGCTCCATCTTGCACAGCAAAGTGCTGGAAAGGGCCCTGATGAAGTAGCGCAAGGTGGGATGACGGATATCAGTCTGAGTGACAGCCATGCTCCAGTGGCCTGTGCCAATGATCCTCCAGAAGTCACTGATCATTGAAAACTCAGGGACACCCATAGCGGTGTTAGAAGTATCGCACCCGTAGATCTCGCTGATCTCGGCGACTGTGATCTGGTATCTGACACCTCTGGCGAAGAACGAGAGATCTCCGTCGCTCGCGACGCGGCCAGTGCTAGTGGTGTAGGTGAGATCAGCTGTGGCGAGGAACTGTCGGACCAGAGACGGGTAGAGGTCGTAGGGGTGTGTGGCCATGGTGCCGAATCCAAGCTGGCTGATCATGTCCCTCAAGTCGGGCCAGAGACCATGCTGTTTCACGGTAGGCTCGTCGACGAAACGCGTAGGAGTGATGTCGACGCACAGCCATGCGTTGTAGAACAGGCTGTTGTAGTCGTCCCAACTCTCCGTCCGCCGTCGGTGGGTGCAGGCGGTGGAACGGACCGCTGTCTTCGGGTCGGGGTAAGACTCCACCGTCTGTATGGCCTTGGTAGGGTTCCTAGGCCATGGGTAGCGCTCGTCGGGCTGTCGTGGCGGAGAGTGTGATGATGATGATGGTGTCGAGGAAGACGGTGGTGTGGGTGGTGCCCTGGAGGTGCTCGGGATATCGAGCCTCCTCTTAGTCTTCCTCTCGCGTCTACTGTCTCTCTGTGAACTCATCCATCAGTAGGTGCAATCGATGGTACTTATATCGATCGATGCTATAGATGACAGATCGATCGATGCGGATAGCTGCATGTCGATCGATAGATTCGACAAAGACCGTGTCGATCGACACGACATCGCGAAACCTGCAACACCAAGCTCATTGATATCTTGCATATTTACATATTTTTATCTATCATATCTTGTGGATTTTTGCTCATTTAGATTAGGCATTAGGCATCTTTAGGCTCATTTTGCATTCATAAGTCTCTATCAGGTGTTGGAGTATACTTTGGAGATTTTGGAGATGTTTGGGAGTTTTGTGATGAAAAAGAGGGGTTTAAAGATTAACATGGACGGAGGCCTTAGAAATGTATTCTGATGCTAAGATTTTGTGGAGACACAGAAAATTGACTTAGCTTTCCAATGGAAGTGGTTTCAAGTCATTTGGACCTGTATTGGAGAAGTTATGATCAATTCACTTGAAGCATGTCAGGTTGGCCGGACGCGCGGCCTGGACTGCTCGGGTGAGAGTACCCGCGCGTGACACACAAGGGACAGGCTTGGACGGGCCAGGATGCACGGCCTGAGGGGATTAGATACAGCTCATGCGCGGCCAGAGGAGCTCGGGGTGCATGACCCGCGCGGGATTGGACGGATGGACAAGGGCCGGATGCGCGGCCAGACGTGCGCGGCTTGACTGACCCGCGCGGCCTGGTGGATTTCTCGGATGGGACGACCTGCTCGGGGCCGGATGCGCGGCCAGACGTGCGCGGCTTGACTGACCTGCGCGGCCTGGTGGATTTCTCGGACGGGACGACCTGCTCGGGTCAGGACGCGCGGCCAGGACATGGGCAAGCTGACCCTGAGCGTTTTTGCCTCCTCTTTTCTCATTGGTCGAAAATCACTTGGCCAAGGGCATTTTAGTACTTTTCTCTTATATTTTTAAGGGCTTTCAAGCCTCCTATATATACTCTTGTAATCTCATTAAGAGATCTAACTTCTTTTCTCTCAAAAACATAATAAGAACTTGAAGAAAGTTTGGATCTTTGATCCTTTTTATCTCATTTCTTTTGTGTTTAATAGATTATCTTATTCTCTAATCATGTTTAGCCTTGAATCATCATTGATTTTGACGTTTTCCATGGCTATTAGTGAGTAGATCTATCTAGGGTTCATGGGCTTGAGAGACTAAGGGTGATTAAGTGTAGATCCAAGGTGCTTAGTGTTAGATCTATCATCTCCTTGCATTGATTTGGTGTTCTTCTTGCTATTTTTGGGTTGGCCTCTCAAACATAGAGCCATAGGCATTTCATGCCCGAAAGGTGTTCTATGAAATGCCTGAACCAACTCATCTATGCTTTTAGCTTGCTTTGCCTAAGAGATTAGTTGTCAAAGGAGCTAGGATTGCTATTAGACTCATTCTCCATGCTTGCTTTGATCATTACAGCCAAAGGGATTTGGTGTACTTGGGTGATCATTGCAAAGGAGCATCCATCTAGAGATAGAGCTTGCTTAGTTTTGTTGTCTAGGCATAAGGAATTAGATTGATTGAAAAGTTGGCATCTTGGATTGAATCTTGATCACCCAAAGTCTGTTCCCTTGTCCCAAGAACCCCCTTGCCTCATTGAGAAAGAAAGTTCACTCTTTTATTGCATTTTTAATATTGTCTTAGTTTCATAATCATCCTCTCATCTTGATTGCACTTAGATTAAGCATGAACTTGCATTCCCTTTGCATTAGAAGAGATTTGGATTTACATCTTGTATTCTACAACATTTGATTAGGACCCTAGAAAAGTCCTGTCATCAAATTGGTGCCGTTGCCAAGTTCTAAGTTGATTTTGACATTGGGATTTTGTCATTTGCTTGAGACTAAGTCATTTTTTTTTTATCTTGTGATATTGGTTCTTGCCTTTTCTATCTTTGACTTTCAGGTTGGTTCCTACTGTTGAAGAGATTGCTGCACTTGAAAGGGAGATAGCTAGACAAAGAAGAGAAGTAGAGCAACAGGCTCATCTTCAAAGGTTGGGGTTTGAGATGGAGAATCTGCCTCAAGATAGTGATGTCCTAGGGGGCAATGGTCCAAGAGATGACAATCCTAGACCACCACGCCAGCCGCATCACCAACCACGCCAAGCAAGAGCCATTGGAGCCTATGACCAACCTCACATTCATGGTCATAGGTTGGGAATCAGAGCACCAGCTGTGGAGAACAACAACTTTGAGATCAAATCAGGGCTGCTGCATTTGATTGAGAACAACAAGTTTCATGGCCTTGTTGTGGAGGATCCCCTTGATCACTTGGACACATTTGATAGCTACTGTTGCTTGTCCAAGATTAATGGAGTCTCTGGAGATGCTTTCAAGCTGAGGTTGTTTCCCTTCTCTTTGGGAGACAAGGCACATCTATGGGAGAAGGCTGTTCCAAGTGACTCTATCACTACTTGGAATGAGTGCAAGAGGGCATTCCTAGAGAAATTCTTCTCTACCTCAAGAACAGCCAAGATCAGAAATGAGATCTCTAGCTTTCAGCAGAAGAACCTTGAGAGCTTTAGTGAAGCATGGGAGAGGTTCAAGGGTTATTGGTCTCAATGCCCACATCATGGATTCACCAAGGAGAGTTTGCTTAGTACCTTCTACAGAGGTGCTCTACCAGAGTTCAGGAGCAGATTGGACACAGCCAGCAATGGGTTCTTCTTGGGCAGAACTGAGCAGGATGCTGAGGAGCTGGTGGAAAACATGGCCAGGAGTGACTCAGTCTACAGTGAGGAGCATGATAGGACCAACAGAGGCACTGATGAAGATGATCCGCACACAAGAAAGGCCCTGAAATCTCTCCAAGAAAAGTTGGACAAGCTTCTTGTAGAGAAGGCTAAGCAAGAGCAGCTTAACTCCATTGGGAATCAGCAACAGAAACAGCCTGCTAGGACTACTGAGGTTCATGGTGTAGAAGGTCAAGAAGAGTTGTGCTTCATCAATTCTAATGGCACATGGTATAGGAAAGAGCCCAACTTCCAATACCAAAACAACTACCAGCAAAGACCTTACTACAACAATCAACAAGGAATTTACCAAGCAAACCAGCCTACTCAGCCCCAAGGAAGTTCTTCTCCAGCTCAGGCTCCAAGTTCAAATTTGGAGTCCATGTTCAAGCAACTCTTAGAAGCTCAAGAAAGAAATGCTAAGACCATTGGTGATGAGTTCAAGAACATCCATGCTAAGATTGATGGAACCTATTCTGACCTCAACAACAAGTACATGCAACTTGCCTCTCATCTCAAAGCTTTGGAGAGCCAGGTTGCTTCTATGTCTTCATCCTCCAAGAATCCAATGGGATCTCTACCAGGAAAACCAGAGAAGAACCCTAAGGAGACTTGCAATGTTATCCTCTCCACTTCTTCAAGGATTGCATTGAGTGATCATAAGAATGATGTTGATGAGATTGAGAGGCTAGTGCTTGGAAATCAGATTGAACATGATAAGAGACTGGTTGTGGCCACAGCTGAAGCAGAGTTGTGAAGAGAGATGATACGAAGGTACAAGGAAAGATTCTGAAGATTGATGAGCCTAAGGTTGAGATACAAGTAGAGAAGAGTGCTACCCTCAAGCTGAAAGAAGTGAAGGAAGAGGACAATGAGATTGAGCTATCACCCTATGATAAGCTCCCTTTCCCTCAAAGGTTCCTCACCAAAGCTCAGAAAAAAGTGGTCTCCAAATTCAGAAAAGACCTCAGCAATATTGGAGTCAAGCTTCCCGAGACAGGCTGCTCATGTCCAAATGATGCTCATAAAGGACATCCTCACCCACCAAGCTGAAGTGGCTGAACTTTTGGACATCTCACTTCTGAAGATAGATCCACCAATCCCTCCAAAGTCTCTCCCTAAGCTTGAGTCTCAAGGAAAGTTCAACTTGTCTTGCTCTCTTGGTAAACTAACTATGGATGATGCTCTTGTTGATAGTGGAGCTAGTGTGAATGTCATCTCCTTGGATATGGTGCAGAGTATTGGGATTGAAAGCATGGAAACATATACTCCTCCTCTCACCTTTGGGGATTCCTCTTCTACAACCCCACTTGGCATAATCAAGGATTTCCCCTTGAAGATTGGATCCTGCACCATACCTATTGATCTCACTGTTTTGAAGATGGCATCTGAAGAGAGAGTCCCTTTGATCCTTGGCACTCCTTTCCTTACAACAGTTGGAGCTTGCATTGACTTTCCCAACAAGAAGGTCACCCTCATGCATGTCAACAAAGCTGTCTCCTATCCCCTCCAACCTCCAATGGAATCAGACTATTGTGGGACAATCACTTGTGATGCACAGGCTGTTGAGAAGCCCAAAGATGAAGAGGTTGTTGGTAAGATAGAAGATCTTGATGGAGAGTCTTCAAAAGAGTTGTGTGATGAGCACTTGGAAAGTGCTAAAACAGGGGGGATGAGTAGAGTCTCAAAGGCCACTCATGGCAAGAAGAAGATGGTGAAAGAGCCTCATCCTCTACCTCTTGATTTGCTCTCACAAACTCTCACTCTCCATCCAAAGAAACTCAGAGATGGTGTCATTGAGTACAAGATCAAGCACAAGGGCAGATCCACACCATTCTCAAGTGCTAGAGCCATCATCACTCCTCAGCTCCAAGATGATCCAATCAAGCTTCAAGAGCTTCTCTCTCAAGTCCTCACCATCACACTTGAAGGTGGGAAGGATCCTTCTTCTCACTAGTCCAAGAGAAAAGGTAGTCAAGCTAGTGGCTCAAAACAAGCTCGCTTGGGAGGAAGTCCCATGGTTATCCATGTATATAGCTTTGCAATTTCAAATTTCCTTTTAAGTTTTTAATAAAAGTGGTCAAGATTGTCAGGTTTTTCAAAGCACTAGAGGAGAGAAGAATGGTGGTGAACCACTTAAGCCCCATGATCCATGTAGCAGCCTCCTCTAGTTGCTATGAACCAAGCCAGCTTCTAGTCATGACACAAGCACCATGCCCAAATCTCCTTGTGTGGTATTACTCCAACCCTTCTTGTATATACATTTGATTTTGCCTTGTTGAGGTATCTCTTACTCTCTTACTCACACAGGAGACTGTGTGATTTAAGTGTGGGGGAGGTACCGGATATTTGATCATGTTTGCTTTGTGATTTTGAGTCTCATGCATTGCATTGTACATTCATAAGTGCATAAAAAAATCCAAAAAATTTTAAATTTTTGAACCATGTAGATTGCATCACTTGCATCCTTAAGATTGAGTCTAGAGCATATAGGTTGCATTCATTTTCATATGGAGCATTGCCTTGTAAAGAACACTCGTTTGCACTGAATTTGACACCCTAGTTAAACATATCAGGTAGCTTAAGCATCTTTTGAAAGGCTTGCATGCTTTGAGCCTTGAAAACTCTTCTTGAAACGTGCTTGCTTGCTTGATATTGGCATTGTTCTTAAGACCAGCTCCATCCTGAACTTAGACTTAAATGATGTAGTATATAAGATTGTCGAACCAGCTCCATCCTGAACACTATTAGGAGCGACATGGATTTGTTCTCATCTCTTGCTAGCATAGGGTCATCATTTGAGCTAACTTCTAGGATGGTGAGTGAAGTGTTTGTTACCTAATGGTTTACATTTTGGGTTTGGGGATATGATGATGAAAGAACTTTTCTAAGAGTTCTAATCAAATGATGTAGTATATAAGATTGTCGAACCAGTCTTAAGTGACCATGAAGCAGAGGGAATGCAAGTCTATGCTTAATCTAAATGCAATCATTAAAGAGGATAATGATTAAACTAGAACAATAAGTAAAATGCAACAAAAAGTAAATCTTTCTTTTTTATGAGGAGAATGAGACCCATGGGTGTAGGGACTTGATATCAAATGATTAAGTTTCAATCCAAGATGCTAACTTCTCAATCAATCTAATTCCTTATGCCTAGACAACAAAACTAAGAAAGCTCTATCCCTAGATGAAAGCTCTTTTGCTATGATCACCCAAGTACACCAAATCCCTTTGGCTGTAATGATCAAAACAAACAAGGAGAATGAGTCTAATAGCAATCCTAGCTTCTTTGACAACTAATCCTTTAGGCAAAGCAAGCTAAAAGCATAGATGAGTTGGTTCAGGCATTTCATAGAACACCTTCCGAGCATGAAATGCCTAAGCTCTATGTTTGAGAGGGCAACTCAAATATAGCTTTAAGAACACCAAATCAATGCAAGGAAATGATAGATCTAACACTAAACACTTTGGATCTACACTTAATCATTCTCCATCACCCTAACCCATGGATCTAAGATGGATCTACTCACTAATCCACATGCTTACTCTTAAACCCATGAGAGATTCAAGCTTAAACATATAGAGAAAGAAAGGAGATGAAATAAACAATCAAGAACACAAGATGAGATGAGATAATAAATCAAAGATGAAGCTTTACTCAAAAGGTTTTTGTTCTTAGATCATAAATAACATATAAGTCCCAAAGTTGGGTTAATGAGAGTGTTTATAGTAGGCTTAAAAGCCCTAAACACATAAAGGTAAAATGACTAAAAAGCCCTTAGAAGATTAATGGTCTAAACCAATCAAAATGCTCCAAAAGGAAGAAGCTCGGATACCCTGGTCGGATAGGCTTCCTCCAGGCCGGGTATGGCCACCCGCGTATGAGGATGCTCGTCCGGCTCGTCCAACTGCTCGGGTTGTCCTCCCCGGGTGCTCTAGGCCGCGTACTGTCCGTGTCCAGCAGCAAGCAGGCCGTGCGGGTGCTTCAGGCCGAGTCCTTCCAATCGAGTGTGCAGGCCGTGCGGGTGCTTCAGGCCGCGTCCTTCCAGTCGGGTGTGCAGGCCATGCGGGTGCTTCAGGCCGCGTGTGCCAAGGCCGGGTGTCGTCCTGCTCGAGTGTACTGGGATTGAGTGGAGTGGTACGCGGGTGAAGGAGGTCGGGTGTGATCGGCCGCGTCCTGATCCTGGGCGTTCTCCACTGTCAGGCCGTGCGGGTCGTCTTCCTCGGGTGTGGACGCTCGGGTATGCTCGCACGCGGGTGGCGTCCAGTCGGGTGTGGACGTCCGGTGGTTTGGTGATCGTACGCGGGTAGCTTCGTCCGGGTGATCCAGGCCGCGTACGTGCTGTCTGTTCCCGCGGTCAGTATGTGCGGGTTATCGAGGTCGCGTACGTCTGTCCGGGTGCTGCATTGTCCAGCATCATCCCTTCGTTCCGTGCGGGCTGGTCAGGCCGAGTGTGCTGACTCGGGTGTACTGACATGCCTTCACTCAAATAACCATAACTCTTCCAATATGGCTTCAAATGGCTTGAAACCACTCCCAATGGAAAGCTAACTCAAAATGCCATGTTCCCACCAAATCTTAGTACAGAAATACTTCTTTATGGCCATCGTCCATGTCCATCTTTGACCCTTCCTTTTTGTAACAAAGTACCCCCAAACACCTTCAAATTCTCCAAAGTGCACTCCAAGACGTAATAAAGACTTATGAATGCAAAATGAACCTAAATATGCCTAATGCTTAATCTAGAAGGGATAAATGCACAAAATGGAAAGCTAAAAACATGAAAATATGCAGGACATCAACTCCCCCACACTAGTCCTTTACTTGTCCACAAGTAAACTAGCAAGGACCTAGGAGGGGACTCATAGCCAAAAAAATGCTCTTCTTAGTTCTCAACTTAATAACCTTGCATAATCATACCAACTAGCTAGAGCAAACACTCAATCCAACTCTAACTTCTCAAGGCCTATCTCAATTCTTTTGATCCCT
Organism: Brassica juncea; assembly: GCA_018703725.1. NCBI lineage: Eukaryota > Viridiplantae > Streptophyta > Magnoliopsida > Brassicales > Brassicaceae > Brassica > Brassica juncea. The sequence goes on along the minus strand of CM031935.1, from coordinate 20,457,330 downwards.
ACACTTACTCATCAAGAATCCACAATCCACAAATATACTTGCTCTCTTACAATCATTAAGCAAACTCAAAAGATCTCTTGCCAATGGTCAAATGGTCCAAATCATTTGGCTTAGTGAGAAGGAGGTTTTAGTGCAAAGTGAATCAAGAGGTTCAAGATCATCTTTCAAGGTGGTTTCCTCTCAAAACAAAGTAGCTTTGACATTGCACATAATATATCTAAGAAAGGGATCAACTCATGCATACAATGCTCAATCTCCATTGTTCTACCCTTTCCCTAAATACATAAGTTACATCCTTATTCCCAATGCCATAATACCACGCACATCTCTCACCCAAAGATTCCCCCAAAATGCTCAATGATACTTTCTCACTTAGAACTCTTTCTTATTGAAGCCTACAAGGGATTTTTCACATTTTAAATTTTTATCAGCTCTTTCTAAACATTGCTGGCCCCCTTTTCATTATTCTTTTTATCTCTTCTTTTTTTTTTCTTCTCTTTGTTTTTATTTATTTATTTGGGGGCCAAGACTTTCTTGATAACCTAGAGCTTACAATCTTTCATTTCTCTTATCCCTTCTAGACTTAATATAACTTTAGAGTCCCATGAGTCAACCTTTTCTTTCATAAACCTTTCACTTTCCCAAGATCACACCATACAACACTCACCCCCATCCTAGAAGCTAGACATTATGAGTGTCTAATCTAGCTAAAATGGAGACCAAGCATTGTCGTTCCCAATACTCTCAACATTATGCACATGTAAAGCTTTCCAAAGAAGGCCTCACTCAACAAATAATGAAGGCTTGAAAGGAGGTAAGGGTTTTAGGGTGTGGAGTGCCACTTGAGCTTGTCCAAAAAGATAGGCAAAGAATGGGAGGGACAGCTCAAGTGTTCTATCCATGACTTAGTACACAAGGGACCATGGGCAAGAGACTTAGAGTCTAAATATGACAGGAGCAAGCTTCAAAGAGAGAGCATCAATCAATCAAATAAGCTTCAGGAAGAGAATTCAAGGCACAAAGTTTACAAGTTATCCTAAGATTGCTCAAGCTACTTGCTATGATTATGAAGGTTATCACTTTAAGAACTTAGCATGAGCATCTTTACAAGGCAACTATCATCCTTGTCCCCTTATGCATGATGCACCTATATGATGGTGATTTTTTTTTTTTTTTTTTTTTTAATATGCAAGTGAATGTTCTAGACTCAATCCTAATGCAACTACATGATTCTTTTTGTGCTTTTCAAATTTTTCAAAAAACATTTTTTGGTTTTTTTCTATGCAATAACTATCTACAAGTGCATGCAAATGACATAAAACATAAGACTATTAGCAACTTGACATCTCCCCCACACTTAATTCACACAGTCTCTGTGTTTGTTAAATGTAGAGAAGGGCCTAAAAGAAATAAAAGAAATCAAAATGCAAAGATGAATGGTATATACAATGATCAGGAAGTGGAGTACCTCATGGAGCATGGGAAGAGGCTGATGCCTCACCCTCAGAGTCTTCTTCATAAGCAGTGGTGCTTAGGCTTGGTGACTTGTTTCCGGACGCGGATGGGGCAATGTAGGGGTTCCTCAAGCTACGGAGGGCTTGTTTCTCAGTTTGAGGCGCATTGGGGTCAATAAGGGGTAGAGGAAGGGGTGCAATGAAAGCATCAAGATCAAAATCCTCAGCCTTGCAGCCTGCTACAGATCCCCTAGTCCGAACATCAGCAACCTTTCTCATGAACTGAGCTGAAGCTTCAGCTTGCCTCTTCACAGTTTTCCTCAATTCCTTGCACTTCTTGGTGAGCTTGTAGATTGTTCTATCTTGAGCTCTAATCCACCTTTGTAATGTGCTAATCTGGTCATGAGCTTGGCGAATGGGACCAATAGGCAGGGCACAGGTGCATTGCTCAAACTTATAGCGAGGAGGACCAAAGAGATGGGCTGTGGCTCTGCTGGAATATCCTTGATCAAACCGAGCTGCCTTTGCTGCTGCTTTCTCGTTCATGTTTAATACCATAGGGCCGAGTGTACCATGACTACCTAAAAGGTGCTGCTCACTGATATCAAAACTTATTGCTCCTGGTGTACTCAAAGAAGTGAGCTCATAGTTAGGGAGAAGCAGCTCAACTGTGGTGGAACCTCTCAAGTACGAGTAAACACACCTCCCATTGTATCTTCCAGAGAAGTAATGAGCTGACTTCAAATAGGTGAGATCAATGAAGGAGGGACCAGATGCATCATCTCCCAAGCTAATACCTTGGTGCACCAGCAATGGTGTGATCAAGCCACCTATTCCAATCTGAGCCTCTGGATCCCTGTTTGTCCAAGCATAATCCCTTTAGTACATGAGGCGCCTCACAAAGAATCCAAGCATACCAAACTCAGCATAGAAATCAGTGGGGACTTCAGGTAAGTGAGGAGGTAAGGCAAAGTGCTGGATAGCTTGGTGCATGAGGTTCAAATCTTCTCCATTCACATTACTTGGCTCTTTCCTCGGGAAGATGGTGTGGACAATCAGCCAATGGAGGTAACGGACTGATGGATGCCTGATAGATGCATTCTTGTCTCTGCTGGACACTCTATCTTTGCCGGATAAGAACTTGTAAGTGAAATGTGGGAGGGTCTTCCCTTTAGGAAGCCCTTTCATCTTAGGCAAAGAAGACTCCTTCAAATCCTTGAGGCCTAGCACCTCTCCAATTTCAGCAAAGGTCATGAAATAGGTCTTCTTATCAATCTTGAAGCTGATTCTTCCCCACCCTTGTTCCTCATGTAGAGAAGAATGGAATGTGGCCTCCAAGGATGCCAAGAATTGGCAAGAGACCTCTTTATGTGTTGGGTGAGCCATGGAATAGAAGCTGTCCATGTTCATGAGAGCAAGCAAATCCTTCATATCTTGTTCAATCTCTAGCTCCCTCATTAGCTTCACATCAGCAAATCTGGTTGGAGGCCAAGACACTCCTTGCCTCATCTGCTCCAATAGTTCAGCTTCAGTGGGCTTCTTTTGGCGATCTCTATGAGGTTTGAAGCCTAACTTTTCGAAAGTTTCTTGCTCAGCCACACTTCCATTTGGGGAAGATGCTTCTTCAACAGTTGCATCTACTGGCTCCAAGGGTGGAGGTGCCAATGTCTTTGGGTTTGGTGCCTTGATTCTGATCTTGGTGGGAGGAGTGGGTTTCTCAGCATCCTTCTTTGTGTTCTTCTCCAAAACAAGAGGTCCCACACTGTGAGATCTTGGAGCTCTAGCTTTCTTTGAAGGAGTGTTCTTATGATCACCAACAGCCACTCTCTTTCCATCCTTCTTGGCCTTCTTGTAAGCATCATCAAGCACTTTCTCTTCACTCGCCAACTTCTTGCCATCCTCCTTGGTAGTCTTTTGATCAACATCAACCACTCTTTTTCCATCCCTTTGAGATTGCTTGTGGGCACCAGCAGCTCCTTTCTCATCACTAACCATCCTTTTTCCTTCATTCTTGGGTTGCTTATTTGCCCCATCAACCACTCTTTTTCCAATCTTCTTGGCTTGTGCTTTCTGTCTCAACATAGCCAAAGCTTGTTGCCTACGCTCCTCCTCAGATTCAGGCATGGAGCCTAACTTTTTTCCAAACATAGCAGTCTCTTTCTCAGCAGCCTCAGCCTTCTCTTGTGCAATCAAGTTCTCATCTTTCCTTCCCATTTGAACCTGAAAAATATCAAGACTTGGACAAGATTAAGCATAAGGAAGAAAGAACACTTTGGGAAGGAAAGGCACTTGAATGAAACTTGCAAACCTAGTCTAGAACCAGCAACCTAGCAAGACTAACAAATCAATCAAGTACCCAAGTCCACAAAATTCAATTTTTTTTTTTTTTTTTTTTTTTTTTTTTTTTTTTTTTTTTTTTTTTTTATGAACAAGGGAACCTAATCTAGCAATTTCCAAGCAAAAGCATCAAGCTAGTTGAAATTGAATGCTAAACAAGCTCTAGAACATCAATTCCAATCAATCTAGGCCATAATCAACCAAAAGTGAGAGCCTTTTCAAAAACCCCCAAATCTCATGAACCCTAATTTGCCAAAGTTCAAATTAATCTCAATTCCACCATGAAATCAACTACCCAGCATGATATATAAGCTTTCCCTAGTCTAAATTACAAGAATCTAGCAAGAAAAAGCTCAAATTTCAAGTTCAAATTTTTAGGGTTCATGAGGGTTACGAATTTGAACTTAGAGATACCATACCTTGCTTTGGATGAAGGATAAAGATGAAAGTGTTCAAGGAATTAGGTCTAGGGGAAGAAGGTCTTGATGTGGGAAAAAGAAATTTATGATTTGGTTGAGATTTGGCAAAGTTATGGGAATTTGTGTTCTTGGAGGCTACAGAGGATTTTGATGTGTGGAAGAAGATGAAATGAGGAAAGAGAGGGTGGCTTAGGGTTTTAAAATGTTTCTGGGTCGGGTAAAAAGGTTTCTGGGCGGGTTCAGGTGGGTTTGGGTCGGAAAAAGGAGAAAAATACTTACCTGGGTCGGGCGGGTCGCGTTCTGGGATCATACGCGGGTCATGGCCGGTACGCGGGTGCTGGGGTGCTTGGACAACCCGGGTAAGTCTACCCGTGTATATCCTTTCGTCCCGTGCGGGTGCTGTGTCCCGGGTAACTCCACCCGGGTACGTCGTCTGTCCGTCTAGCTCGTTCCACCCGTGCGGGTGCTGTGTCCCGGGTAACTCCACCCGGGTACGTCGTCCGTCCATCTAGCTCGTTCCACCCGTGCGGGTGTTTCGTCCCGGGTAAGTGCACCCGGGTATGTCCGTCCGTTCTGATCGATCCAACCGTGTGGGTGCCTTGTCCCGAGTATCACCACCCGGGTGTGTCCGTCCAAACCTCAAGGTCAGAATTTCACCTCTTTTTTCTTTTGATCGCTGAACCAACCCACTTCTTTTCGTGTCTCCTCCATCTCATACCCTCAGTGAATTCATTCTCAAGCTCCCAACTGGCCCCATCATCATTCAAAGGGCTTGTTGCTTGAAAAATAAAAAATCCTAATGCAATATGTACAAGGATAACCATGGGACTTCCTCCCAAGTGAGCTTGTTTAAAGTCACTAGCTTGACTTTGACTCCCTTGAGGTTAGGCAAGTGGAGCATTAGAGAGTGGGGTTGATGTCCCATCCTCCTTTGGTATTGTGGCCATGTATTCTTTGAGCCTCTGGCCATTCACTGTGAAGTCTCCACCATCCTTGTTCCAAAGCACAATGGCTCCATAAGGTCTCACTTCTTTGATCACAAATGGACCAGACCACCTTGACTTTAACTTTCCTGGAAACAACTTCAGTCTAGAATTGTAAAGAAGCACTTGATCTCCTGCCTTGAACTCTCTCTTGAGGATGTGCCTGTAATGGAAAGCCTTAGTCTTTTCCTTGTATATTCTTGAGTTCTCAAAGGCATCCATCCTTATCTCATCCAATTCATTGAGTTGAAGAAGTCTCTTATCCTTTGCATCCTTGATGTCGAAATTTAGAAGCTTCACAGCCCACAGTGCCTTGTATTCAAGCTCAACTGGCAGGTGGCAAGACTTTCCATAGACAAGGTTGAAGGGAGTGGTGCCTAGAGGAGTCTTGAATGCTGTTCTATATGCCCAAAGGGCATCATCAAGCTTGGCTGACCAATCCTTCCTCTTGGTTCCTACAACCTTCTCCAAGATCCCCTTGATTTGCTTGTTGGAGACCTCCACTTGGCCACTTGTTTGAGGGTGATAGGGTGTTGCAACCTTGTGTTTCACTCCATTCCTCTTGAGAAGACTCTCAAATACCTTGTTGATGAAGTGTGAACCTCGATCACTTATGACCACTCTTGGAACTCCAAACCTTGGGAAAATAGTGCTCTTGAACATTTTGACCACTACTCTTGAATCATTTGTAGGACTTGCTATTGCTTCCACCCACTTTGATACATAGTCCACAGCCACCAAGATGTATTTGTTGCCATAAGAAGAAGGGAAGGGTCCCATGAAATCAATCCCCCAAACATCAAACACTTCCACTTCAAGGATTGGGTTCTGAGGCATCTCATTCCTTTTAGTAATGTTCCCACTCCTTTGGCAAGAGTCACATCTTGAAATGAAGTCTTGTGAGTCCCTGAACATGTGTGGCCATCAAAATCCAGCTTGTAGCACCTTTGAGACAGTCTTGAATGGAGCAAAATGGCCTTTATAGGAAGATCCATGGCAATGTGAGAGGATTCCTTCAACTTCTTCTTCAGCCACCACTCTTCTATAAATCTGATCCTTGCATAGGGTGTAGAGGTATGGTTCATCCCAATAGTATCTCTTCAAATCTTTGTAGAACTTCTTCTTCTCATACCCTGCAAGCCCCAACCTTTCCAGTGGCTAAGTAGTTAACCAAATCAGCATACCAAGGTCCCTTCTCTTCAGCTGCCTTAACCTCTTCAATCTTTTTTCCAGTCTCAATGACTGCTACCACTGACATGATGGCCATGACATGCTCTTCTCTGAGGCCCTCATCAATAGGGATTCCACCTTCAATTCTCAACCTGGACAAGTGATCAGCAACTCCATTCTCAATCCCTGGCTTGTCTCTAATCTCCAAGTCAAACTCTTTAAGCAAAAGGATCCACCTTAGTAGTCTTGGCTTGGCATCCTTCTTTGCTAGGAGATGTCTCAAAGCTGCATGGTCAGTATACACAATGACCTTAGAACCCATCAGGTAGCTTCTGAATTTCTCAAAGGCGAAGACAATGGCCAGCATCTCTTTCTCTGTTGTGGCATACTTCATCTGTGCATCATTCAAGGTTTGGCTAGCATAATAAATCACATGAGTTTTGCCATCCTTCTTCTGCCCCAGGACGGCTCCAACAGGCATCACACATTATCTCAAAAGGGAGGTCCCAATCAGGTGGCTGAACAATGGGAGCACTAACAAGGTCACCCTTTATCTTCTTGAAAGCCTCAAGACAATCTTCATCAAAGCTGAAAGCAGCCTCCTTGCACAGCAATTTGGTCATTGGTCTAGCAATCTTTGAGAAGTCCTTGATGAATCTTCTATAGAACCCAGCATGGCCAAGGAAGCTCCTGATGTCTTTCACTGTCTTTGGTGGTGGCAAGCTGACCATCACCTCAATCTTAGCCTTGTCCACTTCAATGCCCTTTTCTGAAATCTTGTGTCCAAGCACAATCCCCTCTTTGACCATGAAATGACACTTCTCCCAATTCAGCACTAGGTTGGTGTCTTCACATCTCTGTAGGACCCTGCACAAGTTGGACAAACAAGCAGAAAACGAAGATCCGTAGACAGAGAAATCATCCATGAATACCTCCACTATATCCTCAATGAGATCCAAGAAGATAGACATCATGCACCTTTGAAAGGTTGCTGGAGCATTACATAACCCAAATGGCATCCTTCGATAAGCAAAGGTGCCATAGGGGCATGTGAATGTTGTCTTCTCTTGATCATTGGGATGTATGGGGATTTGGAAAAACCCAGAATACCCATCAAGAAAGCAATAGAAAGGATGGTTTGCAAGTCTCTTAAGCATTTGATTTGGCAATGGAAAAAATCCTTTCTAGATGCTGAGTGAGCTTTCTATAATCAATACACATCCTATGGCCAGTTAGGGTTCTAGTTGGTATCAATTCATCCTTGTCATTTTTAACCACAGTGATACCACCTTTCTTCGGAACTACATGCACAGGAGATACCCATTTAGAATCTGAAATAGGGTAAATAACACCAGCATCTAAGAGCTTTAGAATCTCCTTCTTTACAACATCCTTAAGGTTAGGATTCAACCTTCTTTGATGCTCTATAGAAGTCATTGATTCATCCTCTAGATGTATCCTATGCATGCACAAAGAAGGTGATATCCCCTTAATATCATCTAGTGAGTATCCAATTGCTTTTCTAAACCTTTTAAGTGCATTTAAAAGTTGAGAAAGCTCAAGTTCAGTAAGTTCACTACTCACAATGACAGGATATGACTCATTAGGGCCTAGAAATGCGTACCTTACACCATGGGGAAGAGGTTTTAGCTCCACTTTTGGTGCCTTGATCTCACTCCAATCATCTTGTTTTGTGTTCTCTTGTTGAGTGGCTGAAACAGCTTGGTGCACCTCTTGTTTGAGCTCCTCGTACTGGACTTTATCAACAATCTTCTTGCGAGAATCCAGCATGGCTGTAATAGCCTCACTCTCTTTGTTCTCAACCACTTGGACCTCTTTATCTACTGTCAAAGCATGCTGCGAAGGGTCCTCTATTGTCAACTCTCCTAGTGCCAATTCCTCAAGGAGCTCATCAGCAAGAGCTTCCATCTCCTCTATGTAGAACACTTGGCCTTGCACAGTTGACCTCTTCATTACCTCATTGACATCAAAATGGAGAATGTGCTCTTTCCCCAAATGAAGATCAATCTTGCCTTCCTTCACATTGATAAGGGCTCCTGCTGTGGCTAAGAATGGCCTTCCAAGGATCAAGGGGTCTCTAGCTTCTTCATCCATCTCAAGAACAACAAAGTCAGTGGGAATTTCACAATTTCCCACCATTACAGGGAGGTCTTCAAGGATACCAATGGGGAATTTGACTGAGCGGTCAGCAAGCACCAGAGAGAGTTTGCACTTCTTGTATTGGCTGAACCCAAATTTCTTGGCAACAGATAGAGGCATGAGACTGACACTAGCTCCCAAATCACATAGACATCTCTCAAACATCAAAGGACCAATGGCACAAGGTAGGGTAAAGCAGCCTGGATCCTCTAGCTTCTTAGGGATTGTCAATTGTTGGTGTCAAAATCGGTCACGACGGAATCAATGACTGAAAGTCTCTAGAAAGTATTTCTTGAAACAAAAAGTCTCGGATAATTCGAAAAGAAGTTATACGAGATTTTCTCAAATTAGAATATCCACTCTCTGTGAGATCGGAAGACTAAGGGCGTGCGCGGACGAGAGTCCCCGGAAAGATCGGTCCGCTCGCCCAAGGACATCAAGATTCGATCACCACAAAAACACTAAACACAAAAGAATCTGCCTCGAAACTTCGAAGAGGTCGTTCTCTCAAACCGTGAGGAACCAGAAAACGATCAAGATATAAAATCGAAGCCCTCGCCGAGATCTTCAGCCTGGCGCCGGCGGCACCCCGGTCTGGCGCCGGCGGCACCCGTCACGCGGGCTGGACTGGCGCCGGCGGCACCCGACCTGGCGCCGGCGGCACCCGTGACGCGGGCCGGCCTGGCGCCGGCGGCACCCGCGACGCGGGCCGGCCTGGCGCCGGCGGCACCCGTGACACGGGCCGGCCTGGCGCCGGCGGCACCCGTCACGCGGGCTGGCCTGGCGCCGGCGGCACCCGACCTGGCGCCGGCGGCACCCAAGACGCGGGCCGGCCTGGCGCCGGCGGCAGCCGTCGCACGGGCTGGCCTGGCGCCGGCGGCACCCGGCCTGGCGCCGGCGGCACCCGTCGCGCGGGCTGGCCTGGCGCCGGTGGCACCCGGCCTGGCGCCGGCGGCACCCGTCGCGCGGGCTGGCCTGGCGCCGGCGGCACCCCAGCCTGGCGCCGGTCGACGGCCCTCGTCCTGGTCTCGGTCCCATCGTGTTCGGTCTGATCCCATCTTGACTTGTTTGGATCAATCATCGTGAGTTTGGGACGATCACGGCTACGGAACAAACATCCCTCGACTCGATTGGAATCGTCCTCGATGTTTTACGACAAAAACTAGAAGGATTGGATTTCTCGTAGAAGATATCGCATAAAACAAGGTCGATTAACTTGAACATCGACCCTTTAGGCTATACGGTTTATTTTACGAGAAAGATAGTCTTTCCGAGAAATCGTATAAAACGTTCAACGACTTAAGAAGAGTCCACGGACTTACTTACGATTTTAAGAATTCAAGCCCAATCAAGCTATGACGGTTTATCCAATTTCCCGAACATCGGATAAACATCAAGCCACCGAAAAATAGGGGAAAACTCGAGGATAATTATGAAGATCGACGGAAATGGAATATTTCCTGAAGAGATAAACTTGGGCCCAAAGGCGAGGTCCATCATCCTAAGGCAAACCGACCTAGGAGTGGGTATATAAGGAGAGCAAGAGCAGAGGAGAAGAGGATCCGAAAATCCTAGAATCTAGACTTAGAGAACTTAGAACTTAGGCGGTTAGGCCAGCGAGGCAGGACTTAGAACGTCTGGCCGCCTCTTGTTCTTGTTTTATCTTCTCCGCAGACCCCTGTTCCTCTCGGAAGGATCTAACTATACTTTTACTCAGAGCTCCGCTCATAGAAACCCTAGGCATTACCTTCGACATGCCCGCTTCTATGACCAACGCTCATACTAGACGAACCAGGCCCTAGAACGTCTGGCCGCCTCCTGCTCGCAAATCTCCGCTCCTCTCGGAAGGATCGGACAATTCTTTTACCTAAGAGCTCCGCACATAGAAACCCTAGGCGTTATCTTCGACATGCCTGTTTCTATGACAAACGCTCATACTAGACGAACCCGCCCAGACGGTTCGATCTCTTGTTCAATTCTTTCTAACTGAACTACGTCTGACTTGATCCTCGAAAGGGGTACGTAGGCAGCCTTTCTTAAGGTCCAGTCCCGAATCTTAACAAAACCTTTTCCGCATTTATTCGGTCACTTGTCGTTGGCTGTCGCAGAGAATCCCGACCTTCAAGGAAAGTCGGGTTAACTTGGCTTTCCTCCGCAATCTTATTCATTAAAATCGACGGTGTGAATTTCGGTTCCCACAGTTTGGCGCTAGAAGGAGGGGGGGACGGATTACTCTTACTCATACTGCCGCAAAGCGCTTGATCGAACCGATGTCCGGAAATATGAAAGAAAGAGTTGCTGTTTGCGTCAACGATGGTAAAACAACTCCAGCAGCGACTGTTCCTACGGCCAACGCTTACGCAAACGCCACGGTGCTCGAGCAAATCAAAAACCTAGCCGCGGCTTTCTGCCACAGGAAGAGCACAAAAACGAGCTCGCAATTTCTCTATCTAAACAGAAAGGGCAACGATAAAATCTATCAAACCCCAAAAATTCATCTTGTTACCAAGTTAGAGAAATCGCAACGAACAAGGTTCTACGAAAAACGTTTCTTTCGAGAACCTCTCGGAAAAATAAAACTTATTCTCCTCGAAACCTTGGGGAAACCCTATATTACTCGCAGAACAGAAGCACGGCAAATCGGTTCACCGATTCCCACTGCCATACTTCTTACAAACAACTCTCGAGGAATAAACGGGAAAACGAAAGGAGGTCGGAGCTTAATCTTAGTAGGACGACTTGCCATAGGGTAAGATCAGTCTTCCCAGTCCACCTTAGTAGAGCCCACTTTGTTCTCCTTTGTGTCGAGGTCAAAATGGCTTTCGTTTCATCTCAATCGGATTTTCCGTTGAGATTTTACGAAGAGAACGAAGTCACTGTCCCGGCCACCTCGCCGTGGGAAGGACAAACATTACCGAGGCCACCTCACCCTCCGGCATGTCTACCTCGCCACAGGGCGAACTCAACTTCGTTATCCTTTGAGGCTAGATCAAAGTGGCTTTCGTTTCGTCTCAATCGGAGTTTCCGTTGAGATTTTACGAAGGGAACAAAATCACTCTCCCGGCCACCTCGCCCGTGGACGAGAACAACCATCACCAATGTCACCTCGCCCATGGCCACCTCGCCTGTGGAAACCTCACTTTGCTCTCCTTTGAGTCTAGGTCAAGATGGTTTTCGTTTCGTCTCAATCGGAGCTTCCGTTGAGATTTTACGAAGAAAACAATATCGCTGTCTAGACCACCTCGCCCATGAGAAGGATCTCTCTGTCCCGTCATAGGACGAGACCGGTCCTGTCTCAGTACCATGCATCTTTGCCTGAGTTTTCGTAACTCGATCTTTGAGTCCGTGGAGCCCCGGGGATCGACGAAGGCGAGCAGCAGCAGCATCGGCGGACGCGGGACACGGCACGGGCGGCAAGCCGGCCTGGCGCCGTCGGCACGCATCACGCGAGCCGGCCTGGCGCCGGCAGCACGCGACACGCGGGCCGTCCTGGCGCCGGCGGCACCCCAGCCTGGCGCCGGCGGCACCCCGGCCTGGCGCCGGCGGCACCCTGGCCTGGCGCCGGCAGCACGCGACACGCGGGCCGTCCTGGCGCCGGCGGCACCCCGGCCTGGCGCCGGCGGCACCCGGCCTGGCGCCGGCGGCACGCGACACGCGGGCCGTCCTGGCGCCGGCGGCACGCGACACGCGGGCCGGCCTGGCGCCGGCGGCACCCCGGCCTGGCGCCGGCGGCACGCGACACGCGGGCCGGCCTGGCGCCGGCGGCAAGGGTTCTGGCGCCCATCCATGCAGTCGTCTCGTGATCTCGGGCAACGGCAACATCTTGGTCCCTTAAACCCATGTTCGAATTGTTCGAAAAACACGACGATTCTTCCGCAAAGCCTTCTCGATTTTTTAACAAAGTTCGTATTTTAAAATCTAAGTTCGAAGCCTCATTATTCAAACCCTCGAAAACGGGAAGTCTACGAATCCAAGTCCATCTCAATCCCGATACTCGAGGAGTCTCGTTGGGTAAGAAACGATTACCTCAAAATCTACGGCTAAAGATCCTCCCAAACTCTAAGATTTCCCGCACGAACGACTAACGGAGGAAAGGTCGAACAACGGAAGACCCACGGACGGCAAGACGGCCTGGCACCGGCGGCACGCGTCACGCGAGCCGGCCTGGCGCCGGCGGTACCCCGGCCTGGCGCCGGCGGCTCGCGTCACCCGGGCCGGCCTGGCGCCGGCGGCACCCCGGCCTGGCGCCGGCGGCACCCGTCACGCGGGCCGGCCTGGCGCCGGCGGCACCCCGGCCTGGCGCCGGTCCACGTCCTGGTCTCGGTCCCATCGTGCTCGGTCCGATCCCCTCTTGGCTTGTTCGGATCAATCTTCGTGAGTTTGGTACGATCACGATTATTCTAAACACCAATCGTCTCGACTATACGAGGAAATAGGATTCCTTCGGAAATGCCGAAACCTTCAAAGACTATTTTCTCGAAAATTTTTGTAAAGGTTTTAATTCTCTGTAGGACAGGAACAAAAACGTCTTGAAAAACTGCCGTAGAATTTTCAGTCTTGTTCCATCGTTCCTTGATTGTCCAGGCAGATCATGCAAACCGATCTAGTCTCTCAAAAAACCGAGAAACGATCGCCACGCGTTCTAAAAGCATACTCATCCCGCTTCCTAAAAGAAAGAAAAAACGTACACAAGCCTTCGGAAGAACGGCTAACCCGTTTTCTTTCGTAAAAAGAAAAGGGAAGTAGGTACGTATACTATACCCGTATAATCCCATCTTCGGAAACTTTTTGCTTCAGCATCAAGACAACGCTTTTAACAAAGCGAACTCTCGCAGCAATAAGATTCGTCTAAAAAACGCTAACGGCATAGCCCAACCGTTACAAACATAGTCTTGAAAACTCTACGTCGTCTTTCGTCGCAAACTCGCGACTAGAAACGTGTACCAACGTCAGACTAATAGCACGACGGTGAACTACGAAAACAACGGAATAACCTTCGGTAAAACTCTATAAGTAGTTCGAAGCAGCTTTCGTCCAAAGGTCGAAATCATAGCGGAAACATCTCCCGTGTAATCCGCGGAAACATTGCTACTTTAACAATCTGCGATTTTCTATCTCCATGAAACCAGTCATCCATTACATTCGTATAACAAGAACATTTTAAAACAAAACAGCCTATGGAAAAAACATGGTCGGTCTCATGCAAAACGATTTCGCAGTACGCAAAAGTGAATGAGGAAAACATAATCCGTGGTCGCGAATATCGCAAGTAATTTGTGAGAAACGCTCTCCGGTTACCTTTGCGAAAACCCCCTTACATCACTTTTACGAAAAATCCTCTGTATGGTCGAGTCAATTCATACAAAGCAACTTTCGTAAAATAAACATAATGGGTCCAACGGGTAACTGACGTAGACAGTTTTCGCTCCACAAGGTTTCTGGCTCCTGCTTTCACTCCCCGCGGTTACATCCGAGCAGGAAATAATCACGCAGGCGAACCCGCACGTGTCCTGCGTCGATCCTTTAAACTTTGTCCCCCTCGGATAAAATGAAACGATTTTCATGCAACAAAAAAAAGTTTTATACGAACCATTCATCGTGTAACTGAAACCTAAAGTAGAAGATCGTTTCTAAAAGCCATCAGCCGTAACTCAGAAAACTCCGCTATGCTTGGCATGTCTATCTCGGCAAACGCTATTTGGCCCTTGGCCAACTACGCCCTTCCGTAAAGCCCGGACCTGAATTCGGCATCCCCATTAAGGACAATCGTAAACTAACATGACCTTAATAAGGGTCATGGTCTGATCGTTTACCAACAACTTCCTTGGCGATACGGCTGAATCTAGCCTCCATGCCAATCCAAAGCTACTGAGCGAGCACCGCTCCAATCACTTAACGGCTAAAAACAACAATCCACGATTTGTTCATAGAACGCCAAGTGACTATTACGCAAGCAATTTGTCATATAACCCAGAATCGGAAATCATACGATAAACTCTTCATATCAAAATTCAGTCCTAACAACCATATGGTTAACGGAAGATTTAAACTTATCATCAATCGATTAAGTTCTATACGCCCCGTAAACACGGCATGAAAAGAAACGCTCGTGACAAGGCTCCAAGAGTTATACGATTCATCCTTAATATATACAATCAAATCCCGGAAGGCCAACACTTCACGAAGCACTGTGAATGTAGACTCTTCTCCTTGGGTCAAACTTACGCGACCCCTTGGTCCTGCGTCCAAACCGAAACAACAGTTTCTGGCTGCGAACATTCGCAAAACATCTCCAAGCCCGCGAACATTTCAACCACGAAATGCGGCACAAGGAAAACTCGACCTTCAGGACTGCGAGACGTCGCTAACGCTCGAAGGACATTCTTTTCCTCAAAACGTTCCAGATGAAATCTTCGTCTCTAGAACTCAAAACATACAAACACACCTCTAAACGGTAACATGCCTCTAAACTGGCATCATTTCGTTGTTGCTGATCACAACAAACAAACTCTAACGTCCTAAACAGACAAATAGCCACCTTTAAAAGGGTAGGCTCTCTTGCATCCGACAAGGATAAACATAGCGCGCTATACAAGAAATCCAAAATTTTGGTCTAGCTCTTCGTAAAGGAAGTAGCTCGACTCACGCCCAGACAAATCATATAAGCCGACAACAATTCGCGGATTTTAAACGGTATGAGTCAGGTTAAAATCGCAAACAGGCAAAACGAAAGCCGATTTGTCATCGCAAAGCCTCAGTCCGAGAGTAAACCTAGGTCTTGCCCTAAACCCAGCCACGCTGGATCTTGACATCTCACAGACATAGTATGGTATACGAGATCCAAAAATTTGTCTCTTCACTTAAGCCTATTCGTTTCACGAACTTTCCGCGTAAATCGGTAAACCGCGGAAAATCTCGCTTTATGCAAACAATAGGTACGGTGATCATCAGGGAACTAGGAATGAGACGACAACTCACACCCTCTTTCTCATACTTCGAAAAAACTGAAGTTCATAAATAATCGAAAAACAAATACATCAACAGCATCATGCTCGAAAGTCTCTCATGACACATAACCAGACCATATAAGTCTCGCCGGAAAACAGATCACAAGGGTCTTAAACTCCAAAACGAACTACGGAAGGCTTGATCCCTACAACAAGGGTACGTAGGCAGCCTTCGAAAGGCGCAGCCCCAATCTTACCACTTTCAACGGTGCCTTTCAACTATTAATTCCGCCTATCTTACCTGACATGTCTTATCGCTCGCAAGAACATCATGAAGGTTCTAACGAGCTGGGGGGCTAACTGTTGGTGTCAAAATCGGTCACGACGGAATCAATGACTGAAAGTCTCTAGAAAGTATTTCTTGAAACAAAAAGTCTCGGATAATTCGAAAAGAAGTTATACGAGATTTTTTCAAATTAGAATATCCACTCTCTGTGAGATCGGAAGACTAAGGGCGTGCGCGGACGAGAGTCCCCGGAAAGATCGGTCCGCTCGCCCAAGGACATCAAGATTCGATCACCACAAAAACACTAAACACAAAAGAATCTGCCTCGAAACTTCGAAGAGGTCGTTCTCTCAAACCGTGAGGAACCAGAAAACGATCAAGATATCAAATCGAAGCCCTCGCCGAGATCTTCAGCCTGGCGCCGGCGGCACCCGTGACACGGGCCGGCCTGGCGCCGGCGGCACCCGTCACGCGGGCTGGCCTGGCGCCGGCGGCACCCGACCTGGCGCCGGCGGCACCCGTGACGCGGGCCGGCCTGGCGCCGGCGGCACCCGTCGCACGGGCTGGCCTGGCGCCGGCGGCACCCGGCCTGGCGCCGGCGGCACCCGTCGCGCGGGCTGGCCTGGCGCCGGCGGCACCCGTCGCGCGGGCTGGCCTGGCGCCGGCGGCACCCCGGCCTGGCGCCGGTCGACGGCCCTCGTCCTGGTCTCGGTCCCATCGTGTTCGGTCTGATCCCATCTTGACTTGTTTGGATCAATCATCGTGAGTTTGGGACGATCACGGCTACGGAACAAACATCCCTCGACTCGATTGGAATCGTCCTCGATGTTTTACGACAAAAACTGGAAGGATTGGATTTCTCGTAGAAGATATCGCATAAAACAAGGTCGATTAACTTGAACATCGATCCTTTAGGCTATACGGTTTATTTTACGAGAAAGATAGTCTTTCCGAGAAATCGTATAAAACGTTCAACGACTTAAGACGAGTACACGGACTTACTTACGATTTAAAGAATTCAAGCCCAATCAGGCTATGACGGTTTATCCAATTTCCCGAACATCGGATAAACATCAAGCCACCGAAAAATAGGGGAAAACTCGAGGATAATTATGAAGATCGACGGAAATGGAATATTTCCTGAAGAGATAAACTTGGGCCCAAAGGCGAGGTCCATCATCCTAAGGCAAACCGACCTAGGAGTTGGTATATAAGGAGAGCAAGAGCAGAGGAGAAGAGGATCCGAAAATCCTAGAATCTAGACTTAGAGAACTTAGAACTTAGGCGGTTAGGCCAGCGAGGCAGGACTTAGAACGTCTGGCCGCCTCTTGTTCTAGTTTTATCTTCTCCGCAGACCCCTGTTCCTCTCGGAAGGATCTAACTATACTTTTACTCAGAGCTCCGCTCATAGAAACCCTAGGCATTACCTTCGACATGCCCGCTTCTATGACCAACGCTCATACTAGACGAACCAGGCCCTAGAACGTCTGGCCGCCTCCTGCTCGCAAATCTCCGCTCCTCTCGGAAGGATCGGACAATTCTTTTACCTAAGAGCTCCGCACATAGAAACCCTAGGCGTTATCTTCGACATGCCTGTTTCTATGACAAACGCTCATACTAGACGAACCCGCCCAGACGGTTCGATCTCTTGTTCAATTCTTTCTAACTGAACTACGTCTGACTTGATCCTCGAAAGGGGTACGTAGGCAGCCTTTCTTAAGGTCCAGTCCCGAATCTTAACAAAACCTTTTCCGCATTTATTCGGTCACTTGTCGTTGGCTGTCGCAGAGAATCCGGACCTTCAAGGAAAGTCGGGTTAACTTGGCTTTCCTCCGCAATCTTATTCATTAAAATCGACGGTGTGAATTTCGGTTCCCACATCAATCTCTGGATGATGGCACTGAACTCATGAGTAAGAACCATCATGCCTTCCATTTCCTTCTTCTTGGCAGCCACAGCATCCTTCAAGAACTTGCTGTATTGAGGGACAAGCATGAAGGCATCAATGATTGGCATTGTGACTTGAACTTCACTCATTTGCTTCTCAAAGAGTGCTTTGTACTTCTCCAAAAGTTGCTTCTTGAATCTTCCAGGAAATGGCAGCTTAGGTTCATAGGGAGGAGGAACAAAAGAAGACTCTTTTGTTGGAGTGGCAACTTCACCATGCTTTGGTGTTTTCTTCTCTTCTCCAACCTTTCCTTTACCCTCAGCTTCAACAATCTTTTCTAGAATCTCCTCATCAACTTTCTCATCCACAATCACAACATCATCATCAATGTTGATAGCCACCCCCCCCCCCCCCCCACTTTGTGTCTCACCATCCTTGGGGAGAGTTCTTGGAGGTAGCTCTCTACCACTTCTCAAAGTGATTGCCTTCATTGGTTCTTTGGGGTTTTGCTCAGCCTTTCCTGGTAATGTTCCTTGTTGGCGACTTGGCTGAGAGTTCATAGAAGCAAACTGATTCTCCAAAGCTCTAATCTTGTTGTTTAGCTCAGTGTAGCTGCTGTCAATCTTGGAGTGAACAGTCTTGAACTCATGGCCAATGTCTTTGGCTGCTCTAGCTTGACCTTCCAATAGTTGTTTGAACATAGCTTCCATAGATGAATCTGGAGCTTTAGCTTGAGAGGAGCTACCTTGAGCTTTAGTAGATTGATTGCCATGGTTTGTAAAGCCAGGAGGAGGATTCTGCCTAGGCTGGTAGTTTCCTTGCTGAGTTTTTTGCTTTGGTTGATAGCCTCCTTGCTGGTTGTTGGGATAAGACCTTTGCTGGTAGTTGTTGTACTGAAAGTTAGGCTCCTTCCTGTACCAAGAACCATTGTTGTTGATGAAACAAAGCTCTTCTTGCCCTTCTAACCCTTCAACTTCATTAACCTTAGGATGATTTTCCTGACTTGGACCACCCACAAAGTTGATCTGCTCTTGTTTGGCTTGGTTAGCAATCAGCAAGTCTATCTTCTCTTGCAAGGATTTGATTTCCTTCTTGGTCTGGTTGTCATCAACTCTGGTTGTTCTATCAGCTCTGTCATGTTCTCCACTGTAAACTGAATCACTCTTCACCATGTTGTCCACCAGCTCCTCAGCATCTTCTTCAGACCTGCCCAGGAAGAAACCATTTCTTGCTGTATCCAATCTTGCTCTAAACTCAGGAAGGGCACCTCTATAGAATGTTCTCAGCAAACTCTCCTTTGAGAAGCCATGGTGTGGGCACTTAGCTTGATACCCCTTGAACCGTTCCCATGCTTCACTAAAGCTTTCCAAGTTCTTCTGCTGGAAACTAGAGATCTCATTCCTCAGCTTGGCTGTCCTTGATGTGGAGAAGAATTTCTCCAAGAAGGCCTTCTTACAATCATCCCAAGTAGTGATGGAGTCACTAGGTAGAGATTTCTCCCATTGGCGTGCCTTGTCTCCTAGAGAGAATGGAAACAACTTGAGCTTGAAGGTATCTTCTGACACACCATTGGTCTTGGACAAGCCACAATAGCTATCAAACTTGTCCAAATGATCAAATGGGTCTTCTACATCCAAGCCATGGTACTTGTTGTTCTCAATCACACTCAACAAGCCTGACTTGATTTCAAAGTTGTTAGCTTCCAAAGCTGGTGCGCGGATGCCCGTCCTGTTGCCATGAATGTGAGGACGGTCATATGTGCCAATGGCTCTAGCTGGCCGCTGTGGGTGTTGTTGTTGCTGACGATGTGGTCTAAGGTTGTCATCTCCTTGACCATTGCCATCTTGGGGTTGATGCTGGTGATCATCCATCTCAAACCCCAACCTTTGAATGTGAGCCTGTTGCTCTTCTTCTCTTCCCCTTCTTGCTATTTCCCTCTCAAGTGTAGCTATCTCTTCAACAGTGGGAACCAGGTTAGTTGCACCCCTGCTTCTTGTGTTCATACACCTGAAAATCAAAGGAAGATGCAAAAGGAGAATCAATAACACAAGAGAAGAAAAATGATTTAGTCTCAAGCAAGTGACTAAATCCCAATGTCACAATCAACTTAGAATTTGGCAACGGCGTTAATTTGATGAAAGAACTTTTCTAAGAGTTCTAATCAAATGATGTAGTATATAAGATTGTCGAACCAGTCCTAAGTGACCATGAAGCAGAGGGAATGCAAGTCTATGCTTAATCTAAATGCAATCATTAAAGAGGATGATGATTAAACTAGAACAATAAGTAAAATGCAACAAAAAGTAAATCTTTCTTTCTTATGAGGAGAATGAGACCCATGGGTGTAGGGACTTGATATCAAATGATTAAGTTTCAATCCAAGATGCTAACTTCTCAATCAATCTAATTCTTTATGCCTAGACAACAAAACTAAGCAAGCTCTATCCCTAGATGAATGCTCTTTTGCTATGATCACCCAAGTACACCAAATCCCTTTGGCTGTAATGATCAAAACAAACAAGGAGAATGAGTCTAATAGCAATCCTAGCTTCTTTGACAACTAATCCTTTAGGCAAAGCAAGCTAAAAGCATAGATGAGTTGGTTCAGGCATTTCATAGAACACCTTCCGAGCATGAAATGCCTAAGCTCTATGTTTGAGAGGGCAACTCAAATATAGCTTTAAGAACACCAAATCAATGCAAGGAAATGATAGATCTAACACTAAACACTTTGGATCTACACTTAATCA
Organism: Brassica juncea; assembly: GCA_018703725.1. Taxonomy (NCBI): domain Eukaryota; kingdom Viridiplantae; phylum Streptophyta; class Magnoliopsida; order Brassicales; family Brassicaceae; genus Brassica; species Brassica juncea. The sequence goes on along the minus strand of CM031935.1, from coordinate 20,436,936 downwards.
TTCTCCATCACCCTAACCCATGGATCTAAGATGGATCTACTCACTAATCCACATGCTTACTCTTAAACCCATGAGAGATTCAAGCTTAAACATATAGAGAAAGAAAGGAGATGAAATAAACAATCAAGAACACAAGATGAGATGAGATAATAAATCAAAGATGAAGCTTTACTCAAAAGGTTTTTGTTCTTAGATCATAAATAACATATAAGTCCCAAAGTTGGGTTAATGAGAGTGTTTATAGTAGGCTTAAAAGCCCTAAACACATAAAGGTAAAATGACTAAAAAGCCCTTAGAAGATTAATGGTCTAAACCAATCAAAATGCTCCAAAAGGAAGAAGCTCGGATACCCTGGTCCGATAGGCTTCCTCCAGGCCGGGTATGGCCACCCGCGTATGAGGATGCTCGTCCGGCTCGTCCAACTGCTCGGGTTGTCCTCCCCGGGTGCTCTAGGCCGCGTACTGTCCGTGTCCAGCAGCAAGCAGGCCGTGCGGGTGCTTCAGGCCGAGTCCTTCCAATCGAGTGTGCAGGCCGTGCGGGTGCTTCAGGCCGCGTCCTTCCAGTCGGGTGTGCAGGCCATGCGGGTGCTTCAGGCCGCGTGTGCCAAGGCCGGGTGTCGTCCTGCTCGAGTGTACTGGGATTGAGTGGAGTGGTACGCGGGTGAAGGAGGTCGGGTGTGATCGGCCGCGTCCTGATCCTGGGCGTTCTCCACTGTCAGGCCGTGCGGGTCGTCTTCCTCGGGTGTGGACGCTCGGGTATGCTCGCACGCGGGTGGCGTCCAGTCGGGTGTGGACGTCCGGTGGTTTGGTGATCGTACGCGGGTAGCATCGTCCGGGTGATCCAGGCCGCGTACATGCTGTCTGTTCCCGCGGTCAGTACGTGCGGGTTATCGAGGTCGCGTACGTCTGTCCGGGTGCTGCATCGTCCAGCATCGTCCAGCATCATCCCTTCGTTCCGTGCGGGCTGGTCAGGCCGAGTGTGCTGACCCGGGTGTACTGACATGCCTTCACTCAAATAACCATAACTCTTCCAATATGGCTTCAAATGGCTTGAAACCACTCCCAATGGAAAGCTAACTCAAAATGCCATTTTCCCACCAAATCTTAGCACAGAAAGACTTCTTTATGGCCATCGTTCATGTCCATCTTTCACCCTTCCTTTTTGTAACAAAGTACCCCCAAACACCTTCAAATTCTCCAAAGTGCACTCCAAGACCTGATAAAGACTTATGAATGCAAAATGAACCTAAATATGCCTAATTCTTAATCTAGAAGGGATAAATGCACAAAATGGAAAGCTAAAACCATGAAAATATGCAAGACATCATATGACAATGTTGAGATTGATGAACAAAGAAAGTTTCGAGAAAGGAAAACCCTAGGGACCTAGAAATGAAAAATGAGAAGCTCTTGATTGATGTTTTTGACCTTCCCCCTCATGTATATATATATATATATATATATATATATATATATCTATATATATAAAAAAAAAGAAAAAAAAAGAAGGAAAAGAAAAAAAAAAGAAAGATTTAATAAGATAGTGGGGAAGAAAAAACTTAAGAGTTAGAGTTTTGAATGTGAATAGAGGTCCTTAGAGGTTGAATCATGAGAAAGAAAATGTTCATTGGGTGAGTGATGTGAGTATGTTTTCATTTTGGGTTATGGGATGAATAAAAAGGGTGTAGATCTTGTAATCACTTAGGAATTGGGTAGAATGATGAGGATGGATTCATGTATGCATGAATTGCTCCTAGTCTTAGATAAATTTTGCATAATGATCAAGCTCCTTGATTTTTGAGTGATTGCCACCTTGAAATGATGCATTGAACCCTCCTTTTCATCCTTGTTAGACCATTTGATCACCTAGCCAAATGATTGAGATCATGTGCCCATTTGTGAGACTTCACCTTGTGTGTGTGTGTGTAAATCAATGTGAGGGCTGGTTAAGAGAACATGTTGGTTGATAGGCATTGCACCTTGTGTAGAGGCATAAAGAGTAATTGATAGGCCTTGTGAAGCTAGAGCATAATAAGAGAGTTTTGCTCATGCTATTTGCTATGTTTCTTTAGGATGTCAGGTTGAGTGCTATGAGTGTTTCCTTTGGCTTTGTTCCCATCCTTGCATCCATCCATCCCCCTTGTGTTTGAAAAGTTTACTTGAGGACAAGCAAAGGTCTAGTGTGGGGGAGTTGATGTCTTGCATATTTACATGTTTTTAGCTATCATATCTTGTGCATTTTTGCTCATTTATATTAGGCATTAGGCATCTTTAGGCTCATTTTGCATTCATAAGTCTCTATCAGGTGTTGGAGTATACTTTGGAGATTTTGGAGATGTTTGGGAGTTTTGTGATGAAAAAGAGGGGTTTAAAGATGAACATGGACGGAGGCCTTAGAAATGTCTTCTGATGCTAAGATTTTTTGGAGACACAGAAAATTGAGTTAGCTTTCCAATGGAAGTGGTTTCAAGTCATTTGGACCTATATTGGAGAAGTTATGATCAATTCGCTTGAAGCATGTCAGGTTGGCCGGACGCGCGGCCTGGACTTCTCGGGTGAGAGTACCCGCGCGTGACACACCAGGGACAGGCTTGGAAGGGCCAGGATGCGCGGCCTGAGGGGATTAGATACAGATCATGCGCGGCCAGAGGAGCTCGGGGTGCATGACCCGCACAGGATTGGACGGATGGACAAAGGCCGGATGCGCGGCCAGACGTGCGCTGCTTGACTGACCCGCGCGGCCTGGTAGATTTCTCGGACGGGACGACCTGCTCGGGGCCGGATGCACGGCCAGACGTGCGCGGCTTGACTGACCCGCGCGGCCTGGTGGATTTCTTGGACGGGACGACCTGCTCGGGTCAGGACGCGCGGCCAGGACATGGGCAAGCTGACCCTGAGCGTTTTTGGCTCCTCTTTTCTCATTGGTCGAAAATCACTTGGCCAAGGGCTTTTTAGTACTTTTCTCTTATATTTTAAGGGCTTTCAAGCCTCCTATATATACTCTTGTAATCTCATTAAGAGATCTAATTTCTTTTCTCTCAAAAACATAATAAGAACTTGAAGAAAGTTTGGATCTTTGATCCGTTTTATCTCATTTCTTTTGTGTTTAATAGATTATCTTATTCCCTAATCATGTTTAGCCTTGAATCATCATTGATTTTGAGATTTTCCATGGCTATTAGTGAGTAGATCTATCTAGGGTTCATGGGCTTGGGAGACTAAGGGTGATTAAGTGTAGATCCAAGGTGCTTAGTGTTAGATCTATCATCTCCTTGCATTGATTTGGTGTTCTTCTTGCTATTTTTGGGTTGGCCTCTCAAACATAGAGCCATAGGCATTTCATGCCCGAAAGGTGTTCTATGAAATGCCTGAATCAACTCATCTATGCTTTTAGCTTGCTTTGCCTAAGAGATTAGTTGTCAAAGGAGCTAGGATTGCTATTAGACTCATTCTCCATGCTTGCTTTGATCATTACAGCCAAAGGGATTTGGTGTACTTGGGTGATCATTGCAAAGGAGCATCCATCTAGAGATAGAGCTTGCTTAGTTTTGTTGTCTAGGCATAAGGAATTAGATTGATTGAAAAGTTGGCATCTTGGATTGAATCTTGATCACCCAAAGTCAGTTCCCTTGTCCCAAGAACCCCCTTGCCTCATTGAGAAAGAAAGTTCACTCTTTTATTGCATTTGTAATATTGTCTTAGTTTCATAATCATCCTCTCATCTTGATTGCACTTAGATTAAGCATGAACTTGCATTCCCTTTGCATTAGAATCTCTTAGAATTGGATTGACATCTTGTATTCTACAACATTTGATTAGGACCCTAGAAAAGTCCTGTCATCACTCATCCCAAATCGCAGTTCCACAAATAACAAATGCAAAACGAACAATCTTAGAACCTTTTTCATCATACTAGCAACCTAAATCGACCAAATTCAAGCCTAATCGATCGATTTTGTTCATGTCAAAACCTAGTCAAACAAAATCCAAAAAAGAGAGAATTTCGAGTTCATACTGCGGCCTCGATAATTCCGCATCGATCGATATGCCTAGACGCGTATCGATCGATTTTAAAGGCAATTCCTTCTATTAAAGTTTTTTATTTTTTTTATTTTTTATTTATTTTATTTTTTATTTGAAAAAAGAAAATAGAAACTAAATGCAATAGTGGGTTGCGTCCCACTAAGCGCTTTATTTTTAGTCATTAGCTTGACTTAAAAATCTCTTTAATCAAATTTGGGAATGTCCAACCGTAAAGGTTTGACATTTGGCGGTTTAGCCCAGTAATGCTTCACTCGTTGCCCATTCACCGTAAATTCTTCTCCTTTATCGTTCATAAGGGTGATGGCTCCGTTTGGTCTGGCTACCGTAACTGTGAAAGGTCCGGACCAGCGAGAATGGAGCTTTCCGGGAAACAAAGTGAACCGAGAGTTATATAATAGAACTTGATCGTTGGCAGCAAAATGCCGGGAGACGATCTTTTTGTCATGGTAAGCTTTCGTCCGTTCTTGATATAGCTTTGAACTCTGATAAGCTAAATGTCTGATTTCATCTAGCTCGTTGAGTTGTATGAGTCTCCTTTCGGCAGCAGTTTTGATGTCGAAATTTAGAAATTTTGTTGCCCATGCTGCTTTATCTTCTAATTCAACGGGTAAGTGACAAGCTTTTCCGTAGAGTAGATGGAAATGAGTTGTTCCTAGTGGAGTTTTAAATGCAGTTATGTAAGCCCAAAGTGCATTATCTAGCTTTCGTGACCAATCTCTTCTGGTGATCCCAACGGTTTTCTCCAGAATCTCTTTGATTTGTCTGTTAGAGACTTCTACCTGCCCACTTGTCTGTGGATGGTAGGGTGTGGCAACTCTGTGGTGAACTCCATATTTCCTGAGTAGATTTTCGAAAACTTTGTTGATGAAATGGGTACCACCATCACTTATTACTACTCGAGGAACTCCAAATCTAAGGAAAATAATGCTCGTGAAGAGTATCACAACAACAGAAGCATCATTTGTAGTTGAGGCTATAGCTTCAAACCATTTGGAAACATAATCGACAGCAACTAAAATGTTCTGTTCCCATATGAGGAAGGGAAAGGACCCATATAATCTATCCCCCAGCAGTCAAAGACTTCGATTTCCAGAAGGAACTTCTGTTCCATTTCATGTCTTTTGCTGATTTTTCCTCTTCGTTGACACCTATCACATTTTACGATATAGGCGTGAACATCACGGAACATGGTAGGCCACCAAAATCCGGCCTGAAGGATTTTAGATACTGTTTTGAAAGTTGCAAAATGTCCGGCATAAGAAGATCCATGGCAGTGGAATATGATGTCCGGCACTTCAGCGTCTGCAACACAGCGTCTGTAAATTCCATCAGCACATTGCTTGTAGAGATATGGTTCATCCAAGTGGTATCGCCTAACTTCTCTGAAGAACTTCTTTCTATCATAATTTTTTAGTCCTTCTGGTTCGACGTCAGCAGCTAAATAGTTTACGATGTCAGCATACCATGGTCTGTCTCTGAATTTTCTTTCAACAGCGTGCACTTCCTGATCGGGGTTTTTGCATCTATCAGGAGTGTGCGGGTCAGTGGTTGTACTGTCGGCTACAGTGATAGTTACATTGAAGGATATCTTAAATGAAACTTTACTTAAGTCAAAGCCGTTTTCACAGTTTGCTGGTGCGTCTGTCTTATTATCGATCGATTGCATGGTCGACTCATGGATCGACATGTCATCAGTCGTATTGATCAATTTATCGTTTTTGCCATCGATTGACATAGTGTCAGTTATATCGATCAATTCATCACTTGATTCATCGCCTGACATGGATTCAGATGCAAGATTTATCTGACCAATGAATGTCGATTCTGCCAGGTATACACCTTCGGCTGGCAGGAAATCATCGATAGGAATGTTGTCGTCGACTTTTATTCGAGAAAGGTGATCAGCTACGCTGTTGTCTACTCCTCTTTTGTCTTTGATTTCCATGTCAAATTCTTGGAGTAGAAGGATCCATCGGATAAGTCGTGGTTTGGCATCTTTCTTCTGCATAAGGTACTTTACTGCTGCATGATCGGTGTGAACAATAACTTTCGAACCAACAAGGTAGTTTCGGAATTTCTCGAAAGCGTACACGACAGCAAGTAATTCCTTTTCCGTTGTGCCATAATTTCTCTGAGCGTCGTCCAGAGTTCGGCTCGCGTAGTAAATAACATGAAGTTTTTTATCTTTACGCTGCCCTAACACTGCTCATACTGCGAAATCACTTGCATCGCACATAATTTCGAAAGGAAGACTCCAATCGGGTGCTTGCACGACAGGAGCAGTTATCAACGCCTTTTTGATTTTATCAAAAGCTTGCTGACATTCTGGAGTGAATTCGAATTTAACATCCTTGCAGAGGAGTGTTGTTAGAGGTCTGGCGATTTTTCTGAAATCATCTATAAACCTTCGATAAAATCCAGCATGCCTAAGAAAACTCCTTATGTCTTTTATGTTAGTTGGTGGAGGTAAACCAGTCATCACTTCTATCTTTGCTCGTTCTACTTCAATTCCAGCAGCAGATACCTTGTGTCCAAGAACAATTCCATCATTAACCATAAAATGGCATTTTTCCCAATTTAGAACAAGGCTCTTCTCTTCGCATCTAGCTAGAAACTTACAGAGCTTGTCGAGACAACTTTTGAAATCAGATCCATAGACTGAGAAATCATCCATAAAAACTTCCATAAAATCTTCTATCATATTAGTGAAGATAGACATCATGCAGCGTTGGAAGGTAGCGGGGGCGTTACACAAGCCAAATGGCATCCTACAGTAGGCGAATGTTCCATAAGGGCATTTGAAGGTTGTCTTTTCTTGGTCATCCGGATGGATTGGAATTTGGAAAAATCCGGAATATCCGTCAAGAAAGCAATAGTATTGATGATTGGCTAATCTTTCCAACATTTGATCAATGAAAGGTAAAGGAAAATGGTCTTTCCGCGTTGCGGAGTTTAGTTTCCTGTAATCGATGCACATACGGTGCCCAGTTACAGTTCTCTTTGGAATAAGTTCGTCTTTGTCGTTCTTGACCACAGTAATGCCTCCTGTCTTAGGCACCACGTGAACTGGGCTCACCCAATTGCTATCTGAGATTGGATAGATTACACCGGCATCGAGAAGTTTGATAATTTCCTTTTTAACAACTTCTTTCAGGTTGGGGTTTAGTCGCCTTTGATGTTCTATTGATGACTTTGATTCATCTTCAAGATGAATCTGATGCATACACAGGTCGGGGGAAATTCCCGGGATATCCTCAAGAGAGTATCCGATTGCTTTCCTGTGTTTTTGCAGTTTATTCAACAATAAAGCGAGCTCACTGTTTGTAAGATTTGCATTTACGATAACGGGATAAGTGTTGTCAAAAAGGTAGGCATATTCGAGTCCAGCAGGAAGTGGTTTCAATTCCACCTTAGGTGCATTTTCCTTGCTCAGATCGCCTATCGAAAATGGTTGTCGATCGACAGCGTTTTGCAAATATCGATCGATATTTATCTCGGAATCATCTTCATCATTTGTTGTATCATCATTTCTTGCATCCATCAAATGTGCATAATCATCCGTACAGTTATCTATGCTGAATACTTCTCCCTGAGCAACCATGAGCACATCTTCGATGAGGCTTTCAGAGAATGAATCTTCAAAAGATTTTTGGGTAAGCTCGTCGATATCATCGACATAGGCGGATGATCTATCTATCAAAGGGCGCATCATTACTTTTTCCATGTCGAAGCTCATTGGAATGTTTCCAATGTTTAGGCAGATGCGTCCTTCTTTGACGTCAATTATCGCGTTTGCGGTTGCAAGAAATGGTCTTCCCAAGATAATGGGGTCTCTAGGTTCGTTCTTGTAGTGAAGTACCATGAAGTCCGTTGGTACGGGACATCCATTGATAATCACGGGCACATCCTCAAGCGCTCCTTCCGGAACTCGAACAGATCGATCAGCGAGAACTAGTTGGATATTTGCTGGAGTGAATTCCGCATACCCGAGGGATATTGCAACAGAGTGCGGCATCAAATTCACGCAAGATCCGAGATCGCAGAGGGCTCTTGGAAACTGTTTATCTTTGATGGTGCAACTAAGAAAGAAACTACCAGGGTCGGGTTGCTTGATCGGAATTTCGCCTTGAATTATAGCACTGACTTCTTCGGAAATCATCATGATACTACGTTCTCCGACTGGAAAAATTTTAGTTACCATATCTTTAACATACTTCTTTAGTGTTGGCGAAATTTTGACAGCATCACTTAATGGCATCTCAACTCTGATCCTTTTGATTTCTTTCTTACAGATTTCTCTGTCCAATTCAAGCTTAGGGTCGGAATTTCGTGGAGAAAAAGAGGGAATCGGATTATAAACCCTTTCGATAGTCGGTCCAGCTGACGCTGAATCGCTTTTTGGCTTAGGGGGTTGGTGTCGATCGATATTGTTTTCATCATATCGGTCGATATTAACTTCATCCTCCGAATCTTCCTCGTCATCTGGAATATCAATCACAACTTCTTCGGTGCTTTGATTACTTTTTCCTTTGCCTTTGTTTGGTGAAGGTTCCGCTCTACTGACATGGAATAGCACACGATTGGGGATGGGTTTGATCTCTTCTCCAGAATATTCTTTTGAAGAAGGTTTTTCCTTAACTTTCGGAACAAGTTGCTTTCAACTTCTCAAGAGTACAGCACTAACTTGACGTCTTGGGTTCATATCAGTTCGCCCAGGAAGACGTCCTGCTTCCCTCTTGATGGTGATTGCGTTTTCGGCGACATCACCTTCTAATCATTTAACTTGTTCACTTAGAGCATCTAATTTCTTAAATAGCTCACGATGAATAGCGTTTAGTTTGGTATCCATGTCGCTTTCTATTTTCTGATTTTCCGTGAAAGCTTGGTTTAACCTAGAGTCAGTTTTTCTTTGATGGGATTTGATTAGGGCATCATAGTTTCGGGTGAAACTATCTTCGTCCGGGTCGTAAACTTGAGACTTATCCTTTTCGATAGAAAACAGTTGGCTTTCAGAACAAATATCCTTATTTGGAAGAGTTTGTTCAAGTTTCTTTTCCTTCATGATTGAGTGCAGAGAGTCCAATGATTGCCTGATTTCAGCTAATTAGAGCGTGTTCCTGGACGTAGCTCTATTTTCCCTATCACTGATCTCATAGGATTTTCCCAAAGCTATGTTTCTGATCAAACGCTTTGCTTTTCTAGGATTCCTAGTTCTAAAGTTTCCTTCACTTGCGGTACCCAGCGTGATTTGATAACGAAGGCTGATGCCTCCGTAAAAGAAGATTAGGAGCTGCGGTTCTGAGTAACCATGGTGGATACAGTCACGTTGATAGCTTTCAAATCTGATCCAAGCGTTTTTAAACGATTCGCGTGGGCCCTGAGCAAAGTAAGATAACTTTTCTCGTATATCCCAATAGCGAGCGTCATCGAAAAATTGATTTATGAAAGCGTTTCGGATTTCCTCCCAGAAAGTTAGAGAGCCTGCTGGTATCTGATTCAACCACTTTCTGGCTTTTCCCTCAAGGGAAAAAGAAAAAAGTTTGCAGCGATTGTAATCATTAGAGACTAGATCTTCTAGGTATTCGATGTGCTCGTGGGGGTGCTCAAAGCAGATCCACGGAAAGGCTTATTTCACACCAGAAGAATAAAATCAAGATAGAGTTTTGATTTTCTGGTATCATCTTCTGGTACGTTGATGGCAGACCTATTGGAATAGGTCTTTATGGGGTCTAAGTAGTCTTGAAAAAACAATTATGGTTCCTCATCTTCAGAGGAAGATGAATAAAATTGAACAGGGATTGCGTTTCCCTGTTCATCAGCAAATTCAGAAATTGTGTTGCTTAAGTTATCATTTGGTTTGCCGAGGACTACTTCCTCATTAGCATGATCGGTAAGCAAGGACTTACCTGCTTCCGGCTGGTTGGTATCGATCGATGTTCGGGGCGGTATGTCGGTCGATTCTCTGCTCGACCTATCGCTTGATGTTTTTCTATTCGTGTCGATCGATGGGCTGCCGAAATTTGTCTTTTCCATTCTTAGGTACATGTAAGAGCAAAATAAGAGGAAAAGATTTTAGTAAATATGAAAGTAAAGTCTAGACTATATTCTAAACTAAATCTAATGGTAATAAGAAAGAGTCCCCGACAACGGCGCCAAATTTGATATCACTCAAATTACCCTAAGGAGTGACTTTACTCTCTCAAATAAGAGGTTCAGTTGTAGCACTTAGGGATCGAATCCACAGAGAGCTAGTGTACAAATAAGATGCAATCTTAGTGACTATGCTAGGTTGAAAATGGTTTAAAGTAAAATGCAGGTTTTTGAGTAATGGTAAGATTACTCAGTTGAAAGGTTTTGGTTTAAGACAATAAAGAAAAATAGTTAGATTCAGGGTAGGTGTTCAGGAATTCAGGATTATAAGTACTATAAATGCTAACAAGTTGCTTGCATGTTATGTAAGAGCTCAACACTATTAAATGAATCCATCAGCTCTCACAATATATAGACCATCTATTACTTAGATGCTAAATGGTGTTTGCGGCCAGCTATATTGCCGACAGTATCGATCGATTATTCGATAAGAATATCGACCGATAAACCTCTAGCTACGTCGATCGATTACTCTATAGGAGTATCGATCGATACGGCTCTAAGCAGAACTTATGCGCGAGTTGATACAATGCTCACCATGATCTTAGATCAGCTTCCGCTTGTCTCAAGAGAGTCATAGCATGTTTAGGATGTTGCCAGGAATTGCATCGAATAAATAATGCAATCCAAGTTCATGTTCTAGGTAGGTAATCTAGAAAAATCATTAGGGAACAATCCTAACAATAAATATCACAACTATAGCAGATACAGGCTGGGGCTAATCCCTCATATCCTATTTAAACCTTAAATCTAACAAATGAATCTACTCAGACATGGCTAAGTGATTCATAGTAACAAGGTAATAATAGGAGTTCATAGATCTATTAGAGGAGTGAACTTCCAATCACAAATCTCTTTAGATCTTTCCTCTAGATCTAGAATCCTATAACCTTTGTTAAGAAGAACAAGTAAAGAACTGAATAGAACTTTATTGAGAACTTGCAAAGTAATGAAACAGTAAAAGAAATGAGTAGAAAAGATGGAGGTAAAAAGGTGGTTAGAAACTTGTATGAAACTTGTGGTCCCCTCTGTGCCAAAACACTTAGGCACACATAAATATGAGTTCATTAGGTTAAAAACTCGTCAGGGGCAATCTTGTAAAAATGTGATGTCGTGGGCTTCAAGTTCGGCCAGGTCCAACTTGTCTTCTGCCGCTTCGATATCGATCGATAGTACTATGTGTACATCGATCGATTATGATCTCGATGTATCGTCCTTTGTCAAATGTGTGTCGATCGATAGCACAGAGTGTGCAACGATTGATGTGTAACTCTGGATGTCGACCTCTGGTCTGATCTCGGGTGAACTCATCTTTAAGCTCCAAAAAGGCACCTAAAACATCACTTCTCTCCAAAATGCTCCTGAGCCTGAAACCATACCTAATAGACTCCAAAACATAGATAACAGTAATAAAAATACTCATATACCATGGGTAAAAACGGGTAAAATCCATGGTATATCAGTGCACCAGCTCCTTGTCTCTTGGTCCCATTCGCCAGGCCCATGACCAGATTAGCACTCTTCAGAGGTGGAGAAGAGCTCAGGATAGGACTATCTACAAGCTCACCAACAAGTGCAAGGAGCTGCAAAGAACTGTGAAGAGACAAGCTGAAGCTTCAGCTCATTATATGAGGAAAGTGGCTGATGTTTTGACCAGGGGTGCTGTAGCTGGTTGCATGCACGGCTGAGAATTTTGATCTTGATGCTTTCCTTGCACCTCCTCCTTAGCCACTTCATGATCCTTCTGCGCCACAGACCAAGAAGCAAGCTCTCCGCCGTTTGAGAAACCCACACATCCTCCCATCCGAGTCCGGGAACAAGTCTCCTTCTCTAGACACCACTGATGAGGAATATGATTTTGAGGGTGAGGCATCAGCCTCGTCACACGCTCCATAGAGGTACTCCAAAATCTTACCATTGTATATACCATTTATCTTTGCATTTAGATTTTTCTTCTTTTGGGCCCTTCTCTACATTTAACAAACACAGGGACTGTATGAATTAAGTGTGGGGAAGGTTCCAAGTTGCTGGTCATCTTGTGTTTTATGTCATAAGCATGCATTTGTAGATAGTTATTGCATAGAAAAGCCATAAAAATGTGAAAAAATTGAAAAACACAAAAAGAATCATGTAGTTGCATTACGATTGAGTCTAGATCATTCACTTGCATAAAAAAAAATCATCATATAGGTTGCATCTTGCATAAGGGGACAGGGATGATAGTTACCTTGTAAAGATGCTCATGCTAAGTTCTTAAAGTGATAAACTTTATAATCATGGTAAGTAGCTTGAGCAGCCTTAGGAAAGCTTGTAAACTTCGAGCCTTGAAAACTCTTCTTAAAGCTCATTTGATTGATTGATGCTCTCTCTTTGAAGTGTACTCCTGTCTTATTTAGACTCTAGGTCTCTTGCCCATGGTCCCTTGTGCACTGAGTCATGGATAGAACACTTGAGTTGTCTTTCCCATTCTTTGCCAATCTTTTTGACAAACTCAAGTGGTACTCCACTCCCATAAACCCTTCCTTCCTTTCAAGCTTATATTATTTTGATAGGATACGAAGTCACTAATACAACTTGATGGACATGGAAGTAGGGGCGTAGTTTGCGGGCTGCCTTGACCAGTGCTAATGCTAACTTCTCGAGATGATTATAACGAGCCTCGGCATCCAGCAATGATTTGCTTACATAGTAGATATAGGGTACTGCTTCCTACCTTCTTCGTCGAGAGGTTTTTGATAGTGGAAGTTTTCAAGGCTCCCAAGTCAAATGATAGTGTAGAAAGGTTGTCGAACCACAGAGAACTAGTGATCTATAACACCAAGAATTCACAAGCTTCCTTAATCTAAGCAAACAAGAAGATGGATGAAGGTAACAAGCTAATATCCTAGAAATATAAACAAGGTGATCTCAAATCCAGTCAAGAAACAAGTGCAAGAACTCAATCAAATGCTAAGGTAGGATCCATGGGACTTGGAATTTGACTTTAGGTGATGTAGATCCAATCTAGAGGTGGCAAGCCATCAATCAAACAACCTTAGGCCTAGGCACAAGTCTAAACAAACTCTATGGTCAAGAAGAATATTCATTTGCTAACACATCTCAAACATCAAATGGTCATTATTGGTGTCAAAATCGGTCACGACGGAATCAATGACTGAAAGTCTCTAGAAAGTATTTCTTGAAACAAAAAGTCTCGGATAAATTGAAAAGAAGTTATACGAGATTTTCTCAAATTAGAATATCCACTCTCTGTGAGATCGGAAGACTACGGGCGTGCGCGGACGAGAGTCCCCGGAAAGATCGGTCCTCTCGCCCAAGGACATCAAGATTCGATCACCACAAAAGCCCTAAACACAAAAGAATCTGCCTCGAAACTTCGAAGAGGTCGTTCTCTCAAACCGTGAGGAACCAGAAAACGATCAAGATATCAAATCGAAGCCCTCGCCGAGATCTTCAGCCTGGCGCCGGCGGCACCCCGGCCTGGCGCCGGCGGCACGCGCCACGCGGGCCGGCCTGGCGCCGGCGGCACCCGTCACGCGGGCCGGCCTGGCGCCGGCGGCACCCCGGCCTGGCGCCGGCGGCACCCCGGCCTGGCGCCGGTCGACGGTCCTCGTCCTGGTCTCAGTCCCATCGTGTTCGCTCTGATACCATCTTGGCTTGTTTGGATCAATCATCGTGAGCTTGGGACGATCACGGCTACGGAATAAACATCCTTCGACTCGATTGGAATCGTCCTTGATGTTTTACGACAAAAACTAGAAGGATTGGATTTCTCGTAGAAGATATCGTATAAAACAAGGTCGATTAACTTGAACATCGATCCTTTAGGTTATACGGTTTATTTTACGAGAAAGATAGTCTTTCCGAGAAATCGTATAAAACGTTTAACGACTTAAGACAAGTCCACAGACTAACTTACGATTTTAGGAATTCAAGCCCAATCAGGCTATGACGGTTTGTCCGATATCCCGAACATCGGATAAACATCAAGTCACCGAAAACTCGAGGATAATTACAAAGATCGACGAAAATGGAATACTTCCTGAAGAGATAAGCTTGGGCCCAAAGGCGAGGTCCATCATCCTAAGGCAAACCGACCTTGGAGTGGATATATAAGGAGAGCAAGGGCAGAAGAGAAAGGGATCCGAAAATTAGACTTAGAGCATCCTGCTAGCTTAGAGAACTTAGAACTTAGGCGGTTAGGCCAGCGAGGCAGGACTTAGAACGTCTGGCCGCCTCTTGTTCTAGTTTTATCTTCTCCGCAGACCCATGTTCCTCTCGGAAGGATCTAACTATACTTTTACTCAGAGCTCCGCACATAGAAACCCTAGGCATTATCTTCGACATGCCCGCTTCTATGACCAACGCTCATATTAGACGAACCAGGCCCTAGAACGTCTGGCTGCCTCCTGCTCGCAAATCTCCGCTCCTCTCGGAAGGATCGGACAATTCTTTTACTTCAAAGCTCCGCACATAGAAACCCTAGGCATTATCTTCGACATGCCTGTTTCTATGACAAACGCTCATACTAGATCGAACCCGCCCAGACGGTTCGATCTCTTGTTCAATTCTTTCTAAACTGAACTACGTCCGACTTGATCCTCGAAAGGGGTACGTAGGCAGCCTTTCTTAAGGTCCAGTCTCAAATCTTAACAAACCTTTTCCGCATTATTCGGTCACTTGTCGTTGGCTGTCGCAGAGAATCCGGACCTTCAGGGAAAGTCGGGCTAACTTGGCTTTCCTCCGCAATCTTATTCATTATAATTGACGGTGTGAATTTCGGTTCCCACAGTTTGGCGCTAGAAGGAGGGGGGGACGGATTACTCTTACTCATACGGCCGCAAAGCGCTTGATCGAACCGATGTCCGGAAATATGAAAGAAAAAGTTGCAGTTTGCGTCAACGATGGTAAAACAACTCCAGCAGCGACTGTTCCTATGGCCAACGCTTACGCAAACGCCACGGTGCTCGAGCAAATAAAAAACCTAGCCGCGGCTTTCCGCCACAGGAAGAGCACGAAAACGATCTCGCAATTTCTCTATCTAAACAGAAAGGGCAACGATAAAATCTATCAAACCCCAACAATTCGTCTTGTTACCAAGTTAGAGAAATCGCAACGAGCAAGTTTTCTACGAAAAACGTTTCTTTCGAGAACCTCTCGGAAAAATAAAACTTATTCTCCTCGAAACCTTGGGGAAACCCTATATTACTCGTGGAACAGAAGCACGGCAAATCGGTTCACCGATTCCCACTGCCATACTTCTTACAAACAACTCTCGAGGAACAAACGGGAAAACGAAAGGAGGTCGGAGCTTGATCTTACTAGGACGACTTGCCATAGGGTAATATCAGTCTTCCCAGTCCGCCTTAGTAAGAGCCCACTTTGTTCTCCTTTGTGTCTAGGTCAAAATGGCTTTTGTTTTATCTCAATCGGAGTTTCCGTTGAGATTTTACGAAGAGAACAAAGTCACTGTCCCGGCCATCTCGCCGTGGGCAAGGACAAACATTACCGAGGTCACCTAACCCTCCGACATGGCTACCTCGCCACAGGGCGAACTCACCTTTGTTATCCTTTGAGTCTAGATCAAAGTGGCTTTCGTTTCGTCTCAATCGGAGTTTCCGTTGAGATTTTACGAAGGGAACAAAATCACTCTCCCGGCCACCTCGCCCGTGGACGAGAACAACCATCACCAAGGTCACCTCGCCCATGGCCACCTCGCCTGTGGAAACCTCACTTTGCTCTCCTTTGAGTCTAGGTCAAGATGGTTTTCGTTTCGTCTCAATCGGAGCTTCCGTTGAGATTTTACGAAGAAAACAATATCGCTGTCTCGACCACCTCGCCCATGAGAAGGATCTCTCTGTCCCGTCATAGGACGAGACCGGTCCTGTCTCAGCACCATGCATCTTTGCCTGAGTTTTTGTAACTCGATCTTTGAGTCCGTGGAGCCCCGGGGATCGACGAAGGCGAGCAGCAGCAGCATCGGCGGACGCGGGACACGGCACAGGCGGCAAGCCGGCCTGGCGCCGGCGGCACGCATCACGCGAGCCGGCCTGGCGCCGGCGGCACCCTGGCCTGGCGCCGGCGGCACGCGACACGCGGGCCGTCCTGGCGCCAGCGGCACCCCGGCCTGGCGCCGGCGGCACGCGACACGCGGGCCGGCCTGGCGCCGGCGGCAAGGGTCCTGGGGCCCATCCATGCAGTCGTCTCGTGATCTCGGGCAACGGCAACATCTCGGTCCCTTAAACCCAATTTCGGATTGTTCGAAAAACACGACGATTCTTCCGCAAAGCCTTCTCGATTTTTTAACAAACTTCGTATTTTAAAATCTAAGTTCGAAGCCTCATTATTCAAACCCTCAAAAACGGGAAGTCTACGAATCCAAGTCCATCTCAATCCCGATACTCGAGGAGTCTCGTTGGGTAAGAAACGATTACCTCGAAATCTACGGCTAAAGATCCTCCCAAACTCAAAGATTTCCCGCACGAACGACTAACGGAGGAAAGATCGAACAACGGAAGACCCACGGACGGCAAGACGGCCTGGCACCGGCGGCACGCGTCACGCGAGCCGGCCTGGCGCCGGCGGTACCCCTGCCTGGCGCCGGCGGCACGCGTCACGCAGGCCGGCCTGGCGCCGGCGGCACCCCGGCCTGGCGCCGGCGGCACCCCGGCCTGGCGCCGGCGGCACCCGACACGCGGGCCGGCCTGGCGCCGGTGGCACCCCGGCCTGGCGCCGGCGGCACCCGTCACGCGGGCCGGCCTGGCGCCAGAGGCACCCCGGCCTGGCGCCGGCAGCACCCGTCATGCGGGCCGGCCTGGCGCCGGCGGCACCCTGGCCTGGCGCCGGCGGCACCCGTCACGCGGGCCGGCCTGGCACCGGTGGCACCCCGTCCTGGCGCCGGTCCACGTCCTGGTCTCGGTCCCATCGTGCTCGGTCCGATCCCCTCTTGGCTTGTTCGGATCAATCTTCGTGAGTTTGGTACGATCACGGTTATTCTAAACACCAATCGTCTCGACTATACGAGAAAATGGGATTCCTTCGGAAATGCCGAAACCTTCAAAAGACTATTTTCTCGAAAAATTTTGTAAAGGTTTTAATTCTTTGTAGGACAGGAACAAAAACGTCTTGAAAAACTGCCGTAGAATTTAGGAAACTTAGGACCTAGGTGGATAGTCTAGCAAGCTAAGTCTTAGGCAAAATTTCCAGTCTTGTTCCATCGTTCCTTGATTGTCCAGGCAGAACATGGAAACCGATCTAGTCTCTCGAAAAACCGAGAAACGATCGCCACGCGTTCTAAAAGCATACTCATCCCGCTTCCTAAAAGAAAGAAAAAACGTACACAAGCCTTCGGAAGAACGGCTAACCCGTTTTCTTTCGTAAAAAGAAAAGGGAAGTAGGTACGTATACTATACCCGTATAATCCCATCTTCGAAAACTTTTTGCTTCAGCATCAAGACAACGCTTTTGACAAAGCAACCTCTCCCAGCAATAAGATTCGTGTAATAAACGCTAACGGCATAGCCCAACCGTTACAAACATAGTCTTGAAAACTCTACGTCGTCTCTCGTCGCAAACTCGCGACTAGAAACGTGTACCAACGTCAGACTAATAGCACGACGGTGAACTACGAAAATAACGAAATAACCTTCGGTAAAACTCCATAAGTAGTTCGAAGCAGCTTTCGTCCAAAGGTCGAAATCTCCGCGGAAACATCGCTACTTTAACAATCTGCGATTTTCTATCTCCATGAAACCGGTCATCCATTACTTTCGTATAACAAGAACATTTTAAAACAAAATAGCCTATGGAAAAAACATGACCGGTCTCATGCAAAACGATTTCGCAGTACGAAAAAGTGAATGAGGAAAACACAATCCGTGGTCGCGAATATCGCAAGTAATTTGTGAGAAACGCTCTCCGGTTACCTTTGCGAAAACCCCCTTACATCACTTTTACGAAAAATCCTCTGTATGGTCGAGTCAATTCATACAAAGCAACTTTCGTAAAATAAACATAATGGGTCCAACGGGTAACTGACATAGACAGTTTTCGCTCCACAAGGTTTCTGGCTCCTGCTTTCACTCCCCGCGGTTGCATCCGAGCAGGAAATAATCACGCAGACGAACCCGCACGTGTCCTGCGTCGATCCCTTAAACTTTGTCCCCCTCGGATAAAATGAAACGGTTTTCATGCAACAAAAAAAGAATTTATACGAGCCATTCATCGTATAACTAAGACCTAAAGTGGAAGATCGTTTCTAAAAGCCATCAGCCATAACTCAGAAAACTCCGCTATGCTTGGCATGTCTATCTCGGCAAACGCTATTTTGCCCTCGGCCAACTACGCCCTTCCGTAAAGCCCGAACCTGAATTCGGCATCCCCATTAAGGACAATCGTAAACTAACATGACCTTAATAAGGGTCATGGTCTGATCGTTGTTGGGGTCAAAATCGGTCAATGACGAAATCGTCACCCGAAAGTCCTCGAAAGAAAAGCCAAGCGACGATCAAATCCAAGAAACGGGTCGTCGCTCGATAAAACTCACGAAAGGCTCGTCCACTCCCATCTGGCGCCAACGGCGAGGGTCCTGGCGCCCATCAATGCGATCGTCTCGCGATCTCGGGCAATGACAGCATCCTGGTCCCTTGAAATCCATGTCTGGATTATCCGAGATCTACAATGAGTCTTCCGTAAAACCTTCCCGATTGTTTTAAAGATTCATCTTTAAACATATCTAAAAACTCGGAGCCACATTGCTCTCATCCTCGAAGACGGAAAGTCTGAAGATCTAAGTCCATCTCAAAATCCCGATACTCGCAGAATCTCGTTGGAACAATTATCTCGAGATCTACGACTAGAGACCCTCCCAAAACTCGAGAGATTTCCCGCAAACGACTGACGAAGGAAAGATCGAACGAACCAACAGACGGTAAGACGGCCTGGCACCAGCAGCACGCGGGACGCGGGCCGGCCTGGCGCCGGCGGCACCCGGCCTGGCGCCGGCGGCACGCGGGACGCGGGTTGGCCTGGCGCCGGCGGCACCCGTCGCACGGGTCGGCCTGGCGCCGGCGGCACCCGGCCTGGCGCCGGCGGCACCCGTCACGCGGGCCGGCCTGGCGCCGGCGGCACCCGGCCTGGCGCCGGCGGCACCCGTCGCACGGGTCGGCCTGGCGTCGGTCCACGGCCCTCGTCCCGGTCTTGTTCCTATCGTGTCCGGTTCGATCCCATCTTAGCTTGTTCGGATCAATCTACGCAAGTTTGGCATGATCACGGTTACTCTAGAACACCACTTCCTCGACTAAACAAGGAATTGAGGTTCCTTCGGAAACACCGAGACCTTCAAAGACGGTCCTTTCGAAAAACCGTAAAAACGCCTAAACGGTCCACGTACGATTTTCCGAAAAGGAAGGATAACTATGACGGTTTATCCTTATCCTCACATAAGAGATAAATGTCAAGTTTCCAGAAGATAAATGTCAAGATTTCCGAAGATAAATGTCAAGTTTCCCGATAAACACAAAGATGGACGAAAATGGAAAAAGCCCAACTCAGCCCGCGAGAAGATAGACCGTCATAGGAGGAGTATATAAGGAGAGCTTTGAGCAAGAAGCAAACCAGATCACAAATTTTCGAGCACTTAGCACTTAGAGCGATTTAAGCATTCTTTTCTGTTTTCACTAGCGAGCTGCGACTCAACTAGGATAGACTTAGGCGACCGGACTAGCGACAGCTCTTGTAGTTTACTTCTAACCTGTTGTTCACGCTCAAAACGCGAATTCAGAAATAAGATCTTTCTTCCGCTCATCTTTTACGATTTCTATTTTCGCAACTTCTATTTTTATTGATTGTGTCGTGTGCGGCCCAGCAGATATCCGGGACCTTCAAGGAAGATCGGGTTAACTTGGTTTTCCTCCACAAGTCTTTATCAGAAATTGACGGTGTGAATTTCGGTTCCCACAGTTTGGCGCTAGAAGGAGGGGGGGTTACGGATCTATCTATCTCGCAACTGCACACGCTCGATCATGTCAGCCGACGCCACCAAGGATCAGCCAGCGCTAGACGGCACACCCGTCGACGCCAACGCTGAGAAGACTCCAGCCGGAGACGCGTCCACAGTCACTGCTGATGCAAACACTGAGGCGCTCAAACAGATGAAGGAACTGTTTACTTCCGCCCAGGCGCGGGCAGAACAACAGGACAAGCTGATAACCTCGCTCGCAAAACAGGTCGATACCTTAACTGCGAGGAGCAAGTTGCCGCGCGGATCCACCAAGGCACGCCGCGGCAGGAGACTCGACTTCGGATCTCCCGAAGCACGAGAGAAAGATGCCCCGAAAGAGCCCACTCCCGAGGAAACGGCTCCGAGAGGACAGCAAACGACCTCGCAGGACCTTCCACTCCCGGCTGCGGGAAACAAGGAAAGCGACGTCGAGCGCATCGATCTAGATGTCAGCGATCGATCGGATCCTTCCGATGAAGACGCTGACATCCACCCCAGGAGAACCCGAAGCCAGTCCGCTCGGCAGACGGTATCCTTCGATAGGCCCATGACAGAAGAGGAAGAAGAACTCTACTGGATGGAGCAGGAAGAACTCGCGGAAGATCAAACTCGGATCTATCGCGACCAGCGTCGACAGGTTCGGAGGAACGCCGGCGGCAATAGCGAGATCCATGATCTCCGTGAATCTCTCAAAAAGACCGTGGCTGAAGTGAAAGCGGTAAAATCGCAGATCCATCAGGCGACCAGTTCCGCCCCCGAGATCGATAGACTTCTCGAGGAAGCACGGAAAACACCGTTCACCACTCGGATCACGGAAACACGCATCTCAGACCCAGGGAAGATCAAAATCCCGATCTATGACGGTACGACGGATCCTAAGTCGCACCTGCAGTCCTTCCAGATCGCAATGGGTAGGTGCAAACTCCCGGAGCGCGAACGGGACGCAGGTCATTGTCTTCTCTTCGTCGAGCACCTCAAGGGTGCTGCGCTCGAGTGGTTCTCCCGGCTCAAAAGGAACTCCATCGGAAGCTTCCGCCAACTGGCCTCGGCGTTTCTCAAACAGTACTCCATGTTCATGGATAGAGAAACGTCCGACGTGGATCTATGGAGTCTAGCTCAGAAGGAAGACGAGTCACTCCGCGACTTCATGCGAAGGTTCAAACTGGTGATGGCCAGAGTAACGGGCATCAGCGACAATGTCGCAATCGACGCCCTAAGAAAAACTCTCTGGTACAAGTCGAAGTTCCGAAAGTGGATACTACTGGAAAAGCCGCGGACAATCCAGGATACTCTCCACAAGGCAACAGACTTCATCATCATGGAAGAAGAGATGAAGCTTCTATCGCAGAAGCACGGACCGCAGAAAACCGCGTCCAAGAAGAAACCCTCTCGTAACGACAAATACGTCCATCACGAAGGGGAAGACGTCCAAGGCGAGCATAACTACGCCATCAACTCGGAGCAGGGCAAAACCTCCGGAAACACCTGGACCAGGAACCAGTACAAGGATAACTCCTACTGCGAGTTCCACGAGACCAGAGGCCACTCCACTGCGAACTGCAAGGTTCTCGGCGCCCGGCTCGCCGCAAAACTCCTCACCGGCGAACTATCAAAAGTCAAGAGTATAAAGGACTTGCTCCTGGATTCCGACCGCCCAAAGACTAACAAAACTACCTCCGAAGACCGCGCGACCGAAAACCAATCAGGGGAAAAGCGCGGAAGAAGACAGGACGACCAAGGAAACAACAGCAGTCGCCAGAGGGTAAACATGATCATCGGAGGATCACAGTTCTACCAGGACTCTGTCTCGTCGATAAAAGCCTACGGGCGAAAAGCCGAGACCAGTTCCAACTGGTTCCCGGACAGCGATGTTCCTAACCACACGATCGCTTTCGAGGAACACGAGACCGTCGGAATCGACAAACCTCACTGCGACCCTTTGGTAATCGACCTGGTCATCCAGGATCTCGAAGTCGGCCGCATTCTCGTCGATACTGGAAGCACGGTCAACGTCATCTTCCGCGACACCCTATACAGGATGAAGATCCCACTTGGGGAAGTCATCCCTGAGCCAAAACCTTTGACGGGGTTTTCGGGCGTCACTACCATGACCCTCGGAAAAATAAAACTCCCAGTCATGGCAAAGGAAGTTACAAAGATCGTCGAGTTTGCAGTAGTCGACAACCCGGCCATCTACAACGCCATCATGGGAACCCCTTGGATCAACTCCATGAAGGCAGTACCGTCCACATATCACCTAGGTATCAAGTTCCCGACTCCGACCGGAACCGCAGCCATCTGGGGTAGTCAGAAACAGTCGAGACTCTGTTACCTAGCCGAGTTTAAACTGCGAAAAGATCGGAACGCCCCTGCGGCCAACCCGAAACGAGCAAAGGAATCACACAACATTCCCGAAGACTCGAGGAAAGATGATCCAAAATCGTCCGAACAGGCAACGATTCAAGAAGACGACAAAGCCTCTGAATCCACCGCCGTAGGACCGGACAGCTCGACCCCCGCACACACCACTGATCCGACCAGCACGATCGGAACGGCGACGCACGGGGAGTAAAAACGTCCGCAGCAACTATCAGAACTACGAGATGGCTTGATCCTCGAAAGAGGTACGTAGGCAGCTCGTCGAAACCCGACGAGTTCAGCTATCCCCCTCACCAAAAAGGGGGGGGACTGGGTGCGTATACTCCTATACTCCCACAAAAAACGCGAGAATCCGCATATGTACTTTAAACTTCTCGAAATTTTTTAATAAAATTCTTTCTATCTTTTATACTTACTTAAACGCATCAACGCTTCGGAAAAACGAAAATCATATCTTCAAAAGAAACGCGAGACGTCGCAACTTCTTAAAAAGATAACTAAACTCGTATTATCCGCAAAAGACAGTCCACCAGCGACTTAAAAATAAACTCACGCCCGTCGATTGGCCCCGACGGACGCTCATAAGAAACGTTTCACTCAATACAAAATCGTAGTCAGACCTACAAAGGTCCTCTTACATCCGACAAGGATATCATAGCGCGCTATACAAGAAACCCAAAATTTTGGTTTAGCGTCTCGGATATATTCCGAAGATAGCTCGATTCTTTTAACACAAGTCATATAAGCCGGCGACTAGTCGCGGACTTTACACGAAAAGAATCAGGAAGAAATCACTAACAGGCAAAACGGAAGCCGATCAGTCATCGCACAGCCTCAAAGCTGAGAGTAAACCTAGGTCTTGCCCTAAACCCAGTCTTGCTGGATCTTGACATCTCACAGACATAGTATCGTATACGAGATCCCAAAACATGTCTCTTATCGCTTACACCTAAAAACGCTCGCTAAAAAGTAGCATACGGACCAAGCGACAAAAAAAGAGTTAGGATACGAAGTGACTACTCGCATCCTTCCCTCTACACTTGACGAAAGTATAAATCGAAACAAAAGACGAAATCTCGCAAATTTTCATATTCATAAAAACCGCAAAAGACGGCGGGATTCAAAGCCACCAACGGCCAGTCCCGAAAACATAAGAATGCAACCTCCAACGGTCGCAGGATAAAATTACTAAAAACGGCCACATACGGCCAGAAAATTCAATTCACAAAAGGAAGTCAACGTTGAGAAATCCGGATGCAGAAATCCCAAATGAACTAGCAGGCTGGTCCACTTCTTCATTCACACCTCGAGCATTCCCACCATTCTCGGTATTCTCATCAGCTCCGACCTCCAC
This sequence comes from Brassica juncea, assembly GCA_018703725.1. Lineage (NCBI taxonomy): Eukaryota > Viridiplantae > Streptophyta > Magnoliopsida > Brassicales > Brassicaceae > Brassica > Brassica juncea. The sequence continues at coordinate 20,413,010 of CM031935.1, read as the reverse complement.
CGTATCCTCGGAAACCTCGATTGGTTCCCATAGTCTCCGGACTCTTTCTTCTACCGGAGGAACCAAGGACTCAGCATGAGCACACTCGGCCATGAAATCCTTCATTTCAGCGATCTCGGAATCGAAAGAGAAATCTGGGTTCTGAGACTTGTAAAGATTTACGACCGAACCTCGGCACTCGCGGAAATCACCAACAAACTCCTGAGCTTCTTTAAAGCATTGAAACTCAGCGGCAAACGATTCCGCCCGTCTTGCCACCTCCGCTGCGACCATCCTTCTTCCTCTCCTTTCCGCCCGTACGAGAGCCCGAGCGTGAAGCTCAGCTTGCTTCGCGTTCTGTGCCTTCACCTCTTGACGGAACCGGAAAAGCTCTCGCTCCGCTTCTGTGGTCTTGAAGTTAGCAATCCTGGATTTGCGGAAACTCGAGTCAAGCGCCTCGCTAAACACTCTTAGTCCCTGCATGAAACTCAAGATCAGCAAGCATGCTCATATACGGATTCAAACGCAAGGTTAAAGAAGTTCGAAGGGCCAAACCTCGTTGACACGTTGGCCCTTCGAACTTCTTTAACCTTTGTCAAAGACACGCACTTCCGAAAAAGTGAGATAGATAACAGAATTTTCGTCATATTACCTCGGTTAAAATTCCATGCCCGCGGAAATAGATGGAGGCAGCTCTCCTCGACAGACTCGCCATCTATTTGAACAAAGAAAAAACGCTCCTGCCACGATTTGGGATTCGAAGTAGTCCCCTGAATCACGGCCATATCCTTCTTAGGCAGCATGGAATAGTAACCATCACTCCCCGTCGGCCGAGTACCCCAAAGACCTTCAAAATCATCGGGACCAAGATCAATCCCGAGTTCGTAGCTAGCAATTAGTACGCCAAGCCAACTCTCCAAGGCAGGAACGCTGAGTTGGCTGATCGAAAGTTCGAAGCGGTGAAGCGCACGAACAATGGCACCAGGAATTGGGAACCACATACGGCAGTACGTAAAGAAAGCTTCGTAACATGTAAAGAAATCTTGCGGAGGATTCCTTGCACTCTCGTTACCAACGGGAATCCGAAATTTGACTCCTTCAGGAACCTGGTAAAAATCTCGAAGAACCTTGAGATATTTACGAGAAACCGAGCTCGGCGCAAAAGGAGCACCAGGCTGCCTCAGAGGCCTCTTCGGAACAGGGATCTCTGGCAGTATAGGGGGCGAACCTACAAGGGCTCGGTAATACGCATTCCTCTTTTCCTCCTCGACCGACTCCTCCTGCTTTACCGATACATGAGCAGGAGAGTCATCCGAGGATGAATGGGAAGAAGAGTTTCTCTTTGAGGATCTTGAAGACATTGTTCTTAAAGAGAGAGAAAGGATTCTTGAGAGAGAGAGTAAAAACCTTGTGATGAAGTAAGAAAGAGATTTCTTACTCCATATAAAGGAGGTAAAATCACTATTTACCCCGATTTTCGGCAGACGATTACATCTCAACACTTTTCCACACGGCTATACCGCAAGCTAGGACCCGACAGGCTCTACGGTTCCTAGCTAGCTGGGGGGCTAACTGTTGGGGTCAAAATCGGTCAATGACGAAATCGTCACCCGAAAGTCCTCGAAAGAAAAGCCAAGCGACGATCAAATCCAAGAAACGGGTCGTCGCTCGATAAAACTCACGAAAGGCTCGTCCACTCCCATCTGGCGCCAACGGCGAGGGTCCTGGCGCCCATCAATGCGATCGTCTCGCGATCTCGGGCAATGACAGCATCCTGGTCCCTTGAAATCCATGTATGGATTATCCGAGATCTACAATGAGTCTTCCGTAAAACCTTCCCGATTGTTTTAAAGATTCATCTTTAAACATATCTAAAAACTCGGAGCCACATTGCTCTCATCCTCGAAGACGGAAAGTCTGAAGATCTAAGTCCATCTCAAAATCCCGATACTCGCAGAATCTCGTTGGAACAATTATCTCGAGATCTACGACTAGAGACCCTCCCAAAACTCGAGAGATTTCCCGCAAACGACTGACGAAGGAAAGATCGAACGAACCAACAGACGGTAAGACGGCCTGGCACCAGCAGCACGCGGGACGCGGGCCGGCCTGGCGCCGGCGGCACCCGGCCTGGCGCCGGCGGCACGCGGGACGCGGGTTGGCCTGGCGCCGGCGGCACCCGTCGCACGGGTCGGCCTGGCGCCGGCGGCACCCGGCCTGGCGCCGGCGGCACCCGTCACGCGGGCCGGCCTGGCGCCGGCGGCACCCGGCCTGGCGCCGGCGGCACCCGTCGCACGGGTCGGCCTGGCGTCGGTCCACGGCCCTCGTCCCGGTCTTGTTCCTATCGTGTCCGGTTCGATCCCATCTTAGCTTGTTCGGATCAATCTACGCAAGTTTGGCATGATCACGGTTACTCTAGAACACCACTTCCTCGACTAAACAAGGAATTGAGGTTCCTTCGGAAACACCGAGACCTTCAAAGACGGTCCTTTCGAAAAACCGTAAAAACGCCTAAACGGTCCACGTACGATTTTCCGAAAAGGAAGGATAACTATGACGGTTTATCCTTATCCTCACATAAGAGATAAATGTCAAGTTTCCAGAAGATAAATGTCAAGATTTCCGAAGATAAATGTCAAGTTTCCCGATAAACACAAAGATGGACGAAAATGGAAAAAGCCCAACTCAGCCCGCGAGAAGATAGACCGTCATAGGAGGAGTATATAAGGAGAGCTTTGAGCAAGAAGCAAACCAGATCACAAATTTTCGAGCACTTAGCACTTAGAGCGATTTAAGCATTCTTTTCTGTTTTCACTAGCGAGCTGCGACTCAACTAGGATAGACTTAGGCGACCGGACTAGCGACAGCTCTTGTAGTTTACTTCTAACCTGTTGTTCACGCTCAAAACGCGAATTCAGAAATAAGATCTTTCTTCCGCTCATCTTTTACGATTTCTATTTTCGCAACTTCTATTTTTATTGATTGTGTCGTGTGCGGCCCAGCAGATATCCGGGACCTTCAAGGAAGATCGGGTTAACTTGGTTTTCCTCCACAAGTCTTTATCAGAAATTGACGGTGTGAATTTCGGTTCCCACAATCGTTTACCAACAACTTCCTTGGTGATACGGCTGAATCTAGCCTCCATGCCAATCCAAAGCTACTGAGCGAGCACCGCTCCAATCACTTAACAGCTAAAAACAACAATCCACGATTTGTTCATAGGACGCCAAGTTACTATTACGCAAGCAATTTGTCGTATAACCCAGAATCGGAAATCATACGATAAACTCTTCATACCAAAACTCAGTCCTAACAACCATATGGTTAACGGAAGATTTAAACTCATCGTCAATCGATTAAGTTCTATACGCCCCGTAAACACGGCATGAAAAGAAACACTCGTGACAAGGCTCCAAGAGTTATACGAGTCATCCTTAATATATACAAACAAATCCCGGAAGGCCAACGCTTCACGAAGCACTGTGATTGTAGACGCTTCTCCCCGGGTCGAACTTACGCGACCCCTTGGTCCTGCGTCCAAACCAAAACAACAGTTTCTGGCTGCGAACATTCGCAAAACATCTCCAAAGCCCGCAAACATTTCAACCACGAAATGCGGCACAAGGAAAACTCGACCTTCAGCACTGCGAGACGTCGCTAACGCTCGAAGGACATTCTTTTCCTCAAAACGTTCCAGACGAAATCCTCGTCTCTAGAACTCAAAACATACAAACACACCTCTAAACGGTAACATGCCTCTAAACTGGCATCATTTCGTTGTTGCTGATCACAACAAACGAACTCTAACGTCCTAAAGAGACAAATAGCCGCCCTTCAAGGGGTAGGCTCTCTTGCATCCGACAAGGATAAACATAGCGCGCTATACAAGAAATCCAAATTTTGGTTTAGCTCTTCATAAAGGAAGTAGCTCGACTCACGCCCAGACAAATCATATAAGCCGACAACAATTCGCGGATTTTAAACGGTACGAGTCAGGTTAAAATCGCAAACAGGCAAAACGAAAGCCGATTTGTCATCGCAAAGCCTCAGTCCGAGAGTAAACCTAGGTCTTGCCCTAAACCCAGCCACGCTGGATCTTGACATCTCACAGACATAGTATGGTATACGAGATCCAAAAATTTGTCTCTTCACTTAAGCCTATTCGTTTCACGAACTTTTCGCGTAAATCGATAAACCGCGGAAAATCTCGCTTTATGCAAACAATAGGTACGGTGATCATCAGGGAACTAGGAATGGGACGACAACTCACACCCTCTTTCTCATACTTCGAAAAAACTGAAGTTCATAAATAATCGAAAAACAAATACATCAACAGCATCATGCTCGAAAGTCTCTCATGACACATAACCAGACCATATAAGTCTCGCTGGAAAACGGATCACAAGGGTCTTAAACTCAAAAACGAACTACGGAAGGCTTGATCCCTACAACAAGGGTACGTAGGCAGCCTTCGAAAGGCGCAGCCCCAATCTTACCACTTTCAACGGAGCCTTTCAACCATTAATTCCGCCTATCTTACCTGACATTTCTTATCGCTCCCAAGAACATCACGAAGGTTTTAACGAGCTGGGGGGCTAACTGTTGGTGTCAAAATCGGTCACGACGGAATCAATGACTGAAAGTCTCTAGAAAGTATTTCTTGAAACAAAAAGTCTCGGATAAATTGAAAAGAAGTTATACGAGATTTTCTCAAATTAGAATATCCACACTCTGTGAGATCGGAAGACTATGGGCGTGCGCGGACGAGAGTCCCCGGAAAGATCGGTCCGCTCGCCCAAGGACATCAAGATTCGATCACCACAAAAGCCCTAAACACAAAAGAATCTGTCTCGAAACTTCGAAGAGGTCGTTCTCTCAAACCGTGAGGAACCAGAAAACGATCAAGATATCAAATCGAAGCCCTCGCCGAGATCTTCATCCTGGCGCCGGCGGCACGCGCCACGCGGGCCGGCCTGGCGCCGGCGGCACCCCGGCCTGGCGCCGGCGGCACCCCGGCCTGGCGCCTGCGGCACCCCGGCCTGGCGCCGGTGGCACCCGTCACGCGGGCCGGCCTGGCGCCGGCGGCACCCCGGCCTGGCGCCGGCGGCACCCGTCACGCGGGCTGGCCTGGCGCCGGCGGCACCCGACCTGGCGCCGGCGGCACCCGTGACGCGGGCCGGCCTGGCGCCGGTGACACCCGTCACGCGGGCTGGCCTGGCGCCGGCGGCACCCTGGCCTGGCGCCGGTCAACGGTCCTCGTCCTGGTCTTGGTCCCATCGTGTTCGGTCTGATCCCATCTTGGCTTGTTTGGATCAATCATCGTGAGCTTGGGACGATCACGACTACGGAATAAACATCGTTCGTCTCGATTGGAATCGTCCTCGATGTTTTACGACAAAAACTAGAAGGATTGGATTTCTCGTAGAAGATATCGTATAAAACAAGGTCGATTAACTTGAACATCGATCCTTTAGGTTATACGGTTTATTTTACGAGAAAGATAGTCTTTAAGAGAAATCGTATAAAACGTTTAACGACTTAAGACAAGTCCACGGACTAACTTACGATTTTAGGAATTCAAGCCCAATCAGGCTATGACGGTTTGTCCGATATCCCGAACATCGGATAAACATCAAGTCATCGAAAACTCGAGGATAATTACAAAGATCGACGAAAATGGAATACTTCCTGAAGAGATAAGCTTGGGCCCAAAGGCGAGGTCCATCATCCTAAGGCAAACCGACCTTGGAGTGGATATATAAGGAGAGCAAGGGCAGAAGAGAAAGGGATCCGAAAATTAGACTTAGAGCATCCTGCTAGCTTAGAGAACTTAGAACTTAGGCGGTTAGGCCAGCGAGGCAGGACTTAGAACGTCTGGCCGCCTCTTGTTCTAGTTTTATCTTCTCCGCAGACCCATGTTCCTCTCGGAAGGATCTAACAATACTTTTACTCAGAGCTCCGCACATAGAAACCCTAGGTATTATCTTCGACATGCCCGCTTCTATGACCAACGCTCATATTAGACGAACCAGGCCCTAGAACGTCTGGCTGCCTCCTGCTCACAAATCTCCGCTCCTCTCGGAAGGATCGGACAATTCTTTTACTTCAAAGCTCCGCACATAGAAACCCTAGGCATTATCTTCGACATGCATGTTTCTATGACAAACGCTCATACTAGATCGAACCCGCCCAGACGGTTCGATCTCTTGTTCAATTCTTTCTAAACTGAACTACGTCCGACTTGATCCTCGAAAGGGGTACGTAGGCAGCCTTTCTTAAGGTCCAGTCTCAAATCTTAACAAACCTTTTCCGCATTATTCGGTCACTTGTCGTTGGCTGTCGCAGAGAATCCGGACCTTCAGGGAAAGTCGGGTTAACTTGGCTTTCCTCCGCAATCTTATTCATTAAAATTGACGGTGTGAATTTCGGTTCCCACAGTCATTGGCTGAATAACTTGCAAGCAATCATTAAGAACGAGCCTACTAGCCATCTTAACACCTTTACAACAAATGGTCTTTCGTAAAGAATGTTAAAAGCTTAGTAGAGTTGGTTCAGACATTTCCTAGAACACCTTGTGGGTGGGAAATGTCTAGAACTCAACATTTGAGAGGCCAACTCAAAAGAAGCATTAAAAGCACTCTACTAGCAAGGAACAAGATATATCTACACTAAAACACCCTAGATCTTCACTTAATCACCCTAATCACCCTAGCCCATGGATCCAAAGTGTGTCTACTCACTAATATCCATGAAAAACCTTAAATCTATGTGAGATTCAAGGCTAATCATGTTTGTGAGAAGGAGAAACAAGATATAAGATGAAGAGCTTCCTTAGATTGATAAAAAGATTCAAGCTTTTACAATATGAGGCAAAGTCTTGAGAGAAAATGAGATACCCCCACTTTGGGATATATAAGAGTATTTATAGAAGGCTTAGAAGACCTAAAAACATCATAGAAAAATACTAAAAGGTCCCTAGGGTCAATTAGGCTTCAACCAATAGGAAACCAGCTTGAAATTCGGTCAGGGGTGGAGGAAATGACCCAACCCGGTCCAACTAACCCGGACCAGCCTTGTTCGGGCCGTCCAGCCGTCCCGACCGGGTAGCTCATCCCGGACCAGCCTACCCGGTCCTGCCTTGTCCATCTTAAGCTTCTCCCGACCGGGTAGCTCATCCCAGACCAGCCTACCCGGTCCTGCCTCCCCAGCCTGGTCGTCCATCGTTCCGTCCGGGTGCTCGAACCCGGACTGATCTACCCGGCCAGCTTGATATGCTTCAAGTGAACTGATCATAACTCCTCCAATACAGCTCCAAATGATATGAAACCACTTCCATTGGAAAGCTAACTCAATTTTATGTGTCTACACAAAATCTTAGCAACAGAAGATATCTATAAGGCCTCCGTCCATGCTCATCTTTGTCTTGACCAGATCATGGATTGACTTCTCTTTTCATGGCCAAACTTGATTCTTCACCTCTTTTTGGGCCATAAAGCTTCCAAACACCTCAAATCACACCAAAGCATACTCCAACACCTGATAAGGACAAATGAATGCAAAATGGACCTAAAGATGCCTAATGCCTAACTTATATGATCAAAATGCACAAGATATGGATGCTAAAAACATGTAAATATGCAAGACATCAACTCCCCCACACTAGACCTTTACCTGTCCTCGAGTAATCTTTTCAAAACACAAGGAGGAGAGATATAAAGATGGGACCAAAGCCAAAAGAAACACTCATAGCACTCAACTTGACATTGTTGGGGTCAAAATCGGTCAACGACGAAATCGTCACCCGAAAGTCCTTGAAAGAAAACCAAGTGACGATCAAAACCAAGAAACGGGTCGTCACTCGGTGAACTCACAAGAAGGCATGAACGGACCGTGAGCCCCGGGGATCAACGAAGGCAAGCAACAGCAGGCACCGACGGACGCAGAACACGGCACGGGCGGCAGGCTTGCCCTGCCCCGTCTGGCGCCGGCGGCAGGCCTGTCGTCTCCCATCTAGCACCGGCGGCAAGGGTCCTGGTTCCCATCTATGCAATCGTCTCATGATCTCGGGCAACGGCAGCATCTTGGTCCCTTAAACCCATGTCCGGATTGTCCGCAAACTACAATGATTCTTCCGCAAAGCCTTCTCGATTGTTTAAAAGTTCATCTTTTAAACAACTAACGTTCGAAGCCACATTACTCAAACCCTCGAAAACGGTTATCTCGAAATCTACGGCTAAAGATCCTTCCAAACTCAAAGATTTCCCGCACGAACGACTGACAGGGAAAGATCGAACAACGAAAACCCACAGACGGCAAGACGTCCTGGAGGTGGGGGCACGCGTCACGCGAGCCGGCCTGGCGCCAGTGGCGCCCCGGCCTGGCGCCGGCGGCACGCGTCACGCGGGCCGGCCTGACGCCGGCGGCACCCCGGCCAGGCGTCAGCGGCACGCATCACGCGGGCCGGCCTGGCGCCGGCGGCACGCGGGCCGGCCTGGCACCGGCGGCACGCGTCACGCGGGCCGACCTGGCGCCGGCGGCACACCCGGCCTGGCGCCGGCGGCAAGCGTCACGCGGGCTGGCCTGGCGCCGGCGGCACACCTGGCCTGGCGCCGGCGGCACGCGTCACGCGGGCCGGCCTGGCGCCGGCGGCACACCTGGCCTGGCGCCGGCGGAACGCGTCACGCGGGCCGGCCTGGCTCCGGCGGCACCCCGGCCTGGCGCCGGCGGCACGCGTTCCGCAAGCCGGCCTGGCGCCGGCGGCAAGCCCCCTGACGCCGGTCGACGGCCCTCGTCCTGGTCTCGGTCCCATCATGCTCGGTCTGATCCCATCTTAGCTTGTTTGGATTAATTTTTGTGTGTTTGGTACGATCACGGTTATTCTAAAACACCAAACATCTCGACTAAATGAAGAATTGGGTTTCCTTCGGAAATACCGAAACCTTCAATGACTATTCTTTCGAAAAACCGTAAAAACGTCTAAACGGCCCGACGTGGCCAAAACGGCCCACTTACGATTTTCCGAAAAGGAAGGATAACTATGACGGTTTATTCTTATCCTCACATAAGAGATAAATGTCAAGTTTCCAGAAGATAAATGTCAAGTTTTCCGAAGATAAATGTCAAGTTTCCCGATAAACACGAAGATGGACGAAAATGGAAAAAGGCCGATTCAGCCCGCGAGAAGATAGACCGTCTTAAGAAGAGTATATAAGGAGAGCTTTGGACGTGGACCAAATCATCACAAAACTTCTTGAGCACTTAGCACTTAGAGCGTTTTAGCATTCTTGTCTGTTTTCACTAGCGAGCTGCGACTCAACTAGGTTAGATCTAGGCGGCCGGACTAGCGGACCTTTCGACAGCTCTTGTAGCTTATTTCTTTACCCGTTGTTCACGCTCACACGCGAATTCAGAAATAAGATCTCCTTTCGCTCTTTTTTACGATTTTTATTCTCGCAACTTTTTATCTCCATTGATTGTATCGTGTGTGGCCCAGCAGATATCCGGGACCTTCAAGGAAGATTGGGTTAACTCGGTTTTCCTTCACAAATCGTTTATCAGAAATTGACGGTGTGAATTTCGGTTCCCACAGTTTGGCGCTAGAAGGAGGGGGGGGTTACGGATCTATCTATCTCGCAACTACACACGCTCGATCATGTCTACTGACGTCCCCAAAGACCAGCCAACGCTAGACGGAACACCCGTCGACGCCAACGTTGAGAAGACTCCAGCTGGAGATACGTCCACAGTCACTGCAGATGCAAACACTGAGGCGCTCAGACAAATGAAGGAACTGTTCACCTCCGCCCAGGAACGGGCGGAACAACAGGACAAGCTGATAACCTCGCTCGCAAAACAGGTCGACACCTTAACTGTGAGGAGCAAGTTGCCGCGCGGATCCACCAAGGCACGCCGTGGCAGAAGACTCGACTTAGGATCTCCCGAAGCACGAGAAAAAGATGCCCCGAAAGAGCCCACTCCCGAGGAAAAAGCTCCGAAAGAACAGCAAACGACCTCGCAGAACCTTCCACCCACGGCTACGGGAAACAAGGAAAGCGACGTCAAGCGCATCAATCTGGATATCAGCGACCAATCGGATCCTTCCGATGAAGGGGAAGACGCCCAAGGCGAGCATAACAACGCCATCAACTCAGAGCAAGGCAAAACCTCCGGAAACACCTGGACCAGGAACCAGCACAAGGATAATTCCTACTGCGAGTTCCACGAAACCAGAGGACACTCCACGGCGAACTGCAAGGTTCTCGGCGCCCGGCTCACCGCGAAGCTCCTCACCGGCGAACTATCAAAGGTCAAGAGTATAAAGGACTTGCTCCTGGACTCCGACCGCCCAAAGACCAACAAAACTGTCTCCGAGGACCGCGCGACCGAAAACCAATCGGGTGAAAAACGCGGAAGGAGACAGGACGACCAAGGGAACAACAACAGTCGCCAGAGGGTAAACATGATCATCGGAGGATCACAGTTCTACCAAGACTCAGTCTCGCCAATAAAAGCCTATGGGCGAAAAGCCGAGAAAAGTTCCAACTGGTTTTCGGATAGCGATATTCCTAACCACACGATCACTTTCGAGGAACAGGAAACTGTTGGAATCGACAAGCCTCATTGTGATCCTTTGGTCATCGACCTAGTAATCCAGGATCTCGAGGTCGGCCGCATCCTCGTCGATACAGGAAGTACGGTCAACGTTATCTTCCGCGACACCCTCTACAGGATGAAGATCCCACTTGGGGAAGTCGTTCCTGAGCCAAAACCTTTGACTGGGTTTTCGGGCGTCACTTCTATGACCCTCGGGAGAATCAAGCTCCCGGTCATGGCGAAAGATGTCACAAAGATCGTCGAGTTCGCAGTAGTCGACAACCCGGCCATCAACAATGCCATCATGGGAACCCCTTGGATCAACTCCATGAAGGCAGTACCATCCACATATCACCTCGGCATCAAATTTCCGACTCCCACCGGAACCGCAGTCATCTGGGGTAGTCAGAAACAATAGAGACTCTGTTACCTAGCCGAGTTCAAACTACGAAAAGATCGGAACGCCCCAGCGGCCAACCCGAAACGAGCAAAGGAATCACACAACATTCCTGAAGACTCGAAAAAAGATGATCCAGAATCATCCAAACAGGCAACGATTCAAGACAGCGACAAAGCCTCTGAGTCCACCGCCATAAAAGAACACAGCTCGACCCCCGCACAAACCGTCGATCCAACCAGCACGGTCGAAACGGCAACGCACAGGGAGTAAAAACGTCTGCGGCAACTATCAGAACTACGAGATTGCTTGATCCTCGAAAGAGGTACGTAGGCAGCTCGTCGAAACCCTGCGAGTTCAGCTATCCTCCTCACCAAAAAGGGGGGGGGGGTGGGTACGTATACTCCTATACTCCCACAAAAAACGCAAAATATCCGCACATGTACTCAAAATTTTTTCGAAATTTTTCAAATAAAATTCTTTCTATCTATTTCTTGCGCTTACTTAATTTAGAAAACGCGTAAACACTTTCGAAAAACAAAAATCATATCTTCAAAAGATACGCGAGACGTCGAAACTTCTGAAAAAGATAACAAAACTCGTATCATCCGCTAAAACAGTCCACCTGCGACTTAAAAAACAACTTATGCCCGTCGATTGGCCCCGACGGACGCACTCAGAAACGTTTCACTCAATATAAACTCGTAGTCAGACCTACAAGGTCCTCTTACATCCGACAAGGATATCATAGCGCGCTATACAAGAAACCCAAAATTTTGGTTTAGCGTCTCGGATAAACTCCGAAGATAGCTCGATTCTTTTAACACAAGTCATATAAGCCGGCGACTAGTCGCGGACTTTAAACGAAAAGAATCAGGAAGAAATCACTAACAGGCAAAACGAAAGCCGATCAGTCATCGCACAGCCTTAAAGCTGAGAGTAAGCCTAGGTCTTGCCCTAATCCCAGTCTTGCTGGATCTTGACATCTCACAGACATAGTATCGTATACGAGATCCCAAAACATGTCTCTTATCACTTACACCTAAAACGCTCGCTAGAAAGTAGCATGCGGACCAAGCGACAAAAAAAGAGTTAGGATACGAAGTGACTACTCGCATTCTTTCCTCTACACTTGACGAAAGTATAAATCAAAACAAAAAACGAAATTTCGCAAATCTTCATATTTATAAAGTCTGCAAAGACAAAGGGATTCTAAGCCACCAACGGCCAGTCCCAAAACATAAGAGTGCAACCTCCAATGGTTGCAAAATAAAACTCCTAAAAAACGGCCACACACGGCCAAAACATACGATTCACAAAAGAAAGTCAACGTCGAGAAATCCAGATGCGGAAATCCCGAATGAACCTGCAGGCTGGTCAGTTTCCTCGTTCACGCCTTGAGCGTTCCCACCACCCTCGGCGTTCTCATCGGCTCCGGCCTCCACCGTATCCTCGGAAACCTCGATAGGTTCCCATAGTCTCCGGACTCTTTCCTCGACTGGAGGAACTAAGGACTCAGCATGAGCACACTCGGCCATAAAGTCCTTCATCTCAGCGATCTCGGAATCGAAAGAGATATCCGGGTTCTGCGACTTGTAAAGGTTTACGACCGAGTCCCGGCACTCGCGGAAATCGCCAACAAACTCCTGAGCTTCTTTAAAACATTGAAACTCAGCAGCAAACAATTCCGCCCGTCTCGCCACCTCGGCCGCGACCATCCTTCTTCCTCTCCTTTCCGCCCGAACAAGAGCTCGAGCATGAAGCTCAGCTTGCTTTTCGTTCTGCGCCTTAACCTCTTCTCGGAATCGGAAGAGCTCACGCTCAGCTTCCTTGGTCTTGAAGTTGGCAATCCTAGACTTTCGGAAACTTGAGTCGAGCGCATTGCCAAACACTCTTAGTCCCTGCACAAAGTCAAGATCAATAAACATACATGCAGATTCAAGAATACGGTTAAGAAGTTCAAAGAACAAAACCTCATTGATCCGCTGGGAACCCTCGGCAAAAATCCATTGCCTCTTCTCTTCCTCCAGCGACTCATCAGTAACAAACTCCGGAGGAAGACCTTCAAAGAAATTGTTGGGAAGCGGAAAAGCGCTGGCTCCGCCTTTTTCCGTTGGAACAAAACTAGGGTTTTCCCCCAATGGTGAAGGATCTTCCGAACCTTCCCCACCATCGATCTCTTTCCCTTTACGAGTTCTCTGTTTACACCTCCGAGTCGGGGCTTCGATAACCGGTTCGGCATTATACGTTGGGACAGGGTCTCGGGACCGGTAAGGCCTTACTGCGTCTCGAATCCGTTCAAGAGTGAAGGACTTCCAGAAAAACGGTCTGTGACGAAGGAGGTCCCTCTTGACGAAAAGATCGCCATGCAAATGCGCAACAGCCCCGTTCTCTACAAAGCGAAACTTTTTCATTGAAAACTCGCACTTCCGGAATAACAAAATAGACAACGAGTTTTCATCATATTACCTCGGTTGAAGTTCCATGCATGCGGAAATAGATGGAGGTAGCTCTCCTCGACAGACTCACCATCTATTCGGACATAGAAGAAACGTTCCTGCCACGACTTAGGGTTTGAAGTAGTCCCCTGAATTATGGCCATATCCTTCTTAGGCAGCATGGAGTAGTAACCGTCGCTCCCCGTCGGCCAAGTGCTCCAAGGCCTTCGAAATCACCAGGACTGAGATCGATCCCGAGTTCATAACTTGAGATCAGTACGCCGAGGCAGGGAAGCTGAGCTGGCTGATCGAGAGTTCGAAGTGACAAAGCGCACAAACAATGGTGCCGGGGATCGGGAACCACATGCGGCAATATGTAAAGAAGGCCTCGTAACATGTAAAGAAACCTTCCGGAGGGTTCCTCGCGCTCTCGTTACCGACAGGGATCCAGAATTTGACTCCATCAGGAATCTGGTAAAAATCTCGAAGAATTCCGAGATATTTACGAGAAACCAAGCTCGGCGTAAAAAGAGCACCAGGCTGCCTCAGAGGTCTCCTCGGAACAGGGATATCTGGCAGTGATGGGGGCGAACCCACAAGAGCTCGGTAATATGCATTCTTCGCTTCCTCCTCGACAAACTCCTCTTGCTTCACCGTCACATGGGCAGGAGAATCACCCGAGGATGAATGGGAAGAAGAATTTCTCTTTGAGGATCTTGAAGACATTATTCTTAGAGAGAGAAAGGATTCTTGAGGGAGAATAATTTTTTTATGGTGAAGTAAGAGTGAATGAGACTTCTTACTCCCTCCTTATAAGGGAGTTAAAATCACTATTTACCCCGACTTTCGGCAAACGATTACGTCTCTACACCTTCCCATACGGCTATACCGCAAGCCAGGACCCGAAAGGCACTACGGTTCCTAGCTAGCTGGGGGGCTAACTGTTGGGGTCAAAATCGGTCAACGACGAAATCGTCACCCAAAAATCCTCGAAAGAAAACCAAGTGACGATCAAAACCAAGAAACGGGTCGTCACTCGATGAACTAACAAGAAGGCATGAACGGACCGTGAGCCCCGGGGATCAACGAAGGCAAGCAACAGAAGGCACCGGCGGACGCAGGACACGGCACGGGCGGCAGGCTTACCCTGCCCCGTCTGGCGCCGGCGGCAAGGGTCCTGGTTCCCATCTATGCAATCGTCTCATGATCTCGGGCAACGGCAGCATCTTGGTCCCTTAAACACATGTCCGGATTGTCCGCAAACTACAATGATTCTTCCGCAAAGCCTTCTCGATTGTTTAAAAGTTCATATTTTAAACGTCTAAAGTTCGAAGCCACATTACTCAAACCCTCAAAAACGGTTATCTCGAAATCTACGGCTAAAGATCCTTCCAAACTCAAAGATTTCCCGCACGAACGACTGACGGGGAAAGATCGAACAACGAAAACCCACGGACGGCAAGACGCCCTGGCACCGGCGGCACACCCGGCCTGGCGCCGGCGGAACGCGTCACGCGGGCCGGCCTGGCGCCGGCGGAACGCGTCACGCGGGCCGGCCTGGCGCCGGCGGCACACCCTGCCTGGCGCCGGCGGCACGCGTCACGCGGGCCGGCCTGGCTCCGGCGGCACACCCGGCTTGGCGCCGGCGGCACACCCGGCCTGGCGCCGGTGGCACGCGTCACGCGGGCCAGCCTTGCGCCGGCAGCACACCCGGCCTGGCGCCGGTGGCACCCCGGCCTGGCGCCGGCGGCACGCGTTCCGCAAGCCGACCTGGCGCTGGCGGCAAGCCCGCTGACGCCGGTCGACGGCCCTCGTCCTGGTCTCGGTCCCATCATGCTCGGTCTGATCCCATCTTAGCTTAGTTGGATCAATTTTCGTGAGTTTGGTACGATCACGGTTATTCTAAAACACCAAACATCTCGACTAAACGAAGAATTGGGTTTCCTTCGGAAATACCGAAACCTTCAATGACTATTCTTTCGAAAAACCGTAAAAAGTCTAAACGGCCCGACGTGGCAAAAATGGCCCACTTACGATTTTCCGAAAAGGAAGGATAACTATGACGGTTTATCCTTATCCTCACATAAGAGATAAATGTCAAGTTTCCAGAAGATAAATGTCAAGTTTTCCGAAGATAAATGTCAAGTTTCCCGATAAACACGAAGATGGACGAAAATGGAAAAAGCCCGATTCAGCCCGCGAGAACATAGACCGTCTTAAGAAGAGTATATAAGGAGAGCTTTGGGCGAGGAGCAAATCATCACAAAACTTCCAGAGCACTTAGCACTTAGAGCGTTTTAGCATTCTTTTCTGTTTTCACTAGCGAGCTGCGACTCAACTAGGTTAGATCTAGGCGGCCGGACTGGCGGACCTTTCGACAGCTCTTGTAGCTTATTTCTTTACCCGTTGTTCACGCTCAAATGCGAATTCAGAATTAAGATCTCCTTTCGCTCTATTTTACTATTTTTATTCTCGCAACTTTTTATCTCCATTGATTGTATCGTGTGTGGCCCAGCAGATATCCGGGACCTTCAAGGAAGATCGGGTTAACTCGGTTTTCCTCAACAAATCGTTTATCAGAAATTGACGGTGTTAATTTCGGTTCCCACAGACATCCTAAAGAAACATAGCAAATAGCATGAGCAAAACTCTCTTATTATGCTCTAGCTTCACAAGACCTATCAATTACTCTTATGCCTCTACACAAGATGCAATGCTTATCAACCAACAAGTTCTCTTAACCAGCCCTCACATTGATTCACACACACACACACAAGGTGAAGTCTCACAAATGGGCACATGATCTCAATCATTTGGCTAGGTGATCAAATGGTCTAATATGGATGAAAATGAGGTTTCAATGCATCATTTCAAGGTGGCAATCACTCAAAATTCAAGGAGCTTGATCATTATGCAAAATTTATCTAAGACTAGGAGCAATTCATGCATACATGGATCAATCCTCATCATTCTACCCAATTCCTAAATGATTACAAGATTTGCATCCCTTTTATTCATCCCATAACCCAAAAATGAAAAACATTCTCACATCACTCACCCCATGAAAAACTTTCTTTCTTTTAGATTCAACCACTAAGGACCTCTTATTTACAATTTACACTTCTAAGCTCTAATACTTTTTGTTTTTCCTTCCCCGCTATCTTATTGAATCTTTCTTTTTCTTTTTTTTTTCTTCTTTTTTTCTCTCTTTTTTTTATATATGAAGGGGGAAGGTCAAAAACATCAATCAAGAGCCTCTTAATATTTCTATTCTAGGTCCCTAGGGTGTTTCTTTCTCAATACATTCTTTGTTCATCAATCTCAACATTGTTACATTCCAAACCCAAGATATAAACCATT
The DNA here is from genome assembly GCA_018703725.1 of Brassica juncea. Taxonomy (NCBI): domain Eukaryota; kingdom Viridiplantae; phylum Streptophyta; class Magnoliopsida; order Brassicales; family Brassicaceae; genus Brassica; species Brassica juncea. The sequence goes on along the minus strand of CM031935.1, from coordinate 20,396,243 downwards.
AAGGAACAAAAACCCCACTCACCATCCTAGAAGGTAGCTCAAATTAGGACCCTATGCTAGCAAGAGATGAGAACAAATCCATGTCGCTCCCAATACTCTCAAGATTTTGCACATGACAAGCTATCAGAAAAGGCTTAACTCATGCAAATCAATGTAGGCTTCAAAGAATGACTAGGGTTCAAGGGTATGGATGGGCCATTTGGGTTAACAAAGAGTGGTATAATGGGGAAAGATAACCCAAATGTGCATGAGATCCATGATCAAGTATGCAAATGCCCATATGCAAGAGAAATTAAGTTCATTCAAGTCTAAGTTAAGGATGGAGCTGGTCTTAAAAACAATGCCAATAACAAGCAAGCAAGCAAGTTTCAAGAAAAGTTTTCAAGGCTCAAAGCATGCAAGCCTTTCAAAAGATGCTTAAGCTACTTGATTTGTTTAACTAGGGTGTCAAATTCAGTGCAAACAAGTGTTCTTTACAAGGCAATGCTCCATGTGCAAGTGAATGCAGCCTATATGCTCTAGACTCAATCTTAAAGATGCAAGTGATGCAACTACATGATTCAAAAAAAAATTTAAATAATTTTTTTTTTTGGTTTTTCTATGCATATATGAATGTACAATGCAATGCATGAGACTCTCAATCACAAAGAAAACATGATCAAATACTTGGTACCTCCCCCACACTTAAATCACAAAGTCTATGTGTGAGTAAGGGAGAAGGAGAATATTCCAACAAGCCAAAAGCAAATGTATATACAAGAAGCGTTGGAGTGACACATACTTGGAGTTATTGGCTGAATTGGGTGGTAGAGGACCATTGGCCTCGGATTTGTGCCACCGGGAGAGATAGGCTGAAGCGGATAAGTGAAGGCGGGTGTCTAGAGGTTCAATGCTTGGCCGCCTTTCAACTTTTGTCTAGCCTTAGACCCAACCTGAAAAACCTCAACTATCCTTATTAAAAAGCTTCAAAAGAAAGAAAAATAAAGAAATATATAAAATGGATAAACATGGGAATGCCTCCCAAGCGCGCTTGTTTTAAGTCTCTCGCTTGACTTTGTGTGCTTGCTAATCATAATTATCAAAAGGCTGAGCCAATGCACCTTTGGTTCTTCTCCTATGAGAACAAGGGACCAAGTATGCAAAGGAGCACACTACTGTCCATAGAAAATAGACAGATTTTTCATCAAAGAGCTTCACTAAAGATGTATCATGAATCATGAGATGCTCTTTGAGGTTCAAATGGTCATGAGAATTAAAAGCATTTGGTGGAAACACAAAGTCAACTACAGGCTCAAACGAAGTTTTAACAAAGTAGTCAACTCTATCTCCATCAACCAAATAATACACAATGTTCACATTGTCATGATAATTTTCAGCATGGGGGTTTTATATCTCAAGCAAGAGCTTATCCCCATCAAGCTCATCCCCTAGATCAGCAAGTGCAAGAAGAGGTCTAGGTTCATTAAGAATGAAAAACTCAGATTCAAGATCAAATGAAGCACATAGATAACTCTTGTCAAAACAAACTTCAATATGATCTCTAACAAGCTTTTCTATTCTCAACTCATCTAGTTTCCTAGTTTCACATATCAGATCAAGACATTCATTTATGAGCACATGAGAATCAAGATCATGGGCAATATTCTCACCACAAGGCAAGCAAATTTCCTCAAGTTGAAGTTCTAAAGTGGAAATGCTTGTACCTTCCAGCTGGAGTGGTGGAACCCAATACATTACCTCTTTAAGGTCATAAGCAACATCAAACTCATGTTGTGTAACCTCCCTTTCTTCAAACTCTGCTCGATCCCTAATGAGGTGTACCCGGATCATTCGTGCCAGGGATCTCATTGGCTTGCCCCGATTCTCTTTCATTCTCTGAAGCCGATGCAACTCCACCCTTTGGTCTGGTGTGAGTATGCGTATATCAAAGGGTGGTGGTTCCACATAGACATATGGCTCATCTTCAATGTGATCTTCCTCTTCTTGTGGCTTTTCAAGGTAGCTTGAAGCCTTTACTACAAAACAGAAATTCTAGAATAGAAAGTTAGTAACTGTACAAAAGCAAAAGAAAGCAAGAAAATAAAGCTTAGTCTCAAGAAAGATTGAAATCCCAATGATAAATCTACTAGTTCCCCGGCAACGGCGCCAATTTTATAGTGGAAGTTTTCAAGGCTCCCAAGTCAAATGATAGTATAGAAAGGTTGTCGAACCATAGAGAACTAGTGATCTATAGCACCAAGAATACATAAGCTTCCTTAATCTAAGCAAACAAGAAGATGGATGAAGGTAACAAGCTAATATCCTAGAAATATAAACAAGGTGATCTCAACTCAAGAAACAAGTGCAAGAACTCAATCAAATGCTAAGGTAGGATCCATGGACTAGGAATTTGACTTTAGGTGATGTAGATCCAATCTAGAGGTGGCAAGCCATCAATCAAACAACCTTAGGCCTAGGCACAAGTCTAAACAAACTCTATGGTCAAGAAGAATGTTCATTTGCTAACACATCTCAAACATCAAATGGTCATTGGCTGAATAACATGCAAGCAATCATTAAGAACAAGCCTACTAGCCATCTTAACACCTTTACAACAAATGGTCTTTCGTAAAGAATGTTAAAAGCTTAGTAGAGTTGGTTCAGACATTTCATAGAACACCTTGTGGGTGGGAAATGTCTAGAACTCAACCTTTGAGAGGCCAACTCAAAAGAAGCATTAAAAGCACTCTACTAGCAAGGAACAAGATAGATCTACACTAAAACACCCTAGATCTTCACTTAATCACCCTAATCACCCTAGCCCATGGATCCAAAGTGTGTCTACTCACTAATATCCATGAAAAACCTTAAATATATGTTAGATTCAAGGCTAATCATGTTTGTGAGAAGGATAAACAAGATATAAGATGAAGAGCTTCCTTAGATTGATAAAAAGATTCAAGCTTTTACAATATGAGGCAAAGTCTTGAGAGAAAATGAGATACCCCCACTTTGGGAGATATAAGAGTATTTATACAAGGCTTTGAAGCCCTAAAAACATCATAGAAAAATACTAAAAGGTCCGTAGGGTCAATTAGGCTTCAACCAATAGGAAACCAGCTTGAAATTTGGTCAGGGGTGGAGGAAATGACCCAACCCGGTCCAACCAACCCGGACCAGCCTTGTTCTGGCCGTCCAGCCGTCCCGACCGGGTAGCTCATCCCGGCCCTGCCTACCCGGTCCTGCCTTGTCCATATCAAGCATCTCCCGACCGGGTAGCTCATCCCGGACCAGCCTACCCGGTCCTACCTCCCCAGCCTGGTCGTCCAGCATTCCGTCCGGGTGCTCGAACCCGGACTGATCTACCCGGCCAGCTTGATATGCTTCAAGTGAACCGATCATAACTCCTCTAATACAGCTCCAAATGACTTGCAACCACTTCCATTGGAAATTTAACTCAATTTTATGTGTCTCCACAAAATATTAGCAACAGAAGATATCTATAAGGCTTCCGTCCATGCTCATCTTTGTCTTGACCAGATCATGGATTGACTTATCTTTTCATGGCCAAACTTGATTCTTCACCTCTTTTTGGGCCATAAGGCTTCCAAACACCTCAAATCACACCAAAGCATACTCCAACACCTGATAAGGACAAATGAATGCAAAATGGACCTAAAGATGCCTAATGCCTAACTTATATGATCAAAATGCACAAGATATGGATGCTAAAAACATGTAAATATGCAAGACATCAGTTTTGATAGGAGAGGTGGAGTAGTCAGATAAATCTTCAGATCATCCAGGGACTGCTCGCACTTATTACTCCATTGGAAGTCTTGAGGATTCTTCGGAGCCTCAAAGAATGCGTGAGATTTATCAGACAGTGTGGAGATAAACCTACTTAACCCAGCCATTCGTCCCGTCAACCTTTGCACCTCCTTCACATTTCGAGGAGAAGGTATCACCTGGATAGCCCTTATCTGCTCCGAGTTAGCCTCAGTGCCCCGGTGGGTGACTATGTACCCAAGGAATTTCCCGGAGCTGACGCCGAATGAACATTTCGTCGGATTGAGCTTCATGTTGTATTTCCTCATGGTGATGAAGGCTTGCTGTAGATGAGAGATGTGATCCTCTGCTTTGAGTGATTTGACTAACATGTCGTCGATATACTCCATGGCCTGTCCGATCTGATCAGCAAACATCATGTTTACAAGTCTTTGATAGGTTGACCCTGCATTCTTCAGCGCGAATGGCATAACCTTATAGCAATAGATGCCCCTGGAAGTCATGAGCGATGTCTTCTCCTGGTCTTCTGGGTGCATGAGAATTTGGTTATAGCCGGAGAATGCATCCATGAAACTCATGAGCTGGTGACCTGCAGTGGCGTCGACCAGCTTATCGATATGGGGCAGGGGAAAAGGATCCTTAGGACATGATTTGTTGAGGTGAAAGTCAATGCATACTCTCCACTTTCTATTTTTCTTCTTCCCCACTACCACGTTGGCCAACCACTCCGGATATTGGACTTCTCGTATGAATCCGGCATCTAGTAGGTTCTTTATTTCATTGTTGATGATTTCGTCCCTCTCGGGGGCGAACTTTCTTCTCTTTTGTCGAACAGGTGGGAATTGAGGATCTACTTGCAGTTTGTGCATGAATATCTCAGGGTCGATTCCCGGCATGTCTTCGTGAGACCACGCAAAACAGTCGGAGTTAGATCTTAGGAAGCCTATCAGCCTCCGTCTCAATCCCTCTGGGAGCTTGGACCCTATTCGTAGGCTTCATGTCGCATAAGAAACATGAAGAAGGTGCTTTTCTAGTTGAAAATTGCATGTCAATTGGAAGCTCGCACTGGTGTCGATCGACACCAACATCTGAGCATCGACCGACATCAACATCTGAGCATCGATCGACACCACTTTTGGGATCATGCAAAACTGTTCGAATTCAGAGCCACTCAGATTTCGCCGCTCGACACCCGCATCCTCCCACCCTAGCTCGAGTTAATTCGAATGACTTCGATCGGCAACAACATTGGGAGCGTCGATCGACAACAACATTGGGAGCGTCGACCGACAACAACTAACGAGCAGTGATCGACACCCGCCCAGATGATATCAAGTTTTTTTACCAGATCTTGATGCGCACCGCTTGGAGGCAACTAAAAACCCGTCTCAGACATCGGTTTGCTTGAAGACAACAGAGAAGATAAATCAGCAATCTGCAGAAGTACCAGAGCTAGAGCAATAAACCCTAGCTGAAACCTCTTTCATTGAGAGTGTCGATCGACGACGTATACAACACCAAACGGACGGACACAAACCTGACATGGAAAAGCAGGCAACGAAAGAAGATATTTCAGTTGAGAAAAGCGTGAAATCTAGAAACCCTATATTCCCAAACACGTCAGGAGAGAAGTTAACAAAGTGGAACTTGATTGATTTCACAAAAGGGTGAAGAGAGTTCCTAAGGATATGTCTTTCGAGGATGCATATCATAAGTATAGACTTGGTAATTTCTCCAGAGAGAGCAGAGAGACAGATAAGGACATTGAGCTGCTATTCAACAAGGTATGTCGTAAGCTTAAGAGGACTCTGGAGAAGGAGCAAGATCCTGGGAAATTCCTGATTCCATGCTGTATACATCACCATGATTTTCCAAACACCCTCAGCGATACAAGATCTGCAGTCAGCATCATGGCTATAGACACTGCTGAAGTATTAGGATTAAAGATGGAACCTTCAAAAGATAGTTTCACTTTCGTGGATAACTCCAAAGCAAACTCGGCAGGCATGATCAAGAATGTTAAGGTAGAGATAGGGGAATGCACTATTACTGTAGACTTTCATGTCGCGGAGATCAAATCAGGCAAGACAAATTTCTTTCTCTTTGGAAGAGCCTTCATGGCTACAGTGGGAGCAGTTTGTGATCTCAAGAAGAATAAGATGTGCCTGACTAATGTAGATGAAACTGTCTTCTATGATCCCGTAAAGAAGAAGAAAAGTGAAGATCTTATTTCTTGCATAGAGATGTTTGCAGATCCAGCACCTACAGCGGATTTATATTACCAGCCTGCATATCCAGGATCAGCATCGATCGATAGGAAGCCTACGACATCGGTCGACACACAGCCTTCAGAATCGATTGGCACGAAGCCTTCAGCATCGATCGACACCCTATGAATTTCAGAACAATCCGAGAGTGAAAAGTCTAAATCGGGGGAAAGGACAGGGAATAGGAAAAAGAAAAAGAAAAGGAATATAGATGCGGATTTCCTGTCACTAGTCCCTTCGCAAAATCGAGAGGAAAGTCTTGAGTATAGAGTGTGCTGCATAGGAGGTCCTGAACGTTTTACCAAGGTTCAAGTGCTATGTGATCCAGAACTGAGAGAAAAAGAGGAAGCTTCAGCAAGAGCTTTTATCAACTGAATCAACAAAATGAGGAAGAGAGACACTGAGACTTGTTTTGGAGCAACTTCACGTTCTCATCTGGACTAAATCAGATCTCTATAAGTCAAGCTAATGACTAAAAATAAGTGCACAGTTGGAGACAACCAACTGTTTGATTTGTTTTCAATTTGGTTTTAATTTCATTTATTACTGATTCTTGTTTTTATCGCAAAAAAAAAAAGAGAAGAAGAGGAACCAGCGTAGACGATTACCCATGAAATCGACCGACGAAACCAGGTCGACATCGATCGACACTGCCACTTACAAGACGATCGACGGCTATCTTGCCATCGATCGACATGGACTTCGGTCAGGTATATCGTTCTCACTTTTCAATTTTGTACTTATGGTTTATGTTAACCCATTAACTCCGACAGGTTGTACACTGAGGACAGTGTATAATTTAAGTCTAGGGGGGGGGGGGAGTTGCTGATATTACTCTACCTTTTGATCTCATTATATGTTTTCAAAAGTTTTATTGAGTCAAGAAGGGGATAATGATCTTTTTCTATCTTTACTTGTTATCTAACCACTCTTTAGCACCATTCTTAGATTTGTTGACTGCATAATGTACTATAGATGCTAAAGTGGATCACCTGTCAACTAGTACCACACTTGCTATGAATGTTTGAAGGAACCAAAGCTGATCTCCAACCAAACTTGACTACATCTGCTTGTCTTGGGGCTTGGTATACACGGGGTTGGATGCTTCAAACAAGTCTGGAAGGTAAAGCTTTGTGTAGACAGATATATCACCCTGTCTCTCTCTCAAATTTCTAAATTAGATTTAAATTTTTATTCTAAAAAAAATCGAAATTAGAATTAGTTAGACAATTAATTAGGAAAAGAATTCGAACAGGACTTGGTGGCTGCAACCATTAAGGCTTGATTCATAAGAATTCTATAGGTAAAGGGTTCGAACAGGACTTGGTGGCTACAACCATTAACGCTTGATTCATAAGAATTCTATAGGTAAAAGGTTCGAACAGGACTTGCTGGCTACAACCATTAAGGCTTGATTCACAAAGAATCCTAGGATATAGGTCCAAAAGAAGTGAACAAGGCTTGGTGGCTAAAACCATTAAGACTTGATTCATGACAACCTTTGCAATCTTGGTCAATGTCTTGCAAATGAAAGCAGACTTTGACTAGGAAAGAAATAAGTAGAGAGAGAGAAAAGGAACTTCTTTTTACCTGCAGGTCCAGATACTTGTTTGAGCAGCCTTGCATCTTGTGATCGATGCCCCCAAGGTAAGATCTGCACTTTTACTTTATGCAAGGAAATGAGATCAGTAGAGGGGTAAGTCAGATAGGATTTGCTAAGTTGCTGGCTAGAAGAATTTGGTTGCTAAGCTAGGATATGGTATAAAGTACTTCTGAGGTTAAGAAATATTTGATGTGGCTGGCAACATTGTTGAGGCGATGATCATAGTTAGAGATTGTTTGAGTCCTTGCTGTTTTAAACCTCTTTCAGTGAGACTGTCTGTTTGTAATTTGCTTGAAGACAAGCAAAAGGGTAAGTCTGGGGGAGTTGATATACCATGGATTTGACCCACTTTTACCCATGGTATATAGATGTTTTAAGATATGTTTATTATGTTTTAGAGTCTTTTTAGAGTATTTACAGGTTCATGTACGTTTTGGAGGAAAGTGGTGATTTTGGTGCCTTTTTGAGTCTTTCGAAATGCAGAATTGCACAGACGCATCAGATATTTAGCTAAAGATGGATACCTTCTTACCGTTAGATTGAGATTGTCTTTTGACACAAGATATATCTTTGAGTTAGCTTTCCAATGCCACCTGTTTCGGGTGAATCAGCATCCTTTAGCAGAAGTTATGCCCGTTTTACTGAAGAGTGGTCAGTCTGCCTCGCGAGAGGAAGCTGTCGAGAAGAGGAACGTATGTCGATCGATGCAGCAACCTTAACATCGATCGACACTGATTCCAGGACGTGGGCCTGAAATATTTTAAGCCCAGAAGTCACCACAAATTCCCAGAATATCCATGGACGAATGTAAACCCTATTTTATGTTTTCTAAACCATTGTTAACAGATATGCTTCATAATATTCTAGAGAGAGAAAGCTTAGTGTGGGAACCGGAATTCACACCGTCCAGATTTGTTAATCAGAGGAAAGCCAAGCTAACCTAGCCTTCCCTGGAGGTCCCGGCTATCTTCTGGGCCACGCACAACACAGTCAATATGAAAGAGTAGAAAATAATAAATCGAAAAAAGAGCAAAAGAAAACAAAAAGATCTTATTTCCAAATTCGCGTTTGAGCGTAAACAACAGGTAGGATCCTAGGCCACGAGAGCTGTCGGTACGTTCGCTAGTCTAGCTACCTACGTTCTGTTGGGGTCAAAATCGGTCACGACGGAATCGATACCCAAAAACCCTCGGAAAAACCAATTCTCGGTCAAAACTTCAAAAAAACGAGAAAACCAATAACCGAAACGGATCACCCGACAAGTACGGGTCTACTCGCCGGCGAGCATGACTGAAGCACGGATCATCTCGCCCGGCGAGCATGGGCCAGCTCGCCGGCGAGCTCGCCCGAGACAAAGGAGAGCTCGCACGGCGAGCACGGGCCAGCTCGCACGGCGAGCACGGGCCAGCTCGCCGGGGAGCTCGCCCATGACAAGGGGGAGCTCGCCCGGCAAGGGCGGGCCAGCTCGCCGGCGAGCTCAACCAAGACAAAGGGGAGCTCGCCCGGCGAGCATGGGCCAGCTCGCCCGGCGAGCATGGGCCAGCTCGCCGGCGAGCTCACCCGGGACAAGGGCGAGCTCGCCCGAGACGAAGGCGAGCTCGCCGGCAAGCTCGGCCGAGAAGAAGGCGAGCTCGGCCGAGACGAAGGCGAGCTCGCCCGGCGAGCACGGCCGAGACGACGGCGAGCTCGCCTGGCGAGCACGGCCGAGACGAGGGCGAGCACGGCCGAGACGAGGGCGAGCTCGCCCGGCGAGCACCGGCCAGCTCGCCGGCGAGCTCGACCATGACATAAGGCTGCTCGCCGGGCGAGTACAACCTCGTCATGGGTCAGCTCGCCAGGCGAGCTCAGTCAAGGTACGGGAGAACTCGCCCAGCGAGCACGGGTAACCTGGCAACGATTGTTCCTAAACCCAATCTTGTACCGTGACTATGTGTCCTCGTCCAAAGCTTCCGTAGCTCGATCCCCAGGTCCACGGGTATAACACCAACTTTCCACCCAGAAGCATCTTCAAAAGCTTTCGGGAAATTGGATAGGCTCGATCTCTCAAACGGTTTCCCACTCTTCGTGATAGGACGGGTTACGATTAATTCAACATCAACCACCTCGGCTGTACCAAGAGACGAGGTTCCGATAGAAGGATCGTACCTACGCCAACAGACACTTCGCGAGTAAAAAACGCTTATGTCTCAATACGGCCCAAAGGGGGTCTGAATTGCGGACGACGGCCCACTTACGGTCTTAAGGAACTCGAGCCCAAAGATAAGGATGATGGTTTATTCGCGGAAAGAGATAAATGTCAAGTTTCCGCGAAGATAAATGTCAAGTTTCTGCGAAGAAAAATGTCAAGTTTCCGATGATAAATGTTAAGTCTCCAAAGATAATCATGAAGGAAATATGGAAAAGCCCGCGACAAATCTGGCCTGAGAGGAGGTAGACCGACCTAAAAGGAGGAGTATATAAAGAGGGCTTGGGCAAAGAGAAGAGAGAGCTTTCTCAGAGCAAACTAAACACTTAGAGAAAATTAGGCATTTTTCCATTTTTACTATCGAGCTGCGACTCAACTAGGTTAGAACTTAGGTTGCTAGACTAGCAAACTTGCCGACAGGTCTCGTAGCCAAGGCTCTTACCTGTTGTTCACGCTCAAACGCGAATTCGGAAATAAGATCCCTTTTTGTTCTCCCTTCTTTTATCTTACGATTTTACATCTCAATATTTCCGTCGTACTGATTGTGTTGTGTGTGGCCTAGCAGATAGCCGTGAACTTTAGGGGAGACTAGGTTTACTTGGTTTCCCTTCAATTGACTGAAACTCGACGGTGTAAATTTCGGTTCCCACAGTTTGGTGCTAGAAGGAGGGGGATAACGGATCTATCTTTCACGCAACCACGCACCCTCAGTCAGATATGGCTACAGACACTGGTAAGGACATCCAGGCGCCCGAAGGGCCTCCCGTCGATCCCAGTGTCAATCTAACTCCAGCTGGAAACATGTCAACGGTGACTACTGACGCTGCGGCATTAGCCCAGATGAAAGAACTGTTCGGACGAACAGGATAAAATCGTTGCCGCTCTCGCAAATAAGGTGGAAACCTTAACTGCGAAGGCTATGAGTAAAAGACTCAATTTTGAGACTCCAAACAATCAGGCTGCACGGACGGACATAGCTTCCTTGGGTAAAAACCCTAGCGAAGCAGCCCCGTCCGATGCACAGCCGGTCGTGGAGAAACTTCCACCTCCTCCCGAGAGCGACGAGGGAGCCGACGTTGAACGCATCGATCTGGATATAAGTGACCAGTCCGATGACTCGGACCAAGATGCGGATATCCACCCAAGAAGGACGCGAAGCCAGTCCGCTTGGCAGAACGCGTCACTAGAGAAACCCATGACGGAGGAAGAAGAAAACCTCTATTGGGTGGAACAGGAGGAGCTGTCTGAAAAACAAGCCAGAATCCACCGAAGCCAGCGTCGTAAGACTCGAAGGGCACCTGGGAGCCCTAGTGAAATCCACGACCTCCGCGAGTACATTGCGAAAACCCCAGCGGAAGTCAAAGCGGTGAAATCACAGGTTCACCACGCGACGAGCGCTGCGCCCGAAATAGACAGATGTGGGAACCGAAATTCGCACTGTCGATTTTATTGAATAAAAACGGAGGAAAGCCAAGTAAACCCGACTTTCCCTGAAGTTCTGGATTCTCTGCAACAGCCAACGACAAGTGACCGAATAAATGCGGAAAATCTTTTGTTAAGATTTGCGACTGGACCTTAAGAAAGGCTGCCTACGTACCCCTTTCGAAGATCAAGAGATCGAACAGTCTATGCCTGGTTCGTCTAGTATGAGCGTTGGTCATAGAAATGGGCATGTCCAAGATAATGCCTAGGGTTTCTATGTGCGGAGCCCTGGGTAAAAGAATTGTTAGATCCTTCGAGAGGAACAGGGGTCTGCGGAGAAGATAAAACTAGAACAAGAGGCGAACAGACGTTCTAAGTCCTGCCTCGCTGGCCTAACCGCCTAAGTTCTAAGTTCTATAAGCTAGTAGGAGTTTTCTAAGTCTAGATTCTAGGGTTTTCGGATCCCTTCACCTCTGCTCTTGCTCTCCTTATATACTCACTCCTAGGTCGGTTTGCCTTAGGATGATGGACCTCGCCTTTGGGCCCAAGTTTATCTCTTCAGGAAGTATTCCATATTCGTCGATCTTCGTAATTATCCTCGAGTTTTCCCCTATTTTTTGGTGACTTGATGTTTATCCGATGTTCGGGAAATTGGATAAACCGTCATAGTCTGATTGAGCCTGAATTCTTAAAATCGTAAGTAAGTCCGTGGACTTGTCTTAAATCGTTGAACGTTTTATACGATTTCTCCGAAAGACTATCTTTCTCGTAAAATAAACCGTATAGCCTAAAGGATCGATGTTCGAGTTAATCGATCTTGTTTCATACGATATCTTCTACGAGAAATCCAATCCTTCTAATTTTTTTCGTAAAACATCGAGGATGATTCCAATCGAGTCGAATCGAAAGATGTTTATTCCGTAGCCGTGATCGCATCAAACTCACGAGGATTGATCCAAGCAAGCCAAGATGGGATCAGACCGAGCATGATGGGACCGAGACCAGGATGAGGACCGTCGACCGGCGCCAGGGAGCTTGCCGCCGGTGCCAGGCCAGCTCGCGTAACGCTTGCCGCCGGCACCAGGCCGGCTCGCGTAACGCTTGCCGCCAGCGCCAGGCCGGCTCGCTTAACGCTTGCCTCCGGCGCAAGGCCGGCTTGCCGCCGGCGCCAGGCCGACTCGCGTGACGCGTGCCGCCGGCGCCAGGCCGGCTCGCGTGACGCGTGCCGCCGGCGCCAGGCCGGCTCGCGTAACGCTTGCCTCCGGCGCAAGGCCGGCTTGCCGCCGGCGCCAGGCCGACTCGCGTGACACGTGCCGCCAGCACCAGGCCGGCTCGCGTGACGCGTGCCGCCGGCGCCAGGCCGGCTCGCGTGACGCGTGCCGCCGGCTTGCCACCGGCGCCAGGCCGGCTCGCGTGACGCGTGCCGCCGGTGCCAGGCCGGCTTGCCGCGGGCGCCAGACCGGCTCGCGTGACGCATGCCACCGGCGTCAGGCCGGCTCGCGTGATGCGTGCCGCCGGCGTCAGGCCGGCTCGCGTGATGCGTGCCGCTGGCGCCAGGCTGGCTTGCCGCCGGCGCCAGGCCGGCTTGCCTGACGCTTGCCGCCGGCGCCAGGCCGGCTTGCCGCCGGCGCCAGGCCGGCTCCGTCTCGCCTGCCGCCGGCGCCAGGGGTTCTCTTCCGCCCGTGGGTTTTCCGTTGCCCGATCTTTCCCCCGTTAATCGTTCGAGTGGGAAATCTTTGAGTTTGGAAGGATCTTTGGCCGTAGATTTCGAGATAACCGTTTTCGACCTCACTAGAGAGTGGATATTCTAATTTGAGAAAATCTCGTATAACTTTTTCAAATTATCCAAGAATTTTTGTTTCAAGAAATACTTTCCAGACTTTCAGTCATTGATTCCGTCGTGACCGATTTTGACACCAACAGTTAGCCCCCCAGCTCGTTAGAACCTTCGTGATGTTTTTGCGAGCGATAAGACATGTCAGGTAAGATAGGCGGAATTAATTGTTGAAAGGCTCCGTTGAAAGTGGTAAGATTGGGGCTGCGCCTTTCGAAGGCTGCCTACGTACCCTTGTTGTAGGGATCAAGCCTTCCGTAGTTCGTTTTGGAGTTTAAGACCCTTGTGATCTGTTTTCCAGCGAGACTTATATGGTCTGGTTATGTGTCATGAGAGACTTTCGTGCATGATGCTGTTGATGTATTTGTTTTTCGATTATTTATGAACTTCAGTTTTTTCGAAGTATGAGAAAGAGGGTGTGAGTTGCCGTCTCATTCCTAGTTCCCTGATGATCACCGCACCTATTGTTGCATAAAGCGAGATTTTCCGCGGTTTACCGATATACGCGAAAAGTTCGTGAAACGAATAGGCTTAAGTGAAGAGACAAATTTTTGGATCTCGTATACCATACTATGTCTGTGAGATGTCAAGATCCAGCGTGGCTGGGTTTAGGGCAAGACCTAGGTTTACTCTCGGACTGAGGCTTTGCGATGACAAATTGGCTTTCGTTTTGCATGTTTGCGATTTTAACCTGACTCGTACCGTTTAAAATCCGCGAATTGTTGTCGGCTTATATGATTTGTCTGGGCGTGAGTCGAGCTACTTCCTTTACGAAGAGCTAAAGCAAAATTTGGATTTCTTGTATAGCGCGCTATGTTTATCCTTGTCGGATGCAAGAGAGCCTACCCCTTGAAGGGCGGCTATTTGTCTGTTTAGGACGTTAGAGTTCGTTTGTTGTGATCAGCAACAACGAAATGATGCCAGTTTAGAGGCATGTTACCGTTTAGAGGTGTGTTTGTATGTTTTGAGTTCTAGAGACGAGGATTTCGTCTGGAACGTTTTGAGGAAACGAATGTCCTTCGAGCGTTAGCGACGTCTCGCAGTGCTGAAGGTCGAGTTTTCCTTGTGCCGCATTTCGTGTGGGAAATGTTCGCGGGCTTGGAGATGTTTTGCGAATGTTCGCAGCCAGAAACTGTTGTTTCGGTCTGGACGCAGGACCAAGGGGTCGCGTAAGTTTGACCCAGGGAGAAGCGTCTACATTCACAGTGCTTCGTGAAGTGTTGGCCTTCCGGGATTTGATTGTATATATTAAGGATGACTCATATAACTCTTGGAGACTTGTCACGAGTGTTTCTTTTCATGCCGTGTTTACGGGGCGTATAGAACTTAATCGATTGACGATAAGTTTAAATCATCCGTTAACCATATGGTTATTAGGACTGAGTTTTGGTACGAAGAGTTTATCGTATGATTTTCGATTCTGGGTTATACGACAAATTGCTTGCGTAATAGTCACTTGGCGTTCTATGAACAAATCGTGGATTGTTGTTTTTAGCCGTCAAGTGATTGGAGCGGTGGTCGCTCAGTAGCTTTGGATTGGCATGGAGGCTAAATTCAGCCGTATCGCCAAGGAAGTTGTTGGTAAACGATCAGACCATGACCCTTATTAAGGTCATGTTAGTTTACGATTGTCCTTAATGAGGATGCCGAATTCAGGTCCGGGCTTTACGGAAGGGCGTAGTTGGCCGAGGGCCAAATAGCGTTTGCCGAGATAGACATGCCAAGTATAGCGGAGTTTTCAGAGTTATGGCTGTTGGCTTTTAGAAACGATCTTCCACTTTAGGTCTCAGTTATATAATGAATGGTTCGTACAAATTTTTTTCTTGTTTCATGAAAATCGTTTCATTTTATCCGAGGGGGACAAAGTTTAAGGGATCGACGCAGGATACGTGCGGGTTCGCCTGCGTGATTATTTCCTGCTCGGACGTAACCGCTGGGAGTGAAAGCAGGAGCCAGAAACCATGTGGAGCAATATCTATGACAGTTACTCGTTGGACCCATTATGTTTATTTTACGAAAGTTGCTTTGTATGAATTAACTCGACCATACAAAGGATTTTTCGTAAAAGTGATGTAAGAGGGGGTCTTCGCAAAGGTAACCGGAGAGTGTTTCTCACAAATTACTTGCGATATTCGCGACCACGGATTATGTTTTCCTCATTCACTTTTGCGTACTGTAAAATCGTTTTGCATGAGACCGATAATGTTTTTTCCATAGGTTGTTTTGTTTTAAAATGTTCTTGTTATACGAAAGTAATGGACGACCGGTTTCATGGAGATAGAAAATCGCAGATTGTTAAAGTAGCGATGTTTCCGCGGATTACATGGGAGATGTTTCCGCTATGATTTCGACCTTTGGACGAAAGCTGCTTCGAACTACTCATGGAGTTTTACCGAAGGTTATTATGTTATTTTCGTAGTTCGCCGTTGTGCTATTAGTCTGACGTTGGTACACGTTTCTAGTCGCGAGTTTGCGACGAGAGGCGACGTAGATTTTTCAGGACTATGTTTGTAACGGTTGGGCTATGCCGCTAGCGTTTTTTAGACGAATCTTATTGCTGCGAGAGTTTGCTTTGTCAAAAGCGTTGTCTTGATGCTGAAGCAAAAAGTTTTCGAAGATGGGATTATACGGGTATAGTATACGTACCTACTTCCCTTTTCTTTTTACGAAAGAAAACGGGTTAGCCGTTCTTTCGAAGGATTGTATACGTTTTTTCTTTCTTTTAGGAAGCGGGATGAGTATGCTTTTGAACGCGTGGTGATCGTTTCTCGGTTTTTCGAGAGACTAGTGATAGCTTGCATATTTACATGTTTTTAGCATCCATATCTTATGCATTTT
Source organism: Brassica juncea (assembly GCA_018703725.1). Taxonomy (NCBI): domain Eukaryota; kingdom Viridiplantae; phylum Streptophyta; class Magnoliopsida; order Brassicales; family Brassicaceae; genus Brassica; species Brassica juncea. The sequence continues at coordinate 20,380,326 of CM031935.1, read as the reverse complement.
GATCATATAAGTTAGGCATTAGGCATGTTTAGGTCCATTTTGCATTCATTTGTCCTTATCAGGTGTTGGAGTATGCTTTGGTGTGATTTGAGGTGTTTGGAAGCCTTATGGCCCCAAAAGAGATGAAGAATCAAGTTTGGCCATGAAAAGAGAAGTACGAGATGGCTTGATCCTCGAAATATGTACGTAGGCAGCTTGTCTTATTGACAAGTTCAGCTATCCCCCTCTCCAAAAAGGGGGGGGGGAGTGGGTACGTATACTCATATACTCCCATAAAGTTCGAAATATCTGTGCTTGTACTCGAAATTTTCGAAACTTTTTAATAAAATTTTTTTTTTCCGATTTCACGAATCACTCGCAATAAGTCTCTACACCATCCAAACAATCCTTGGACGAAAAACAGTTCTTGTTTTAAACAGTCACGGTCAAGCAAGACCTAAAAAGCACATGTCTTCTCCAAAAGAAAGAAGATCGAAACCACTTCGTAAAAGATACATCTTTCGGGAAAAGCGAGATGTCGCAAACAATCCGCGAAAGATCTTATCTAAGTTCACAGTCCATCCGCGACTTTAAAAACGATGATCGTCGATTGGCCCCGACGAACATACCTGAAAAAGTTCTCCAAAAAGGGAACTCGTAGTCAAACGTTTCGTAAAAGTAAAGGTTCTCTTACATCCGGCAAGGATATCATAGCGCGCTATACAAAAAATCTGAAATTTTGGTCAGCACTCCACACGGTCTCTGGAAGATGCTCGGTTCTTCACATACAAGTCGTATAAGCCGGCACCAAGTCGCAGACTTTAAAACGGAAAGAACCAGGTAGAAATCGCCAACAGGCAAAACGAAAGCCGATTAGTCATCGCATAGCCTTAGTGCCGAAAGTAAACCTAGGTCTTGCCCTAAGCCCAGTCCTACTGGCCCATTAACATCTCAAGGCTTGATATCATAACTGATATGAGATCATAAAACATGTCTCGTCGTCCAAAACGCTCACGAAACTTCGCGAAACTCCTAAACGTTTCTGAGCATCCTCGTCCTTATAAGAGCAAACAAACAGGACGACAAATTAAGAGTTAACATACGGAGTGACTACTCGTATCTTTCCCTCAAACACTTGACAGAAGTATAAACTAAAAATCATTGGATAATAAAAATATTTGTCATATATAAAAAAGCCGCACAACGGCTGGGATTCAAAAGCCACCAACGGCCAGTCCCACAAATAAAGTCAAATGGCCCCGTAAGGCCATAGCACACTCATATAAACAGGCCACAGTCGGCCTAAAAACTCAACAATACAAACAAAAGGGAAATCTATCCCAAATAATCGAAATATACATACCCAGACATCGAAAGGCCAAACGAGTTCGCGGGCTGATCGACTTCTCCCTCTCCGTCCGCAATTCCGGCACCTTCGTCGCCAGCACCGGCACCTTCGTCGCCAACACCAGCTCCCGCTTCCGCCGTGTCCTCCGAGACCTCGATGGGATCCCAAAGCTGTCGGACCCTTCCTTCGAACGGAGGAACCAGGGATTCAGCATGGGTGCACCCGTCCATAAGGACCGACATCTCAGAGACCTCGGCGGGAAAGGAGAACTCCTGGTTCTGGGACTTGCAGACGGTGGCAACCGAGCCACGACACTCGCGAAAATTGCCTACGAATTCCTGAGCGTCCTTAAAACTCTCGAATTCGGTGGCAAACAAAGCGGCCCTCCGATTCATCTCGGCGACAATTGTCCTCCTTCCTTTCCTCCCCGCGCAAACAAGGGCCCAAGAATGGAGCTCATCCTGTCTCTGGCTCTGCTCCTCGAGCTCCTTAAACCGAAAGAGTTCCCTCTCAGCCTCCTCGGCTTTAAAGTGAGAGATGCGCGACTCCCGGAAACTCTCGCCGAGCGCCACATTAAACACCCTCATCCCGTGCATGAACTTAAGATTAAAAAATATATATATATATATATATATATATATATGTGCATATATATACCAAAATTCAGATCAAAGTTCAAAGGATAAACCTCGTTGATTAAACGAGAGCCTTCAGCGACCACTTTTCGCCTCGACTCTTCGTTCAGCGACTCGTGAGTAGTAAACCGGGAGGGAGGTCTGCGAAAAAATCACTTGGAAGGGGAACCTCGTTGGCTCCTCTCTTTTCCCCTGGAGTGAAGCTAGGTTTCCATCCTGGCAGCGGCGGATCTCCCGAAACGGTCTCAGAAGCAACTCCTTTTCCTTTCCGAGACCTGTTTCTCCGCCCCTGAGTAGGCAAGACATCAGCGACTGGTTCCTTGTCATACGGAACATCAAGGGGCTGGGAGATGGCTCGAGATCGATGGAGCTCCGTCACACTTTGAATCCGTTCAACGGTGAAGGAATTCCAGAAGAATGGTCTGCTGTGGAGGAGATCACGCTTGGCGAAGAGATCGGCAGGAGTTGGCGGAAGGATCCTGTTCACTGCAAGATATAAAAAAATCAAAAACCATCGTCACATAAAAAAAAATGTCACCGGTCGTGTTACCGCGTTTGAAGTTCCATTCCCGACGGAATAGGTGGAGATAGCTCTCCTCGACGGATTCCCCATCTATTCGAACAAAGAAAAAGCGCTCAAACCATGCCTTGGGGTGCGAAGTGTGCCCCTGGATTACAGCCATGTTTTTCTTTGGTGCCATGCGGAACGAGCCTTCTATTCTCGTTGGCCTCGTAGCCCAAAGGACCTCGAAGTCACAAGGGTTAAGGTCCATCCCTAACTTGTAACTCGCGATCAATATTCCGAGCCAATGCTGTAAAGCCGGAACGTTCAGCTGACTGATCGAAAGCTCGAAGCGGTGAAGCGTGCGAACAATGGTACCGGGGATCGGGAACCACATGCGGCAATACGACAGAAAGGCTTCATAGCAAGTGAAGAAAACTTCCGGGGGATTCCCTGTGCTCTCATTACCACTCGGGATGCGGAACACGACTTCTCTTGGGACCTGGTAAAACTTCCGAAAAGTGGCAAGGTAGCGGGGAGAAACCATGCTCGGCGTGAGAGGCGCATTTGGCGACCTCACAGGCCTCGTGGGGATCGGGATGTCTTGCAGAGAAGAGAGCGAGGCACAAAGAGCTTTGTTGTATGCATCCTTTGCGTCTTCATCGACTCCAAACTCTTCCTTCGGGGCGATCACCTCGTTAGCAGAAGAACCGTCCGAAGACGAATGAGAGGAAGAGTGCCTCTTTGAAGAACCTTTGCTTGAAGACATCTTTCAATTTTTTTAAAAAAAAAGCAAGGAGAGAAAGAAGAAGGAGATGCTTATCTTGGAGGTAAATTCTAGTGAGAAGTAAGTTTTGAATGATCAAAAACTTACTCCACCAATATAAAGCAATAAAAGATTTACTATTTACACCCGGTTTTCGGCACACGATTACGTCTTTACACCTTCCTCACAAGCTATACCGCGAGCTAGGACCTATCGCCAAACACCACGGAACCAAGCTAGCAGGGCGGCTAACTGTTGGGGTCAAAATCGGTCACGACAGAATCGATACCCGAAAACCCTCAGAAAAACCAAATCTCGGTCAAAACTTCAAAAAAACGAGAAAAGTAAAAACCGAAACGGATCACCCGACGAGTACGGGTCTACTCGCCGCCGAGCATGACCGAAGCACGGATCAGCTCGCCCGGCGAGCATGGGCCAGCTCACCGGCGAGCTCGCCCGAGACAAGGGAGAGCTCGCCCGACGAGCACGGGCCAGCTAGCCGGTGACCTCGCCCATGACAAGGGGGAGCTCGCCCGGCGAGGGCGGGCCAGCTCGCCGGCGAGCTCAACCAAGACAAAAGGGAGCTCGCCGGGAAAGCACGGGCCAGCTCACCGGCGAGCTCACCCGGGACAAGGGCGAGCTCGCCCGGCGAGCACAGGCCTGCTCGCCGGCGAGCTCGGTCGAGACAAAGGAGGAGCTCGCCCGGCGAGCACGGGCCAGCTCGCCGGCGAGCACGGCCGAGAAAAAGGCGAGCTCACCCGGTGAGCACGGGCCAGCTCGCCGGCGAGCACAGCCGAGACGAGGGCGAGCTCGCCCGGCGAGCACGGGCCAGCTCGCCGGGCGAGTAGAACCTTGTCATGGGTCAGCTCGCCAGGCGGGCTCGCCCAAGGTACGGGAGAACTTGCCCAGCGAGCACGGGTAACCTAGCGATGATTGTTCCTAAACCCAATCTTGTATAGTGACTATTTGTCCTCGTCCAAAGCTTCCTTAGCTCGATCCCCAGGTCCACGGCTATAACACCAACTTTCCACCCAGAAGCATCTTCAAAAGCTTTCGGGAAATTGGATAGGCTCGATCTCTCAAACGGTTTCCCACTCTTCGTGATAGGACGGGTTACGATTAATTCAACATCAACCACCTCGGCTGTATGAAGAGACGAGGTTCCGATAGAAGGATCGTACCTACGCCAACGGACACTTTGCGAGTAAAAAACGCTACGGCCCAAAGGGGGTCCGAATTGCGGACGACGGACCACTTACGGTCCTAAGGAACTCGAGCCGAAAGATAAGGATGACGGTTTATTCGCGAAAAGAGATAAATGTCATGTTTCAGCAAAGATAAATGTCAAGTTTCTGCAAAGATAAATATCAAGTTTCCGAAGATAAATATTAAGTTTCCGAAGATAATCATGAAGGAAGTATGGAAAAGCCCGCGACAAATCTGGCCTGAGAGGAGGTAGACCGACCTAAAAGGAGGAGTATATAAAGAGGGCTTGGGCAAAGAGAAGAGAGAGCTTTCTCAGAGCAAACTAAACACTTAGAGCAAATTAGGCATTTTTCCGTTTTTACTATCGAGCTGCGACTCAACTAGGTTAGAACATAGGTTGCTAGACTAGCGAACTTACCGATAGCTCTCGTAGCCAAGGCTCTTACCTGTTGTTCATGCTCAAACGCGAATTCGGAAATAAGATCCCTTTTTGTTCTCCCTTCTTTTATCTTACGATTTGACATCTCAATATTTCCGTAGTACTGATTGTGTTGTATGTGGCCCAGCAGATAGCCGTGACCTTTAGGGGAGACTAGGTTTACTTGGTTTCCCTCCAATTGACTGAAACTCGACGACGTGAATTTCGGTTCCCACAAGTTCTAACCTAGTTGAGTCACAGCTTGATAGTAAAAACGGAAAAATGCGTAAATTGCTCTATGTGCTAAGTTTGCTCTGAGAAAGCTGCTCTCTTGCTCCTCGCCTTAAGCCCTCCTTATATACTCTCTCTAGGCCGGTTTACCCCCTCTCTTGGGCCGGATTCGTCGCGAGACGGGCTTTTCCATTTTTTCGTCATCTTTCGTGATTATCTTCGGAAACTTCGCATTTATCTTCGGAAACTTAACATTTATCTTTGGAAACTTGACATTTATTTTTTCGTGCAAATAAAAAGAGACCGTCATACCAGCCTTCGGCTCAATCCTATTTTAAAATCATAAGTGGGCCGTTTGGCCGTGATCCAGACCCCTTTCGGGCCATTTTGGGACTTAGACGAGGATGCACGGTTTTGGGACGGGATGGTCCTCGCCTGTGGGCGAGGTTACCGCGGTGTGGATCGCCTCTCCCATGTGCGAGGTGACCGCAGTGTGGGTCGTCCTCGCCCATGGGCGAGGTGACCATTGTGTTGGTCGTCCTCGCCCATGGGCGAGGCGACCTTGGTATATGTCGTCCTCGCCCATGGGCGAGGTGACCGAGGTACGGGTCGTCCTCGCCCATGGGCGAGGTGACCGCGGTGTGGGTCGTCCTTGCCCATGGGCGAGGTGACCGCGGCATTGGTCATCCTCGCACATGGGCGAGACGACCTCCCATGGGCGAGGTGACCACGGTGTTGGTCGTCCTCGCCCATGGGAGAGGCGACCTTGGTATCTGTCGTCCTCGCCCATGGGTGAGGTGACCGAGGTACGGGTCGTCCTCGCCCATGGGCGAGGTGACCGCGGTGTGGGTCATCCTTGCCCATGGGCGAGGTGACCGCGGCATTGGTCATCCTCGCACATGGGCGAGGCGACCTCGGTGTTGGTCGTCCTCGCCCATGGGCGAGGTGACCGAGGTACGGGTCGTCCTCGCCCGTGGGCGAGGTGGTCCGTGTCCGGTCGGTCCGATCCATACTTGCTTACGGGCAAGACCTCATCCGGACTGAACCAATTCTCGATGCTCTTCGGGTCATGCCCGCAAAAAAATATCTTTTACTTGATTAACCGTTTCCCGGGAACGTTTGTTTCTCTAAGGTTAACCGAGAGTTGGTTCTCCGAGAATTTTCGGGTATTGATTCCGTCGTGACCGGTTTTGACCCCAACAGTTAGCCCCAGCTAGCTAGGATCCGTGGACTTGGGTGTGGGGTCCTAGCTTGCGGTATGACTTGTTTAGATGGAATTTGACGTAATCATTTGCCGAAAGTTTGAGAGTAAATAGTAACTCCTTTTCCTATATATAGGCGGAGTAAGTTTTTCAAAGTCTTTGCTCACTTCTCTTACAAGAAGATTTCCCTAAGGTAGAAATTTCTCTTTTCCTCTCTCTCTTTTACTTTTGTGTCAAGGTTTTGGTTTTTCCAAAATAACTTCAAGAAAGAGATCCTCCAAGAAATAAGCTTCTCCTCAATCTTCGTCCGACAATCCCGGCACCAATGAGGAGGTTGTTCCCAAGGAGGAGTTCGAGGTCGAGCAAGCGGAGAAAGAAGCGTATTGGGATGCGTTGTGTAGCTCGCTACCTCCTCCGCCCGAAGTCTTTTATCCCTGAGACCCGCGGCGAGGCGCGATCCTACCCTTCCGAGAAGGACCTCGCCCTCCTACCTCAAGACCCTTCCGGAGTATTACAGAGTCCCAGGCGGAGTCATTTTCGAATCCCGGTGCATGGGGAGAGTGCGGAGGATCCCCCGGAGGGTTTTTTCACATGGTACGAACTTTTCTGGTACGCTGTCGCATGTGGTTTCCGATTCCCGCGGCATCGTCCGCGCACTCGACTGTTTTGAGCTGTCGATCAGTCAGCTAAACGCTGCGGCGCTGCAGAACCTTCTTGGCGGGTTCATCCTAATTACGAGCACGGAATGGACCTCAGCCCTGATTACTTTGAAGCGCTATGGTCGAAGCGAAAGACCTCAATTGAATACTCATACCGCATTGCTCCTAAGAATTACATGTCGATAATTTGGGGGCATACTTCAAACGCCAAGGAATGGTTCAAGTGCTTTTTCTACGTTCGAACAGATAGCGCATCCGTCGAGGAGAACTTTCTCCCCTTGTTCTGTAGCAAGTGGAATTTCCATCATGGTACCATGGTCGGATATTTGGTTCACCTTGATGCTCGGAGGTATCTACTTGCATTTTTTTTATTTTGCAGCGAACAATATCCTTCTCACGCCTCCTAGGGACCTATACGCTAAGCGAGACCTTCTCCGCAACGGTACGTTCTTTTGGGATTCCTTCACCCTAGACAGGATCCGGGACGCAGTGGCACTCTATCGATCGCAAGACGTCCCTCGGTTGATCAACGAGGTTTGGTCTCCGAATTTTTTTTGACAAGTCTTTGTTTGTTGTTTCCGTATCTGATCTTTGATTCATGCAGGGAATGCGGGTCTTCAACTCAGCGCTTGACGGAGGTTTCGGAGAGGCGCTTCTTTCGTACTTCAAGGCCGAGGAGATCGAGGAGTAGTTTATTCGCTTTCAAAACGAGGTTGCGGAACGAGATCGCAAGAAGGCCGAGTCCCATTCCCGAGGTCTCCTTCGTGCGGAGAGGAAAGGGAAGAGGGCGATCGCTGCCAAGTTGGCGAGGAGAGCCTCATTGTTCGATGCTGAGTTCAAGAGTTTCAAGGATGCCCAAGACTACGTGGGCGATTTCCGCAAATGTCGTGGTTCGGTTGGCACCCTTTGGAAGTCGCAGGATGCTACTTTTCCTTTCTCTCTGAGATCGCTGAGATGTCGAGTCTCATGGACGGGTGTGCCCAAGCTGAGTCGATGGTTCCTCCGATCGAGGGAAGGATCTGCGAGCTTTGAGATCCCATCGAGGTGTCGGAGGACACGGCGGAAGTGGAAGCCGGTGCCGCAGACGAGGAAGGAGAAGTGGATCAGCCTGTGGACTCATTTGAAGTTTCGATGTCCGGGTATCTAGATCTTGACCCCTAAAGGTCGATGGGATTGTTTTCCCTTATCTTATGGTTTCATATCGCATTAGGCCGAGTCTGGCCATTTTTACGCATTCGTGTGTTTATGCCGTGTGAGGCCGTTCGGACTTTTTATTTGGGACTGGCCGTTGGTGGCTTCGAATCCCTGTCGCTTGCACGGCTTTATATATGAACGTTTTTAGTTATTCTGTGAGCTTGATTTATACTTTCGTCAAGTGTAGAGGGAAAAGATACGAGTAGTCACTTCGTATCTTAACTCTTAAATTTTCGTTCTGTTCGTTTGCTACTTTAGTACGAGAGTGTTCGGAAACGTTTATGAGTTTTGCGAAGTTTCGTGAGCGTTTTAGATGTGAACGATAAGAGGCATGATTTAGGATCTTGTATCAGTTTTTATATCATGCCTTGAGATGTTAGAGACCAGTAGGACTGGTTTTAGGGCAAGACCTAGGTTTACTTTCGACTCTAAGGCTGTGAGACGACTAATCGGCTTTCGTTTTGCCTGTCGGCGATTTCTACCTGATTCTTATCGATTAAAGTCCGCGACTTGGGCGCCGGCTTATACGACTTGTGTAATAAGAATCGATCTTTCTCCAAAGACCGTTTGGAGTGCTAACCAAAATTTCGGGTTTTCTTGTATAGCGTGGTATGGTATCCTTGTCGGATGTAAGAGAACCTTTAGTTTTTACGAAAGGTTTGACTACGAGTTCTTTTTTAGAGAACGTTTTTTGGGTTTATCCGTCGGGGCCAATCGACATGCATTTTGTATTTTTAAAGTCACAGATGGACTATGTGTTTGGATGATATCTTTCAAGAAATATTTGCGACGTCTCGCTTTTCCGAAGATATGTCTTTTGCTTTTGGGATGGTTACGACCTTTTTTTAGAGAAGATATATTTTTCCGGTCTTGCTTGACCGTGAGTTTGAACTATTGTTAGTAGGAATTAGTTTTCGCCCAAGGACTGCTTGGACTGTATGCATTTTCGGAGGCCCTTATTTTGGGCGTTTCTTAGGCCAATCTCAGACTACTATGGCTTATTGCAAGTGAATCGTGAGACCAGAAGAAAACATTTATTGAAAAAGTTTCGAAAATATCTAGCACATGCACGAATATTTCGGACTTCGTGGGAGTATAGGAGTATACGTACCCACTCCCCCCCTTTTTTCATGAGGGGGATAGCCGAACTTGTCGATAAGACAAGCTGCCTACGTACCTCTTTCGAGGATCAAGCCATCTTGTAGTTCTGTGTGTTGCTGCGGGTGTTCCTACTCGCTGGACGGGGCCGTTCCAGTCCCTTCGGCCGTTGAGGCTTCAGTTAGGTCGATGGCCGTTTCAGGAGTCGGGCTCTCCGATGGTAAGGCGATGGACTCGGGGACTATGTCACTGTCTGGAGTCGTTGCCTGGTCGGGTGATTCTGAATCACTTTTTATGGAGCTCTCGGGAGCGTTCTGAGTTTTCTTAACTCGCTTCAGTTGACCACGGGGGTGTTCCGAGTTTGTCGTAGTTTATGCTCGGCCAAGAAGCAGAGCCTGGACTGTTTCTGGCATCCCCAAATTATTGCTGTTCTGTTTGGAGTTGGGAACTTGATGCCGAGGTGGTAAGTCGAGGGTACCGCTTTCATGGCGTTGATCCAAGGAGTTCCCATGATGACGTTGTAGATGGCCGGGTTGTCGACTACAGAAAAGTCAACGATTTTTGTGACATTGTTAGCCATGACCGGGAGTTCAATTGATCCGAGGGTCATGGACGTTGCACCTGAGAAACCAGTCAGAGGTTTTAGTTCTGGGACGACTTCTCCGAGTTCAATGTTCATCCTTCGGAGAGTGTCGCGGAAGATGACGTTGACTGTGCTTCCCGTGTCGATAAGGATCCTTCCAACTTCAAGGACTCGGATTACCAAATCGATAACCAATGGGTCGCAGTGAGGTTTGTCGATTCCGACGGTTTCCCGCTCTTTGAAAACGATCGTATCGTTTGGGGCGTCGTCAGTCGGGGACCAAGCTAGCCAGCTAGAACTCGTCTCAGCCTTCCGTCCATAAGCCTTGATCGACGAGACCGAATCGCGATAGAATTGCGATCCTCCGATGATCATGCTCACCCTTCGACGGTTGCTGTCGTTTCCTTGGCCATCTTGCCTCCTTCCCCGGTTCTCGTGTGACTTATTTTCGCGTGCATCGCTTTCGGGAGACTCTTTATCAGTTCTGGGAGGTCGATCGAAGTCCAGGAGGAGGTCTTTTATACCCGTGACCTTCGAGAGTTTGCCGGCGAGGAGCTTCGCAGCAAGCCTTACGCCGAGAACCTTACAGTTCGCAGTGGAATGACCTCTGGTCTGGTGGAATTCGCAGTAGGAGTTATCCTTGAACTGGTTCCCGGTCCAGGTGTTTCCGGAGGTCTTCCCTTGTTCGGAGTTGATGGCGTAGTTGTGCTCGCCCTGGTCATCTTCCCCCTCGTGGTGGACATACTTGTCGTTACGAGAGTTTTTCCCTCTTGTGGACGTCTTTTGCGGGTTGTACTTCTGGGAGAGGAATTTCATCTCTTCTTCCATCATGATGAAGTCCGTTTCCTTGTGAAGAGCGTCCTGGATTGTTCTCGGTTTTTCGAGAGATATCCATTGTCGGAGTTTTGACCTGTAACAGAGAGTTTTCCGCAGAGCGTCGATCGGCACTTTGTCGCTGATTCCTGTGACTCTCGCCATTACTAGCTTGAATCTGTTCATGAATTCGCGGAGTGGTTCGTCTTCTCTTTTAGAAAGACTCCATAGGTCGACTTTCGAGGTTTCTCTGTCCATGAACATGGAATACTACTTGAGAAACTCCGAGGCGAGCTGGCGGAAATTTCCGATAGAGTTCCATTTTAAGCAAGAAAACCATTCCAGCGCGGCTCCTTTGAAGTTTTCGACGAAGAGAAGGCAGTAGCGAGCGTCTCGTTCACGTTCCTTGAGTTTGCACCTTCCCATCGCGATCTGGAAAGATTGCAGATGCGCCTTTGGGTCAGTGGATCCATCGTAGACGGGAATTTTAATCTTCCCAGGATCTGAGATGTTAGTCTCCGTAATCCGGGCAGTGAACGGAGTTTTCCGCGCTTCCTCTAGAAGTCTGTCGATCTCGGGTGCAGCGCTTGTCGCGTGATGGATCTGCGACTTCACCGCCTTGACTTCTGCCGCAGTTTTTGCGATGTACTCGCTGAGATCATAGATCTCGTCAGGGTTTCCAGCAGCCTTCCGAGCTTGTATGGGCTGGCTGCGGTGGATTCGGGCCCGATTCTCGGCCAGTTCTTCCTGCTCAACCCAATAGACGTTTTCTTCTTCCTCTGTCATGGGATTTTCTCGAATGGATGTCAGCAACTTCGTCCGAGTGATCGGAATTGTCGCTTAAATCCAGATCGATCCGCTCGATATCGTCTCCTCCGTTGCTCCCGACGGGAGGTGGAAGGTTCTCCGTGGTCGGCCGTGCACCCGGCAAGACTGTTCCATCAGGGTTAATCGGAGGAAAGCTAAGCTAACCTAGCCTTCCCTGGAGGTCCCGGCTATCTGCTGGGCCACGCACAACACAGTCAATATGAAAGAGTAGAAAATAATAAATTGGAAAAGAGCAAAAGAGAACAAAAAGATCTTATTTCCGAATACGCGTTTGATCGTGAACAACAGGTAGGATCCTAGGCCACGGGAGCTGTCGGTAGTTTCGCTAGTCTAGCCACCTAAGTTCTAACCTAGTTGAGTCGCAGCTCGATAGTAAATACGGAAAAATGCCTAAATTTCTCTAAGTGCTAAGTTTGCTATGAGAAAGCTTCTCCCTTACTCCTCACCTTAAGCCCTCCTTATATACTCTCTCTAGGTCGGTTTGCCCATGGGCAAGGTGACCGAGGTACGGGTCGTCCTCGCCCATGGGCGAGGTGACCACGGCATTGGTTGTCCTCGCCCATGGGCAAGGCGACCTTGGTGTCGGTCGTCCTCGCCCATGGGCGAGGTGACCGAGGTACGGGTCGTCCTCGCCCATGGGCGAGGTGACCGCGGTATGGGTGGAGAGAGAGATCGGTTTTTGACCCCAACACTTATAATTGGAGAGAGAGATCTGAGCACCTTGAGAGAGGGAAAATCTTGAACTCCCTTTGTTTCTTTACTTTATTTTGTTCATCTATTATTCTATCTCAGTAATATTCAGACCATCATGATTTTTTTTATGAATATGTTTGAGTAATCTTGCTGTTAGATTTAGGTTTCTCATAAGGTTCATTATGTATTGCTAATATGAATTGATATTAGGGTGTTTAAAATATAGTTCTTCATCTAGTTGTTCTTAATGCTAATGTTTAGGATTGATTACCCTTGATTTAGATCTTAGGATTAATTTGGATAAGTGATAACTTGACCAAATACCTGAAACCCTAACTAGTATGATCTAATCAAACTAGATTCACATGAAAGTTGTTTTAGTAAGATTAGATAACCTATCAAACTCGAACTTAAAACTCGCCAGAAGCAATGTCGATCGACACAAATACAGTTGTATCGATCAATATTGTGAAAGGTGTATCGATCGATATTCGTAAGGAATTATCGATCGAAACTTTCTTGTGATTCCTTAACAAGAGTTTAGATCCGAGATCTAGCTGAAGATACTCTAATTGATTTTACCTAAGTTTGAGTTCAGAACAATTAATATTCATAAACCCTTAATAACCTAATTAAGTTGCATACTTGTCATACCTGAGATATACCTGAATCTAGTTGTTTCCCATCTGTTAAACAACCTCAAATCAAATCAATCGAATAACTAAGTTGTTCACCACTTCATTTACTGTTTTAAACCTGCTTATCTAGCTTTATTTCGAAAACTACCAATCTATTGTGTAATACTAGAGTCTCTGTGGATTCGATCCCTAAGTGCTATAACTGAACCTCTTATTTGAGAGAGAAATTCACTCTTTAGGGTAATTTGAGTGATATCAGATGGCGAATTGGACGAGATTGAACCAACTGGCCATTGGACGAGTCAGATGTGGTTCGTCCAACTCACCCACTGGCGAGTTAGATTGGTTGTCCAACTCGCCCAATGGCGAGTTGGACTGGTCCTACTCAACCGATGGCGAGTTGGACTGGTCCTTTGATATAGCATGGTTTTTATCCACTTTCAACCATGGTATATAAACGTTTTTGGATACATTTATCATGTTTTAGAGTCTTTTTAGAAAAAATACAGGTTCAGGTACTTATTTGATGGAAGTGATGCTTTTGGGCCATTTTGGACTGCTTTTACACATGGAAAATCGATCCATACTTGAGAAGAGACATCGGTCAATCTAAGCCAATAAAAATCGATCGACGACCATTCTATTCCATCGATCGATATTGAGACCACTCGAGGATTAATGACAAATTAGAAGATTTCAAGTTTTACAAAGTATCATTATTTACATCCTAAGTCCCTAGGCTATATTTATTATGGTTTTGTATCATTTGAGAGACAGACCCTCCTAGAGACCTAGTTTGGAGGAGAAAAGCAATTTGGCTAATATTAGAGAGAGAGCTTAGGATTGGAGAGATATATCTGAGACTACATATCAGAGAAGATCTTGAACTACCTATTTTCCATACTCTTTACTCTCTGTGTGCTTTATTTTAAGAGTTATTCAAACCATCATGATTTTGTCTCTTGATCGACCATGGATTTTACCCATTTTTAGCCATGTTCTATAGGTGTTTTATATATATTTACTACAATATAGAGTCTATTTAGAGTATTTATAGGTTCAGGTACGTTCTGGAGAAATATGGTGATTTTGGTGTCTTTTGGAGTCTTTTGAGTGCAGAGCTGCGCAGATGCATCAGATGTTTAGATATGGATAGAGAGCTTCCCACTGTGCGATTGAGCCCATCTTTCCACACAAGATATAACTTTGAGTTAGCTTTCCAATGCCACTGGTTTGGGGTTAATCTAACGGTTAGATAAGAAGTTATGCCCGTTTTACTGAAGAGTGTTCAGTCTGCCTTGCGAGAGGAAGTTGTCGAGAAGAGCATTGTATGTCGATCGATGCTACACACATAAAATCGATCAACATGGATGCCAGGACGTCGGCCAAGTGTATTTTACGAATGATTTAAGCCCAGAAGTAATCAAAAATTACCAAGATGCCCCTGGACGACCTAAAACCATATTTATGTTATTCTAAGCCATTGTTGACGGCTAGGCTTCATACTGTTCTAGAGAGAGAAAGTTTTGGATTGGAGAGAGAGATCTGAGAACCTTGAGAGAGGGAAGATCTTGAACTCCCTTTGTTTCTTTACTTTATTCTTCTATTATTTATTCTATTGCAGTATTATTCAGACCATCATAATGTTTCTTATGAATATGTTTGAGAAGTCTCATTGTTAGATTTAGGTTTCTCACAAGGTTGACTCATGTATTGCAAATAAATCATTGTTAGGGTGTTTAAAATATAGTTCTTCATCTAGTTGTTCTTAATGCTTTGTTTAGGATTAATCATCCTTGACCTAGATCTTAGGATTAATTTGGATAAGTGAGAACTTAGCAAATTCCTGAAAACTAAACTTGTTTGTTCTAATCTGACTGAGAACATATGAGAGTTGTTCATAGTCAGATTAGAAAACCCATCAAACCCTATCTTAAGGCTCGCTGGAAGCAATATCGTCCGACGCAACTATTGTTGTATCGGTCGATATTGTGAAAGGTGCATCGATCGATATTCTATTGAATAATCGATCGACACTTTCTTATGATCATCGATCAATTGTTCATGATCCGAGATCCAGTTGAAGGTAATTAATTCGATTAAACCTAAAGTTTGAGTTCAGAACTATGAATAGTAAAAATCCTAATCAACTTGCATACTTGTGGAACCTGAAATAATACCTGAATCTAGCTACCTTTCTTTTTGTTAACAACCTCAAATCAAATCAATCGAGCAACTGAATTGCTCACCATTTAATTTACTGTTTAAAACTTACCTATCTAGCTTTATTTCGAAGACTATACTATCTATTGTGTAATCTCAGAGTCTCTGTGGATTCGATCCCTAAGTACTACAACCGAACCTCTTATTTGAGAGAGTAATTCACTCCTTAGGGTAATTTGAGTGATATCAAATTTGGCGCCGTTGCCGGGGACTCTTTCTTATTGCCATTAGATTAAGTTTAGAATATAGTCTATATTTTACTTACTATTTATTTAAAAGTTTTTCTTCTTTCCTTACTGACACAGGAACTTAAGAAGAGGAACACAAGCTCGGCTGAGCATCGATCGACAAGATGACGAAGACTTCGAGCGACGAATCGACAGACAAATTGATCGACACTTCTATACTGGAATCGATCGGCGCGGATCAACATAAATCGATCGACGCCGACCAGCCGGAAGCAGGTAAGTCTGTGCTTACCAATTTCAATTATGGGAAAGTAGTTCTAGGATATCTAGATAATCGAGTATGCAATGCATCACGTCAAATTTATTATAAACCTAGGGCTGAAATTCCTGTTTGAATTGCCGTTGTTTTGAATGCTGGGTCGGAGAACCACCAAACGCTTGGGGATTATAACAGACCTGATCGGTTTTACACTAACAGGTCTGCGATCCGCTCACCAGCAATTCAGAGGAAAGACTTTGAGCTGAAACCTAAATACTTCTCTCTAGTAGGTCAGCACCCCTTTCATGGTCTTCCTCATGAATATCCCATAGACCATATCGAAGCACTTGAGGACCTTGTGTCTAACATCAAGATGCACGAGGTCTCTAAAGATTACTTATTCTGCAAGTTATTCCCGCACTCTCTCGCTGGGGATGTGATTCACTGGCTGCAACAACTGCAGCCAGGATCTTTGACTTGCTGGAGTGATATCAAGCGCGTTTTCCTCAGCAATTTCTTCGATGATGAAGGACCGAGGAATTTAGGAATAGGATCTATAATTTTTCTCAAGGCACTACAGAAGCTTTTAAAGCTTCTTGGTTAAGATTCAAAGCCTACCAGCGAGATTGCCCACACCAAGGTTTTTCCGAGATTCAGCTACTTAATATCTTCTTCAGAGGTCTCGACTGGACATACCAAGCGGCTTTGGACGCTGCGAGTCAAGGAAACTTCAAAACCAGGACCCCTGAAGAAGCTACGAGACTCATTGAAAATGTGGCGACTAGCACTAGTGCCAAGAAAACTGATCTTTAGAGGAAAAAGATGGCCAAGAATCCAAATGAAGATCAGATATCTGGGAAACTTTCTGACCAGCAGAGAAACCTATGCTCTATAAGAAGCTACGAGGCAGCAAAGACCTAAAAGAGCATGGAGGAATCTATGATGGGACAAGTTCTGAAAAACCAGCAGAAGATGAGTGTGGATTTCGATGTAAAATTGGATTCCATGTATGCTCATTTGCATGATAAGTTTGAAACTTTGAACCATCATGTTAAGAAATTAGATAGTCAAATTGTACATGACGCTGGATTTGTCAGAAGGGAAGAAAGATATCACCTTGGAAAAGCTGATACCAACCCGCGACGTCACGTTAGTGCTGTACTTTTGAGAAGCGGGAAGCAACTCGCCCCGAATGCTAGAGCAATCACTTCTTCGGAAGGAAGCACTGAAACTCGAGAAACAAATAAACCCCTTCCAAACCTTGTGCTACTCTATAATACGAGACCGAAACTTTCTGAGAACACAGATAGGACCAGAAATCCTCAAGGAACTGAGAAGGATGTAATCGATCTTGAGGAAAAGGAGGAAACCATCGATATCGATCGATCTGAAGATCCAAATATCGGTCGATCTGAAGATACAAATATCGATCGATCTGGAAACGCAAATATCGATCGACAGACTCCCAAGAGTTCGGGACTAAATTCAACACCCGCTGGACCAACTATAGAACGTGTGTATAATATGTTACCTCCCTTCCCTCCCAGTAAGTCCAACACTAAGGGTGAAATAGACAGAGAAATCTGTATAAAAGCATTCGAAAAGATCAAAGTGGAGCTGCCACTAATTGATGCCCTTAAAATTTTGCCCACAATAAGGCAATACGTTAAAGGGATGACAACTAAAAGCTTTTCACCAGACAAGCGCAGTGTCATGATGATCTCTGAGGAAATTTGTACTATAATCCAAAGTGAAACCCCAGTCAAAAGCCATGATCCCGGTAGTTTCGTTCTAAATTGTACCATTCAAAATAAGCAATTTCCAAGAGCACTGTGCGATCTAGGCTCTAGTGTAAATTTAATGCCGCATTCCTTTGCGACATCCCTTGGATATACTGAATTTACACCGGCCAATATCCAGTTAGTTCTCGCTGATAGATCTGTTAGGATTCCGGAAGGAGTGCTTGAGGATGTACCTGTGGAAATTGATGGATGCGAACAGATTTTGTCGTACTTCATTACAAGAATGAACCTAGGGATCCGATCCTTTTAGGAAGACCATTCCTTGCTACCGCAAATGCAATTATCGATGTCAAGGAGGGACGAATCAATCTTAACATAGGAAATATTCCAATGCGATTTGATATGGAGAAGATTTTGACACGTCCTCTAATAGATAAACAATCCTCTTACGTAGATGAAACTGATGAGATGATTCAGGAGTCTTTTGAAGACTCGCTATCCGATGACAATCTAGAGGATGTACCTATGCTTACCCAAAATGAAGTGTTCAGCATGGACAACAGAACAGATGAATATGATCATCTGGTGGATGCAAGCCGTGAGACCACGGATATTGAAAACAAAGAAGACGACGAGTCAAATATAGAGATCGATCGATATTTGCAAAACACCATCGATCGACAACCGTCTTCTCTGGGAAATCTAACTAAGGAAAAAGCACCCAATGTGGAACTAAAGCCATTACCTGCTGGACTCAAATACGCTTTCCTCTATGATAACTCCTTTCCTGTCATAGTCAATGCAAACCTAACTAGCGAAGAGCTAACTTTGTTGCTTAATAAGCTGCGCAAGTATCGCAAGGCTCTCGGGTATTCTCTCGATGACATTCCTGGAATCTTGCCCGATTTATGCATGCATAGGATACACTTGGAAGACGAGTCGAAATCATCTATTGAGCATCAAAGAAGACTGAATCCAAACCTGAAAGATGTGGTGAAGAAAGAGATAATGAAGCTTCTGGAAGCAGGAATTATCTATCCAATTTCAGACAGCAACTGGGTCAGTCCGGTACATGTGGTTCCCAAGAAAGGAGGAATTACAGTGGTAAAGAATGATAGAAACGAGCTGATCCCTATGAGGACTGTTACTGGGCACAGGATGTGCATAGATTACAGGAAACTCAATGCTGCTACCAGAAAAGATCATTTCCCTCTACCCTTCATAGATCAGATGTTAGAAAGGCTTGCACACCACAAGTATTACTGCTTTCTAGATGGGTATTCAGGATTTTTCCAAATTCCTATCCATCCGGACGACCAAGAAAAGACCACATTCACTTGTCCATATGGTACCTTCGCATACCGCAGGATGCCCTTGGGCTTTGTAATGCTCCTGCTACCTTCCAAAGATGTATGATGTCTTTCTTTACAGATATGATCGAGGATTTCATGGAAGTCTTTATGTATGATTTCTCGGTGTATGGATCTGATTTTACATCATGCCTTAACAACTTGTGCAAAGTATTAGAAAGATGTGAGGAGAAGAATCTTGTCCTCAATTGGGAAAAGTGTCACTTTATGGTCAATAATGGAATCGTTCTGGGACACAAGGTCTCGGCAGCCGGAATAGAAGTAGATCGAGCTAAAATCGAAGTAATGACCAGTCTGCCGACACCTTCCAACGTAAAAGACGTGAGGAGTTTTCTTGGGCATGCTGGTTTCTATAGGAGATTCATAATGGACTTTAGCAAAATTTCTAGACCTCTAACAACTCTCCTGTGCAAAGAAGTTAAATTCGACTTCACTCCTGAATGTCTAAAAGCTTTTGAGAAGATCAAGTCTGCTCTCGTAACCGCCCCTATCGTGCAAGCTCCTGATTGGAGTTTACCTTTCGAAATAATGTGTGACGCCAGCGACTATGCTGTAGGCGCAGTACTTGGACAGAAAAAGGACAAGAAACTACATGTTATTTACTACGCTAGTAGAACTCTCGATGATGTGCAGAGAAAGTATCCAACAACAGAGAAGGAGCTAATGGCTGTTGTATATGCTTTTGAAAAGTTTCGACCCTACATATTTGGTTCTAAAGTAGTTGTCCACACTGACCATGCTGCTATAAAGTACTTGATGCAAAAGAAAGATGCAAAGCCAAGGATTTTGCGATGGATTTTGCTCCTACAAGAATTCGACATAGAGATCAAAGATAAAAAGGGAGTAGAAAATGGAGTTGCTGACCATCTTTCACGAATAAAAATGGATGACAACACTCCGATCAATGATTCCTTCTCCACAGAAAACGTCTATCAAACAGATTCAAGGTTTATCAGTACTGTGTGCCTATTATCTGAGAAAGCATCGATCGAAACTCAAAACGAGGTATCGATCGATACCCCAGACGACCATCATGATAAGACTCAAAACGGAGAAGTGATAGTTGACATAGATATCAATGTCGCTCCCCACCTTACGAAAGCCAATCAAGGTTCTCTTTGTTGCAGAAAATCTAGTCGAGGGGTGTGTGCGTTGACCGCAACCATTTCAGATAGGCCATGGTATGCCGATATAGTGAACTATCTTGCTGCTGATGTGGAGCCAAACGATTTAAAAGGATACACCAGGAACAAATTTCTGAGAGAAATCCAAAGATATCACTAGGATGAGCCTTATCTATATAAGCATTGTTCTGATGGTATATACAGACGCTGCGTAGCAGACTTTGAAGTTCCAGACATCCTATTCTACTGCCATGGATCTGATTATGCCGCGCATTTCGCAAGTGACAAGACAGTGTCTAAAATCCTTCAAGCAGGTTTCTGGTGGCCAACTATGTTTCGAGATGCTCACGCTTATGTCGCAAAATGCGATAGTTGCCAACGCAGAGGAAAATTAAGCAAAAGACACAAAATGCCACAAAAATTCATACTTGAAGTAGAAGTGTTTGACTGCTGGGGCATCGACTTTATGGGCCCGTTTCCTTTCTCGTACGGAAATAAATATATCCTGGTCGCTGTTGATTATGTATCTAAATGGGTAGAAGCAATAGCATCCCCTACAAATGATGTTGTTGTGGTCGTAAAACTCTTCAAAAGTATAATTTTTCCTAGATTTGGAATTCCTCGAGTGGTAATAAGTGATGGAGGCTCTCATTTTATCAACAAGGTGTTTGAAAAGCTGCTTAAGAAGCATGGAGTCCATCATCGAGTAGCTACACCTTATCACCCTCAGACCAGTGGGCAAGTGGAAGTCTCGAACAGACAAATCAAAGAAATCTTGGAAAAGACAGTAGGAAAAACAAGGAAAGATTGGTCTGCAAAACTTGATAATGCACTTTGGACATACAGAACTGCATTTAAAACACCACTCGACGAATCTACACCATTTCTTTTGCTTTATGGGAAAGCATGTCACCTTCCGGTGAAGATAGAACACAAGGCAGCATGGGCCATAAAGATGTTAAATTTTGACATCAAGTCTGCTAAGGAAAGGAGATTGATACAGCTCAATGAATTAGATGAAATCAGACATCATGCTTATGAGAATTCGAAACTGTACAAGGAAAGAACAAAAGCCTATCACGATAAGAAAATCATCTCTAGACATTTCGAACCAAATGACCAGGTGCTTTTGTACAATTCTCGTTTGGCAATATTTCCTGGAAAATTGCGCTCACGCTGGTCAGGTCCCTTCACTGTTAAAGACGTCCGCCCATATGGAAGCATCGTGCTAGTACACTCTAAAGGAGAAGAGTTCATGGTGAATGGACAGAGAGTAAAACATTATTGGGCGAACGCAGAGATACCAGACAAGCAAGTTACATGTCTAAAAATGCCACCTACCGATTGATATGGTATCACAGTCAAGCTAAAGACTACAAATAAGCACTGAGTGGACGCGAC
This sequence comes from Brassica juncea, assembly GCA_018703725.1. Lineage (NCBI taxonomy): Eukaryota > Viridiplantae > Streptophyta > Magnoliopsida > Brassicales > Brassicaceae > Brassica > Brassica juncea. Next base: position 20,359,226 of record CM031935.1, on the reverse strand, counting down.
CCACTATCAGACAATTTTTAATTTGGTTTTATTTTTATTTATTATTAATTTTCGTATTTCTTTACTAAAAAAAAAATTTGAATAGAGGGATTACTATCCTATCGACCGACGAGACCATGTCGATATCGATCGACAGTACATAATTTGCAGCGACCGATGGTAACCTCTTTTCATCGATCGACACCTAATCCGGTCAGGTATATCGATTCTACTTGTTACTTTGTGTACTTATGATTTATATCCTCAACATAACTCCGGCTGGATATACACTGGGGACAGTGTATAATTTAAGTCTGGGGGGATGTTTACTGATATTGGTTTATTGTGAGTCTTATAAAATGTTTTTCAAAAGTTTTTATTGAGTCAAGAAGAGGATAATGAACTTATTAGATTTATGCTTGTTATAACCACTCTTTAGCACCATTCTAGACTTACTGATTGCAGATAGTACTAAAGATACTAAAGTGGATCAACATGTCAACTATCAACACTTGCTGAGATTGTTTGAAGGAACCAAAGCTGACCTCCAACCGTAAACCTGACTCAATTGCTTGTCTTGGGGCTTGGTATACATGGGATCGAATTCTTCAGACAAGTCTGGAAGGTAAAGCCTTGTGTAGATTTATCACCTTCTCTCTCTCCATTTCGACCCTAGATATATAGGTAAAAAATAAAAAAAAATAAAAAAAAGGAAAAAGAAAAAAAAAAGTAAAAAAAAAATGGAGAAAAAAAACAGAAAAAAAGGTTTTTAGTTAGGTGGAATCCGAACAGAATTTGGTGGCTACAACCATTAAGGCTTGCTTCATAAGGATTCCAACAAAAAGAACTCGAACGGGACTTGGTGGCGGCAATCATCAAGGTTCGATTCATATGAATTCTTGGATATAGGTCAAAAAGAAGTGAACAGGACTTGGTGGCAACCACCATTAAGTCTTGATTCATGGAAGCCTGTCCAATCTTGGTCAATGATCCTGCAATGGAAACAGACTTTGACTGAGAGAGAAATAAGTAGAGAGAGAAGATAGGAACTAACTTTTACCTGCAGGTCCAGATACTTGTTTGAGAATCCTTGCATCTTGTGATCGATACTCCCAAGGTAAAACCTACGTTTTATTTATGTTAAGAAATGAGGTTGGTAGAGGGGAATGTCAGACAAGATTTGCTAAGTTGTTGGCTAGGTGAATTTGGTTGCTAAGCTAGGATATGGTATAATGTGCTTTTGTGATTGGGACATTTTAGATGTGGATTGCAATATTGTAGAGGTGATGATTCTAAGTTTTAAATCATGTGAGTCTCTGCTGTTTTCAAACCTCTTTCAAAGAGACTACCTGTTGATTTTGCTTGAGGACAAGAAAAAGGGTAAGTCTGGGGGAGTTGATCGACCATGAATTTTACCCATTTTTAGCCATGATCTATAGGCATTTTTATATATATTTACTACAATATAGAGTCTATTTCGAGTATTTACAGGTTCAGGTACGTTCTGGAGAAATATGGTGATTTTGGTGTCTTTTGGAGTCTTTTGAGTGCAGAGCTTCGCAGACGCGTCAGATGTTTAGATATAGATTGAGACCTTCCCACGGTGCGATTGAGCCCATATTTTGATACAAGATATAACTTTGAGTTAGCTTTCCAATGCTACCGTTTTGGGGTTAATGCAACGGTTAGATCAGAAGTTATGCCCGTTTTACTAAAGAGTGTTCAGTCTGCCTTGCGAGAGGAAGCTGTCGAGAAGAGCATTGTATGTCGATCGATGCGACACACATCAAATCGATCGACATGGATGCCAGGACGTGGGCCAAGTGTATTTTATGACTGATTTAAGCCCAGAAGTAATCTCAAATTACCAAGATGCCCCTGAATGACCTAAAACCCTATTTATGTTATTCTAAGCCATTGTTGACGGCTAAGCTTCATATTATTCTAGAGAGAGAAAGCTTTGGATTGGAGAGAGAGATCTGAGCACCTTGAGAGAGAGAAGATCTTGAACTCCCTTTGTTTCTTTACTTTATTCTTCTATTATTTATTCTGTTGCAGTATTATTCAGACCATCATAATGTTTCTTATAAATGTGTTTGAGTAGTCTCATTGTTAGATTTAGGTTTCTCACAAGTTTGACTCATGTATTGCAAATAAATCATTGTTAGGGTGTTTAAAATATAGTTCTTCATCTAGTTGTTCTTAATGCTTTGTTTAGGATTAATCATCCTTGACCTAGATCTTAGGATTAATTTGGATAAGTGAGAACTTAGCAAATTCTTGAAAACTAAACTAGTTTGTTCTAATCTGACTGAGAACATATGAAAGTTGTTCATAGTCAGATTAGAGAACCCATCAAACCCGATCTTAAGGCTCGCTGGAAGCAATATCGTCCGACGCAACTATCGTTGTATCGGTCGATATTGTGAAAGGTGCATCGATCGATATTCTATTGAATAATCGATCGACACTTTCTTATGATCATCGATCGATAGTTCATGATCCGAGATCCAGTTGAATGTAATTAATTTGATTAAACCTAAAGTTTGAGTTTAGAACTATGAATAGTAAAAATCCTAATCAACTTGCATACTTGTCGAACCTGAGATAATACCTGAATCTAGCTACCTTTCCTTCTGTTAACAACCTCAAATCAAATCAATCGAGCAACTGACTTGCTCACCATTTAATTTACTGTTTAAAACTTACCTATCTAGCTTTATTTCGAAGACTATACAATCTATTGTGTAATCTTAGAGTCTCTGTGGATTCGATCCCTAAGTACTACAACCGAACCTCTTATTTGAGAGAGTAGTTCACTCCTTACGGTAATTTGAGTGATATCATCTCTCATGAATATGTCTGGGTAAACCTTATTGTTAGATTTAGGTTTCTCACAAGGTTGAACTATGTACTTATAATATGACTGCTGTTAGGGTGTTTTAATTAGTTCTTTCATCCTAGTTACACTTAATGCTAAATTTAGGATTGATCACCCTTAAATTTAGATCTTTGGATTAATTGAGATAAGCAATAGTTTACCTTCAATACCTGAATCAAACTATTGTGATCTAACTGACTAGATGCACACGAAAGTTGATCTAGAAAGTTAGAGAACAACATCAAACCCACTCGCAAAGCTTGCTAGAAGAACCGTCGATCGACGTGACTATCGTTGCACCGGTCGATAGTTTGAAAGATGTATCGATCGATATGTATAACGTCATATAGGTCGACACTTTCTTGGATCAATAGACGATTGTTGAGATCTGAGATCTAGTCAAAGAAAACTCAACTGGTTTTACCTCCTGTCTGAGTTCGAGAAAAAATGAAACCCTTAAGTCTAAGCTAAGTCGCATAAACTTCATACCTGAGATAATACCTGAATCTAGCTATTCTCCTTAACTAAAAACGACTTCAACCTAAGTTACCGAACAACTACCTTGTTCACCCACTATTTACTGATTTAAAACAAATAAAACCTTTCAGTCTAGCTTATTTCTTATACCTTAAATCTACTGTGTAATCCTAGAGTCCTTGTGGATTTGATCCCTAAGTATTACAATCGAACCTCTTATTTAAGAGAGTAATTCACTCATTAGGGTAATTTGAGTGATATCAAACCTGTGCATGTTGTCCCCAAAAAGGGAGGTTTTACAGTAGTGAAGAACAAAAAAGATGAGCTTATTCCTACGCGTACCGTCACAGGACATCGGATCTGTATTGACTATGGGAAACTAAATTCCGCTACTAGAAAGGATCATTTTCCCCTACCCTTCATTGATCAAATGCTGGAAAGATTAGCCAATCACCAGTACTACTGTTTTCTTGACGGATATTACGGATTTTTCAAGATCCCTATTTATCCTAATGATCGAGAAAAGACAACCTTTACATGTCCTTATGGAACATTTGCGTATCGCACGATGCCATTTTGGTCTTTGTAATATAATTCCCCTACAACTTTCCAACGCTGCATGATGTCAATCTTTACAGATATGATTGAGGATTTTGTGGAAGTTTTTATGGATGACTTTTCAGTCTACGGATCAAGTTTTAAAAGCTGCCTCGATAATTTATGCAAAATATTGGAAAGGTGCGAGGAAAAGAACCTTGTCCTAAATTGGGAAAAATGCCATTTTATGGTTAACGATGGCATTGTATTAGGACATAAGGTTTCTGCTGCTGGTATAGAAGTAGATCGAGCTAAAATCGAAGTAATGACTGGTCTACCAGCACCCACAAATGTAAAAGACGTGAGAATTTTTCTCGGACATGCCGGATTTTATAGAAGGTTCATAAAAGATTTCAGTAAGATCGCTAGATGATGTCTTGCATATTTACATGTTTTTAGCTATCATATCTTGTGCATTTTGATCATATAAGTTAGGCATTAGGCATCTTTAGGTCCATTTTGCATTCATTTGTCCTTATCAGGTGTTGGAGTATGCTTTGGTGTGATTCGAGGTGTTTGGAAGCCTTATGGCCCAAAAAGAGGTGAAGAATCAAGTTTGGCCATGAAAAGAGAAGTCAATCCATGATCTGATCAAGACAAAGATGAGCATGGACGGAGGCCTTAGACATATCTTCTGATGCTAAGATTTGGTGGAGATACAGTATTTTGAGTTAGCTTTCCAATGGAAGTGGTTTCAAGTCATTTGGAGCCATATTGGAGAAGTTATGATCGATTCATTGGAAGCATGTCAAGACACCCGACCTGGACACCCGACCTAACCTACCCGCACGGGTTGGGCGAGAGATGATGGACGCCAGGGAGTGTACCCGGCCTCACACACCCGGGATGAGATCCCCGCACGGCTCCACACACCCGGCCTGGCATACGCGGCCTGAAGGACCCGCACGGCTCACATACGCGGCCTGGCATACGCGGCCTGAAGGACCCGCACGGCTCACATACGCGGCCAGCACACGCGGCCTGAAGCACCCGCACGGCTGGAAGGCTGGACGAGAGTCTGGTACGCGGGTCAGCATACGCGGGTCGGGACTCGACCACCTTACCCGGGTATCGGCCAGTTTCTTCCTTCTTGCTGGATTCTAATTGGCTGAAGACTTAATGACCTCAAGGACTTTTTAGACTTTCTCCTTTATGTTTTTAAGGGTTTCCAAGCCCTATATAAATACTCTTGTATCCCCTTTGAGGGACTGATCTCATTTTCTATCTAAGAACACATAAACCTCTTGAGTAAAGTTTCATCTTGATTCATAATCTCATCTTGTCTTTGTGTTCTTGATTGTTTGATTTCATATCCTTTCTTTCTCTATATGTTTAAGCTTGAATCTATCATGGGTTTAAGAGTAAGCATGTGGATTAGTGAGTAGATCCTTCTAAGATCCATGGGTTAGGGTGATAGAGAGTGATTAAGTTAGATCCAAGGTGTCTATTGTTAGATCTATCATTTCCTTGCATAGATTTGGTGTTTTTAAAGCTATATTTGAGTTGGCCTCTCAAGCATAGAGCTATAGGCATTTCATGCCCGGAAGGTGTTCTATGAAATGCCTGAACCAACTCATCTATGCTTTTAGCTTGCTTTGCCTAAGGGATTAGTTGTCAAAGGAGCTAGGATTGCTATTAGACTCATTCTCCATGTTTGCTTTGATCATTACAGCCAAAGGGATTTGGTGTACTTGGGTGATCATTGCAAAAGAGCATTCATCTAGGGATAGAGCTTGCTTAGTTTTGTTGTCTAGGCATAAGGATTAGATTGATTGAAAAGTTAGCATCTTGGATTGAAGCTTAATCATTTGATATCAAGTCCCTATACCCATGGCTCTCACTCTCCTCATAAGAAAGAAAGTTCTTTTATTGCATTTTTAATATTGTCTTAGTTTCACAATCATCCTCTCATCTTGATAGACTTAGATTAAGCATGAACTTGCATTTCCGTTGCATTAGAATCTCTTAGAATTGGATTGACATCTTGTATTCTACAACATTTGATTAGGACCTGAAAAGGCCTGTCATCAAATTGGCGCCGTTGCCAAGTTCTAAGTTGATTTTGACATTGGGATTTAGTCATTTGCTTGAGACTAAGTCATTTTTATTTTTATTTTATCTTGTGATATTGGTTCTTGCCTCTTCTATCTTTGACTTTCAGGTGTATGATCACAAGAAGCAGAGGGGTATCCAACTTGGTTCCTACTGTTGAAGAGATTGCTGCACTTGAGAGGGAGATAGCTAGACAAAGAAGAGAAGTAGAGCAACAGGCTCATCTTCATAGGTTGGGGTTTGAGATGGAGAATCTGCCTCAAGATGGTGATGTTCTAGGGGGCAATGGTCCAAGAGCTGACAATCCAAGACCACCACACCAGCCACATCACCAACCACGCCAAGCAAGAGCCATTGGAGCCTATGATCAACCTCACATTCATGGTCATAGGTTGGGAATCAGAGCACCAGCTGTGGAGAACAACAACTTTGAGATCAAATCAGGGCTGCTGCATTTGATTGAGAACAACAAGTTTCATGGCCTTGTTGTGGAGGATCCCCTTGATCACTTGGACACATTTGATAGCTACTGTAGCTTGTCCAAGATTAATGGAGTCTCTGAAGATGCTTTCAAGCTGAGGTTGTTTCCCTTCTCTTTGGGAGACAAGGCACATCTATGGGAGAAGGCTCTTCCAAGTGACTCTATCACAACTTGGAATGAGTGCAAGAGGGCATTCCTAGAGAAATTCTTCTCTACCTCACGAACAGCCAAGATCAGAAATGAGATCTCTAGCTTTCAGCAGAAGAACCTTGAGAGCTTTAGTGAAGCATGGGAGAGGTTCAAGGGCTATTGGTCTCAATGCCCTCATCATGGCTTCACCAAGGAGAGTTTGCTTAGTACCTTCTACAGAGGTGCTCTACCAGAGTTCAGGAGCAGATTGGACACAGCCAGCAATGGGTTCTTGTTGGGCAGAACTGAGCAGGATGCTGAGGAACTGGTGGAGAACATGGCCAGGAGTGATTCAGTCTACAGTGAGGAGCATGATAGGGCCAACAGAGGCACTGATGAAGATGATCCGCACACAAGAAAGGCCCTGAAGTCTCTCCAAGAAAAGTTGGACAAGCTTCTTGTAGAGAAGGCTAAGCAAGAGCAGCTTAACTCCATTGGAAACCAGCAACAGAAACTGCCTGCTAGGACTACTGAAGTTCATGGTGTAGAAGGTCAAGAGGAGCTGTGCTTCATCAATGCTAATGGCACATGGTATAGGAAAGAGCCCAACTTCCAATACCAAAACAACTACCAGCAAAGACCTTACTACAACAATCACCAAGGTGGTTACCAAGCAAACCAGCCTACTCAGCCCCAAGGAAGCTCTTCTCCAGCTCAGGCTCCAAGTTCAAATTTGGAGTCCATGTTCAAGCAACTCTTAGAAGCTCAAGAAAGAAATGCTAAGACCATTGGTGATGAGTTCAAGAACATCCATGCTAAGATTGATGGAACCTATTCTGACCTCAACAACAAGTACATGCAACTTGCCTCTCACCTCAAAGCTTTGGAGAGCCAAGTTGCATCCATGTCTTCATCCTCCAAGAATCCAATGGGATCTCTACCAGGAAAACCAGAGAAGAACCCTAAGGAGACTTGCAATGTTATCATCTCCACTTCTTCAGGGATTGCATTGAGTGATCATAAGAATGAATTTGATGAGATTGAGAGGCTAGTGCTTGGAAATCAGATTGAACATGATAAGAGACTGGTTGTGGCCACAGCTGAAGCTAGAGTTGTGAAGAGAGCTGATAAGAAGGTTCAAGGAAGGATTGATGAGCCTAAGGTTGAGACACAAGTTGAGAAGAGTGCTAACCCCAAGCTGAAAGAAGTGAAGGAAGAAGACAATGAGGTTGAGCTATCACCATATGATAAGCTCCCTTTCCCTCAAAGGTTCCTCACCAAAGCTCAGAAAAAAGTGGTCTCCAAATTCAGAAAAGACCTCAGTGATATTGGAATCAAGCTTCCAGAGATCAGCAATATGCATGCTGCTCATGTCCAAATGATGCTCATAAAGGACATTCTCACCCACCAAGCTGAAGTGGCTGAACTTTTGGACATCTCACTTCTGAAGATTGATCAACCAATCCCTCCCAAGTCCCTCCCTAAGCTTGAGTCTCAAGGGAAGTTCACATTGTCTTGCTCTCTTGGTAAACTAACTATGGATGATGCTCTTGTTGATAGTGGAGCTAGTGTGAATGTCATCTCCTTGGACATGGTGCAGAGTATTGGGATTGAAAGCATGGAAACAGATACTCCTCCTCTCACCTTTGGGGATTCCTCTTCTACAACCCCACTTGGCATAATCAAGGACTTTCCCTTGAAGATTGGATCCTGCACCATACCTATTGACCTCACTGTTTTGAAGATGGCATCTGCAGAAAGAGTCCCTTTGATCCTTGGCACTCCTTTCCTCACAACAGTTGGAGCGTGCATTGACTTTCCCAACAAGAAGGTCACTCTCATGCATGTCAACAAAGCTGTCTCCTATCCTCTCCAGCCTCCACTCGAATCGGACTATTGTGGGACAATCACTTGTGCTGTACAAGCTGTTGAGAAGCCCCAAGATGAAGAGGTTGAAGGTAAGAAAGAGGGTCTTGATGGAGAGTGTTCTAAGGAGTTGTATGTTGAGCACTTGGAAAGTGCTAAAAGAGTGGGGATGGCTGGAGCTTTAAGGGCCACTCATGGCAAGAAGAAGACAGTGAAAGAGCCTCCTCTTGATTTGCTCTCACACACTCTCACTCTCCATCCAAAGAAGCTCAAGGATGGAGCCATTGAGTACAAGATCAAGCATAAGGGCAGGTCCACACCATTCTCAAGTGCTAGAGCCATCATTACTCCTCAGCTCCAAGATGACCCTATCACGCTTCAAGAGCTTCTCTCTCAGGTCCTCATCATCACACTTGAAGGTGGAAAGGATCCTCCTTCTCACTAGTCAAAGAGAAAAGGTAGTCAAGCTAAGTGACTCAAAACAAGCTCACTTGGGAGGAAGTCCCATGGTTATCCTTGTACATAGTTTTGAAATTTCAATTCTCTTTTAAGTTTTTAATAAAAGTGGTCAAGGTTTTCAGGTTGAGCCAAGCACTAGAGGAGAGAAGAATGGTGGTGAACCACTTGAGCCCCATGATCCATGTAGCAGCCTCCTCTAGTTGCTATGAACCAAGCCAGCTTCTAGTCATGCCACAAGCACCATACCCAAATCTCCTCGTGTGGTATCACTCCAACCCTTCTTGTATATACATTTGCTTTTATCTTGTTGGGGTATCTCCTTCTCTCTTACTCACACAGAGACTGTGTGATTTAAGTGTGGGGGAGGTACCGGATATTTGATCATGTTTGCTTTGTGATTTTGAGTCTCATGCATTGCATTGTACATTCATAAGTGCATAGAAAATCCAAAAAAATTTTAAATTTTTGAACCATGTAGATTGCATCACTTGCATCCTTAAGATTGAGTCTAGAGCATATAGGTTGCATTCATTTGCATATGGAGCATTACCTTGTAAAGAATACTTGTTTGCACTGAATTTGACACCCTAGTTAAACATATCAGGTAGCTTGAGCACCTTTTGAAAAAGCTTTCATGCTTTGAGCCTTGAAAACTCTTCTTGAAACTTGCTTGCTTGCTTGATATTGGCATTGTTCTTGAAGCCAGCTCCATCCTGAACTTAAACTTGAATGAACTTAAGCTCTCTTGCATATGGGCATTTGCATACTTGATCATGGATCTCATACACATTTGGGTTATCTTTTTCCATTGTACCACCCTTTGTTAACCCAAATGGCACTCCCTTACCCTTGAACCCTATCCATTCTTTGAAGCCTACATTGATTTGCTTGAGTGAGGCCTCTTTTGATAGCTTGTCATGTGCAAAATCTTGAGAGTATTGGGAGCGACATGGATTTGTTCTCATCTCTTGCTAGCATAGGGTCATCATTTGAGCTAGCTTCTAGGATGGTGAGTGTAGTGTTTGTTACCTAATGGTTTACATTTTGGGTTTGGGGATATGAAAATGCTGAGATTGATGAACAAAAGAGTATCATTGAGAAAGAAAAACCCTAGGGACCTAGAACAGAAAAAAAATAATAAAGCTCTTGTGTAATGTTTTTGACCTTCCCCCTTCATGTAAAAAAAAAAAAAAGAAAAAGAAAAGAAAAGAAAAGAAAAAGAAAAAAAAAGATTCAATAAGATAGTGGGGAAGGAAAAACTTAAAGAGTTAGAGTTTAGAAAAGTGAATAGAGGTCCTTAGAGGTTGAATCATGAGAAAGAAAATGTTCATTGGGTAAGTGATGTGAATATGCCTTCATTTTGGGTTATGGGATGAATAAAAAGGGTGTAGATCTTGTAATCACTTAGGAATTGGGTAGAATGATGAGGATGGATCCGTGTATGCATGAATTGCTCCTAGTCTTAGATAAATTTTGCATAATGATCAAGCTCCTTGATTTTTGAGTGATTGCCACCTTGAAATGATGCATTGAACCCTCCTTTTCATCCATATTAGACCATTTGATCACCTAGCCAAATGATTGAGATCATGTGCCCATTTGTGAGACTTCACCTTGTGTGTGTGTGTGTGAATCAATGTGAGGGCTGGTTAAGAGAGCATGTTGGTTGATAGGCATTGCATCTTGTGTAGAGGCATAAGAGTAATTGATAGGCCTTGTGAAGCTAGAGCATAATAAGAGAGTTTGCTCATGCTATTTGCTATGTTTCTTTAGGATGTCAGGTTGAGTGCTATGAGTGTTTCCTTTGGCTTTGTTCCCATCCTTGCATCCATCCCCCTTGTGCTTGAAAAGTTTACTTGAGGACAAGCAAAGGTCTAGTGTGGGGGAGTTGATGTCTTGCATATTTACATGTTTTTAGCTATCATATCTTGTGCATTTTGATCATATAAGTTAGGCATTAGGCATCTTTAGGTCCATTTTGCATTCATTTGTCCTTATCAGGTGTTGGAGTATGCTTTGGTGTGATTCGAGGTGTTTGGAAGCCTTATGGCCCAAAAAGAGGTGAAGAATCAAGTTTGGCCATGAAAAGAGAAGTCAATCCATGATCTGATCAAGACAAAGATGAGCATGGACGGAGGCCTTAGACATATCTTCTGATGCTAAGATTTGGTGGAGATACAGGATTTTGAGTTAGCTTTCCAATGGAAGTGGTTTCAAGTCATTTGGAGCCATATTGGAGAAGTTATGATCGATTCATTGGAAGCATGTCAAGACACCCGACCTGGACACCCGACCTAACCTACCCGCACGGGTTGGGCGAGAGATGATGGACGCCAGGGAGTGTACCCGGCCTCACACACCCGGGATGAGATCCCCGCACGGCTCCACACACCCGGCCTGGCATACGCGGCCTGAAGGACCCGCACGGCTCACATACGCGGCCTGGCATACGCGGCCTGAAGGACCCGCACGGCTCACATACGCGGCCAGCACACGCGGCCTGAAGCACCCGCACGGCTGGAAGGCTGGACGAGAGTCTGGTACGCGGGTCAGCATACGCGGGTCGGGACTCGACCACCTTACCCGGGTATCGGCCAGTTTCTTCCTTTTTGCTGGATTCTGATTGGCTGAAGACTTAATGACCTCAAGGACTTTTTAGACTTTCTCCTTTATGTTTTTAAGGGTTTCCAAGCCCCATATAAATACTCTTGTATCCCCTTTGAGGGACTGATCTCATTTTCTATCTAAGAACACATAAACCTCTTGAGTAAAGTTTCATCTTGATTCATAATCTCATCTTGTCTTTGTGTTCTTGATTGTTTGATTTCATATCCTTTCTTTCTCTATATGTTTAAGCTTGAATCTATCATGGGTTTAAGAGTAAGCATGTGGATTAGTGAGTAGATCCTTCTAAGATCCATGGGTTAGGGTGATAGAGAGTGATTAAGTTAGATCCAAGGTGTCTATTGTTAGATCTATCATTTCCTTGCATAGATTTGGTGTTTTTAAAGCTATATTTGAGTTGGCCTCTCAAGCATAGAGCTATAGGCATTTCATGCCCGGAAGGTGTTCTATGAAATGCCTGAACCAACTCATCTATGCTTTTAGCTTGCTTTGCCTAAGGGATTAGTTGTCAAAGGAGCTAGGATTGCTATTAGACTCATTCTCCATGTTTGCTTTGATCATTACAGCCAAAGGGATTTGGTGTACTTGGGTGATCATTGCAAAAGAGCATTCATCTAGGGATAGAGCTTGCTTAGTTTTGTTGTCTAGGCATAAGGATTAGATTGATTGAAAAGTTAGCATCTTGGATTGAAGCTTAATCATTTGATATCAAGTCCCTATACCCATGGCTCTCACTCTCCTCATAAGAAAGAAAGTTCTTTTATTGCATTTTTAATATTGTCTTAGTTTCACAATCATCCTCTCATCTTGATAGACTTAGATTAAGCATGAACTTGCATTTCCTTTGCATTAGAATCTCTTAGAATTGGATTGACATCTTGTATTCTACAACATTTGATTAGGACCTGAAAAGGCCTGTCATCACTAGACCTCTCAATAACCTCCTGTGCAAGGACGTGAAATTTAAGTTTACCCCCGAATGTATGAAAGCTTTCGAAGAATTAAAAAGATCCCTTATAACTGCCCCCATCGTACAAGCCCCCGATTGGAATCTCCCTTTCGAGATCATGTGCGATGCGAGCGACTACGCGATAGGAGCAGTTTTAGGCCAAGAAAAGATAAAAAGTTACATGCAGTCTACTACGCCGGTAGTACGCTTGATGAAGCACAAAGGAACTATGCAACAACAGAAAAAGAACAACTTGCAGTAGTTTAAGCATTTGAAGAATTCTGTCAGTATCAGATTGGATCACGCGTGATAGTCTACACTGACCACGCTGCTATTAAGTATCTAATGCAGAAGAAAGATGCGAAGCCACAACTCATACGCTGGATTTTACTACTCCAAGAATTCGATATAGAAATTAAAGATAAACGGGGAGTAGATAATGGAGTCGCCGACCATCTTTCTCGGATAAAAATAGAGGATGACGTCCCTATGGATGATTCCTTCCCAACAGAGAACGTTGCCCGAATAGATACATCATTCTTCGGTCAAATATCTCTTGCATTCGATGAGACATCGATAGACGCTAAAGATGATATGTCGATCGATTTCCTGGATGGAGTGTCGATCGATTTTGACAATATCGCAACGCCCGATATTACTAATAACCAAAATCACGACACCTCGTCTATAATTATCACTATGGACAAACCTTTGAGAAAGTTTTATCTTTGAATCATAATCTTAATCTCATCCTGTGTTCTTGATTGTTTAATTTCATCTCCTTTCTTTCTCTACATGTTTAAGCTTGAATCTCTCATGGGTTTAAGAGTAAGCATGTGGATTAGTGAGTAGATCCATTTAAGATCCATGGATTAGGGTGATTGAGAGTGATTAAGTGTAGATCCAAGGTGCTTAGTGTTAGATCTATCCTTTCCTTGCATTGATTTGGTGTTCTTAATGCTATATTTGAGTTGGCCTCTCAAACATAGAGCTATAGGCATTTCATGCCCGGAAGGTGTTCTATCAAATGCCTGAACCAACTCATCTATGCTTTTAGCTTGCTTTGCCTAAGGGATTAGTTGTCAAAGAAAGATTGCAATTAGACTCATTCTTTATGCTTGCTTTGATCATTACAGCCAAAGGTATTTGGTGTACTTGGGTGATCATTGCAAAAGAGCATTCATCTAGGGATAGAGCTTGCTTAGTTTTGTTGTCTAGGCATAAGGAATTAGATTGGTTGAAAAGTTGGCATCTTGGATTGAATCTTAATCATTTGAAATCAAGTCCCTACACCCATGGGTCTCACTCTCCTCATAAGAAAGAAAGCTTTACTTTTTGTTGCATTTTACTTATTGTCTTAGTTTAATAATCATCCTCTTTAAATGATTGCATTTAGATTAAGCATAGACTTGCATTCCCTTTGCTTTGTGGTCACTTAGAACTGGTTCGACAATCTTATATACTACATCATTTGATTAGGACCTTAGAAAAGTCCTTTAATCAAATTGGCGCCGTTGCCGGGGATCGAACCCGGGTCACCCGCGTGACAGGCGGGAATACTTACCACTATACTACAACGATTTTTTGGATTTTCTATGCAAATATGAATGTAAAGGACTAGTGTGGGGGAGTTTATATCTCTCGATTTTGAAGAGTTTTAGATTCACATTTTAGCTTATTATGATCATTCTAGGTTGTATTTAGGTGAATATATTGCATTAGATTGTTCATTTGCATAAAGCAGGGTTGGATTGCACACTTGAGAAGTTTGGGGCAAAACTGCAAGGTTATACTTGCAAATTACATAGTTTGTGGCAAGTTTGGGAACCATCAAAAGGCGAGGGACCACTCTGCAAATTCAGAACATTCGCCTGGGTTAAATTGTCAGAATCAAAAGTATAGGGTTGATTGGAGAGGACGAAAATGCAATTTCTGGAGTTTTGGGGTCACTTTGTGAAAAGCCAAAAGCCGAAGGATCAAAAGCGCAATAAAGACAAACTCCACCATTGGAAACAATCAAAGCTTTCTCACGACTACGGCGAAGCTCGATTTCGACGGCGACGACGACAGAGCACGGCTTGGAGCTCGGGATTGAACGAGCTCTTGATTTCACGAGGGAGATGAACCAGCACGAAGAAGAAGCTCCGCATCGGTGATTGGTGAATCATGACGAAGGAGGTTTGTGACTAGGTGAAGAAGATGACGACGGCGGAATAAGCGCGGTGGCTTGGAGTAATGAGCATGACGACCTTGACAAAGCACGAGCTGAAGGAATGAGAGAGAAGAGCTTGAGCACGGTGGAGGAGCTCGTTTGGGAGATTGATTCCGCAAGGTTTTGGTGCACGGGTAGAACCCACCGGGGTGAAGTACCCGGTCGGGAAACAAAGCTCAATCACGCGGGTCATGGTCGCTGATATCACTCAAATTATCCTAAGGAGTGACTTTACTCTCTCAAATAAGAGGTTCAGTTGTAGTACTTAGGGATCGAATCCACAGAGAGCTAGTGTACAAATAAGATGCAATCTTAATGACTATGCTAGGTTGAAAATAGTTTAAAGTAAAGTGCAGGTTTGCTGAGTAAGGATGAGATTACTCAGTTGAAAGGATTTGGTTTTGAAAACAATAAAGAAAAGTAGTTAGATTCAGGGTAAGTATTCAGGAATTCAGGATTATAAATACTATAAAGGCTAACAAGTTGCTTGCATGATATGTCAGAGCTCAACACTTATTAAATGAATCCATCAGTTCTCGCATTATTTAGACCATCTATTACTTAGATGCTAAAAGGTGTTGCGGTCGGCTACTTCTGCCGCTGGTATCGCTCGATAGTTCGATAGGAATATCGACCGATACACCTCTAGCTACGTCGATCGATTACTCTATAGGAGTATCGATCGATACGGCTCTAAGCAAGCTTTATGCGCGAGTTGATACAATGCTCACCATGATCTTAGATCAGCTTTCGCATATCTCAAGAGGGTCATAGCATGTTTAGGATGTTGTCAGGTATTGCATGTAATAAATCAATACAATCCAAGTTCATGTTCTAGGTAGCTAAGCTAGAAAAGCATTAATGAACAATCCTAACAATAAATATCACAACTATAGCAATTATAGGCTTGGGGCTAATCCCTCATATCCTATTTAAACCCTAAATCTAACAAGTGAATCTACTCAGACATGGCTAAGTAGTTCATAGCAACAAGGTAATAATAGGAGTTCATAGATATATTAGAGGAATGAACACTTAAGTTCCAATCAAAAATCTCTTTGGATCTTTCCTCTAGATCTAGAATCATATAACCTTTGTAAATAAAGAACTGAAAGAAAATGAGTAGAAGTAGAAGAAACTCTTAAAACTTCTATTACTGTAAAAGATTGTATATGAAAGAGACTTGAATGAAAAGAAAGCTTGTTTTTAATGCCAAAACACTTAGGCATATAAATATATGAGTTCATTAAGTTAAAAAACTCGTCAGGGGCATTCTTGTAAAAAGTGATATCTTGGGCTTCAAGTTCGGCCAGGTCCAACTTGTCTTTCAGCCGCCTCAGTATCGATCGATAGTACAGGGTGTACATCGATCGATTATGGTCTCGATGTATCGTCCTTCGGCTAATGTGTGTCGATCGATTGCACAAAGTGTGCATCGATCGATGTGTAACTCTGACGTCGACCTCTGGTCTTGATCTCGGGTGAACTCTTCTTTAAGCTCCAAAAAGGTACCTAAAACATCTCTTTTCTCCAAAATGCTTCTGAACCTGAAAACATACCTAATAGACTCCAAAACATAGATAATAGTAGTAAAAACACTAATATACCAAGGGTAAAAGCGGGTAAAATCCATGGTATATCAACTCCCCCAGACTTAACCTTTTTGCTTGTCCTCAAGCAAACACACAGGCAGTCTTTATGAAAGAGGTTTTGAAAAGCAGGGACTAAATCGAATTCAAACTTAGAATCATAACCTCTACTTTGTTGCAAACCACATCTAAGAGTCTGTCAATCACAGAAGCACATTATGCAATATCCAAGTTAAGCTACCTTGATCATCTAGCCAACAACTTAGCAATCATGTCTGACTAACCCCTCTATTGATTTCATTTCTGTACATAAAAATAAAAGTGCAGGTTTTACCTTGGGAGTATCGATCACAGGATGCAAGGTTGCTTAAACAAGTATCTGGACCTGCAGGTAAAATTAGTTCCTATCCTCTCTCTCTACTATTTTTCTCCTAGTCAAGTCTGCTTTCCTTTGCAAGACATTGACCAAGATTGGACAGGCTTCCACGAATCAAGCCTTAATGGTTGCAGCCACCAAGTCCTGTTCACTTCTTTTTGACCTATATCCTAGGATTCATTGTGAAGCAAGTCTTGAAGGGGGTAACCACCAAGCCCTGTTCGAACCCTTTACCTATATAATTCTTATGAATCAAGTCTTGAGGGGGGTAACCGCCAAGCCCTGTTCGAATTCCTTCCTAGTTAATATCTAACTATTCCTAGAACATAAATTTAAGATTATTTTCGATTTTTTTTTTTTTTATTTTTTGAAAAGAAAAATTAAATCTTATTTCGAAAATGAGAGAGAGAGGGTGATAAAATTATCTACACAAGGCTTTTACCTTCCAGACTTGTTTGAAGCATCAGATCACATGTATACCAAGCCCCAAGACAAGAAAAGAATTGTCAGGTTAGGTTGGAAATCAGCTTTGGTTCCTCCAGACAATCAATGAAAGTGTTGTCATAGCTGATAGGTGATCAACTTTAGCATCTATAGTACATTCTGCATCAACAAATCTAAGAATGGTGCCTAAAAGATTGGTTAGATAAAAAGTGAAAATTAAATTATCATTATCCTTTTCTTGACTCAATAAAAACCATTTTGAAAAAAAAAATTTTTTATGAAATCAAAAGGTAAACAGCATCAGTAACACCCCCCCCCCCCATACTTAAATCATACACTGTCCCCATTGTATAACTAGTCCAGTGAAGGCATAGGTAATAATAAAGTACACTGATATCACAAAGTTTAGAACGATATACCTGACCGCGTTGCATATCGATCGATGTTGTGTCATCTTCGTCGATCGCTTCTGTTTGGTTTATGTCGATCGATATCGACAGTGTCATGTCGGTCGATTTCAGTGGCAATCGTCTAATTGTAACTGCAAAGAAAAACAAATACGAAAAATAAAATCCTAAAGATAAAAATAAAATGAAAAACTACCTAACAGTGGGTTGCCTCCCACTCAGCGCTTTGATTATAGTCATCTAGCTTGACTTTGGATGAGATGAGCTACTGAGATGAAGTCCAGGTACTTGTTGAGAAACAAGTATCCTCTGTATCTTTCTTCTCACCGAACCATGCGTCAAATAAGGTTCTTGTGGCTTCATATTCTCTGGTTCATTTCTCCTTTAACTCAATCAACTCATCAGTGATCCTTTGAATCCTTTCTTCATGACTTTCAATGCTGACTGTGTGCCATCCTATCTTCCTGTAGGCATGCTCTGAAAGGTCACTAAGCTCTGCTTGCATTGAATCAAGGCGTTGGATCATCTTGTCTTGGATGGAGCTGGTATCGATCGATTCCTTGGTTGAAATATTGGTCGATGGCTGTTCAAGTCCATCGATCGATGCGCTGGTTGCTCGGTCGATCGATTCTAAGGGCGCAGGTCTGCTCACAAGCTGTCTCTGAATAGCTTGGATTTCTTTCTGCATCCCTTCTATGCTAGATTTCATGCTTCCAACCTCGTTAACAAGCGGGAAATACGTTTGGTCTAGACGTCTATCTTGTGAATCATCCACGCTTGTTATTGCTGTGTATACATCATCAGCTAATTTATCCAAATCTGCTCTGGTACATATCTCTGAAGTCTGTATATCGATCGACGCAACAGCTTGCATATCGGTCGATTTTCGCTTCTGCAGATTCTCGTGAAGCTTCTCTGCAAAGAGCTTCATCTGGCCGTCGATTTCAGTCAATCGCCTATCGATCGATGTGAGGTTGAGCTCGTCGATCGATGCAATCGATGCAGCCTGATAATCAAGTTGACGTTGGAACTTCTCAGCCTCCTGCTGCGTAGTATCTATGCGTAGTGCGAGTTCCTCCACTTCTTTGTCTACTAAGAAGTGTATATCAGCAATTTTCCTCTCAACTGCTTTCAGACGGGTCAATCCTCCAAAAGGATTGCAAGGTGCAGCGGGGTTCATATCTGCATGTGCTTCATTGATAAGGTGGATAGATCTCCTCATCTCTTCTGTGCAGATTCTAAGATCTGCTTGGTTGTGCAAGATCCCTTCACAGGTTGTGGTTTGTTTGATGCTGAGACGAGCTTCTGCTTTCTTCAATTCTTTCCAGATATCTCCAAGAGACTCATTAACCTCGCGTTTTGAGTAAGTGGTCGATGGTGTGGGCTCCGTATCGATCGATATGGATGTTACTCCGTCGATCGATATAGATCTTTTCTGGCTATGGTTTTGTGCGTTGCGAAGATCTTCAAGTTCCAGCTCAAGACGTTGAACCCTCTTGAGTAATCCTTGTTCTGCATTGAACATCCAGTTCATCTCACTGCGAAGCTTGTCTGTGGCCTCTCCCAAACACTTTTCCATGGAGAGCTTTTCCCATTTGCGTTCTCCAAGTAAACCGGTGAACATCTCGTTGATCTCGTCCTTGGTGTAGGTTTCTTGCACCAATTCTCTTCTTGTAAATGAACTAGCGTGCTCTGGTAGACAGATGTAAGAGCGCTCGTCCATTGAAGTTCTTTGGAGCAGTTTCTTGATGTCGTCTTTAGAAATTCTGATGACGTCACCATCTATTCCTCTAGCAAAACCATTCTTGTCTCTGTAGACCCCATACTCATCTCTCTGCTCCCAAAAGAATTTTCGAACTCCATATCGAAAGGCTCTCTTTCCGAATTCGGGACACTTATCGATCGATGCGACACAATCTGTATCGATCGATTTCTGTTGAAGATATGGATCCTCCCTGTTGAGATGGTTATCCTCAGCTTCCTTTGGCTCGGTTGTTGTGTCTGCCTCCTGGTGCTGATAATGGTGGTCTGGTCCGTAGCGTTGTTGCTGGAATAGGTTGTGGGATCCATTGGCTAACTGTAGGACGTCTGCAATGTCTTCTTTGGGTATGTGGAGTGTTCGTCCATCCATTGAGCGTGCAAAACCTTGTGAATCCCTGAAAATACCAAACTCATCCGGGATTAGATTTCCGAAAATAAGTATATTTGAATGTGTTACCTGGGATGGTTGGTTGTGTGAATCGGTCGATTGCACTGGTTCTGAATCGGTCGATGGTTGTTCAGGCCTATCGGTCGATTGTACTTGTGCTGTGTCGATCGATGAGACTTCTTCGGGTTGGGTGATGTATGTTGGTGTGGCGGTCTCGACTGCGAAGCTCTCGTACTGGTAGTCGCTTGCCCAGCTCCCGATTGAGTATTCTCCGTCTCGCTTGTTGTTGATTGTGTTGTCGAATGATGCGAGGCAAGTAGTATCGATCGATGGGCAGAAGGCCTTGTCGGTCGATGTCGTGATTCTGAGGTTGTGGTGGAGAAGTCGATCTTCATCTTCTCGAAGGTTTTGACATTCTATAGCTCTCTCCTCCTCGTAATCATCAGTATACTCCTCGATATGAGTAGTATTTGCAGCATATGGTGGGATGTAGTAGTTGTTCTCCCACGTGTTTACTTCGAAATCACCTTCTGGAAACTCCCCCTCGATCTGATTGAATAGTGAATTGATCGATGACCATGTGTGGCTGTCGATCGATGCCCGTTGATCAGAGATGATCGATGAGACTGTCCTACTATCGATCGATTCTTCGGTCTCTGTCTCGTATTCGCCTTGTGAATCGTATTCATCTCCACAATAGCAAACAGCTACAAGGTCTGAGTCGTCTTGGATCTTTTTAGGGACCTTGATGACTCGTACTGGATCATAGTAGACCGTAGGGTTGATCAGGGTTAGGCACAGTTTGTTTGTCTGAAGGGTGCAGACTGCTCCAACTGTGGCTAGGAAGGCTCTTCCAAGTAGCAAAGAAGTAGGTAGGGTTATCATGACGTCCAAGACATGGAAGTCCACTGGAATTAGGGCTTCTCCTATGGTGACCTCAAGGTTTCTCACAATTCCTCCAGAGTTCTGCTGAGAACAATCCACAAAGATGAACGATTCTTTAGTAGGCTCTATCTTCAGACCTAGATGGTCTGCTATCACCTTGGGTAAGATGCTAACTCCAGATCCTGTATCACATAGGGCACGTGGGAAGTTGATCCCATGGACTGAGCAAGGAACAACGAACTTCCCTGGATCACCCTTCTTCTCTAGTTTAATCCTCTTCTTCATACTTTCTCTGACTTGGTTGAACATCCTCTTGATGTCTTCTTCTATCTCCTTGGTTTCTCTGAAAAACATCCACAATCTGTGTGAAAAGTAGGCTTCTTCAAAGGGTTCCTCTGTAGGTATCCTTAGAACTCTCTTTCTGAAACTTGCCAACTCTTTCTCATTAACTCTTCTTTTAAGGTGTCTAGGAACCTTCTCTTTCCTTTTTCTGAGAACTCTGCCATCTTTTTCCTTTCCTATCTCCATTGGATCAATAATATCTGTGGGCTTCTTCATTATGGCGGTTGGTGGGTTTCTGGAAGGCTTAGATTGCTCCCGGAGTGCATTAAGTCGTGCAACATCTATCTTGGGAAGTTGCACTCGGCGTGTGATAACTGAATATCGATCGACAGCTTCTGAAATGTGTCGATCAATTTCTTTATCAATCGGTCGATCGATGGGTCGTCTGTCCTGTCGGTCGACGTGGTAAGGGCTGGGCGGATGTGGGTGTTTTGGTGCGAACTCCTCGTGAGTAAGTATCTTCACGGCATTGCACTAGTTGGTGGATTCTTCAAGATCCATCGGTCGATGCTCATCTTGTTCCATCGATCGATTGTTGTTGGCGTACGTCGATCGATGTGGTGATCCTGACATCGATCAATTCCATTGGTAGCCGCCAATTCTTCTGATCTGGAAGTCTTCCTCCTGCAGCTTCTCTTGCTTAACCACTCTCCAAAAATCATCCTCTATGATGGCACTGACATTGTGGCATGTTGTTTCTTCTCCAGTCCCTTTTCCTAAAGCTTCCTGCTTCTTAACAGCTTCTCCTGTCTGAATTACTTGAGTCTCTAGTTTCTTCACATGGGTGCTCAAAGCATCAAGCTTTGTATTCAAAGTGGTGTAGACAGTGTTGATCTTTCCATTGAAGTTCACCTCTAACTGCTGCTGGCTTTCAAGAACTTTGCTGAGCATGTCTTCTAGCTTTCCTTCTGGGGTTGGTGTGGGTGGCTTCATGTAAGATGAGTTTCCATAGCTCCTGTTGTTGTTGGGGTTGCTGTTGTTGAAGTTTCCTCTCTGTCCTGTGAAGTTTCTGTTTCCTTGGTTTCCAGACCTCTGAAATCCGGTTCCACTCATCCAGTTGACTTCTGCTTATGTGTAGTCATTTTCTTCATCAGCTTCTGCATCCTCCACTGAGCAGATTTGCTTTTTTAGCAGTTTCTGAACATTGTCAAGTGTAGCTTGTACCTCATTTATTTGTTCCTTTCCAAGGAACGCTGCAGATCTTGCTCTTACAATGTTCTTTGTGCTGTTGCTGGATGCTAGGTTGTCTATCAGCTTCACAGCATCTTCAGGATTCCTCGTGGTGAAGTTGCCTTCACTCGCAGTGTCTAGAGCCATCTGATATTTCAATGCGATGCCTTTGAAGAAAGTGCAGAGCAGCTGCACTTTGTTGAATCCATGGTGTGGGCAGTCTCGCTGGTAAGACTTGAATCTGATCCAGGTATCCTTGAATGACTCTCCAGGCTCCTGATTGAATGTGGTAATTTTCCTCGTTAAGTCTTCAGCGCGCGCATTATCAAAGAAGTTACGCAAAAATGCGTTTTTGATGTCGCTCCAGGATGTAAGAGATCCTGGTGGTAGCTGCTTAAGCCACTGCAAAGCTTCTCCAGATAAAGAGTGTTTGAAGAGATTACAGAGAAGGTAGTCCACAGGGACTCCATTGGCTTTGATAGCAGATATGAGATCCTCGAACCTCTCCAGATGGTCCATGGGATGCTCACTGGACAGCCCATAGTAAGGTATCTGTCCCACAAGGGTGTAGTACTGCGGCTTGAGCTCGAAATCGCCTCTCTGAATACCAGGGGGACGAATGGCTGATCTGTTGGTGTAGAACTGATCTGGACGGTTGTAGTCAGCTAGTGTTCGAGCAGCCTCTTCTACAGGTTGAACAGCTCCTGTAGGTGCAGTTTCTGGCTCAGGGATTACTTCATTCTGAGAGTTGAGTTTCTGACCTGCTTCATTACGAAGGTGACCTTCTTGGTCACGCAAGTCTCCATTCTCATCCCGTGTGAGAATAATAGGCGCAACCATGACTCGCGGAGTAGTATCGATCGATGTACGGTTAGGGGTATCGATCGATATCGGATGAAAGATGTCGGTCGACGGTGAAGTAGCGTCGGTCAATGTGAAGGTGTGAGTGTCGGTCGACAAAGACGGTGTCTCGGTCGGCAGGGGTGCGTCGGTATCGGTCGACAGGCAATTGATGGCGTCGATTGATGTGGAACGGATTTCCTTGCGGATTGAACGTTCCAAGCTAGCAGGGTCTTATGAGAACAAAAGTTAGGATTCCTTGTTGCTTCTGGTGCTGCTGGGCATGTACCTGAAAAGATAAGAAAAAATTTTGTGTCAGAAAACAAATTAAAACAAAATAGAAATAACCTATACCTAATCAGATTAGATCCTATTGTATCAAAGCTCCTCGACAACGGCGCCAAATTTGGTATCACTCAAATTACCCTAAGGAGTGACTTTACTCTCTCAAATAAGAGGTTCAATTGTAGTACTTAGGGATCGAATCCACAGAGAGCTAGTGTACAAATAAGATGCAATCTTAATGACTATGCTAGGTTGAAAATAGTTTAAAGTAAAGTGCAGGTTTTCTGAGTAAGGATGAGATTACTTTGTTGAAAGGATTTGGTTTTGAAAACAATAAAGAAAAGTAGTTAGATTCAGGGTAAGTATTCAGGAATTCAGGATTGTAAATACTATAAAGGCTAACAAGTTGCTTGCATGATATGTCAGAGCTCAACACTTATTAAATGAATCCATCAGCTCTCGCATTATTTAGACCATCTATTACTTAGATGCTAAATGGTGTTGCGGTCGGCTACCTCTGCCGCTGGTATCGCTCGATAGTTCGATAGGAATATCGACCAATACACGCGAGTTGATACAATGCTCACCATGATCTTAGATCAGCTTTCGCATATCTCAAGAGGGTCATAGCATGTTTAGGATGTTGTCAGGTATTGCATGTAATAAATCAATGCAATCCAAGTTCATGTTCTAGGTAGCTAAGCTAGAAAAGCATTAATGAACAATCCTAACAATAAATATCACAACTATAGTAATTATAGGCTGGGGCTAATCCCTCATATCCTATTTAAACCCTAAATCTAACAAGTGAATCTACTCAGACATGGCTAAGTAGTTCATAGCAACAAGGTAATAATAGGAGTTCATAGATATATTAGAGGAATGAACACTTAAGTTCCAATCAAAAATCTCTTTGGATCTTTCCTCTAGATCTAGAATCCTATAACCTTTGTAAATAAAGAACTGAAAGAAAATGAGTAGAAGTAGAAGAAACTCTTAAAACTTCTATTACTGTAATAGATTGTATATGAAAGAGACTTGAATGAAAAGAAAGCTTATTTTTAATGCCAAAACACTTAGGCATATAAATATATGAGTTCATTAGGTTAAAAAACTCGTCAGGGGCATTCTTGTAAAAAGTGATATCTTGGGCTTCAAGTTCGGCCAGGTCCAACTTGTCTTTCAGCCGCCTCAGTATCGATCGATAGTACAGGGTGTACATCGATCGATTATGGTCTCGATGTATCGTCCTTCGGCTAATGTGTGTCGATCGATTGCACAGAGTGTGCATCGATCGATGTGTAACTCTGACGTCGACCTCTGGTCTTGATCTCGGATGAACTCTTCTTTAAGCTCCAAAAAGGCACCTAAAACATCTCTTTTCTCCAAAATGCTTCTGAACCTGAAAACATGCCTAATAGACTCCAAAACATAGATAATAGTAGTAAAAAAACTCATATACCAGGGGTAAAAGCGGGTAAAATCCATGGTATATCAGTCGCCGGGGTGCACAACCCGCTCGGGAAAGAAGACCAGAGCCAAAATTAAATGGTTGACCGGTTTATTTCGGCTTGACTTGGTTTAATTGAATCAAACCTGCTCGTTTTTGCCCTCTCTATATATAATTGTAGACCTAAAAACCCTAATTTTATCTCATTTTCTCTCAAGACTTTGCCTCATATTGTAAAAGCTTGAATCTTTTTATCAATCTAAGGAAGCTCTTCATCTTATATCTTGTTTCTCCTTCTCACAAACATGATTAGCCTTGAATCTCACATAGATTTAAGGTTTTTCTTGGAGATTAGTGAGTAGACACACTTTGGATCCATGGGCTAGGGTGATTAGGGTGATTAAGTGAAGATCTAGGGTGTTTTAGTGTAGATCTATCTTGTTCCTTGCTAGTAGAGTGCTTTTAATGCTTCTTTTGGGTTGGCCTCTCAAAGGTTGAGTTCTAGACATTTCCCACCCACAAGGTGTTCTATGAAATGTATGAACCAACTCTACTAAGCTTTTAACATTCTTTACGAAATACCATTTGTTGTAAAGGTGTTAAGATGGCTAGTAGGCTTGTTCTTAATGATTGCTTGCATGTTATTCAGCCAATGACCATTTGATGTTTGAGATGTGTTAGCAAATGAACATTCTTCTTGACTATAGAGTTTGTTTAGACTTGTGCCTAGGCCTAAGGTTGTTAGATTGATTGAAAGCTGCCACCTTTAGATCGAATCTACTTGTTTCCTTGCTTGTTGAGGATTCTTAATACTATTTTGGTCTTGATCATATCAAAATAGATCTATAGGCATTTCCGCCCAGAAGGTGTTCGATGAAATGCCTGAACCGTCTCTTCAATGCTTTTAGCTTGCTTTACCTAAGGGATTAGTTGTTAAAGGAGCTAGGATTGCTATTAGACTCATTCTTAATGTTTGCTTTGATCATTACAGCCGAAGGGATTTGGTGTACTTGGGTGATCATTGCAAAAGAGCATTCATCTAGGGATAGAGCTTGCTTAGTTTTGTTGTTTAGGCATAAGGAGAGTGTTTGATTGAAGGCTTGCAACCTCTAGATTGGATCTACATCACCTAAAGTCAAATTCCTAGTCCCATGGATTCCACCTTAGCATTTGATTGAGTTCTTGCACTTGTTTCTTGATTGGATTTGAGATCACCTTGTTTATATTTCTAGGATATTAGCTTGTTACCTTCATCCATATTCTTGTTTGCTTAGATTAAGGAAGCTTGTGTATTCTTGGTGCTATAGATCACTAGTTCTCTGTGGTTCGACAACCTTTCTATACTATCATTTGACTTGGGAGCCTCAAAGGCCACTCATGGCAAGAAGAAGATGGTGAATGAGCCTCATCATCCACCTCTTGATTTGCTCCCACACACCCTTACTCTCCATCCACAGCTGCTCAAAGATGGTGTCATTGAGTACAATATCAAGCACAAGGGCAGGTCCATACCATTCTCAAGTGATAGAGACATCATCACTCCTCAGCTCCAAGGTGACCAAATCAAGCTTCAAGAGCTTCTCTCTCAGGTCCTCACCATCACACTTGAAGGTGGGAAGGATCCTCCTTCTCACTAGTTCAAGAGACAAGGTAGTGAAGCTAAGTGACTCAAAACAAGCTCACTTGGGAGGAAGTCCCATGGTTATCCTTGTACATAGCTTTGCAAATTTCACTTTCCTTTTAATTTTTCTTTAATAAAAGTGGTCAAGGTTTTCAGGTTGAGCCAAGCACTAGAGGAGAAAAGAAAGGTGATTAACCACCTGAGCCCTATGATTGCCATGTAGCAGCCTCCTCTTGTTGCTATGAACCAAGCCAGCTCCTAGCCCCGGCACCAAACACCACACCCAAACACCCACCCAAACACCCTTCTTAGGTATCACTCCAACCCTTCTTGTATATACAATTGTTTTTGTCTTGATTGGTGTATCTCCTTCTCTCTTACTCACACAGAGACTGTGTGATTTAAGTGTGGGGGAGATACCAAGTATTTGATCATGTTTGCTTTGTGATTTTGAGTCTCATGCATTGCATTGTACATTCATATTTGCATAGAAAAGTCATACTATCAAATTGGCGCCGTTGCCAAATTCTAAGTTGATTGTGACATTGGGATTTAGGCACTTGTTTGAGACTAAAGCATTTTTCTTTTCTTGTGATATTGATTCTCCTTTAGCCTCTTCCTTTGATTTTCAGGTGTATGAACACAAGAAGCAGGGGTGTAACTAACCTGGTTCCCACTGTTGAAGAGATAGCTACACTTGAGAGGGAAATAGCAAGAAGGAGAAGAGAAGAAGAGCAACAGGCTCACATTCAGAGGTTGGGGTTTGAGATGGATGAACACCAGCATCAACCTCAAGACAGAGCTGCTCAAGATGGCAATGGTCCAAGAGCTGACAACATAAGACCACAGCGCCAGCCACAACAGCCACAGCGCCAAGCTAGAGCCATTGGAGCGTATGATCAACCTCACATTCATGGTCATAGGTTGGGGATAAGAGCACCAGCTGTGGAGAACAACAACTTTGAGATCAAATCAGGGCTGCTGCATTTTATTGAGAACAACAAGTTTCATGGCCTTGCTGTGGAGGATCCCCTTGATCACTTGGAAACATTTGATAGTTACTGTAGCTTGTCCAAGATTAATGGAGTCTCTGAAGATGCTTTCAAGCTGAGGTTGTTTCCCTTCTCTTTGGGAGACAAGGCACATCTATGGGAGAAGGCTCTTCCAAGTGACTCTATCACAACTTAGAATGAGTGCAAGAGGGTATTCCTAGAGAAATTCTTCTCTACCTCAAGAACAGCCAAGATCAGAAATGAAATCTCTAGCTTTCAGCAGAAGAACCTTGAGAGCTTTAATGAAGCATGGGAGAGGTTCATGGGCTATTGGTCTCAACGCCCACATCATGGCTTCACCAAGGAGAGTTTACTTAGTTCCTTCTACAGAGGTGCTCTACCAGAGTTCAGGAGCAGATTGGACACAGCCAGCAATGGGTTCTTCTTGGACAGAACTGAGCAGGATGTTGAGGAGCTGGTGGAGAACATGGCCAGGAGTGACTCAGTCTACATTGAGGAGCATGATAGGGCCAACAGAGGCACTGATGAAGATGATCATCACACAAGAAAGGTCCTGAAATCTCTCCAAGAGAAGTTAGACAAGCTTCTTGCAGAGAAGGCTATGCAAGAGCAGATTAACTCCATTGGGAACCAGCAACAGAAGCAGCCTGCTAGGACTACTCAAGTTCATGGTGTTGAAGGTCAAGAGGAGCTGTGCTTCATCAATGCTAATGGCACATGGTATAGGAAAGATCCCAACTTCTAATACCAAAACAACTACCAGCAAAGACCTTACTACAACAATCAACAAGGAGGTTACCAAGCCAACCAGCCTACTCAGCCCCAAGGATGCTCTTCTCAAGCTCAGGTTCCAAGTTCAAATATGGAGTCCATGTTCAAGAAAATCTTAGAAACTCAATAAAGACATGCTAAGAACATTGGTGATGAGTTCAAGAACATCCATGCCAAGATTGATGGAACCTATTCTGACCTCAACAACAAGTACATGCAACTTGCCTCTCATTTAAAAGCTTTGGAGAGCCAGGTTGCTTCTATGTCTTCATCCTCCAAGAGCCCAATGCGATCTCTACCAGGAAGACTAGAGAAAAATCCCAAGGAATCTTCCAATGTCATCCTCTCTACTATTTCTTCAAAGATTGATATGTGCACTCATGAGAAAGAGAAGGATGAGATTGAAATGTTTGGCACTGAGTTTGGGGATGTTGAGAGTTTTGTTGTGGCCACAGCTGAAGCACATATTCTGAGGGATGCTGCCAAGAAGGCTGAGGTAAAGAGTCTGCAGCAAGCTGAGCCTAGAGCTGAGACACCACTTGTGAAAAGAGAAGGCAACTAGCTGAAAGAAGGGGAGCAGGAAGACACTGAGTTTGAGCTATCACCATATGATAAGCTCCCCTTTCCCCAAAGATTTCTCACCAAAGCTCAAAAGAGGGTGATCTCAAAGTTCAGGAAAGATCTTAGTGATGTTGGAGTCAAGCTTCCAGAGATATCTGGTATGCGTGAAGCTCATGTCCAGATGATGCTCATCAAGGACATTCTGAACCACCACGCTGAAATGGCTGAGCTTTTGGACATCTCCATTCTGAAGATTGATCCACCCACCCGTCCAAAGTCCCTCCCTAAGCTTGAGTCTCAAGGGAAGTTCACCTTGTCTTGCTCCCTTGGTAAACTAATTATGGATGATGCCCTTGTTGATAGTGGTTGTTGGTGTCAAAATCGGTCACGACGGAATCAATGACTGAAAGTCTCTGGAAAGTATTTCTTAAAACAAAAAGTCTCGTATAATTTGAAAAGAAGTTATACGAGATTTGTTGGGGTCAAAAACGGTTATCTCGAAATCTACGGCTAAAGATCCTTCCAAACTCAAAGATCTCCCGCACGAACGACTAACGGGGGAAAGATCGGGCAACGGAAAACTCACGGGCGGCAGAGAACCCCTGGCGCCGGCAGCACACGTCACGCGAGCCGGCCTGGCACCGGCGGCACCCCAGCCTGGCGCCGGCGGCACGCGTCACGCGGGCCGGCCTGGCGCCGGCGGCACCCCGGCCTGGCGCCGGCGGCACCTCGGCCTGGCGTCGGCAACACACCCGGCCTGGCGCCGGCGGCACGCGTCACGAGGGCTGGCTTGGCGCCGGCGGCACACCCGGCCTGGCGCCGGCGGCACGCGGGCCGGCCTGGCGCCGGCAGCACCCTGGCCTGGCGCCGGCGGCACGCGTCACGCGGGCCGGCCTGGCGCCGGCGGCACGCGCCACGCGGGCCGGCCTGGCGCCGGCGGCACGCGCCACGCGGGCCGGCCTGGCGCCGGCGGCACCCCGGCCTGGCGCCAGCGGCACGCGTTACGCGGGCCGATCTCGCGCCGGCGGCACCCCGGCCTGGCGCCGGCGGCACGCGTTCCGCAAGCCGGCCTGGCGCCGGCGGCAAGCCCCCTAACGCCGGTCGACGGCCCTCGTCCTGGTCTCGGTCCCATCATGCTCGGTCGGATCCCATCTTGGCTTGTTTGGATCGATCCTCCTGAGGTTGGTACGACCACGGCTACGGAATGAACATCTTTCGATTCGGTTGGAATCATCCTCGATGTTTTACGACAAAAACTAGAAGGATTGGCTTTCTCGTAGAAGATATCATATAAAACAAAGATCGATTAACTTGAACATCGATCCTTTAGGCTATACGGTTTACTT
The DNA here is from genome assembly GCA_018703725.1 of Brassica juncea. NCBI lineage: Eukaryota > Viridiplantae > Streptophyta > Magnoliopsida > Brassicales > Brassicaceae > Brassica > Brassica juncea. The sequence goes on along the minus strand of CM031935.1, from coordinate 20,329,270 downwards.
TACGAGAAAGATAGTCTTTTCGAGAAATCGTATAAAATGTTCACTTACGATTTTAAGAATTCAGGCCCAATCATGCTGTGACAGTTTATCCGATTTCCCGAACATCGGATAAACATCAAGTCACCGAAAAATAGGGAAAAACTCGAGGATAATTACGAAGATCGACGAAAATGGAATACTTCCTGAAGAGATAAACTTGGGCCCAAAGGCGAGGTCCATCATCCTAAGGCAAACCGACCTAGGAGTGAGTATATAAGGAGAGCAAGAGCAGAGGAGAAGGGGATTCGAAAATCCTAGATTGGAGACCTAGAGAGCTCCTGTTAGCTGATAGAACATAGAATTTAGGCAGTTAGACTAGCAAGGTAGGCCCTAGAACGTCTAGCCGCCTCCTGCTCGCAAATCTCCGCTCCTCTCGGAAGGATCGGACAATTCTTTTACTTAAGAGCTCCGCACATAGAAACCCTAGGCGTTATCTTCGACATGCCCGTTTCTATAACCAACGCTCATACTAGACGAACCTACCCGGACGGTTCGATCTCTTGTTTAATTCTTTCTAACTGAACTACGTCTGACTTGATCCTCAAAAGGGGTACGTAGACAGCCTTTCTTAAGATCCAGTCCCAAATATTAACAAAACCTTTTCCGCATTTATTCGGTCACTTGTCGTTGGCTGTCGCAGAGAATCCGGACCTTCAAGGAAAGTCGGGTTTACTTGCCTTTCCTCCGCAATCTTATTCATTGAAATTGACGGTGTGAATTTCGGTTCCCACAGTTTGGCGCTAGAAGGAGGGGGGGGGGGGGACGGATTAATCTTACTCATATGGCCGCAAAGCGCTTGATCGAACCGATGTCCGGAAATATGAAAGAAAAAGTTGCAGTTTGCGTCAACGATGGTAAAACCACTCCAGCAGCGACTGTTCCTACGGCCAATGCTTACGCAAACGCCACGATGCTCGAGCAAGTCAAAAACCTAGCCGCGGCTTTCCGCCACAGGAAGAGCATGAAAACGAGCTCGCAATTTCTCTATCTAAACAGAAAGGGCAACGATAAAATCTATCAAACCCCAAAAATTCGTCTTCTTACCAAGTTAGAGAAATCGCAACGAGCAAGGTTTCTACGAAAAACGTTTCTTTCGAGAACCCCTCGGAAAAATAAAACTTATTCTCCTCGAAACCTTGGGGAAACCCTATATTACTCGCGGAACAGAAGCACGGCAAATCGGTTCACCGATTCCCACTGCCATACTTCTTACAAACAACTCTCGAGGAACAAACGGAAAAACGAAAGGAGGTCGGAGCTTGATCTTACTAGGACGACTTGCCATAGGGTAAGATCAATCTTCCCAGTCCGCCTTAGTAAGAGCCCACTTTGTTCTCCTTTGTGTCTAGGTCAAAATGGCTTTCGTTTCATCTCAATCGGAGATTCCGTTGAGATTTTACGAAGAGAACAAAGTCACTGTCCCGGCCACCTCGCCGTGGGCAAGGACAAACATTACCGAGGTCACCTCACCCTCCGACATGGCTACCTCGCCACAGGGCGAACTCACCTTCGTTATCCTTTGAGTCTAGATCAAAGTGGCTTTCGTTTCGTCTCAATCGGAGTTTCCGTTGAGATTTTACGAAGGGAACAAAATCACTCTCCCGGCCACCTCGCCCGTGGACGAGAACAACCATCACCAAGGTCACCTCGCCCATGGCCACCTCGCCTGTTGAAACCTCACTTTGCTCTCCTTTGAGTCTAGGTCAAGATGGTTTTCGTTTCGTCTCAATCGGAGCTTCCATTGAGATTTTACGAAGAAAACAATGTCGCTGTCTCGACCACCTCGCCCATGAGAAGGATCTCTCTGTCCCGTCATAGGACGAGCCCGGTCCTGTCTCAATACCATGCATCTTTGCCTGAGTTTTCGTAACTCGATCCTTGAGTCCGTGAGCCCCGGGGATCGACGAAGGCGAGCAACAGCAGCATCGGTGGACGCGGGACACGGCACGGACGGCAGGGCGCCTGGCTCCTGCGGCAGACCGACCACGCCGCGCCTGGCGCCGGCGGCAGACCGACCACGCCGCGCCTGGCGCCGGTGGCAGACCGACCACGCCGCGCCTGGCGCCAGTGGCAGACCGACCACGCCGCGCCTGACGCCGGCGGCAGACGGACCACGCCGCGCCTGGCGCCGTCGGCAGACCGACTACACTGCGCCTGGCGCCAGCGGCAGGCTCGTCCTCTCCCGTCTAGCGCCGGCGGCAGGCCCGTCGTTTCCCGTCTGGAGCCGGCGGCAAGGGTCCTGGCCCCCATCCGTGCAGTCGTCTCGTGATCTCGGGCAACGGCAACATCTTGGGCCCTTAAACCCACGTTCGGATTGTTCGAGACACACGACGATTTTTTCGCAAAGCCTTCTCGATTGTTTAACAAAGTTCATATTTTGAAATCAAGCTCTGCAATATTTTACGAAACACCATTCGTAAAATCATACAAGATCATATGAAACGATAAGGACCTAACAAGTTCGCTCATAGCCTAACGAGCTAAGAGCCTCACTCGAGTGGCGTCTTGCCCAATGTCTCCATTTGTCTAAAGCACCCACCTTAGCCTTCTTCGAGTTATCGCCTACTTCTCCTCCCTTTGTTTCAACGATTCTGTAATGTTCCTTCGTACACATTGTCAATTTAACCAGCAGTACGAAGAAACGAGAACAGGTACTTGGGCGTTCATATCTCTCTTTCGTTCCGATATTTTCGTCAGAATTTCATCAAAAAACCGATTCTCGTTCGGTATCAAACTTTTCAAAGTCCTTTGACGATGAACCGTTAAAAGTCACGAAACAAAGAGGAACGGGCGAGAGGCAGCCTTGAACGATCGATGAGACTAAGGCAGAACATGCAAACCGATCTAGTCTCTCGAAAAACCGAGACACGATCGCCCCGCATTGTAAAAGCATACTCTTCCCGCTTCCTAAAAGAAAGAAAAAACGAACACAAGCCTTCGGAAGAACGGCTAACCCGTTTTCTTTCGTTAAAAGAAAAGGAAAGTAGGTACGTATAATCCCATCTTCGAAAACTTTTTGCTTCAGCATCAAGACAACGCTTTTGACAAAGCAAACTCTTGCAGCAATAAGATTCGTCTAAAAAACGCTAGCGGCATAAGCCCAACCGTTACAAACATAGTCTTGAAAACTCTACGTCGTCTCTCATCGCAAACTCACGACTAGAAACGTGTACCAACGTCAGACTAATAGCACGACGGTGAACTACGAAAATAACGAAATAACCTTCGGTAAAACTCCGTGAGTAATTCGAAGCAGCTTTCGTCCAAAGGTCAAAATCATAGCGGAAACATCTCCCGTGCAATCCGCGGAAACATCGCTACTTTGACAATCTGCGATTTTCTATCTCCATGAAACCGGTCATCCATTACTTTCCTATAACAAGAATATTTTAAACAAAACAGCCTATGGAAAAAACATGATCGGTCTCATGCAAAACAACTTTGCAGTACGCAAAAGTGAATGAGGAAAACATAATCCGTGGTCACAAATATCGCAAGTAATTTGCGAGAAACACTCTCCAGTTACCTTTACGAAAACCCCCTCTTACATCGCTTTTACGAAAAAATCCTCTGTATGGTCGAGTCAATTCATACAAAGCAACTTTCGTAAAATAAACATAATGGGTCCAACGGGTAACTGTCATAGACAGTTTTTGCTCCACAAGGTTTCTGGCTCCTACTTTCACTCCCCGCGGTTACGTCTGAGCAGGAAAAAATCACGCAGGCGAACCCGCATGTGTCCTGCGTCGATCCCTTAAACTTTTTCCGCCGGATAAAATGAAACGATTTTCATGCAACAAAAAATAATGTATACGAACCATTCATCGTATAACTGAGACCTAAAGTGGAAGATCGTTTCTAAAAGCCAACAGCCATAACTCAGAAAACTCCGCTATACTTGGCATGTCTATCTCGGCAAACACTATTTGGCCCTCGGCCAACTACGCCCTTCCGTAAAGCCCGGACCTGAATTCGGCATCCCCATTAAGGACAATCGTAAACTAACATGACCTTAATAAGGGTCATGGTCTTATCGTTTACCAACAACTTCCTTGGCGATACGGCTGAATCTAGCCTCCATGCCAATCCAAAGCTACTGAGCGACCACCGCTCCAATCACTTAACAGCTAAAAACAACAATCCACGATTTGTTCAAAGAATGCCAAGTGACTATTACGCAAGCAATTTGTCGTATAACCCAGAATCGGAAATCATACGATAAACTCTTCATACCAAAACTCAGTCCTAACAACCATATGGTTAACGGAATATTTAAACTTATCGTCAATCGAATAAGTTCTATACGCCCCGTAAACACGGCATGAAAAGAAACACTCGTGACAAGGCTCCAAGAGTTATACGAGTCATCCTTAATATATACAAACAAATCCCGGAAGGCCAACACTTCACGAAGCACTGTGGATGTAGACGCTTCTCCCTGGGTCGAACTTACCCGACCCCTTGGTCCTGCGTCCAAACCAAAACAATAGTTTCTGGCTGCGAACATTCGCAAAGACATCCCCAAAGCCCGCGAGCGTTTCAAATCACGAGATGCGGCATAAGGAAAAATAGACCTTCAGCACTGCGAGACGTCGCTAACGCTTGAAGGACATTCTTTTCCGCAAAACATTGCAGACGAAATCTTCGTCTCTGAACATACAAACGCACCTCAAAACGGTATCATTTCGTTGTTGCTGATCACAACAAACGAACTCTAACGTCCTAAACAGACAAATAGCCGCCCTTCAAGGGGTAGGCTCTCTTACATCCGACAAGGATAAACATAGCGCGCTATACAAGAAATCCAAAATTTTGGTTTAGCTCTTCGTAAAGGAAGTAGCTCGACTCACGCCCAGACAAATCATATAAGCCGACAATAATTCGCGGATTTTAAACGGTACGAGTCAAGTTAAAATCGCAAACAGGCAAAACGAAAGTCGATTTGTCATCGCAAAGCCTCAGTCCGAGAGTAAACCTAGGTCTTGCCCTAAACCCAGCCACGATGGATCTTGACATCTCACAGACATAGTATGGTATACGATATCCAAAATTTTGTCTCTTCACTTAAGCCTATTCGTTTCACGAACTTTTCGCGTAAATCAGTAAACCGCGGAAAATCTCGCTTTATGCAAACAATAGGTACGGTGATCATCAGGGAACTAGGAATGAGACGACAACTCACACCCTCTTTCTCATACTTCGAAAAAACTGAAGTTCATAAATAATCGAAAAACAAATACATCAACAGCATCATGCTAGAAAGTCTCTCATGACACATAACCAGACCATATAAGTCTCGCTGGAAAACAGATCACAAGAGTCTTAAACTCCAAAACGAACTACGGAAGGCTTGATCCCTACAACAAGGGTACGTAGGCAGCCTTCGAAAGGCGCAGCCCCAATCTTACCACTTTCAACGGAGCCTTTCAACCATTAATTCCGCCTATCTTACCTGACATGTCTTATCGCTCGCAAGAACATCACGAAGGTTCTAACGAGCTGGGGGGCTAACTGTTGTTGTCAAAATCGGTCACGATGGAATCAACGATTGAAAGTCTCTGGAAAGTATTTCTTAAAACAAAAAGTCTCGTATAATTTGAAAAGAAGTTATACGAGATTTGTTGGGGTCAAAAACGGTTATCTCGAAATCTACGGCTAAAGATCCTTCCAAACTCAAAGATCTCCCGCACAAACGACTAACGGGGGAAAGATCGGGCAACGGAAAACTCACGGGCGGCAGAGAACCCCTGGCGCCGGCGGCACGCGTCATGCGAGCCAGCCTGGCGCCAGCGGCACGCGTCACGCGTCACGCGGGCCTGCCTGGCGCCGGCGGCACGCGTCACGCGAGCCGGCCTGGGGCCGGCGGCACACCCGGCCTGGCACCGGCGGCACGCGTCACGCGGGCTGGCCTGGTGCCGGTGGCACCCCGGCCTGGCGCCGGCGGCACGCGTCACGCGGGCCGGCCTGCGCCAGCGGCACCCTGGCCTGGCGCCGGCGGCATCCCGGCCTGGCGCCGGCGGCACCCCGGCCTGGCGCCGGCGGCACCCCGGCCTGGCGCCGGCGGCACGCGTCACGCGGGCCGGGCTGGCCGCCGGTGGCATGCGTCACGCGGGCCGGCCTGGCGCCGGCGGCACACCGGCCTGGCGCCGGCAGCACGCGTCACGCGTCACGCGAGCCGGCCTGGCGCCGGCGGCACGCGTTACGCGGGCCGGCCTGGCGCCGGCGGCACACGTTCCGCAAGCCGGCCTGGCGCCGGCGGCAAGCCCCCTAACGCCGGTCGACGGCCCTCGTCCTGGTCTCGGTCCCATCATGCTCGGTCGGATCCCATCTTGGCTTGTTTGGATCGATCCTCGTGAGGTTGGTACGACCACGGCTACGGAATGAACATCTTTCGATTCGGTTGGAATCGTCCTCGATGTTTTACGATAAAAACTAGAAGGATTGGATTTCTCGTAGAAGATATCGTATAAAACAAAGATCGATTAACTTGAACATCGATCCTTTAGGCTATACGGTTTACTTTACGAGAAAGATAGTCTTTTCGAGAAATCGTATAAAACGTTCAACGACTTAAGACAAGTCCACGGACTTACTTACGATTTTAAGAATTCAGGCCCAATCATGCTGTGACAGTTTATCCGATTTCCCCAACATCGGATAAACATCAAGTCACCGAAAAATAGGGAAAAACTCGAGGATAATTACGAAGATCGACGAAAATGGAATACTTCCTGAAGAGATAAACTTGGGCCCAAAGGCGAGGTCCATCATCCTAAGGCAAACCGACCTAGGAGTTAGTATATAAGGAGAGCAAGAGCAGAGGAGAAGGGGATCCGAAAATCCTAGATTGGAGACCTAGAGAGCTCCTGTTAGCTGATAGAACTTAGAATTTAGGCAGTTAGACTAGCAAGGTAGGCCCTAGAACGTCTAGCCGCCTCCTGCTCGCAAATCTCCGCTCCTCTCGGAAGGATCGGACAATTCTTTTACTTAAGAGCTCCGCACATAGAAACCCTAGGCGTTATCTTCGACATGCTCGTTTCTATAACCAACGCTCATACTAGACGAACCTACCCGGACGGTTCGATCTCTTGTTCAATTCTTTCTAACTGAACTACGTCTGACTTGATCCTCAAAAGGGGTACGTAGGCAGCCTTTCTTAAGGACCAGTCCCAAATCTTAACAAAACCTTTTCCGCATTTATTCGGTCACTTGTCGTTGGCTGTCGCAGAGAATCCGGACCTTCAAGGAAAGTCGGGTTTACTTGCCTTTCCTCCGCAATCTTATTCATTGAAATTGACGGTGTGAATTTCGGTTCCCACAGTGGTGTTAGTGTGAATGTCATTTCTTTTGATATGGTGAAGAGTATTGAGATTGAAAGCATGGAACTAGATACTCCTCCTCTCACCTTTGGGGATTCTTCTTCTACAACCCCACTTGGCATAATCAAGGACTTCCCCTTGAAGATTGGATCCTGCACCATACCTATTGACCTCACTGTTTTGGAAATGGCATCTAAAGAGAGAGTCCCTTTGATCTTAGGCACTCCTTTTCTCACAACAGTAGGAGCTTGCATTGAATTTTCCAACAAGAAGGTCACCCTAATGCATGTCAACAAGGCTGTCTCCTATCCTCTCCAACCTCCATTGGAATCAGCCTATTGTGGGACAATCACTTGTGATGCACAAGCTGTGGAGAAGCCACAAGATGAAGTGGCTGTTTGTAAAAAAGAAGGTCTTGATGGAGAGTCCTCTAGAGAGAGTGTGGTGAGCACTTGGAAAGTGCTAAAAAGGAGGGGATGAGTGGAGCCTCAAAGGCCTCTCATGGCAAGAAGAAGATGGTGAATGAGACTCATCCTCCACCTCTTGATTTGCTCCCACACACCCTTACTCTCCATCCACAGCAGCTCAAAGATGGTGTCATTGAGTACAAGATCAAGCACAAGGGCAGGTCCATACCATTCTCAAGTGCTATAGCCATCATCACTCCTCAGCTCCAAGGTGACCAAATCAAGCTTCAAGAGCTTCTCTCTCAGGTCCTCACCATCACACTTGAAGGTGGGAAGGATCCTCCTTCTCACTAGTTCAAGAGACAAGGTAGTCAGGCTAAGTGACTCAAAACAAGCTCACTTGGGAGGAAGTCCCATGGTTATCCTTGTACATAGCTTTGCAAATTTCATTTTCCTTTTAATTTTTCTTTAATAAAAGTGGTCAAGGTTTTCAGGTTGAGCCAAGCACTAGAGGAGAGAAGAAAGGTGATTAACCACCTGAGCCCTATGGTTGCCATGTAGCAGCCTCCTCTAGTTGCTATGAACCAAACCAGCTCCTAGCCTCGGCTCCAAACACCACACCCAAACACCCTTCTTAGGTATCACTCCAACCCTTCTTGTATATACATTTTTTTTGTCTTGATTGGGGTATCTCCTTCTCTCTTACTCACATAGAGACTGTGTGATTTAAGTGTGGGGCAGGTACCAATTATTTGATCATGTTTGCTTTGTGATTTTGAGTCTCATGCATTGCATTGTAGATTCATATTTGCATAGAAAATCCAAAAAAATTAAATTTTTGAATCATGTAGACTGCATCACTTGCATCCTTAAGATTGAGTCTAGAGCATATAGGTTGCATTCATTTGCATATGGAGCATTGCCTTGTAAAGAACACTTGTTTGCACTGAATTTGGCACCTTAGTTAAGCATATCAAGTAGCTTAAGCATCTTTTGAAAAGCTTGCATGCTTTGAGCCTTGAAAACTCTTCTTGAAACTTGCTTGCTTGCTTGATATTGGCATTGTTCTTAAGACCAGCTCCATCCTGAACTTAGACTTGAATGAACTTAATTTCTCTTGCATATGGGCATTTGCATACTTGATCATGGATCTCATACACATTTGGGTTATCTTTTCCCCATTGTACCACTCTTTGTTAACCCAAATGGCACTTCCATACCCTTGAACCCTATCCATTCTTTGAAGCCTACATTGATTTGCATGAGTGAGGCCTTTTCTGATAGTTTGTCATGTGCAAAATCTTGAGAGTATTGGGGGCGACATGGATTTGTTCTCATCTCTTGCTAGCATAGGGTCCTCATTTGAGCTAGCTTCTAGGATGGTGAGTGGGGTTTTTGTTCCTTAATGGTCTATATCTTGGGTTTGGAATGTAACAATGTTGAGATTGATGAACAAATGAGTATCATAAGAAAGAAGAACCCTAGGACCTAAAATAAAAAGATAAGAAGCTCTTAATTGATGTTTTTGACCTTCCCCCTTCATGTATAAAAAAAAAAAAAAAAAAAAAAAAGAGAGAGAAAAGAAAAGAAAAGAAAAGAAAAAGAAAAACAAAGATTCAATAAGATAGTGGGGAAGGAAAAACTTAAAGACTTACAGCTTAGAAAAGTGATTTGAGGTCCTTAGTGGTTGAATCTAAAAGAAAGAAAGTTGTTCATTGGGTGAGTGTTGTGAGAATGTTTTCATTTTGGGTTATGGGATGAATAAAGGGGAGTAGATCTTGTAATCACTTAGGAATTGGGTAGAATGATGAGGATGGATCCATGTATGCATGAATTGCTCCTAGTCTTAGATAAATTTTGCATAATGATCAAGCTCCTTGATTTTGAGTGATTGCCACCTTGAAATGATGCATTGAACCCCCATTATCATCCATATTAGACCATTTGATCACCTAGCCAAATGATTGAGATCATGTGCCCATTTTTGAGACTTCACCTTGTGTGTGAGTGTATGAATCAATGTGAGGGCTGGTTAAGAGATCTTGTTGGTTGATAAGCATTGCATCTTGTGTAGAGGCATAAGAGTCATTGATAGGCCTTGTGAAGCTAGAGCATAATAGGAAGTTTTGCTCATGCCATTTGCTATGTTTCTTTAGGATGTCAAGTTGAGTGCTATGAGTGTTTCTTTTGGCTTTGCTTCCATCTCTATGTCTCACCTCCTTGTGTTTTGAAAAGATTACTTGAGGACAAGTAAAGGTCTAGTGTGGGGGAGTTGATAGCTTGCATATTTACATGTTTTTAGCATCCATATCTTATGCATTTTGATCATATAAGTTAGGCATTAGGCATGTTTAGGTCCATTTTGCATCCATTTGTCCTTATCAGGTGTTGGAGTATGCTTTGGTATGATTTGAGGTGTTTGGAAGCCTTATGGCCCCAAAGAGATGAAGAATCAAGTTTAGCCATGAAAAGAGAAGTCAAATCCATGATCTGGTCAAGACAAAGATGAGCATGGAAAGAATCCTTAGAGATGTCTCCTGCTGCTAAGATTTTGTGGAGCCACAGAAAATTGAGTTATCTTTCAAATGGAAGTGGTTTCAAGTCATTGGACCTGTATTGGAGGAGTTATGATCAATTCACTTGAAGCATGTCAGGCTGGCCGGGTAGAGATGTCCGGGTTCAAGCAGCCGGCCGGGAAAAGAGCAGCTGGATGGAAGTGGTCCAGGATGGCTGAGCCTGGGAGAGGCACCCGGTCGTTTGAGTGGTGCTTGAGGAGACCAGACCGGTTAGATCAGTCCGGGAAGGGACACCCGGTCGTGAAAGAAGCCAGCAGGACGGACGGCCCGGAATCATGGTCCGACATCATACACCCGGACGATGAAGAGCATGCACTGGACCGGGGAGCACAGACCGGTTTGATGACCCCGGTCGGAAGAAGCAGCACACGAGCAGGAAGAGGCTGGCCGGGTAGAGACGTCCGAGTGCAAGCAGCCGGCCGGCTTGGACACGGCCAGCACTGGACGGCCGGGGTGGCCAGACCGGGTTGGACCATGCTGGTTCAACCCTGACCGAATTTCTCCTTCTTTTCCCATTGGTTGAGACCAATTTGGCTCAAGGACATTTTAGTAATTTTGTTTTATGTTTCTAGGACTTTCAAGCCAATTATAAATACTCTTGTTATCCCTAGATTGGGACATATGTTATTTTCTTTCTAAGAACACAAACCTTTGAAAAAGTTTTATCTTTGAATCAAAATCTTAATCTCATCTTGTGTTCTTGATTGTTTAATTTCATCTCCTTTCTTTCTCTACATGTTTAAGCTTGAATCTCTCATGGGTTTAAGAGTAAGCATGTGGATTAGTGAGTAGATCCATTTAAGATCCATGGGTTAGGGTGATTGAGAGTGATTAAGTGTAGATCCAAGGTGCTTAGTGTTAGATCTATCCTTTCCTTGCATTGATTTGGTGTTCTTAATGCTATATTTGAGTTGGCCTCTCAAACATAGAGCTATAGGCATTTCATGCCCGGGAGGTGTTCTATGAAATGCCTGAACCAACTCATCTATGCTTTTAGCATGCTTTGCCTAAGGGATTAGTTGTCAAAGAAGCTAGGATTTCTATTAGACTCATTCTTTATGCTTGCTTTGATCATTACAGCCAAAGGGATTTGGTGTACTTGGGTGATCATTGCAAAAGAGCATTCATCTAGGGATAGAGCTTGCTTAGTTTTGTTGTCTAGGCATAAGGAATTAGATTGGTTGAAAAATTGGCATCTTGGATTGAATCTTAATCATTTGAAATCAAGTCCCTATACCCATGGGTCTCACTCTCCTCATAAGAAAGAAAGTTTTACTTTTTGTTGCATTTTACTTTTTGTCTTAGTTTAATAATCATCCTCTTTAATGATTGCATTTAGATTAAGCATAGACTTGCATTCCCTTTGCTTTGTGGTCACTTAGAACTGGTTCGACAATCTTATATACTACATCATTTGATTAGGACCTTAGAAAAGTCCTTTCATCATCCATCCGGATGACCAAGAAAAGACAACCTTCACATGCCCTTATGGAACATTCGCCTACCGTCGGATGCCATTTGGCCTGTGTAATGCCCCTGCTACCTTCCAACGCTGCATGATGTCTATCTTCACTGATATGATAGAAGATTTTATGGAAGTTTTTATGGATGATTTCTCAGTCTATGGATCTGATTTCAAAAGTTGTCTCGATAACCTCTGTAAAGTTCTGGCCAGATGCGAAGAAAAGAACCTTGTTCTAAATTGGGAAAAATGCCATTTTATGGTTAACGATGGAATTATTCCTGGACACAAGGTATCTGCTGCTGGAATTGAGGTAGATCGAGCAAAGATAGAATTGATGACTGGTTTACCTCCACCAACTAACATAAAAGACATAAGGAGTTTTCTTGGGCATGCTGGATTTTATCGAAGATTTATAGAAGATTTCAGCAAAATCGCCAGACCTCTAACAACACTCCTCTGCAAAGATGTTAAATTCGAATTCACTCCAGAATGTCAGCAAGCTTTTGATAAAATCAAAATGGCACTGGTAACTGCTCCCGTCGTGCAAGAACCTGATTGGAGTCTTCCTTTCGAAATTATGTGCGATGCAAGTGATTTCGCAGTAGGAGCAGTGTTAGGGCAGCGTAAAGATAAAAAACTTCATGTTATTTACTATGCTAGCCAAAATCTGGACGACGCCCAGAGAAATTATGCTTTCGAGAAATTCCGAAACTACCTTGTTGGTTCGAAGGTTATTGTTCACACCGATCACCGCAGCAATAAAGTACCTTATGCAGAAGAAGGACGCAAAACCACGACTTATCCGATGGATCCTTCTACTCCATGAATTTTACATGGAGATCAAAGATAAAAGAGGAGTAGATAACAGCGTGGCCGATCACTTTTCACGGATAAAAGTCGACGATGACGTTCCTATCAATGATTTCCTGCCAACCGAAGGTGTATACCTGGCAGTATCTAAAATCCTTCAGGCCGGATTTTGGTGGCCTACCATGTTCCGTGATGTTCACGCCTATATCGAAAAATGTGATAGGTGTCAACGAAGAAGAAAAATCAGAAAAAGACATGAAATGGAAAAAAAGTTCATTCTGGAAATCGAAGTCTTTGACTGCTGGGGGATAGATTTTATGGGTCCTTTCCCTTCCTCATATGGGAACAAATACATTTTAGTCGCTGTCGACTATGTTTCTAAATGGGTTGAAGCTGTAGCCTCAACTACAAATGATGCTTCTGTTGTTGTCAAACTCTTCAAGAGCATTATTTTCCCTAGATTTGGAGCTCCTCGAGTAGTAATAAGCGATGGTGGTACCCATTTCATCAACAAGGTTTTCGAAAATCTACTCAGGAAAAATGGAGTTCACCACAGAGTTGCTACACCCTACCATCCACAGACAAGTGGACAGGTAGAGGTCTCTAACAGATAAATCAAAGAAATTTTGGAGAAAACTGTTGGGATCACCAGAAAAGGTTGGTCACGAAAGTTAGATAATGCACTTTGGGCTTACAGAACTGCATTTAAAACTCAACTAGGAACAACTCCTTTCCATCTACTCTACGGAAAAGCTTGTCACTTACCCATTGAATTAGAACACAAAGCAGCATGGGCAACAAAATTGCTAAATTTCGACATCAAAACTGCTGCCGAAAGGAGACTCATACAACTCAATGACCTAGATGAAATCAGACATTTAGCTTATGAGAGTTCAAAGTTATATAAAGAACGGACGAAAGCTTACCATGACAAAAAGATCGTCTCCCGGCATTTTGCTGCCAACGATCAAGTTCTATTATATAACTCTCGACTCACTTTGTTTCCCGGAAAACTCCGTTCGCTGGTTAGGACCTTTCACAGTTACGGTAGTCAGACCAAATGGGGCCATCACCCTTATGAATGATGAAGGAGAAGAATTTACGGTGAACGGGCAACGAGTGAAGCATTACTGGGATAAACCGCTAAATGTCAAACCTTTACGGTGGGGCATTCCCAAATCTGATTAAAGAGATTTTAAGTCAAGCTAATGACTAAAAATAAGCGCTTAGTGGGAGGCAACCCACTATTTTCATTTAGTTTTTATTATCTTTAGAATAAAAAAAAATAATAATAACTTGTATCATTTTTGGGCTGTTATCGATCGATAGCAATCCTTGCATATCGATCGATACAGACTTATCAAGGGCGAACCCCTTTTATTAAGTCGACACGCACCGTGTCTCCAAAAATTTCGCATCTCGTCCCCGAAAACAGAAAACCCTTTTTCTCTCTCGATTCTCCACGGAATCCTTCCGTTTTTTGTATCAATCTGCTCGAAATCCAACTCTCTGCTTGTCTAGATCGTTCATTTAGCAAATCTACAAGGTATGAGCTCGAAATTCTCTATCTTTAGTAAGTGTTAGGGTTAAATTATGTTGTTCCCAATTCCCAATTCCCAATTCGAGCTAAGACAAGCGGATTATGTTGTTTTTAGCCTATTAAATTTGTTGGAATTGATAGATTAGAGGTTTAGAACTGTTATCTTCGATAATCATGGTTTGGAATTGCGATTTGGGATGTTGAGATTTTCGCAGGTTTCGGAGCTCATGATATCGATCGATACGACATACCAGATATCGATCAATATAGTCATATCGATCAGCTCCACATAAACAAAATCGATCGATATACTTAGTTTATATCGATCGATATAGATAACAAACGTATCGCTAATGCTCTCCTTGTTTGTTTGCAGATAAATCCCTCGGATGAACGTCGTGAAAGGAGGACCAAGCAGAGGCTCGACAACGTTGGGACTTCGAGGAAGAACCCTCCCTCCTCTAGCTCCTCCCCTTCACCCGCAAGAGAGGATGAGCGTGACCCTTGACCTCGCAAGGACGACAAGCCGATGAGGATTCACCGCAACTTTGATAATCCGGCAAGGATAGCCAAGAGCTCCGAGGTCCTTAACCTGCCAATCTCAACCGACTGGGATATTTACGACATCTTGTTCTACAACGCGTGGTTGGGAGTTGAGATCGCACCTACCCGTTTCATCGACCCAGCCACATTGAGACGTCAGGGATCGACAAGAACGTGGGAGAGATGATGGAACAGCTCGGGCACGGCAACATCGCCTCAAACCCGCAGGACCTCTACCCCTCCCTCGTCAGACAGTTCATGGCCACGGTTCGTTTCGAGAACACGACCACGCCTACTTCGGTTTCTTGCGAAGGCACTCTCTCGTTCTTCGCCAGAGGCATCAGATACTCAGTCTCCGTCTCCGACCTCTGCGAGATCTATGGTTTCCAGTACCCGGCCGCTATGGCATCCGACACCTTGGCCTTCCCTTCTTATGCAGATCTCTGGAGCATCATTGGCACAGGTCCTTGGGATTCCGCCAAAGCCGTTCAGCTCGACATCCGTCATCCCGCCTTGCGGTACTTCATGAGGATCCTTTCTAGCACTTTGACGTGAAAGATGGAGCCCAACAAGGTGAGGATCCATGAGCTCACACTCCTCTACCATGCACTTGATGGTTTGGTTCCGTTGACACACCTGGACGAGGAGGGAGACCTGCATACGCTAAATCTTGGAGCCGTGTTCGCCAAGCATCTGGTTGGCCTCAAGACAAAGCCTTTCAAGGGCACTTCCGCGAAGAAGGAGACCATAGGGAGCCTGCTGACACCAATCTTCTTCTTCCTTGACATCCGTTAGGACGAGGCCGACGCAAACACTTCTCACGTCTACATGGACGAGGCTCATCTTCGGAGCAGCTTGTGGATGGACAGGAACCGCGTCTGGACTTACAGGACCACAGAGGGACCACGCCAGTTCCAGCTGCCAAACCGCGCCGTCACGGACTTTGCTGGCGACATAGAGAGACTCCGGTTCTTACCTCCAGCTCTACCTCCTCCAGCACAGCCATCTCGCAGAGCTCGACCTCCCAGCACCAGCACCACTCAGGGCACACCGGCGAGCCGACTCCCTCCCTTTCCGAAGATCCCACAGCTTCCCACCGAGGATCATGGAGCTTTTCAGAGGGTAGTTGTGGACGCTCTTCAGGCCATCTGGGCCCGAGTGTCGAGATGCCGTTGTTCGAGCAGAGCGGGCACATCCGCCAGTGACCCATCAGTGGCAGGACCTTCTCACCAGTACCAGCAGGACAGCGACAATGAGGGCGACGACGAATGATCCGCCCGCTTATCTCCATCCCTATCTTATGCTACTTATGTTTTTATTTCTATTTCAGACTTGTAGGATTTGATCTCGTACTTTCTTATGCCCATATCTGTTTGCTTTCTGATTTGTTGTGTTTAGAATGTCTAACAGAGCTAACCTAGCAGTCCCATAACTCATAATCAATGGGCACGAGAGATGAGACATCACCTTAGGCGAGGCCGTACAAAAAATGTAAGCCATATCAATCTACAATCATCCCCCATGTCGATCGACAATATTTTTCCCCATCGATCGATATCTATTGATAAATCGATTGATGTACTGGTAGAAAAGGTACGGAAACCTACTAGATCCTTATTGCATTTGATTTCTTTTTCTCATTCTCTTAGACTAAATAACACTGGGGACAGTGTTGTTTAAGTTTGGGGGGTAGTTACTAACATTTTTATGTTTTATTTCCTCAAAGCATTCTTCATTTAAAAAAAAAAATTATCATGCACCAAATGGAGACAATGATATGTTTTTCAATTTCTACTTATTTTCTAACCACTCTTTAGCACCATTCTTAGATTTGTTAACTGCAGAATGTACTATAGATGCTAAAGTGGATCACCGGTCACTATGAAAATACTTTTCATGATCGTTTGGAGGAACCAAAGCTGATTTCCAACCTAACCTTACACATTTTGCTTGTCTTGGGGATTGGTATACATGGGATCGGATGTTTCAGACAAGTCTAGAAGGTAAAGCCTTGTGTAGATAAATATATATAACCCCCTCTCTCTCATTTTCGAATTTAGATTTATTTTTCGTAAAAAAAAGGGAAAAAAATAACCATGTTCTAGGACTAGTTAGTTATTACTAGTGAAGGAATTCGAACAGGGCTTGGCGGTTACCCCCCTTAAGACTTGATTCATAAAAAATTCCATTGGTAAAGGATTCGAACAGGGCTTGGTGGTTACCCCCTTCAAGACTTGCTTCGCAAAAAATCCTAGGATATAGGTCCAAAAGAAGTGAACAGGACTCGGTGGCTACAACCATTAAGGCTTGATTCATGGAAGCCTGTCCAATCTTAGTCAATATTCTGCAAACAAAAGCAGACATGACTAAGAGAGAAATAATAGAGAGAGAGGATAGGAACTAACTTTTACCTGCAGATCCAGATACTTGTCTGAGCAACCTTGCATCTTGTGATCGATACTCCTAAGGTAAAACCCGCACTTTTATCTTTATGCACATAAATGAAATCAGTAGAGGGGCTAGTCAGGCAGGATTGCTAAGTTGTTGGCTAGATGAACTTGGTTGCTAAGTTAGGATATGGTATAATGTACTTCTGAAGCTAATAGATTTTTGGCATGGCTTGCAACAAAGTTAAGGTGATGATTTTGAGTTAGAGATTGTTTGAGTCTCACTATTTGGAAACCTCTTCTAGACCTATGTCCTTAAATTTGCTTGAGGACAAGCAAAAGGAAAAGTCTGGGGGAGTTGATAAGTCATGGATTTTATCCACTTTCAACCATGATTTCATATGTTTTTGGAAACAAAAGGACACTTCTAGTGTCTTTTATGAGCTTTTACAGGTTCAGGTACTCTTTGGTGAAATGTGACCATTTTGGAGCAGAAATGGATACTTTGAGAAGGATTATAATGGAACGATAACTTGAGCTATCGACCGATGTTCACCATGATACATCGACCGATGAGACACTACATTCATCGACCGATAGAAGCTAGTGACATCGATCGATATGGAAGACCTCCGAGAGTTAATGACGAATTAAATGAGCTAATCATTTCATTAGGGTTTCATTTCTACCAAATAAGTCTCTGGCCGCCTGTTAGGCTATATTAATAGGGTTTTGTATCATTTTAGAGGCAGACTTGCCCAGAGAACTTTTAGACCTAATATTGGAGAGAAGCATCTTGCTACCTTGGAGAGAGAGCTTAGGATTGGAGAGATAGATCTGAACTGCTTACAGAGAAGATCTTGAACTCCCTTATTTTCTTTACTCATTTTACTGTTTCTCTTACTATTCTATTTAAAAGTATTATTTAAACCATCATGATTTTGTCTCCCATGAACATGCTTGAGTAGTTACTCTTGTTAGATTTAGGTTTCTTATTAAGGTTAACTATGCATTGCAAATTATTTAATGCTAGGGTGTTTAAAATATAGTTCTTCATCTAGTTGTTCTTAATGCTAAGTATAGGATTGATCACCCTTGACTTAGACTTTAGGATTAATTTGGATAAGTGAGAACTTAGCAAATCCCTGAAAACCAAAACGGGTATGTTCCAACTTCACCTAGAGTGCACGAAAGTGGCCTCTTAGTAAGATTGGAGAACCATTTCAAACCCGATCTTAAAGCTCGCTAGAAACAATATCGATCGATAAACAGTCCGTTTGTCGAGCGATATTGCGAAAGGTGTATCGATCGATATTCATATAAAATAATCGATCGACACTTTCTTATACTCATCGAACGATAGTTGATGACTTAAGATCTAAGTTGAAGGTAATCAATCATTGATTTAACCTAAAACTTTGAGTTCAGAACTATGAATATTAAAAACCCAGATAACCTGCATGCTAGTTACACCTGAGATATAGCCTAAATCTAGCTATTCTTCCTCCTGCTTAAAACCCAAACCAATCAATCAAGCAATTACTTGCTTACCCTTGATTTACTGCTTTAAACTTTCTTGTCTAGCTTTATTTCAAAGACTAAACAATCTATTCTGTAATCTTAGAGTCTTTGTGGATTCGACCCCTAAGTGCTACAACTGAACCTCTTATTTGAGAGAGTAAAGTCACTTCTTAGGGATAAACATTTGAGTGATATCATTTTTTCATGGAAATTTTCCGGATTTTGTTTGATGGATGATCGTTTCATAAAAATCATTTATCGTAAAAACCTTCCGCAAGAACGCTTTTCCGATCTTTTCATGTTTGGGTACAAATATACGAATTTTGTCCTTGTATCCTTTTGCAAATTAGTTTTGCTTATGCCATATAGTTTCAGCGATATTTTCAGCTCATATTTGCTTAAGGCATGATTTCTTGGAGGATTTTAACCGTTGATTTTGCCATGACCGATTTTGACCCCAACATTTATTCTTTCATAATTAAACAACGACTTTTTAACTAAGTTAAAATTGAATTATTTTTTTTAAAGAAAATTTTTTTTGGTTAGTTTCATCTATTAGATTTGTAAACATATTTATACAAGTGTTTATAATTTAATAGATGATGTTTTGAGGAAAAAAAAAGAAAATATAAAGTGAGAGTTGCATTAATAAACAATTGTAATATCTTAAAACTTTTACATATGTTATTTGGATAAAATTATAAAAAAACTTGAAAGTTCTGAGAGATTCAGTGACACATAATCAAACCAACTCGGTAGTATTTGAAACTTCATCCATTAGTTATGATTTCATAACGTAAATCTACCCAAAATTCAAAAGATTGTAGAAAAATTGCTTGAAATACTACAACTTAACTACAAATTTTTTAAAATACACTCAATAAAAACTAATATTTCAATTTATGGTTTAGTGATTATTGTTTAGGGTTTAGTATTTAGCTACTTCACACAGAATCATTGTTTTGGCTATGATTCCCACTTGGGAAGCGGAAGCGGGATAAGAAACCTCTGGAATCGCTTGGAAGCATGATAGAACCGCGATTTAGAAAAGCTGGACATGGAAGCGCAGGGGAACCAATGATTCTGATTTGGAAGCGCATGATTGAATAAGTCGAAATCTTCCAATGATATAAAATACTTGACAAATACTCACACTTGTCAATAACTGAAATCTATGTATATAATTATCGTGTGTAAAAAGTAGTTTCAGAGGTGGAGAAGAAACAATTAATGTATTCAAGTTACTCTGGAAAGTTGTGAGTGGAGTTTTGCCTGTAGCAGATAACCTCATCGAAAGAAGTATGAAAGTGGATTCGAGATGCCAGATTTGCGGTTTAGAAGGGGAATCTGTTAATCATGTTTTCTTCACCCGTACTGTTGCCAAGCAAACTTGGGCACTCAGTAATTTTCCCTTTCCACCAAATGGTTTTGATCCGAACTCTATATTCTCAAACATTTTCTATGTCTTAAAGACAAGGAAGAATCTTCTCGTCCAGGAATAAATCAGGAGAACAGGAGCTTGGATTCTATGGGCATTATGGAAAAACAGAAATTCTTTCTTCTTTGAAGTTAACTTAAAACTGGGCCCTCCTTTTATCAAGACTATCTTCGAAGAAGTTGATCACCTGGTTCTTTGTCAAGTATATTGAAAAAAGAGAACAAATCATTGACTTGGAAAAGAAAAAGAAGATCATTTTTGGTTGGAAACTTCCTCCTATCTCTTGGCTCAAATGTGATATTGGCTCTGCTTGGGATAAGAACAGGAAGCAAAGTGGTGCCTTCTTCATGGCATAAGATCATTTACTAACATTTGCTCCAAACAGGATGCTTCTTTAGATAGCTGGAGATGGGCTGTTGAATGTTTAAAAACACTCCACTTCAACTCCATCATCTTTGTTAGTGATGATCATGATATGATTGGAGCCATCCTCATGCTTGGCATTCACTTAAGTTCTACTCTTCTAAGATCTTACCTCTGTTGAATGATTTTTCGGTTTGGAAAGCTCAATTTCATTCTCATCACAATATCAGAGGAGCTAAACTTATTGCAGAAAGTGTGATTAAGGAAGATCTTTTTCAATCTTATATTGCTAGAGGATACCCTTGTTGGCTTAGTTATCTTTTTTGTTAAGCCTGTATCTTTCTCCTCTATGTCCTTTTGCGTGAAACTGATCCTTGTTGATCTCTGTATCTTTGTTATTATGCTATAAAATTCTAGTGTTTAAAAAAAAGTTCTGATTGGCAGATGCATGAATCCAAGCAAACAAGATGTCAAACTCCTGCTGACGATGCTCCCAAAGATTTGGAAGGTGGAGGACAGAGTAGTTGGAGCTGATTTGGGACTGGGGCGTTTCCAGTTTGACTTCGACCAAAAAGAGGACATCGAACAGGTTCTGAAGATGCAGCCGTTTCATTTTGATTACTGGATGCTCTCGTTGGTGAGATGGCAACCAAGGGTGGAAAGGAATTATCCCAATGAGATTACCTTTTGGGTTCGAGTTTTGGGCGTACCTTTACAACTTTGGGCAGCTCAAACCTTCGAAATCATAGGAGGCGCTATTGGAAGGGTGATTGAGGTGGATGTGGATTATGGAAGAGTACAGGTGGTTGTTGACGGGTATAAAAACTTGGTGTTTGAGACTGAGGTGAACTTTCATGGAGGTGAGCATTATGATGGTAATGAGTTACAGATTTCTTTACGGTACGAGAAGTTATTTGGTTACTGCAGATCTTGTTTCAGCCTGTGTCATGACATACATAAATGTCATGCAAATATGGAGGCTCCGGAGAAGAGATTGGAGTCTCAAGTGGAGCCTGATGTCACACAAGGAGATCGTTGTGCAAGTTACAAAGGAGTAGTAATAAACGGGACAGACAGAGAGGGACATCAAGGTAAGCCTAAGCAAGATTCTTTGGCCAAAGGGAAAGGTAAAATGCATGAAGAGGAAGATTTGAGGTGGATCAATGTTTCGGACCAGAAGCAGGGGAGGGACAACTCTAGCAGGGGACGATACAGGGGTGAAGAAAGGCCTTCAAACTACAGAGGTTCTTATACAGAACGAGCTAGACCAGGCTTCCAGGAGGATAGGTCTCTTATAACATCATCCAGAGGCGTGAGAAGGGAGCGGGAGAGGAGTCCCAGAGAATTCTTTCACTATCGTGAGAGGAGTTATGTTCGACGTTCTGAACTGAACAGGAATGGGAGTGAACAAAATGCAGGTCAGTCCAGGGTGCAGGAACACGGTGGGAATGTGGTCAATATGGAGGGGTGTGGTGATGACGCTTCACAGAAGGAGGAGAAGGAGGAACTCTTGCCTGTTGAAGACAGTCTGGATTTGGCCAACGAGGTTCTAGAAGCTATGAACATTACCGAGGGAGATAAAGGGATGGAGGTGGACGCAAAAAACGGATCTACTGATACGGCAGTAATGCTTAAGGATGCAGATGAGGAGTTCCAGGATCTTACTGATGAAGAGAGTGGGTTCAAAGGTGATACCAGGCTAGTATCTGATGTCGTTGGAGAGATATTAGAGAAGGAAGCGAGCAAGGAGGAAGGCGAGGTAGAGAAAGACTTTACAGAGGAAGAAGTGGGGAAGAAACAGGGTGCCAAGAAGAAGACCTTCAAAGCTGGGATTGCTGGTGCTAGTATCGCAAAGAAGAGGCTCGTAAATGCTATGATTCAGGGTAAGCGTACATCAAGCAAGTCTTCCTCTCGCCAGGAAGAGGGTGGCAAGAAGATGGAAGAAAAGAGCTCCTTCAACTCTATGCCAAGTACTACAAAGTAACCAGGTTAATGTTTGAGTACGATGAAGAAGTGATAAGAAGCGGGGTCTGCTTCTGTCTTGGTCGTTTTCTTTTTAAGTTTCAAATAAGCTTCATAAGCATCTTGTGGTTTTGTTGGTTTTATTTCTGTTGGTTTATGCTTCTTTTTATATTTATGTATGTGGTTAGCTTGTTGTGTACAAGCGTTTCATGGAATAATATGGGTGTCTTGGATTTCTATTGGTGTTATGTTTCTTTACTAGTATGTCTTCAAAGCTTATTAAGGCTGTGTTGGTGGATGGTTCTTATTTGTATTACACAGAAAGGTCCAAACCATTGGGACTTAGTGATTATGAAGATCCACGAGTGTGGGGCTCGACAATGCATCATAAAGGTTTTTTTAAGCTGTTGGAAATGCGGGTTCATCACACCTGTGGATAAAGAGTTGAGTTATGTCAGTCTGGTGGTGGTATCAATTCTTCATGGGCAACAGAGGTTTTCATTGATTCATCAGTCTTTCATTAACAATAGCTCTGGTGCTTTTCTTGTTTCGATCAAGAAGAAAGAAATTATAGTCAAAGCATGGCCACGTTTTCTTCAAGGATGGGTGCTTACTAAGTTAGTGGTTGATAAGGTTTTATGGAGTTTGCATTTTATTGAGCATATTGAGCTGGTTATGAGTCGTTGTAAGACTCAGACAAGAGAGCACGTGCTGACTAGGTGGGCTAATTTGTTCTTCAAAAATTTTTTTGAACGAGTGGCTTTCATTATCATGCCCACCATCATCGTTCTTTGGAGCTATTGTTCAGGATAATTTTTTATGAGAGTTCTCAGTTGGAATTGTAGAGGTATGGGTAGTAAAGCGACCATCAGCTACCTTAGGGAAATTTGGTTTAAATATAAACCGGATTTTTTATTTTTATCAGAGACGAAACAAGATTTTGAGTTTGTACAAGATTTTCAGCTTCATTTTGGTTATGACAAGTTGATTACAGTGGACCCAGTGGGAAGGAGCGGAGGTTTAGCTCTATTTTTCAATGTTGATTATCAAGTCAATATTTTGTATTCAAGTAACCGCATGATAGATGTGGAGGCGGTAATAATGGGACAAAAAGTTTTTTTAACTTTTGCTTATGGAGACCCAGTTCAAAAGTTACGAGAGCAAGTTTGGGAAAGATTAACAAGATACGGCATATCAAGGGCGGTACCTTGGTTTCTTATTGGAGATCTAAACGAGATTACAGGAAATCACGAGAAGCAAGGGGGTACCCTTAGACCACCAGGATCATTTCTAGCTTTTAATAATATGATTAGGGATAGTGGTTTACTGGAGTTTCCAGCGCGGGGGAATCAAATGTCTCGGCAAGGAAGAAGAAATAAAGTCATGGTCAGATGTCGGTTAGACCGTGCACTGGCAAATGAAGACTGGCATACATTATTCCCATGTTCGTATACAGAATATCTTGGGATGATAGGTTCCGATCATAGACCTGTAGTAGCTTTTTTGGAGAATAAGGTACTAAAAAGGAGGGGACAATTTAAATTTGACAAGAGATGGATTGGCCAAGAGGGTTTAATGGAATCTATTGGGAGAGGATGGGGGAAAGATAATTTGGACTTTGTTACAAAGATTTCAAATTGCAGACACGAGATAGCAAGGTGGAGGAAAAATAACCCTCCTTATGGGAAGGAGAAGATCAGCGAGCTTCAAAAAGCGTTGGAAGAGGTTCAGTCGGATGATACGAGAACTCAAGAGGAAATAGTGGATGTCTCCAGGAAGCTTCAAGAGGCGTATAAGGATGAAGAGGACTATTGGCAACAGAAGAGCCGGAATTTGTGGAATACGGCAGGAGACCTTAATACCAAATTTTATCACGCTTTGACCAAACAAAGGAGGACAAGGAATAGAATTGTAGGTTTACATGATGACGCTGGAAATTGGATCTCGGATGAAACTGGTATTGAAAAAATAGCAGTGGGATATTTTGACGAGTTATTTAGAACTACTTCGCCATCTGAGTTTGAGGATTTTCTAGATGAGATACCAGTTAGAATTACACATCAGATGAATCAGAGACTGCTCAGAGCTGCGACGGAAGATGAGGTTAGGGAGGCTCTTTTTATGATGCATCCGGAGAAGGCACCAGGACCGGATGGAATGACAGCGTTGTTTTTCCAACATTCCTGGCACACCATTAAAAAGGATATTCTTGAGTTGGTGAATAATTTTCTACAATCAGGAGATCTGGATGCTAGGCTGAACATCACCAATATATGTTTAATCCCAAAGACGGAGAGACCTACGAGGATGACTGAATTGAGGCCGATAAGTCTTTGCAATGTAGGATATAAAATTCTTTCTAAGGTGTTATGTCAGCGACTAAAGGTTTGTCTTCACTCCCTCATTTCGGAAACTCAGTCGGCCTTTGTACCAGGACGCCTGATATCGGACAATATTCTTATTGCGCAAGAGATGTTTCATGGGCTGAGAACAAACAAATCTTGCCAGACAAAGTTTATGGCAATTAAGACTGACATGAGCAAAGCATATGATAGGGTGGAGTGGGCTTTCATTCAAGCGTTACTCCAGAAAATGGGTTTTGATGTCCAATGGATACGATTGATGATGGAATGCATCTCTACGGTACAGTATAGAATTCTTTTGAATGGTCAACCAAAGGGACTTATAATCCCACAGCGAGGGTTACGACAGGGTGATCCACTATCTCCTTATCTTTTCATCTTGTGCACGGAAGCCTTAATAGTAAATATCAAGAAAGCGGAACGCCTTAAGCAGCTGACAGGTCTAAAGGTGGCAAGAGCATGCCCGCCAATTTCTCATCTTCTTTTTGCGGATGATAGCCTGTTTTTCTGTAAGACACAAAAGGAAGAGTGTCAGACTATTCTTCGGATTTTGAAGGAGTACGAGATGGTATCAGGTCAATTAATTAATTTTCAAAAATCTTCAGTGCAATTTGGTCACAAAGTGGAGGAGACTTCAAGACAGGAACTACAGGATATTTTAGGAATACAGAGTATGGGGGGAATGGGAACATATTTGGGTTTACCAGAGAGTATGGGCGGGTCAAAGGTCCAAGTATTTGGTTTTGTACAAGATCGTCTAAATAACAGGGTGAATGGCTGGACCTTTAAATTCTTCACAAAAGGTGGCAAAGAGGTGCTCATCAAATTGGTGGTTACGGCTTTACCAAATCACGTTATGTCTTGTTACCGAATTCCAAAATCAGTAATGCAGAAGCTGACGAGTGCGGTTGCACGATTTTGGTGGAGTTCAGGGGGAAATAGTAGAGGTATGCACTGGCAATCATGGGACAAAGTGTGTCTCCCAAAGGAGGAAGGAGGTCTGGGTTTTAAAAACATGACGGACTTTAATACGGCAATGCTAGGAAAGCAACTCTGGCGTCTTATTGAGAAACCATCCTCTTTATTTGCTAGAGTTTTTAAAGGACGGTATTTCAGACACGCATCACCTCTGGAACCGATCAGATCGTACTCACCATCCTATGGCTGGCGAAGTATTGTCTCAGCTAGATCTCTGGTTAGCAAAGGACTCATCAAAAGGGTGGGGACAGGATCATCCATATCTGTATGGAACGACCCCTGGATTCCATCCACTCGCCCGAGACTAGCAAATAGTAACCAACAAATTTCTGAACCTTTTCTTACAGTAGACTCTCTCATCAATCCTATATCACGCACATGGAACTCACAAGTGATCCGGGAACTGGTGACCCCGGAGGATGCGATAGTTATAGAAAGTTTACCTCTGAGTCGTCATCTTTTACTGGACAGCGAGGGTTGGCATTTCACAAAAAACGGAAAATATTCAGTTAAATCGGGTTATCAGGTGGAGAAGGTGTATCCGGATGTACAGAAAACGCTCCCACATTATGGGCCGGATATAACTGCTCTGAAAGCCCACTGTTGGAAGATTCAGTGTCCACCAAAGATTAAACATTTCATATGGCAAATAGTGACAGGCTGTATCTCGGTTAAGGAGAAATTAAGATCGAGAGGACTACAAGGGGATTTGCAATGTTCAAGATGCGGAGCGGAAGTGAAATCCATAAATCATGTCTTCTTTGAATGTCCACCGGCTGTTCAAGTATGGGCTCTCTCAAGAATACCATCAAATATAAGTGTTTTCCCCACGCAATCGGTCTACACAAATATGGATCATTTGTTCTGGAGAGTGTCCCTCTCAGAACCAAGTCATCAATTTGCCTGGATTTTATGGTATATTTGGAAAGGCCGTAATAATATGGTTTTCAGTAATATCAATGTAGATCCCCGAGATACCCTACAATTGGCAGAGACGGAATCCAAGATTTGGCTGGAGGCACAATCAAGTCTGCCACAAGGTGTTATTGTTGATAGAGAAGTAGAATTAGGTTCCTTACCAAGTATTTCGGGCCGATGGTGCTTTACGGATGGGTCTTGGAAAGAAAAGGAACTGTTTTCCGGTCAAGGGTGGTATAGCACACTGGAGGTTTTGATGGTCTGATGGGAGCGAGGAATACGAGAGCCAGTATTTCTCCTCTTCATTCAGAGATGGAAGCACTTATATGGGCAATGGAGAGTATGAGGAATCTAAGACAGTTTCATGTGACTTTTGCAACAGATTGTTCTCAATTGGTGAAGATGGTTTCGGAACCAGAAGAATGGCCTGCTTTTGCGACCTATTTAGAAGATATAAAACACTTGAAGACAAGTTTCACTCACTCGGAGATAATCCACGTTTCAAGGACGCACAATACAAGAGCGGATAGCCTAGCGCGCAGTGCTAAGAATCAACCGTTTTTCGTCGTTCACATGGATTCAGAGTACCCAGTTTGGTTCGCAGAGTCTTAGTTGAGTCTATAATGTTGATGTCAAAAAAAAAAAAAGTTACATGTATTCTTAAATCATATTTTTTTTGTTTTAATCAACATTAAAGGAAAAATAAATATGGATATTATAACCCCTCATGATCAAATAAACCATAATAATGCATTTTCATGTAATTAACAAGAGAAAAACTAACGTTTGTTTGAGAAAGAATAATATACTTTTGGTATTTTTCCTTTTCTTGAAAATATATAATAATATTCTCATAATAAAGATATATTTTATAAGACATTATCTTAAATACAAATTTCATTTTAGATTTTATATATACATGTTATAACTCAAATATTGTTATAAACCATTAGATTAGTGTATGTAATAACCGGCTGGTTTATGATTTGGTTTTAGCCGACTGGTTATGTATGTTTTCCTTTTTCCTTTTTTACTTAGGATTTGTACTATTTCCATATTACTATGACGGTGTAATTCCATATATAAAGAGATCATATGTTTATGAATAAGATCATTCTTTCTCCTTTATTTTATAACACGTTATCAGCATGATAGCCTCTAACCTAAGCCCCACGAAATATTCTTCAACTCATCCAAAAATCATCAAACCCTAAACAGAAAAGGAAATTTGCCTCGGAACTTCAAAGAGGCTGTTCTCTCAAACCGTGAGGACCCAGAAAACGATCAAGATATCAAATTGAAGCCCTCGCCGAGGCAAATCCGTCAGTGCAAACCACTTGTCGATCGGACCACTGACGCGCCCTCACGCACAGATACAGTGCGTGCAGTTCGCGACGGACGATCTCAAGCTCGTTCTAGCTTACGACTTCAGCAACAATCAACTCGCGGTTCTTCTCCCTTGGTGGTCATTCAACCCTACTTGAGGTTAAGTTAATTAAAAATCCTAAAAGAGAACCCACATCGAATACGGTTGCTTGATAAGGATTTGAACCATAAAAATCATGAATTGATAAACCCTAATCTAGGATAATAGATCATATCCCCATTGAGTAAATCGAAGCTCATATAAGTTCGATCAAACCCTAATTAATAAGGAACTAGGTTTTGGATTAGATCGATTGCTTATTTAGGTTGATAGATCAATGGTTGCTAAGTTGCTAGAAGCATGAATTCTTCTTTCCTAAATCGAGATTGATTTCATCAATTAAAATCAAAACCCTAATCGGTTTTTGAATTTCAAAACCTATGATCCAATGATCATATTGTGTGCTTAAAACTCCCTTGATCTATAATCAAATAAAAATCCCTAATACATCAAACCCTAAAACCACATATATGCAATCCGCATATCATGCAAAACCGATTCTAAAACCCTAAAATAAAAAATAAAAAATTGTTTTGAATCTGTTTGAAATTGTTTGATTGTTTTGATTCGGTCATATTGAAAAGATTAAGTTGATAGATTGATTGATTATCAATTGTTTAGAAATCGATTTGAATTATAATTGATAAAATCGTATACTTGAAAATTGAAACCGATTAAATCCGATTGCTAAGATTGATATTTCGAGTTTATATTGTTTTTATAAATTCAATCAACTTGTTAAAATCTTTGAAAAGAAATCTTGATAAATCGCATTATTAGATTGATTAGAATTGATTGAGTATCTAAGATTGTTAGCATTGCTTTATACATGGTCGATAGGTTATAAGGGTATGGGTCGATTGAGTTTTATGGTCATTGTCTAAACTTACTTGAAAACATAAACCTTTGATCACCCATTCGGACATATGGTCCGGATGCAAAATTCAACTAAGCCAAAATGGCTCGACCGGTCTTGTTTCTAACAACCGGACACACTCCTAAATTACTCAATCCATCATCCGGTTCTAACCCTATCTCTTATACCCTAAGATCCGGATGTATACCCTTATACACGTCCGGGTCCATGTTCTAAGAACCGGACACAATGCTAACCATCCGGACAAGATGTCTGGATGCACCACTCGACCATTAACCGACCAGATGAATTTCTGGACAATCTAAAACTTGTTCCTCAGAACATGTTCCAAGGATCTAACTTGCAAAACACATGTTTTCAGATGTCGAATATAAATAATCAATATCTAACCATTGATCCCTTAGAGATTTGGAAAAGCTAAAGATTAGATATGATCACCAAAGAATGGTGATACTTCCAAAGGCTCTATATGATTGGAGGAATCTCAGAATCAAGGACTATAAGTCCGTGGACGAGTATAACTCGGCCCTACTTAAGATAGTTTTTCGAAATGAAACTATGTGGTGAGGAAGTGAATGATAAAGATATGTTGGAGAAGACATTCTCCACCCTTCACTCCACCAATATGTTGTTACAACAACGACACCATAAAAAGGGCTTCACTACTTATGCATCTCTCATATCATGTTTGTTGCAAGCTGAGCAATACGATGAGTTGCTAATAAAAGATAGTGAAATGAGATCTCCGGGATCAACTCCATTACCTAATACACACCTGGGAAAAAAGGCAAATAAGAAACCAACCATGTCCATGATAGCCAAAGAAGTTATTAACGTGGCAGATGGCATGGACAAGACCGTGGTAGAAGAAACCATGGCCGGGGTTCAAGATGGAACCCTTATGGACGTGACCATCAGTCCAATTCTGGACTTAGAAGAGGCACGTCCAAGTCAGTGTGCTATAGGTGTGGAACAAGTAACCATTGAGCTAAGACATGTAGAACTCCCAAACATCTAATTGAGCTCTATCAAGAAAGTCTAAAGAAAAAAAAGTCTCATATGGTTTATAAAAATGATCTTATGGATCAAGACAAAGATGATTGGATGGATCACAAGAAAAAAAAAGATCCAATGGAGTATGAAAAGAAAAACGATCTTATGGAGTTTGAAACTTCAGATTGCCTAATGAGTGCAGTTGATTCGACATCAAAACACTTAGTGTCTTTACTTAGTTTTCATGATCTCTCGTTTTCCTTTTGAACTTGTTTCATTTCCTTGTCTTCTATCTTTGAATGAATGAAAGCTTTTATCTCTAAAACAAAATCTCCATTCTTGTGAATATCATTATGGTGTATAGTGGATCAAGCCACAACATCTTAAGAAACAAATGCCATGGCCAAACTTATATCCTATGGCCTCAAGGGTACACATCTAGAAATAGATGGTGCATTGTATCCTTAATAGAAGCTGTGTGCATTGTATTCACATAGAGGCCGTGTACCATCAGAGACTGTGGTACAATACTCATTTGTCTGAATGAAAGAATGGATGGTCTCATATTGAAAATGTGGGCAAAAGAGAACAAAGAATTTCTTTAAGAGAAATCGCCCAAAGAAATAAGAAAGTGGCAAAGACTACATGTCTTGATAAAAGCTAATGAGTTCACGTCCAAGTGTTCGATAAATATGATATGTCCATGGGGGTAAGTGTTAAGCACTCCATGACACATGAACATACACAATATGGACGTGTCAATGAGTCCACAAGAAATAAAGATAGACAATCCTCATCCGGATGAAACAAAAGGCAAAGGAAATATGTTACTTCAAACGTCCAAATGATTATATGTCAAAGAGTTCAGTCCCAAATGTTTAATAACCACTATATGTCCATGGGGTAAGTATAAAAATATCCCATGGCAGAAATATAGACGTGGACATACACAAATAATGAACACCCATCTCATGTCGGTAACACTCTTTGGATACATCCTGGTGTATATGCTAGTTGTAATTCATTCATGTGGAATAAGTATTAACCACAAAGGCTATCGTTGTATAGTCTTTTTTTTAACCTTGATCTATAGTGTCAGATGTCCACCACCAAAGGTTATTGAGTTTCCTGAGACGCATCACCACAAGCCAACCCTTGTCAAGGGCTGGATCGAGTTTGATTGTAATGATAAATGTGGGAAGATTGATGATGGATTTCCTTACGTGTATCCAGAATGTAATTTAAGCGTCCATGTCGATTACATATGGCTTCCGTCAGAAGTAAAGCACCAAGCAGAGGTAAATCATTCTTTACATAAGCTCCTCACGGATCACCTTCCAGAGTATTTCGATGGAAAATGTTGTTTTTGCGGAAGAAAAATTAATGATAGATTGTCTTATCAATGTTCTTCTTGCAACTTCACACTGGTTATGCATTGTGTTTTATGCACACCTTCACAATTCCGTTTAGATTTGAAAACTGAAGATCACCAACTTATGCTTCTACCAATACTCATTTCTTTTACATGTAATTTGTGTGGGTTGAATGGAGATTGAAGCCCTTATTATCCACCAAGAATGTCTTGCCCTTTCACACCTCATAAACATCAATCGGCATGATCACCATGTTCCTCACACTTCTGTTCTTGGTGTTGTGAATTATGTGAGTGGAATTAGTTGGAAGAAAGTGGATTGGACTTGTGGAGGTTATTCTTGTAAGAAGTGTTATAGCTATGTAGTTTATTCAAAATGGGCTACCCGACCTGATGTTTGTAAGAGGAAAGAAGTTGAAGGGTTACTTGAAGAATCAGAGGATACAAAGCCATATATGGATGACAATAAAATACAACATTTCAGCCACACAAAAACATTACCTAAGACTCAACTTTATAGTTATTTTGTGTGAAGAAACTAGCGGTGCAATATATATGCACACATCCGATCTCTCTCTACTCATTTTATGGATGTATGGATTGTTCTTTCATTCTCCACAAAAAAAAATGCACTAAGTTTCTTAAAAGCAAAAGGCTTATGCTACACAATGAGCGACTTACTTTCATTAAAAGTGAGGGAAATTACATTGTGTGTGATGCTTGTAGTATAATCACCAATGGTTTTATGTACCGTCATGAGGATACCAAATTAGATGTATGGTGCAGTTTAATTTCTGAGCCATTTCTCCATCTAGTTCATTTCCATCATCCCTTATACAACATTTCACCAGACCACATGAATTAAATGTGCAATGGTTGCGGCGAGAATGCATCTCCTATCCTCAAATGCATTGAAGATGAGTATTGTTTGTGCGGGAAACGGTAAATAAAAGTGAAATGCGGGCTTAGCAAAGACGTCTTATTAATGGTCGAAAGATCGTACGGACGGTTACAAGGTAAAGAATCGACTAAAAGGAAGACCGGAGCTCGGAGAGCGTCGGTCGGAAAAGTACAGAACGGTCTGAACAAATATAAGTGAAAACCCTAGTTCTAGCCGTTCTTCTCTCTATTTTCGGATCCCCTTTCCGTTGTTGCTTCCTCTCTATTTATAGCCGTCCTTCGTCCTTTTGTGACCTAGTTCGCGTCGTGCTAATGGGCTTTAGCTCGTTGGGCCGGGTTTCGGCGAGCGTCCGTTAAGCCGGCTTCGCTTGGTCGCTGATGAGCGACCAAAAGTACTCTGGGGCCGCGCCGAGACTTCGACGTCTCGAGCCGCTAAGCCGAGCCATGTACTTATGTAAACGGGCCTGGGCATCTGTCTTCTGGGCCTTGAAGGGATGGTCGAATTCATCCCCTACAGTAAGTCCCCCCAATTCAACGAAGGGTGACGTCGTGTCGGGTTCGATGAATTTGCAGATTTGTGGGTTCGAGAAGACAGATGGCTGGAGTGGCATTTTCTTTGTCGAGAGATGAGCGGAGGGACACGAGAGATGGTACCTTGCTTAGTCATCCGAGCCTCGGTTATTTTCGATTGGGGTCGACGCGGCTCCTGGATTCGAATGTCATAGAGGAGTTGAAACGTCGCAAGGATCCGGTCGGTTATCGAGATGCATTTAAAGAAGGGGGGGGGCGTAGGTTTCAAGCTCTCTTTAGTGAGCTTCGAGGCCCAGGCCGGCCCATTTGGGGGTTATGATTACGCCTCGAGAGTTGCACGTCTCCCTCTCCTATAAATAGTCCGCCCTTCCTTATTTCTCTCATTCTTCTTCGCACACCCAGGTATATTCTCTCTCTTCCTCCACTTCTCTCTCTAGATTTGTTGTAGAATTATATAGCGATATGTCGTCGCGCGGAAGATTGTCTCGGGAGCAGAAGGGAAGGCCGTCGCGTCGTCACCCAGCCCTGCGAGGGATCCCGATGGGACTCCTATCGAGGATTTTGACCTTATCCATCGGGAGGCGATGATGGATACGGTTAGCTTGGACCTCCCTCAACGAGTCCTAGTGTCCGACTCAGCGCGTCTTCATCGCGAAGAAATGGCCGCGCAGGCGCGGGCGTGTCCGAGAGATGGTCAAGGGGGTGCGAGGAGTCGGTCTCAGGACCATGTGCCAATATGCTATTATCCGGGAGGGATTTTCGAGGAACTCCCGGCTCTCTCTCCTGAGCTCCTCCGTTCTCCAGTCGTGAGGGGTCAGTCTTGGGGAAACGTCAACTCGACGACATCGTGCGCGGGAAGCGTGAAGGTCCTTCTCCGAAAATATCAAGGAGTTGGAGTCACCTTTCTTATCCCCACCCCGGAGCAAAGACCGTGGTCGCCACCACTCGGGTATCAGTGCGTCTACGAGTCTTACATCCAAGACGACACGAAGCTCTGGTTTCCGATCCCTCGCATGGTGACCGCGTATGCGAGACGTCGAGACGGGGCCATCAGCCAGATGCTGAATGGCTCGTGGCATATAGCGGTCGCCTTGATGGTGATGGCGGCTGAGAAGAATGTTACCTTCTCCGTTCGCGCCCTTGAGGAGCTGACGTCTATCAACCCTCAAGCGGAGGGTCTCTGGGTAATGAAGATGCGACCCAACTACAATGTGCTGGGAGGGAGTCCGAATAAGACGACAGACTGGCAGAGGGCCTACTTTTTCATAAAGTCGGATGAGTTTGCCTTCGAAGATCCTCCCGGAGATAGCTATCGCGTGCTCTGGAATGCGATTCTTGGTAGATTACTTATTCCTTCCTTGCAAAGGTCTTGTCTATACTGACGACCTCGTCTCTTTCTTTTTTTTTGTCTTTGCAGGCGATCATCCGACTTCTCGCGAGTATCCGGAGGAATTCTTAGAAAGTGCTCGGGCTGTTGCGAGACTCGACACCGAGAATTGGGGCAACATCTCGAGAGCGAGAATTCGTCACTGTATCGATCGCATCTCTAGAAGTAAGTCTCGCCTACTGTCTTGCCTGTCCGGCTTTCTCTGTTTTTACTTATCCTTGTCACCTTTCAGGGGACTGGAATTCGAGTTACCTTCCCTCGGAGAATACAACGAAGAGGCGGATCTCCCTTTTCGACAAAGAGGAACAAAAGAGGATCATCGAAAGGCGGAGGATGAAAGGGCTCCCCGACCTAAGTGTTTTTATCACTCCTCAGCTCAACGTCCCCAGACACGAGCCCGTGGATCCTCCCAGGGAAGCGGAGGCTGCCGAGAAACTGCCGAGAACGTGGAGTTCCCGGTTCCTTCTCCGATTGTCGACACAACTGTTCCTCCTCCAAAGAAGAAGAGCAGAAAGAGGCCGCGCGACGACTCAGGGGCTACTGAGACGCGTGAGACGGTTCCCGAAGAAACCGTCGTTATCCAGCTTTCGGACGAGACTGGTTCGTCGAGGGAGGCCAAGAAGAAAAGGACCGACGAATCTCCTCCTCTCGAGCCGGAGGAGAACATTCCTGCTAGTTCCGGGCAGGAAACCAATGTTGGTGCGAACGAACCGGATGCCGCGCCCCCGTCTGCTTCCATCGGTCGAGACGATACCAACTCGGAGGTTCCTCCGGTTCATTCTGACTAAGAGAAGAAGGTGGGAGCTTGCGGCGACGCCCAGGATGCTCCCGGAGCCTCGGATGTCGCGAAGGACGGGGCCCCGACAATGTCCAAGGTCAAGAGGCCTATTTTTCCCGATCGAGTCTCGTTCTCCTACGAGGGTCCGGCTCCACTCATTTATGCTCCGCTGAAATGCGCTGAGCTGCTTAGCCAGATAAGGAGCGAACCTAGATCTCTTCCACTGGCACCCGATCTGGTTTTCGGGGAGGAGTACGCCAACGCGACGCGAACGAGGCTCCTGGTAAGTACCTTCTAGGTTTTCCTCCTTTGATTTGCAATTTAGAGTTGCTGTTTGACGAGTGTCTTGTATGCGTCTTTCGCAGGGAGATGGGGATATGAATGCCGTCATTGAGAGGTACGACACCGCGCTAAAGGTGTCAGTTGCCGAGGCGGAGAAGTTTCGGAAGAGGGCGGTTGCCAAAAACAAACTTCTCCGCCGAAAGGAAGCGGAGTGGGGAAGCGCTCTCGCGGAAGAGACCGACAAGAAGAACAAAGCGATCGAGCGCAGGCGGTTTCACCAGAAACGAGCCGACACGGTCGAAGCCGATCTCGCCGCAGCTTGCTCGAAGATCGTGAGCATGGACCAAGAGATGACCAGCCTGAAAGAGGCTGCGAAGGTTAGGGAGGACGAGCACAAGAGAGAGCTGAACCGTCTGCGGAGGTCGCGGGTTCTGGAGGTGACGAAAGAGCGGGTCAGGGTCGAGACGGCGATGATTGCTAAATGTAATCGTCGTTTTGACAACAATCGGGACTATCAGAACCGCCGTGAACCGTTTGATACGGCTCGACTGCTCCTGAGCCAGGCCTTCGGGACGAAAAGATGTCTAGAGGCTTTGAAGGCTGGTGGAAGCGACATCCCGCAAGGGACGATCGACATGTTCGCGGATCAAGAGAAACGTCTCGAGGAAGAAGCCTTGAAGCTTGACGTCGGCGACATCCCTGACGCGGATTTGACCCTGTCTCCGCTGGTCCTCGCTTCTCAATTCGTCGATGAACGACTTATGGCGGGGCTCGATCAGTTCGGCTCGAACATTGAGATAATTGATGCCAACGCTGTCTCGATGCTCCGTACACCAACCGCCTCCCACGAGACGTCTTTCGCCAAAGGTAATGCCGATCCTCCTCCGGCAGAAGGTCCCCCTAAGGAGTCGGGGGCTCGGGACTCCGTACCAGAGGACGCGATTCCCGAAGAGCCTGCACCAGTCCCGATAGGCGAGGAATCCAATGTCATGGTGTCGTCTGACTCGTCTTCGAGTCAGCAGGTGAGTACGACCGATGAAGATGATGATGGCGTCGAGGTCGAGGAACCCGGGGAGCGAAAAGGAGGATCTCCGCGCCGGGGTGTCAGCGAGGAGCCACCGAAGGACTCGGAAGACGTCGTCGCAAATCCTTCGAACACGATCGAGGAGGCTGCTCGGACCGACGGGACGTGCGAAGACGCGAGTTAGAGTCGACTAAGCGAACCTTCATTTCCCTTGATGTATTTGCTCTTGTTGTTTTTTTTAATCGGTCCTTTTAGTCGACCTGTACTCTCTTTCACCTTTAATCCGAATGACTTTTCCTTTTATATATATTATTTGCTAAGTTTATTGACTGCGATTTTTTGGAAGCTTACTTATGTCGGACTGGATCGTAGACCGACCGTTAATTCGACTGAAGTTCCATTTTTTGCGTAAAACTTATTGATGCCATCGTAAGGCTTTCGAACATTCGTACAATGCAAAATAAGGGGTACGGGAGTGTTAGACTTTTATTTGCCAAATCTCAGACTCCAGACTTGAGACGACAATAAAAGAACATTCGTACATTGCATGTATTTGTCATATATATTTTTTGATATGACGACGGTTCCTCGTCGAATCTCGGTATATTCCGAAGCATTTGGTTGGCCAAACCTTGCTTCGTGAATTTGATGATGAGATGGAATCGTCATTTCAGTCGTTTTGACTAAGATCGTGGTGTGATCTGATCCCCACGAGCATTGGTCTGATTGGGACGTGCTCGGTGGAAGGATCCGAGTGCGGACGCATTGCGTCGAGAGACCGGAGTCCTCGAGTGTATGCGTCGTTGTCTCGTGAAGCAATTGTCTGCTCATTCCCGGGTTTGCTACCTCGGAGGATAGTTTTTTTGTTATAGCTGCACCCGTAAGGGCTGCCTACGTACCCTGTTAGGGGATCAAGCCATTCGTAGTTCGAGAAGGGGGGCGCCGAGTAAAAGTGGCTGGTATTGCGCATTTACTCGGCTGTTATGGCTGCACCCGTGAGGGTTGCCTACGTATCCCGAGGGAATCAAGCCGTTCGTAGTTCGGGGAACCCGAGTGAGGGTGGCCGGTATGGCGCATTCGCTCGGGTGGGTTTTTTTTTTTTTTTTTTTTTGCGTATCCGCATGATTTAAGAAGCGAAGAGTCAGAGATGTTTCGAGTTCCAAGCTCTCGGAACCGTCTCTCCGGTCGAGGTCTCGAGGCGATAGACCCCTGGTTTAACTACTTCGATGATTCGATCAGGGCCTTCTCAGTTTGCCCCGAGTTTGCCGGCCTTCCACTCCTTAGTGTTCTCGAATACCTTTCGGAGGACGAAGTCGCCAATTTGATGTGATCGTGTCTTGACCTTCTTATTATAGTAGCTCTCGATTCTGTGTTGGTAGTTTTGAATTCGGAGTAACGCTTGATCGCGTTTTTCTTCGATGTCATCGAGGGCAACGAGGAGCATGTCCCGGTTGAGTTCCGCGTTAGCCGGCATTCGCGATCGACGTAGGCTGGTAACGTTCACTTCAGCGGGTGCCATTGCCTCGACCCCGTAAGCCATCGAGAAAGGGGTGGACTGCGTTGCACTACGCGGAGTTGTTCTGTCGGACCATAGGACGCTGTCCACTTCGTCGGCCCAGCAGCCCTTCTTTAGGTCGAGTCGCTTTTTTAAGCCGTCGATAATGACTTTGTTTGTCGACTCAGCTTGGCCGTTGCTTTGGGGGTTCCTCGGTGTGGACATGTTGAGGCGGATCCTCCATCTCTCGCAGAATTCTTTCATGTGTCGGGAGATGAATTGGGATCCGTTGTCGGTGACAATTTCATAAGGTAGTCAGTGCCTGCAGATGATATTTTTCCAGACGAACTGCTGCACCTCGTTATCGGTGGTTCGGACGTATGACTCAGCCTCGACCCACTTTGTGAAGTAATCCGTAAGTACTAAGATATATTTCTTCTGGCGAGAGCTGACCAGTGGACCGATTATGTCCATTCCCCATCGCATGAATGGGTAGGGTGCCGTTAATGTCTGGAGTAGCTCGGTTGGGCTGTGGATCGTTGAAGCGTGCCGCTGGCATTTATCGCATTTTCTCGCGTAGGCTTCGCAGTCTGCATTCATCGTTGGCCAGTAGAACCCGAGTCTTTTGACTTTCAGGGCGAGAGCTCGTCCTCCGGAGTGGTTGCCTGCCGCGCCTTTGTGTGTCTCGGCCATGACGAGCCTCGCGTCGTCTCCGTCGATACACTTGAGGAGCACCTTTGTTGCCGTCCATAGGTGGAGCTCGCCCTCTGTGAAGACGTACTTTGTGCTGCGCCTTTTAAGTCGCCTTGCTTCCCATTTATCAGATGGTAGCTTGCCTTCGACCAAGTAATCGATGAACTCTTTTCGCCAGTCCGGTGGGCTAGACTCTGTCACCGGGAGCTCGATATCGCTGACTTCTGCTGCGGCATTCAATGACGCTACGGTGCGATCTTGTGCGTTGGTAAGGGCGATGCTTGGTTCGGCGATCTTATGGATCGGTATCGTTCGCTCTACTTGATCGTGCAATTTGCTTCCTAAAGTGGCCAGTGCGTCGGCGCAAACATTTTCTCCGCGGGGAACCTTGGTTAGTTCGAAGAACTCGAACTCTCGCGAGTGGTCCTGGACTAGTTTGAGGTAGGCGTCCATGCGTTCGTTCCGGACGTCCTAGTCTCCTAGGTACTGGCTGACGACAAGCTGGGAGTCGCAGTAGGCGCTGAGGCGCTTG
Source organism: Brassica juncea (assembly GCA_018703725.1). Classification (NCBI taxonomy): domain Eukaryota; kingdom Viridiplantae; phylum Streptophyta; class Magnoliopsida; order Brassicales; family Brassicaceae; genus Brassica; species Brassica juncea. The sequence goes on along the minus strand of CM031935.1, from coordinate 20,290,351 downwards.
GCCTTTACTGCCTTGGCGAGGCGGAGTCCCGCGATCAGTGATTCGTACTCGGCCTCATTGTTGGATGCGGCAAAGCCGAAGGTAAACGACTGCCGAATAAGTTCGCCAGTGGGTGACTGTAGTTGCACGCCTGCTCCCGCACCTTTGTTCGTAGATGAACCGTCTACGTGCAGTATCCAATTTTTTCTAGGCAATATCAGGTCTTTTCGAGTTCCGGTGTCAGCTCGATCAGGAAGTCGGCGAGGACTTGAGATTTTGCCGCTGTGCGGTTTTTGTATATGATGTCGTGTTCACTGAGTTCCATCGCCCATTTTGTCAACCGACCGGACTGATTTGTATTCTGCATTACCGTTCGGAGGGGCTGGTTGGAAAGTATCTCGATAGTATGCGACTGAAAATATGGGCGAAGTTTTCTCGCGGACGTGACGACGGCGAGGGCCATCTTTTCAAGCATCGGGTAGCGAGTTTCTGGTGCCGTCATGCGTTTGCTGATATAGAAGATGGGTTTCTGCTCGCCGCGATCCTCTCGAATGAGGACGCTACTGACTGCGGACAATGTTATCGCGATATACAGGGACAAGGTGTCGCCGGCAGATGTTAGTGCTTCAGTTGGTTAAACGCTTCCTCGCATTTTTTTCGTCCCAGACGAACCTTTTGTTCCCTCGCAAGAGCTCGTAGAATGGGAGGCACTTGTCCGTGGAGCGCGAGATGAACCTGTTGAGTGCGGAGATTCGGCCAGTGAGGCGTTGTACTTCGCGACTGTTTTTCGGGCTGGGTAGGTGATGCACCTCAGGACGTGGACCAGGACATGACACAGCCCCAGCATGGTGATCAGGACGACCACATCAGTTCAGCCGAGGTTCATCCATCCGGCCGTACCAGACAGACAGACCGAGCCGTGTACCGAATCGACCCGCGTACACCCGGGAAGGACCTTAGGCTGGATCCACGACCAGATGACCAAACTGATCAACCCACACGCCTTCTTTCCCGTCCTACTCGCCAATCTAAGACCAACAGTCAAGCCAGAACCCACTTTGATCGAGAGGAACCCGATTCAGATCACAGCCTATCTCTTTTGGCCCGTTTGGTTCGTACCGCGCACCCGGACGGACATGCTCTTGATCTGATCGACCAGTTTGATTCATTCATGGGATTTGATGACTCCAATCCATCTAAGGCAAGGATTCTTAAGCTCTCTGAAGATTTGGGTCAAGTGAAATCTCCATCCGTTCATGAAGGTTCGATGATCACCCCCGCGGACAGCCCATCGTGTGTCCTTCTCCTTACCGCGATGGAACCGATCATCACGGACGCACCTAGACATCACGGACGCACCTAGACACTCTGATGTATCTGGACCAGTCAACATATGAGACCGTGCTTTGACCAGTCTTCCTTGCTTTCCACACTTTGACTAGATCTAGTCAAATTTATGTTTTCTATGCATTGTTTTCTGCACTTTTCTTTATTTCTCTTTTACTCAAAACTCTAAAAATTGTACTCCCATTTCTTTGAAAAATAATCAACGAAATTTCTTCTTTTTTTTGAGTCTTTACTCTCTGTTCTTTGTCAAGAACACTTTTAGTTTCTTTGGTGTGGTTAGCTCCAAACGAACGCCTCATTCTAGTTGGACCGGTGCGTCATATCCGGCAACTGAACGAGTTTGCTTCCTTGTCGGACCTGTGAGTCATATCAGGCGACATTCAAGCACCCAGGCAGTATCATTGGGTCATTCCGCAACCCTTCGTGTCGTCATACAATCCATCAGTTCTCTTCGGAGTTCATATCTCTTCATACCGGTCGAGTGATCAGATTTAGGGTGGATCAAGTGGTATCAGAGCCACTCTTCCGGTAACTCTATTATCATTCCATCTTCTCATCTTTCCATTTCTTCTAAACACATCTTCTTCTTTCTATCTTGAACCCGGGCCCCTCATTACCATCCATTTTATAAAAAAAAAAAAAAAAAAGAAAAAAAAATCTATAAAAGAAAAAGAAGTATAAAAAAAAAAAGATTCAAAAAAGAGATTGATTTGTGGATTGGTGGTGGAAGAGTAAGCCTGCTGGCTGAGGAGAAATCCAGCCTTTGAGGTGGTTAAGGCGGGTTCCCCTCTAAATCTCTTATCTTTCTATCTTAAAACACTTTCGTTTGGATCTACCCGTTGGGGATTCCTAGAGTTGTTCTTCTTAGAACTTTGAGTATAAGACTTTGAGTGCACACTTTAAACTGAGGATCAAACACTTGAGTGTGTGAGGTTTTTTTTTATCTAACGTTTTGTGTTTAAGAATTTTCAGGAATCATGACTAGTGAGGATGAAAGGAGCCGACCAGGAAATTCTTATGCTGGTTTATCTAACTTGCAGATGCGAGCTTTGAATGACAATATTGCTAATCTTATGAATTCAGGTTGGGAACAGATCCATCAACGGCTTGATGCAATAGAGGCTATCCAGCCGACCCAAACCAGAACCGGAGCACGGAGAGATCGTCCAAGAAGGAACAACCGATCAGATGATGATATCCAAGAGGAGGACTTCCAAGTGGACGATGATCGATCCATCAACCGACCTAGGAGAGGTCACAGAAACCGAACTCAAGGTGATATCAATCCTTTTGCTAGGGAAGATAGGGCTGATCATGGTTTAGGAGGATTGAAACTGAAATTTCCACCTTTTGAGGGTAAAAATGATCCTGATGCTTTTCTTGAATGGGAAAGAAAAATTGAACTTGTTTTTGATTGTCAAAACTTCTCTGAACTTAAGAAAGTTAAATTGGCTGCAACTGAATTTTCTGGCTATGCTATTAATTGGTATGATCAAGTTGTGACTAGCAGGAGAAGGAGTGGTGGCCGGCCAATAGCCTCATGGGATGAGCTCACAACCTTGATGCGGAGACGGTTTGTTCCGGAACACTACCATCGTGACCTTCACCAAAGGCTGAGACGTTTGCTTCAGGGAACTAAGTCCGTGGAAGATTATTTCCAAGAAATGGAGACTTTGATGATCAAAGCCGATGTGGACGAGACTTTGGAAGCAACCATGGCACGGTTCCTAGCTGGACTCAACCGAGACATCCAAGACCGTATGGAGCTTCAAGACTATGAAAGCCTGAACCAGATGCTTCACAAAGCAATTCTGATCGAACAGCAAACCAAGAGGAAGAGCTACTCCAAGCCGGCCTTTGCTACCAAACCGGCCTTTGCCCCCAAACCAAGCTATCAAGACAAGGGTAAGTCTTCTTCCACAACAAATAATGCTTTTAAGACTGATGTCCCTGCTCGTTTTGACAAAGGAAAAGCAGTTGAGACTCCTAGCCGTGCAAGAGACATCAGGTGCTTCAAGTGTCAAGGTCTAGGACACTATGCCAACAAATGTCCTAACCAAAGGGTGATGATTCTCATGGAGAATGGTGAGGTCGAGTCCGAGGATGAAAAGGAGGATGAAGAGGATTCGGGTCCAATCTTTGATGATGATGAGGAACCATTCGATTATCCACATCATGGACCACTTCTCGTTACTAGGAAGCCTTTGGACGATCCACTCGGTCCCATCTTCGATGAGGAGAACGACCACTCGGTCGATGATTCTGGTCCAAACTTTGATGCTGATTCTGGTCCTATCTTTGATGAGGAGGACATCTACGACTATCCAGCTCACGGACCACTACTTGTCACTAGGAGATCCTTGAGTGTTCAACCCAAAACCAATGAAAAAGAACAAAGGGAGAATCTCTTTCATTCTCGTTGTTTAATTTCTGAAAAAGTATGTTCTTTAATCATTGATGGTGGGAGTTGTACTAACGTTGCTAGTGACATTCTTGTCAGGAAACTTGGACTTGTCACTAGGCCCCTCTCTCGTCCTTTCAGGTTGGAATGGCTAAATGAGGCTGGTGAGCAGTATGTGAAGGAACAGGTCACGGTCCCCCTTACCATTGGGCGATATGAAGATGAGGTTGTCTGTAATGTTCTTCCCATGGACGCATGCCACATTCTCTTGGGTCGGCCATGGCAGTTTGATAAGAAGGCCGTGCATGATGGCTTCACAAACCGACACTCCTTCGACCATAATGGCAAGAAGATCACGTTGGTCCCTTTGACACCTTGGAGGTTCATCAAGATCAACTTCAGCTCAAGAAGAACCGTGAAAAAGAGCCTAAACCTGATGAGCCTGAGACATCCAAAAGAAACTCCAACTTCTATCTTAAAGAAAGTCAGGTTCGGAAATCTCTTTGCTCTCAAAAGCCATTTCTTTTACTTATGTATAAAGAATCTCTTATGGCTACTTCTTCTGACCTTGCACCGGAGATTCCGAGTGAGTTGCTAGATGTCTTGCAGGACTTTTCTGATGTCTTTCCAGATGAGAATCCACAGGGATTGCCACCAATACGAGGGATTGAGCATCAGATAAACTTTGTTCCAGGTGCATCTCTGCCGAACCGACCAGCTTATCGAACCAATCCGGTCGAGACCAAGGAACTTCAGAAACAAATCGGTGAGCTTCTCGAGAAAGGCTACATCCGGGAAAGCCTCAGTCCTTGTGCCGTACCAGTTCTCCTTGTGCCCAAGAAGGATGGTTCATGGCGCATGTGTGTGGACTGCCGTGCCATCAACAACATTACGGTAAAATATAGGCATCCCATTCCTAGGCTTGATGACATGCTTGATGAGTTGCATGGTTCTTCAGTTTTCTCTAAAATTGATTTGAAAAGTGGCTATCACCAGATTAGGATGAAAGAAGGTGATGAATGGAAAACTGCATTTAAGACCAAGCTAGGATTGTATGAGTGGCTTGTTATGCCATTTGGTCTCACTAATGCGCCTAGTACTTTCATGCGTTTAATGAATCATATTTTGAGAGCATTCATTGGTCCTTTCGTGGTTGTTTACTTTGATGACATTCTCATTTACAGCAAGAACCTATATGATCATAAAAAGCATTTGAAATCTGTTCTTGAAGTTCTTAGGAAAGAAAAGCTGTTTGCAAATCTTAGTAAATGCTCTTTTGGAACAGATCACGTGGTGTTCTTAGGTTTTGTTGTAGGTGCTGATGGACTCAGGGTGGACGAGGAGAAGATCAAGGCCATCCGAGATTGGCCAAGTCCGACCACAGTGGGCGAAGTAAGGAGTTTCCACGGCCTTGCCGGTTTCTACCGTCGGTTCGTCCAGGATTTCAGTACCATCGCAGCCCCACTTACTGAAGTGATCAAGAAGAATGTTGGTTTCAAGTGGGAACATGATCAGGAGGAAGCATTCCAAGTCTTAAAAAGGAAGTTAACTCATGCTCCTTTACTTGTTCTTCCTGATTTCTCCAAGACTTTTGAGATCGAGTGTGATGCTTCTGGTGTTGGTATTGGTGCTGTTTTGATGCAGGAAAAGAAGCCCATTGCTTATTTCAGTGAGAAGCTTGGTGGAGCCACGCTCAACTACCCCACTTACGACAAAGAGCTGTATGCTTTGGTGAGGGCTCTTCAGACGTGGCAGCACTATCTCTGGCCAAAGGAGTTTGTGATTCACACCGATCACCAGTCCCTTAAACACCTTAAGGGCCAGCAGAAGCTGAACAAAAGACATGCCCGTTGGGTCGAGTTTATTGAGACATTTCCTTACGTCATCAAGTACAAGCAAGGTAAGGAAAATGTAGTTGCTGATGCCTTGTCCCGAAGGTATGCACTTCTCTCAGCTCTTGAAACCAAGTTGCTCGGTTTTGAATTTATCAAAGATTTATATGCAACTGATCCGGATTTCAAAGAGATTTTCAAAAAGTGTTCCAAAGCGGCTTATGGGAAGTATTATCAAGATTCTGGATTTTTATTCTTTGATAACCGCTTGTGTGTACCCCAATGTTCTTTGAGGGAGTTGTTTCTCAGGGAAGCACATGGAGGAGGCCTTATGGGACATTTCGGAGTCAAGAAGACACACAAGGTCGTTCATGAGCATTTCGTTTGGCCGAGTTTGATGAAAGACGTGGAGCGGATCTGTGGCCGATGTGTGGTGTGCAAGAAAGCCAAGTCTAAGGCACTGAACCAAGGTTTGTACTCGGCCCTACCCATTCCATCTCATCCTTGGGTTGATATTTCGATGGACTTTGTGCTTGGATTGCCTAGGTCTAGATCTGGCCGAGATTCTATCTTTGTGGTTGTTGATAGGTTCTCTAAGATGGCTCATTTCATACCTTGTCATAAGACTGATGATGCTGTGCATATTGCTGATTTATTCTTTAGAGAAATTGTTAGGTTGCACGGCATGCCTAAGACCATTGTTTCTGATCGTGATGCTAAGTTCCTTAGTTATTTCTGGAAAACTTTGTGGTCTAAGTTAGGAACGAGGTTGATGTTTTCCACCACTTGTCACCCACAGACCGATGGTCAAACTGAGGTTGTGAACCGGACCTTGTCCACTTTGCTTAGATCATTGATTAAGAAAAATCTGAGAACTTGGGAAGAATGTTTGCCTCATGTAGAATTTGCTTATAATCATTCTTTACATTCTTCTACTAAGTTTTCTCCATTTGAGGTTGTTTATGGTTTCAATCCCTTATCTCCACTTGATCTTTTGCCTTTGCCTTTGAGTGAAAGAGTTTGTACAGATGGCAAGAGGAAGGCTGACACCATTCAGAAGCTACATGAGACGGTTCGTGCCAACATCTCAGCCAGAACCGAGGGCTTCACGAGAAGGGCAAACAAGAAAAGAACCAAAGTTGTCTTTGAGGAGGGCGATCTTGTTTGGGTTCATCTAAGGAAGGAGCGGTTCCCTGACGAAAGAAAGTCCAAACTCATGCCAAGGGTCGATGGTCCCTTTCAAATCCTTAAGAAGATCCATGACAATGCCTATCAGCTTGATCTTCAAGGTAAGTATGACATCTCTTCGAGTTTTAATGTTTCTGATCTATCTCCTTTTCATGCAGATGATCCGAATTTGTGGACAAATCCTTTTGAAGAGGGAGGGAATGATGCACCTCAGGACGTGGACCAGGACATGACACAGCCCCAGCATGGTGATCAGGACGACCACATCAGTTCAGCCGAGGTTCATCCATCCGGCCGTACCAGACAGACAGACCGAGCCGTGTGCCGAATCGACCCGCGTACACCCGGGAAGGACCTTAGGCTGGATCCACGAACAGATGACCAAACTGATCAACCCACACGCCTTCTTTCCCGTCCTACTCGCCAATCTAAGACCAACAGTCAAGCCAGAACCCACTTTGATCGAGAGGAACCCGATTCAGATCACAGCCTATCTCTTTTGGCCCGTTTGGTTCGTACCGCGCACCCGGACGGACATGCTCTTGATCTGATCGACCAGTTTGATTCATTCATGGGATTTGATGACTCCAATCCATCTAAGGCAAGGATTCTTAAGCTCTCTGAAGATTTGGGTCAAGTGAAATCTCCATCCGTTCATGAAGGTTCGATGATCACCCCCGCGGACAGCCCATCGTGTGTCCTTCTCCTTGCCGCGATGGAACCGATCATCACGGACGCACCTAGACATCACGGACGCACCTAGACACTCTGATGTATCTGGACCAGTCAACATATGAGACCGTGCTTTGACCAGTCTTCCTTGCTTTCCAGACTTTGACTAGATCTAGTCAAATTTATGTTTTCTATGCATTGTTTTCTGCACTTTTCTTTATTTCTCTTTTACTCAAAACTCTAAAAATTGTACTCCCATTTCTTTGAAAAATAATCAACGAAATTTCTTCTTTTTTTTGAGTCTTTACTCTCTGTTCTTTGTCAAGAACACTTTTAGTTTCTTTGGTGTGGTTAGCTCCAAACGAACGCCTCATTCTAGTTGGACCGGTGCGTCATATCCGGCAACTGAACGAGTTTGCTTCCTTGTCGGACCTGTGAGTCATATCAGGCGACATTCAAGCACCCAGGTAGTATCATTGGTCATTCCGCAACCCTTTGTGTCGTCATACAATCCATCAGTTCTCTTCGGAGTTCATATCTCTTCATACCGGTCGAGTGATCAGATTTAGGGTGGATCAGTAGGTCCAGGATCGCCGTTATTTGTTTTGGATTTGCTTCGATGCCTCGTTGTGTCACGATGTATCCGAGGAACTCGCCCGAAGTGACGCCAAAGGTACATTTGGCGGGGTTCAGCTTCATTCCATACTTGTTTAGGACTTTGAAACATTCACGCAGGTGGTTGAGATGGTCCTCGGCGCGTAGCGACTTTACCAGCATGTCATCAATGTACACCTCCATGGTGTTGCCGAGTTTGTCGGCGAACATTCGGTTGACGAGGCGCTGATACGTCGCCCCGGCGTTTTTTAGCCGAAGGGCATCACCTTGTAACAGTAGGTTCCCCTGTCTGTAATGAATGCTGTCTTTTCGCGGTCGTGTGGATGCATGAGAATCTGATTATATCCCGAGAACGCATCCATGAAGGTTAGGAGCTCGTTACCGGCTGTCGACTCTACCAGTCGATCGATATGAGGGAGCGGGTAACTGTCTTTGGGGCATGCTTTGTTTAGATCAGTGAAATCGATGCAAATCCGCCACTTCCCGTTCTTTTTCTTGACCACGACGGGGTTTGCTAACCATTCGGGATATCGAACCTCTGTTATAAAATCCGCAGCGAGTAGTCTGTCGACTTCGTCGTTTACAGCTTTCACTCTCTCGGGACCCAACTTTCGCCTCTTTTGTCGAATGGGTTTAAATGTCGGGTCGACGTTCAGTTCGTGGGAAGTGATGGATGGATTAATCCCCTTCATATTTGAGGTAGTCCAGGCGAAGGTTGACGCGTTCTCCTTCAGGAAGGAAATGAGTTGTTGTTGCATATCATCGGAGAGGTAGGCTCCGATTCACGCCACCTTCGTCGTGTCGGCTTGGTCGATGGGAACTTCATGGATTTCTTCTTCCTGCGGATATATTTTCCGAATTGGCTTAGCGACAGAACTGACGAGCGAGAGCGCCTGCTGTTGTTTTATGGTTGCGACGAGTAATTCCCTCGCGGCTCTCTGGTCTCCTCGAATTGTCTTGATGACGCCATCCTTCCCGGGAAACTTGACAAATTGATGGTAAGAGGACGGGATAGCGTTCATCGAGTGGAGCCAAGGGGTTCCCAGGATGGCATTGTACGAGGCCTTGGCTCTCACGACTGAGAATTTTACTGTCTTCGTGACACCTCCGGCGTAAACCGGGAGCCGTATCGTTCCGATCATCTGTTATGAAGCACCGTTAAACCCGGTTAATGTGCGCGTGGATGGCTTCATGTCGCGCAGGTCGACTCCCATTTTGTCGAGCGTATCCCGAAAGATGAGGTCGACTGAACTGCCGGTGTCGATTAGGACCTTCGTGACCTGGCATTCGCCAATGTCGATTTCGATGAGAAGCGGATCGTTGTGTGGAGTCTGGACTCCGCGAGTGTCCTCAGCCGAGAAAGTGATCGAGGGGCCATTGACTTCCTGTGTTGGCCACTTTTGTTCAGTTATCGCCTTGCGGTGATAGTTCTTTACGGAACGTACGGATTCCGTTCCTAGTGGTAGTCCGCCCATGATTACGTTGATGCGGCGGTTGCGCTTACCTCTGGCGGACTCCAGCTGTTCTCGGAGATCGCTGATGTTTCGCGGTTCTTCGGTACTTTCGTGCGACTGCTTCGCTTTATCGAGGTAACGCCGGAGGTCTGACCCTTTGGAACGGTTTAGCGCTATCCGTAGGTCTTCGTTTTTGGAGTTGAGACGATCGCGCAGGTCAAATATTGGTGAGGATTGGACGCTCTAGTCGCCTGTTGCGTTTTACGCCTTTGATTTGTTGATGGTTGCGCGAAGATCCGTCTCAAGGACTGGCCGTGTCTCATCCAATTTTTCTTTTCAAGGTATTGCGTAAGTCGCATGAGGTCACAGGGGGGTGGCTGCCCGTAGTTGGTGGTTTACGCGAGTCGGGGGACGCCGTTGGGCACTCTTCGTCGGACGAAGTGTCGTAGGGCTGGGAGAGTATTACGTCGACTCGTCTCTTGTGTCTTGGTTGTTCGTCGTCGGTGGAGTCGTCGGCTGGGTCGACATTATTCACGGGGGCCCTGTCTGGGCTCTCCTGCTTATCCTTCGGGGATGAAGTTGTGAGAACGGGCGATAGCGTCTGATATAGATCTCGTCGGGTTTTGGTAGAGGTCGTCCCGGAAACGTGACTTTAGATGGAGGGTGCTCTTTAGGGATTCTACTGCAATATGGTCGGGAACATTGACCTTCGAGAGAACAGCTTTGAATTTTTCCATGAAGTCTCGGAGACTTTGGCCGTTTGCGTGGGTCAGGTTCCAGAGGTCTGAGGCGGTCGTCTCCTGACGGGTGAACATGATATAGTTCTTGAGGAACTCGGTGGACAGGTCTTGAAAGCAACTGATAGAGTTCTCCTGGAGGCCAGTGAACCAGCTGAGAGCTGGGCCTTCGAGGGTTTCGACGAACAATTGGCAAAAGCCGGCGTCTTTTTCTTCGTCAGAAAAGTTGGCGCGCCGCATCGCGATGTTAAAGGATGTGACATGAACGGAGGGGTCGGAGACACCGTCGAAGGTTGGAAGGCGCAGTTTTTCCATTTTCTGTAGTCGGACGCCAGTTATCGTATGTGTGAATGGTGTCCGGAGGGATTCGGCGAGGACACGTTCGATCTGTGGTGCGGAGGTGGTGACATGGTGCATCCTTGAGTTGATGTCGACAACCGACTGCTTTAGTGCGGCGAGTTCGTTCATGGTCTGGGCGTCGAGGTCGCGAGGGATTTGCGCGGTGTTGCCGTTGCTATTTTCTGGGGCTCCAAGTTGCGTTGGGGTTGCACCAGCCGCTGGTTCGGTGTTGAACAACTGACGTCGGATCTGGGCCGTCGATGCTTCCACGTTGGCGGCGAGAGGGCCAAGGATTTTGGCTAGGGCCGCTATCTGCTCGGTTGCTGCCTTTTGGGCCGCGTCTTGTTGTGCGAGACGCGCCATAATGGTGTCGATAGAAGCGGGAGGTAGCGGCGCTGGGGTCGTCGTTACCGGGGTGGGTATCGGTTCGTGAGTCGCGCGGTCTTCCCCCAAAGAGGAGGATCCGTCGTCTCTAGTCGCCATCTTTTCGGCGTTACTTTGCTTTTTGCCCCACGGTGGGCGCCAACTGTTTGTGCGGGAAACGGTAAATAAAAGTGAAATGCGGGCTTAGCAAAGACGTCTTATTAATGGTCGAAAGATCGTACGGACGGTTACAAGGTAAAGAATCGACTAAACGGAAGACCGGAGCTCGGAGAGCGTCGGTCGGAAAAGTACAGAACGGTCTGAACAAATATAAGTGAAAACCCTAGTTCTAGCCGTTCTTCTCTCTATTTTCGGATCCCCTTTCCGTTGTTGCTTCCTCTCTATTTATAGCCGTCCTTCGTCCTTTTGTGACCTAGTTCGCGTCGTGCTAATGGGCTTTAACTCGTTGGGCCGGGTTTCGGCGAGCGTCCGTTAAGCCGGCTTCGCTTGGTCGCTGATGAGCGACCAAAAGTACTCTGGGGCCGCGCCGAGACTTCGACGTCTCGAGCCGCTAAGCCGAGCCATGTACTTATGTAAACGGGCCTGGACATCTGTCTTCTGGGCCTTGAAGGGATGGTCGAATTCATCCCCTACAAGTATGAACTCGTCTTGGGATTTGAATGCGAACTTTACCTCGAGTGATAAAGTATAGAGTTGACGTTCATCCTTTCTAATCTATGGTGAAAAAGCAAGCGGTATATATTGGTGAGAAAGAAACCATTCCAAATACATGATTCTACACGTGTAAAGATAATCGTGCTAGTTTGCATACAAAATGTGTGCTGTGATACTTTGCAGGGCTCCTGCCAGGAAGCACAATAGAAGTTTCAGGAATATCATATGAGGTCGTACTCAAATAACAGTCTAAATCACCCATTTTGAAGGTGGTGTAAGTCGTGCTACATGTCTCATGTCATTTTGAAAATGCTTGAAACCTCAGATACATGTACAGTTGCTCTAATGATTGTAGCTCTTTTCAACGACAGTTTAAACTGAGGTAACTCAATCATGGAGCTAGATGTCTAGCGAGAGCAGCGAAGCTCGGAAAATGAAGTGAAGTATGCGAAAGCAATATTTTTTCAGAATTCTTATATACCTATTTCTTTTACAAGTTCAAACATGTGTTTTCATTCATGTTCATTTCCATTAGGAGACAAACATAAAATGAAGTTTGTTCTTTTAGCCTATTATTATGTTAAATCTTGCAAACTCAATTTGGTATGATCTGGATGTTTCTAATGTTTTCAACGTTTTTTTGTATAAATATTGCCTTAAAAACGATAAACACAACACTCAGTCAGCATACCTGTACCAAAAAAATAATAATAATAATTTACAAAATAAGATTCAATTGGTTTGAAAATTGAAATAGTTCACGGATAAGTTTTGGTTTGGTACGAATTGGTTTATAGATAAACTGGACCGAACATGGTTTCACCAAATGGTGGACTTCGTGTTTTAAAAACATAGCTTGAAACTCTTGTTACACAATCTCAGGCCAATAAGCAACTCATAAAACCGAAATACAGAACCATCAGAGGTGAAATGCAATCCTTTCCAAATCAATGGCATCCCCTCAACATCATTCACTCCATTGAAGATGAGAGATCTTCTGCTTCGATAGCTTCTTCTTCTACACAACCCAGCATGATTGCAGTTAGCATACGTTTCCCCGCCTCAGCGAAATCTTTGTGGCTTATCAACACGTCCTCTACGGAAGATGTTTTATCCTCAGGGTTCTCTCGCCTCAGGGGAAGCACCTGTTCAAAATCCCCATCAAAATCGTTGACTCGGTTTGGTCCATAACACCTTTTGGAAGCTTGGAAAAGCGCTGTGTTCTTTAGATTCTGTAATGTTTCTTTCTCGCTCCAACCTTCGTTAGTAGAGGCTTGATGGAGCCTGTCCCAGTCGTCTTGATCCGCGGCATTTCTCCAGCATTCTTCCAAGAGACTCTTATGCTTCTCACGGAACGAACAGCTCGTCCATGCAAACACCTCGAAAGCCTTTACAGCTGTCCATCGGCCCTGGATACTTAGACAAATTTCAATGAGCTCCTCTGGTCGGAACAGTTGGTTTCTCTTTTCATCGCTTGGAAGAGCTTTTGTTATTTCTTCCTGCAAAAAGTTACGGTTTCCCTAGTTATAATCAATATCTACATTCTACACAGATGAATTTACCGCCACGAGGAAATATTAACCTGCAGCTTCAGTAACTTGAGGTCAGCTTCAATGCGCTTCATTTTCGATTTGGAATCAACATCCTTATCTGAAACGTGATATTTATCATGAAATTCAGAACAAACACCAGCGAAAATATACTATCATACCTGCCACATAGGCTATCTTTGAAAGGTTCAAAAACCGCTTGCGGTCCGCAAATGTTGGTTGTACATCTTCAGATTCTGACACCATTCCTTCTCCAATAGCTTTCATAGACTCTTCATTGTTTGCTAAAGCCAATGCATGAAAAGTGTCAGAGGCAGATGAGAACTGATGAAGAAACACCTGATGAAGCCACATCAGATCAGTGTGGCGCTTTAAAAATATCAATAGCTCGTCCTGAAATTCTTCACCAAGCCGTAGAAGTTTAGAGAACTGTTTCATATCATAAAGTTGCTGGAACACAAAGTAACTGAAGCCTCCTTGTGGTCCCACACCCTCGTGCTGCACATCAATTCAAAGGGTAAATACTAAGCAGGAACATAGAAAAAAAGTAAGACAATTAAGATAAAGGAAGCTCTAAACAAGAGTGAAAGATACACCAAAACACAACAATTGTCTACTATGCAACCTCAACAGCATATTAGAAAACAAAAGATCAACGAGAAATCTTATGCTTTTCAGATTACGCGAGGAACACGGAAAGAAGAGGCCAAAGCTCATACCATCAAATTTTTGAGTAGCCCTGTATCATTGAGATCATAACATATCTTCCACATAATTTTATAGCCCGCATGTCGCTTAGCAACTGAAAGCAAATCTGAACATCGGTTTCTAAAGATATCTTCATCTGTCATATCAGTTCTTTCTTTGACGCCCTACAGATACAATACCCTTAATGGTGTTATTAAACACAAAAATTATATCCAGTGCACTATATACGAATAACTTACTAACCTGGAAATCTGCTTCCATAAACTCTTTGGCCTGTTTATAAAGACAGTCGAGAATTGTGTCCCGCCGAGTCCAATACTCATCAAGCAAAGCTTTGTTTTCTTTTTCTTGCTCCAATTTAGCAGTTGCAGAACCAGTACAAGCCTCTAGTAAAACTTCAGTAAGCACTTCGAGGTGCGTGTATATATCGGATTTAGCAGAGATATCTATCCTAGATCCCTCAGTTAAAAGACGATGCATAAAGGACGCCATGCACCACAGCCCATTACACACAACAGGCTGAGAGTGCCAAGGTATTAAACCTTCAAGTGGTGGATACCACAACTGATGCTCATTTTTGTAATCCAAGGCAGTCTGAAGAATTGTAACACATGCGTTTGAGAGTTCGCAGGCTCTCTGAACTTGAATTCCCAGTGGTTGTTCAGCTCTGATTATGCATTCTAGCTGTCTGTTCAGGCAATGAAATACTTCCTCAATTTCAGATACCTTACTGTAGAAAACTTCAGCATTATTTCTGTCCATCAAAAGAACTGTATTTCGTCGGGCTCTCTCCCCAACGAATTGAATAAGATCCCAAAGGGCACACGAAACTTGATCCTCTGAGGCAGCGTTTGGCGATCCAAATCTGCCTGAGCGGCTCTGGTTAATCAGTTTTTGCAGTTCCCGGAGTTGAATCATTGCAGCAAGTTTTTCACCATTTTCCAGAATTATTTGCAAAGCATTTCCTGCCATAAAAGAGATGCGTCAGCTAAGCAATCAGTTTTTATGCCAATCAGAATAAATAACAGCTCATTTGTGGAACAAATTACTTGTAATGTAGAGATATATTTTCAAGCATTAAGATGTGGAACTAAAAGAGAAGAACCAGAATCATGCTACAGTGTTTTAATGAAAACAGTGAGAGGTTAAAGCAAGTACTCTGTTTAGAACACAACTCCTCATGGCATTTGGATAGAGCAAGAAAATTTAGAAATTTCTCATGCTTCTGTTGTTTCTCCACCAATTGTGCAGATATAACAGTCATAGCTACGATCTCAGCCCCTCTAGTTGTCGTCCAATGCTTAGCTAATGTGTCAACTATAGATTTGCTTTTGCGAGCAAAAACATTGGTCTCTCCATCTCTATCAAATGCACCAGATTGATTAAGCTTCCCCAACGAACCATCAACTTTTCCAGATAACAGAAACTCCTCAAAGAGCTGACCAAGCAAAGCTTCTGACTCTTCATCACGGGCTGTTTGACGAAAAACTCCCATTTTAGCATTACCTTTGTCTTTGCTATTTTGTAAATCAGAATCATCCATTCTAGCAACACCATATGGTGTGCTCCGTGTCTCATCTCGTGATCTTTCATTGGAGCTCCCTTTGCGTGATAAACTTCGCTCCGGAGGTTCAACTCCACCAAGCACGACAGCTGTCTCCGGTATAGCCCACACTCCAGCTTTCTCAGTTAGCACAGCCCATGCACCACATTCATGTTCATCATCTGAGGAGAGAACCGAAGCATCCACGACCTTGCCAGCATCATAAGGTAAATCAAACTTATAGAGCCTGGTAGAATTACCATGACAGTAGCAGACTGTGGCTGTTCCATCACCTGAAAGGATTATGGCTGACCCTTGGGGTCTACCACCAACTCTGAGTTTCATAGAGAACAAAAAGTCTTTATCATCCACTTTTGCTTTTGGGATAATAACTTGGATTGGACCCTGTTTCTCAAGAACCCTTTCCTCTTTCCCATCTGAAAATCTCATCTCAGATTTGTGTTGCAGGGTTAAAAGCGAATATTGTGTATAGCTTGAACTGCTGACACGGTCCATGCAGATAGTAGCAACAAGAACAGTCATCAATTTACTCTGATCATCCACCTGCAAATCTAGAGGCCAGACTTGCTTTTGACTTGCTATATCTTTCTTGATACTAGAATCACCATCGGTGCCAACAATCTCATGACGCCAGACTTCTAAAACAGTTAGATCAGGTTCAATTGTAAAACAATGTATGTCACACTCTGTCAACATGAAAAACTGACAGCAAGACTGTCTTGACAATCCTTGGGAAAACTGCCAAACCAGGGACCTTGGATAACCCTCACTCATGGAGGAAGAGCTGACGTCCAAGTATACTTGATTAATTTTAACGCCGGTAGGGCTGCAAGTAAATTGCCATAGCTCACCATTGGAGCTGCATGCCATAGCAATACAAAGGCGCTCTGTTGTAGCAACCGGGGTAGTAATCAAAGAATTAAGATCACTATATCCTGATCTATTGCTTCTTATCTTACTTAGACGCGAGCTCTTTCTAACCTTGGGTGAACTATACACACCAGTTTCGTCAGAAGAGCCGAGATTAGTAACAGGTGCAACTACCTGACCAGAAAAGACGTCTGACCAGTATACAACAACTCTAGTTATTCTGTGAACCATCACAATACCAACAGGACAACGAGATAGAGCAGCCCTGCTTGCTGCACTAGCGGACGTATCCCAAGAGACAACGCTAACCAACCAGCTTTTACAATCAGGTAAAGCACTACCAGACTCTTCATTGACCAAAGGAAGTTCAAGAACAACACATTTTCTTGATGGTAAGGTTGTCAAGTGACTCCAAACAAAAAGTTTACTTCCAATGATAAACCAAGAGAGGCAGGTTTCTTTGTCCATTCCACCGGACATATTTACATCCCCTGGAGAAGAATAAGAAAAACACTAAGAACATAGTCTCTCTTGAAGAAACCTGTGTCTATCTAATGCAAAGGGTACTAACCAGGAGGACTATTGTTCCTCGAGAAGCATGTTTGTTCATCTCGAACCAACTGGGGGAACTCTCCAACGAACACAGGCTTTAATTGGTTTGCATCATCTCCTTTTTCACCATTGTTGATAGGAGAAACTCTTAAGCATAACAACGACGATGAACAGTGATATGAATACAAGATCCGGGACGATAGAGGAGGTAGAAATGTAAGCAAAAAGGGAATCAAAATACCTAGCTAGAACAGACAAACGAGGAGCCCAAGGTGCAGAAGTTCCAGTGGCGGGACGATCTGAGATGAAACTGTCTCGCTGAGCTGATTCGCGATTGTGAGTTGCCGGAGTTGCTGGAGAATCCGGCGGAGCGACTCGATGGCGTGGAGTTCTGTCATTGCGAGAGCTTTGCTTGGGTCTCTTCGTCAGTGGAGAGAACATGTCCACAGATTTTCAGAGAGTCAGAAAGTGGTT
Source organism: Brassica juncea (assembly GCA_018703725.1). NCBI lineage: Eukaryota > Viridiplantae > Streptophyta > Magnoliopsida > Brassicales > Brassicaceae > Brassica > Brassica juncea. Next base: position 20,273,031 of record CM031935.1, on the reverse strand, counting down.
TAGGGTTTTTTCTGGAGAGAAGAAGAAGCGAGTGCGAGAATTGGTTTTTGAATTGAGTTGAGCTACTAGGCATCGGAAGATTCGGCGATGGTGTCGAATTGGTTTAGTCAAAATCGGATTCGAATTGCCAAGATGGTTTGGTTTAGTGTATTTATTTTCTCAACTTGTGTAACAGATCTAGGATAAAAATGTCACAATCTTTAGAGCATTAATATTGGGTTTCTAAACAGGGTTTATCGTCCAAAAGTAATATATGGACCCCACCTAATTTTTAAAATCCATCGGAGAAAGCCCGAGAAGAGGATCGTTTGGTGTGGATTTTTGCACTATTCGCGGACTCCACCGACACGTGGCGATCTGTGATTGGTACGATTTTAATTTTTTTTAATCAGAAAAGTAAAAAAAATAATTAAGAAACTCATTAGCATTTCAGGGTTAATTATGCTCTTAGTATTCAAAATCGATTTATCATAAAATTTTCTTAATTTTCTTATTCGTGTAATTTTAGAAAATATATATTTCTGATTTTTCCCTTAAATATAATTTGAATTGATCTTTAATTTCAATTGATAACTTTCACATGTTCAAATTTTTATATGTTAATTTTTTCCAACTCAATACAAATAAATACCATTTTATAAAATATTTTAACTGAATTATATTATACTATATGTTTTCATGTACAAAATAAAAGTTTTTAAATTTAAATTCTATTTAAAAATAAATTTTGTTAATTTTTAGATTTTATTATTTGCGTACAATACTTAAATTTATATTTAATAATATATATGTATATATATTTAAAATTCTAATTTTGTAAAGACTTTTATCTGTTTCTTTTGGCAAAAATATATTAAATCAAGTTCTATAAAATTAAGAGAAATTGTTTTAGGTATATAATTATAAAACATAAAACTAAATAATATTTCTAAAATTTTTAGATATAAAAGAATCTGTAAGATTAGAAAAGTATAAATTTTTTAAAAAAACAGCATAAAATTTTGAGAACTATTTTAGTCATAAAAATTATATAATTATAAAAAATAAAATTAATAATATTTCAAAATTATAAAATTATTATATTTCTATTTTTAATATTATTTTATTTATTTTTACATTAATGATTATATAGGAGTTATTACTATATTCTAAAAATTTACCAAAATGTAAATCAACATTAAATATAAATGTACATGCCATAACTAATTTCAAGTCATAACATCATTGTTAGTATGTGATATCATCCTTTTTCTTTCAAAATCAATGTGGTGATGACAAATGGTAAATTACTTCTCAAATAATGTCTACATGATTATTAGAGTTTGATCCACAATAAGGGTGGATATGTTTTTAGAGTCAATTACCATATGAGCCAAATTTTGTCTTTACATTGCATTGAGATGTATATCCTACATGAAAACACAATCAAGTAGACCAAGAGAGAATTTGGACATTTATGCTCTGAATAAAAATGGAAAGGTGATTGTGTTTCTTAGGCTGTGTACCAATTTAGTTAGGTTTATAGATAAATGTATTTTACTCTTAAGCAGGAAACTGTTAAACTGGAGTTGATCTTGCAACTGAAATTAAAACTTTACTAAAGCTTGATCCGGAAAAAGGCCTTTTTGACCCCTATGTTTCGTCTCGTGCCTTTCTAGACCAAACAAAACACAATTGTTAAGCATATCAAACTAGAGACTTCTTTTGAATTTTTTATCCAAATTTTAGTTTGTAGCATGAAAACCTACCTTGACTAACTTATCTTTAGTCAAACATTAAACCAAGCTTAGTTAGATAATATGTACTTTAGATTTATAAAGCAGAAGGACAAAACGATATTGTTTTGATTCATTAATAAAAACGACGTCACTTTAAATTAGGGAAAAATAAAATTAAAACCTCCCTTTGTTTTCCCTCTTCGACATCGATTCTCTCTCTCGGAAACAGAACACGAAAATTCCAGAAACTCGAAGAACCGAAGGCTTTCATCGAGGTAAGGCTACCATAGCTTCTGTTATGCAAGAATAATTTGTTTAGTTAGGTTATAGATGATGAAATCAATAATTTGAGTCAAAAATGATGAATGTTACTGTTGTCGAAATGGGTAATCGCGGAAGAGGATTTCCTAAGATATGTCGTTGTCGAGAAGCTGTAGTGATTAATACATCAAAAACTGCAAAAAAAAAATCCTGGAAGATTGTTCCATGCTTGCCCTTTTGGAAGAGATGGGGTAAGTGTCTATATGTAGACAATTTCTTCAGATTTGCGGATATGAGATTCAATATTGATATGTTACATGATTGGTATCATATTTTTAAATGGACTGACGTGAGTATGGTTGAAGAGCTTGAAGACTTGATTAACAAAGAGGACAACACTGAAGGAGCTTCAATCACATTGCAGATATGAGATTCAATATTGCAATTCTTTGGATCTTTCTCCTTCATGGCTTCAAACACCCGTATATCATACCTTTTAACCGCCTCAACACTAGTTTCATAAGAGTAAAAAAGGTAGATGAAAAATATGTAATAAAGATGTTGAAAAGAAAAAAAAAAAGATGTTGAAAAGAAAGTTCCATTTATGTACTTCAGTTTTAATAAGATAGATGAGTAGGTCAGTTTGACTAAGACGTGAATTTATCGCTACCCTCGCCATGCGCTTCGCGACGTCTAGCGATTTCCTCATCGCCTAAAAACCCCAAGGCAATGGGAGGTACACAAAGCGCTCGCTATTGAACGCTAAACTAGTATCACGTGAAGCGTGCAAAATGCCGCTTCAATGATTCTTCTCAAAACCAGCATGGTTTATGCAAATTTAGGTTACGAAACCAACCTCGATTTAATAGATTTGTTGTGCCTTATGATATAATCTATCGTCAAACCCTAATTTAACTAAAAAGCAGGCAGAAAATAATAGGATGTTGAGATCTTAAACTCACAAGAGAGGGAATCATATGGTCTAAGACATGTTTTTTCTTTGGTTGATGTTGATGAGGATGAATTGGAAGATGATTTAGGTTTGTGGAAGTATTAAAATACTAAAGATCATGATTATGAATTAGAATTTTACAGTTTATTTTTTTTCAGTTTTCTAACTATATTTATGATTTGGCCTTCTGCTATTTTAGATATTACTATGAATGGTGTTTTGGCTTAAACATTGATGTAACAAATGGAATTGGTTACTCTTTATCAATGTCTTTACGTAACTTAGACTTAAGGATATAAATTATACTTTTGCATGTGTAATACTCATGGCGATCGACATAGCTCGCCATGGCGCTTGGCGAGTGTTGATCCCCTCTTCGCTTATGTTTGCAATACACTATTTAAAACCTAGGTCATGTGCGGCGAGTGGCTGTGTGGTCATAGAGGGAAGTGGGATATTGTGATTGATAAACGACAGATAGCGAGACTGGGTGCTATGTACGAAGGAATGGGTTTGAGAGAACTTCAAGGCAACGTCTTACGAGAGTTTGATGTCAATGAGGGTTTGTTTGTTCTCTTAGCTACTGGCCGCCAACAAGTTTGGAGCTAGTTACCGTGATAAGGACGGCGCTGATGCTATTTTCTAGTGATGGAACTATCAGGTACTTTGTACAGCACTTGAAAGTAAAAGGAGCTATGAATCTGTTTGTTTGTGAGAAGATTCTCACCGTCAATGAGAACGACAACATTGATGACTGGGGGATGGGTTTGGTAACACCGGGGACATTTAAAGCGAAGGTTTCTTCCAATGTTGGATTTGGTTCGACAAGGTGAGGTTATGGTTCATCATCGGCTTCAAAAGCACATGTTGTAAACCTGGAGGATGTTGAGTTTGTACATGAAGTAGAGAGAGTTGAGGAGAAAATAATTGGGAGTAGTACCTGCAGCAAGGAAGAAGTTGTCAGCGGCAGAAGTGTAGGTGAAGAGGATGGTGTGGATGAAGTTGATGAGGTTGACGAGAGAGACATCAGACTTCAAGCATATGACAAAGAATTCTGGAGTACAGTACTCAACGGTGACTATGGTGAGTCAAATGCTGTTAATTTTATTTACAATGAGGATGAGCTTGTGGATGGCTTGACAAAGAAGACTGGTCCACGCCAGTATAAATGCACCACTAATGTGTTTTACCATGTTGTTGAAGTGGGCGATTCTGGAAGCTGTAAGACTGAGGATTGTGATGACAAACACCCGTGGATGGGTGGCCACACCATAAGAGGGTATAAAGCGACTGACGGGATGCCTGAGTGTCCATATTGCTCTTATCCTCTCAAAACCCGAAGTTTATTTTCCCTCTCTCTCTAAAATCTCTCTCAAAATCTCTTTCTCTCTATGGCAAACTCCTCATCTTCTGAGTGAGTCTTTAACTTTCCTTTCTCGTATCTCGTCTTTGCACATCTTCTCCAAGCAAGCCAAGCGCTTTTCGCCGTCATACCAAACCCAATTGGAGCTCCATCACTGCGTCAAGATAACAACGACACTCGTAATAAGTATCATGAACTGTGCTTACGAGGACGCATAGTTCAGGGATCTCTATGTCCTTATGATTCTGATTTGGCAGAGGCATGTAGGTGATATCACTCAAATAACCCTAAGGAGTGAATTACTCTCTCAAATAAGTGGTTCAATTGTAGTACTTAGGGATCAAATTCACAGAGAGTTAAGGCACACAATAGATTCAAATCAGCGGTGATTAAGCTAGTTTCAATTAATGTAAATAAAATAGCAGGGGTGAACAAGGCAGTTGTTCAGTTGTTTGAGGTTTAATTCAATATTAAGAAAGCGCTAGACTTAGGGTTTCTATTCAGGTAATCAGGATTATAGTTATATAGAAGCTAAAGTTACATGCTATATGAGACCTCAACTTAGCAATAATCAATCAACTTTCGTTTGTTTAAACTACCTATTGCATAGAATCTCGGTATCTCAGCTTTTGCTTGTTGATCCGAGCAAGCGTCGGTCGATTTATCTATAGGATAATCGATCGATGGTTCTTTCCTAGCAAGCTTTACAAACAGGTTGAATTATGTTCACTAGATATGCTAAATCAACTGTCGTTTGTTTCTAGCAGATCTAGCTCAATCAGGATCAATCAAGTCAATATATCTATCAACCTCGATCAATGTTCTAGTTAGTTACTCTAGAGCAAGCAATAAGCACAATCCTATTGATGAATACCACAACTTAGCAGTTCTATATCTTGGACTAATCCCTCATAACCTATCTGAACCCTAAATCTAACAAGTAGACTAGTCAGCATAATCAAAGAAAGCACAATCATAGTCTGAATAAATTGTATAGATAGAATAGTAAATAAAACTGGAGTTCCAATCAAAAATCTATGAAGGAGTCTTGGATCTCGTCTCCAAACTACTAGAAAACCTTTTGCTAAGAAAATATGAAAGTATAGAAAGCGTGTGTTGCCTAGAAAAATGGTAGATCACATATATATTAGGTTAGAACTTGTCAAGGGCAATCTTGTAATTTGGTGTTGACTTGGGCTTTAAGTCGGCTGGGCTCATTTCGCATCACCGTCGAAGGATGGCACGAGGTGTGCATCAATCGATCTTTATCTCTGATCGTCGACCGTTTGGTCAGCTCAATGGTCAGCTCGGGTAATTTCTCCTTTTGCCTCTAAAAGGCTCCAAAATCATCACTTTACTCCAAAACACTCCTGAACCTGTAAATACTCTAAAAATACTCCAAATCGTAGTAAACATATTCTAAAACACTCATATACCATGGCTAAAAGTGGGTAAATTTCTTGGCATATCAACTCCCCCAGACTTACCCTTTTGCTTGTCCTCAAGCAAACCAAGAGTAGTCCTGTGAAAGAGGTTTGAAAACAGTAGGGACTCACATGATTTTAAAAAACTCAGTATCATCACCTCTACAATGTTGCAACCACATCAAATCAATATCAACCTTAGAGATACAATATATGCAGTATCCCAGCTTAGCAGCCAACTCTATTCATCCAGCAACTTAACTTATCATGTCTGACTAACCCCTCAACTGACCTCATTTCTTGCGTAAAAATAAAGGTGTATGCTTTACCTTGGAAGTATCGATCAAAGAATGATATACCATGGATTTGACCCGTTTTTACCCATGGTATATAGGTGTTAAGATATATATATACATATATATTATGTTTTGGAGTCTATTAGGTATGTTTTCAGGTTCAAGAGCATTATGGAGTAAAGTGATGATTTTGGAGCATTTTGGAGTAAAGTGATGATTTTGGAGCATTTTGGAGCTTAGTAGAGATTTCATCCGAGCTGGCCATCAAACCAGACCAGTGGTCGATATTTAGAGAGAACAATCGATCGATGCACACTCTGTACCATCGATCGACATCAGTATCCAGAGGTCGACGTATCGAGATTATAATCGATCGATGCACATCCTGTGACATCGATCGACACCGAGTTGCGCAGAAGACATAATGGTTCAGCCGACTTTAAACCCAAGTCTTCACCAAATTACAAGATTGCCCCTGACGAGTTTTTTAACCTAATGAATTCAATATTTATAGCTTGCCTATGTGTTTAAGGCAAAGCATGCTTTTATATTTTCTTAGTTATATTCTATTGTTTTAAGGTTTTTAGAGATTCTTAGAGTTGGAGAGAAGATCCAAAGAGATTTTTCATTGGAACTCCATTATTTGTTTCTCTATTATTCTATCTATGCCATTCTTCTTTCACCTTGTTCTTATGAATTGCTTGGCCATGTCTGAGTAGTTATATTGTTAGATTTATGGTTCAAATAGGTTGTGAGGGATTAGTGTAGAATCCCCGTCCCGCAGTCCGAGCTGGATCAGTCCAAGGTCGAGTGTTACTTGAACTGATCAGACAGGCCAGTCATGGTCCGGATGGTATTGGTCGGTTAAGACAATACTGTCTGGTCCGGATAGAGCTGTTGAACTTGATGGACTTAGCTGGTCGGACTTGGACAAGCCAGTTGGACTTGTCATCCGAGCTCAGCTAGTCTATGTACGGATGTACGTTATGATAAGAACGGATACTGAGCTGAACATGAACTGACTACCAAAAGAAATGGTGGGAATGGTTAAGTGGTGGTTACAAGGACGGTTACTATGCAGTTACCGAACAGTTACCGAGTAGGTTATAGGAGCAGTTCCGGAGAAGTTGTTGGATGCATAACCGACAGGACAGTTTAGTTCTGGAACCGCTAGGGCGGTTATAGAGCAGTTGGAACTGCTGGGAGTTACTGAGAAACTGTCAAGGCGGTTGGCCGAGTGAGAAACCGTCTAGGACGGTTACAGATCGGATGTGACGCGCGGGAGCAGTTATAAAGTGACGGTTTTCGGGTTGGAAACCGTAGAACCGCTCATTAAAAACTGATTTCCGCGGATCAGAAAGGGGATCTCTTCCTTACGGGTTGGCCACAGAGAAAAATACAGGAAAAAGGAACCGAGAGAGAAAATGGGAGAATCGGACCGAGAGTGACGGAGATGGCGGGAAGGACCGATCGTATTGTTATCCGACTGTCCGAGCGCCGAGTGGTGGTTTTCTGGTGCAGATTGAGATGTATCCGACGGACTGCGGACTGAGTGATGGTTCGCGATACGCTTACTTCGTATCACGACGGTTGCAGTCCGTGGGACCGTGCGCAAGCCACGGGATGAGATTATCGGCGGGGTCTGTACAGACTGGAGTTGAGTACTGATGGGTGCGATGTTGTATGCGGCTTGGTTGTGGTGGTGAAACGTTGGCCGCGTACTGATCTGATCTGCGTACTGGTCTGCGGACTGAGCGATGGAACACGATGGATATTGGAGCCTTCGACGGTTGGGCTGGAGGATACGAATGGGAAATGACTAGGACTGGACATCGGTGCAGTCCGTGCGATCGGGATGGGTAAACGGTCCGGTCCCTGTGGATCGGAACGTTGTTGGAGCCGGAGTGGAAACTTACTGAGGCGAGGGACTGATCGTGGGTCTGGTCTGATTGCGAGTGGTACTGGATGCGCAGTGAAGCACTAATGTGTTCTGGATGTGGTATTGGTGAGATAAGTTTGGTTGGATCAATGGATGCGATCAGGACTGATGACATACTGAAGAAGGATCCACAGGCTATGGGATCAAGTACTGATGCGTGGGATTCAAGGGAGCTGGTTGACAATATTGGATGGACTGATGAGCAGTATGGCCGGGAGGAATACTGACTGGATCGAGGGCTGTGGAGCCGAGTATGTACTGACTGATCTAGGTGGGATCAGTGACTGGTTCTGGGGCGCTGAGCATGGCTAGCGTACTGTCTGTTCTGGATGGCTGGTTGAAGAGTAAGCCGTCTCTCTTTGTACTTGGTCATGTGGGGATGGTTGGCTGAGTGACTAAGGAACAAGCGGATTCAGTTAAGTATCTGATCGAGCTGGCTGGATGTGGACGGGTGGAAGAGAATGAAGGCAACAAGGTGGAGCGTATGGATGGACTAGCAGACAACCGAGCATCAAGGCAGTAAGGTACATGTTTATTATTCTGCCAGTCTTAGTGACTTGCTAGGATGCTGGTTAGACATAGCGAACCCTGTGTACTGAACCGAACCTCATGGAGGATAAACTGGTTAAAAATCATAAGTTAGGGAAAAATCGGATATCGGCCATGTTTGGTCGAGGCAAGTAGACTGAGGACGTACCGGCGGTAGGGAAAACCGGGTCGGGGCCTCACAAGTGGTATCAGAGCGATTACGGTTCTAGGACGATGATTAAGCAAGAAGCAAGATTGTCTTAGACCGAGTGGACGCGATTAATGCTAAGGAGAAGCATTGAACAACTGAGTAAGAGACTTGATCTTGGGGAGATTGAGTCAGAGTGACACTTTGTATGGGCAATTGTAACTTAGTGATTGTATGGAAACTATAGCTAAGATCATTGGTGAATGATCGGATTTTTGCTGGAATGAAGTCGGAGTTGAGATCATTAGGGAATGGTTGGATTTCTGCTTAAGGCATGCTGGAATAACCTTGAGTGTTATTCAAATTTTTGGATATATGTTGGGTGCAACCGAGAGGTTTATTTAAGTCAATGGATCCGGATTCTGAAGTGAAGAAACGGGAAGGATTGACTTAGAGTTTTTGAAGCTTAAGGATAACAAGCTGATTGGAGTCAAGTCGAATCAAGTGGTTTGAGTAAGCCAAAGATTACTCGGAAATATCTAAGTAAGACAAGGAGCTGTTAAGGACCAAAGAGGTCGGATATGGAGCCAAGGAGCTGAAGGTACTAAATCTGAATGGACATGGAGTCCATAAGATTAGTCCGTAAGTGAGACTTTGGTGAACAAGTCGTCAAGGCATGTTAAACAAGCTAATGAGTCTGAATGTGGTATTCGGAACTGAGTTGGACAGGTGGTCCGAAATAGAGATGCAATCTCAAGGATCTGGCTAAGGCAATGGATGGATTACTAAGAGTTAATCTTACCGAATCCAGAAATGGGAACTGAATTGGACAACTCGTCCAAGGAATAGTCTAAGGGGTAATGACAAGGGCATTGGTGCCGGAATGTGGAGTTAGCAAGGACTTACATTCAAATGGAACGTTCTGTTGAGAATGCTTAGACAGACTCTAAGATTTTCAAAGAGTTGGATAAACTGGTCTGGGGAAGTTGGAACTGGAAGTTCCATGAAAGGATTTGGAGAAATCCGAGTAAGACTTACATTCAACAAGTGGCGATTGTAAGCAAGTCTGGATAGGGAAACTGGACAAAGGAATTGTCAGAATACCTAAGCTCGATTGTCTTGGTAGGTTTGTGCGGTCCGAAAGTTGAGATTATTAGAACGGGAGATTGGAGGTCATGTGTACCTGCCAAAGACTAGTTAGGTGATCAAGAAACTACTCGGAGGTACAAGATACTATAGATGATGAGTTGAAGTCAGGGTGTGATGGTGGAATATGATCGGATCCTTCCATGAGCGTCTAGATCAGTCAAGGCGTTTAGAGGCCGTGGAGCTTACTAAAGCTTGATTGGATTTTGGATGATGGCTCACTGGCTTAGGACGACCATGATAGTCTTGATAATCGATTTCCTTTCATGCGAGAGTCTAGATCAGTTTAAGTGCTTGTGGCTGTGATGCTTATTAAGACTTAGCTGGAACGCAGGACGGCTGCTCGATGAACTGGAATGATTATGCTAGACAAGACCGAGTGTTTGGCGAACACGTAAAGTGGAGTTACCGAAGTGTAATTTAAGGGTTGGTAATATGTTCTTGGGAACCGAGTGTGGGTTTTCCAAGGCATAATTGTACTGATGTCTGTCTGTTCTGCCGTCTACGGAAACCGAGAGTTTCCAAGACGTGACTGTCTGTCATCGCGTGTTCTGTTCTGACGCCTGTGGGAACCTTAGAGTTTGCCAAGGTGTATCTGATCATGATGGTGGGAACTAGATAAGTTTGCCATCACATGTCTGTGTAAGGGAACCCAATCTGATGTCTGTGGGAAACATACTTTCCAAGACATATCTGTACTGTCACTGGAACTCAATGAGTTCACTACTGTGGGTTTCTGATCGCGATGATAACGTGGATGGGAACTAGTGAGAGTTTGCCATCACGTGTCTGTTGGACGTCTGTCGGGACTGTATGTTCTGTATGTACTGGTGTCGTTTGGAACTGTTAAGTTTTCCAAGGCATGATTGTGACCGGGATAATGGGAACTAGATGAGTTAGCCATTATGAAGTTGTGAACTGAGAAGAACTGAGAGTCCGAACAGGAAACTGTGCAAAGGATCAAGTGTAAGATCCGGTAAGAAATGGCTGTAAGGATCGGGTGTGATCCGGAACTGTCAATAAAGATCAGTAAGGATCTTAGAATATTATGTGTCGATCTTGTGATCGGGAAACTGGTTAGGATCAGAAGGATCCAGGAAAAACAACGGTGAGGATCAAAGGTGAAATCCGTGAGTTTGGGAAAGGTTAAGTTCCTAGCATTCGGAGATAGGCCATGCTAAGAAAAGACTGAAAAATAAGAATCAAACAGTCAAGTCAGGATGAACGAAGACTGGTTTGAACTGAGTCCTAGAAGGACTAAGGTCGAGTTCAAGAGTGACTACGACCGGTAAGATTAAGACTAGTAAAACTTAACCAAGGTGGTGAGTTGACACTTCGAGAATTGAGGTAAACTGGACAGCACTGTTGGGAGATAAGTGTTCTCACCAAAGTGTGTGTCTAAACACCAAGAGATTGCTTGGAAGTAAGAATTACTATGCTTAGTTAGTTAGTGGCCTGAATTGAGCCTGTTGAGGATAAGTATGCGGAAAGGTACTGGATTGATGAAATCAAGAACCGGGATCGAATCCAAATGTGATTCGATCAAGACATCTGATTCAAGGTTGATGAAGTCGGGAAGACAGTGAGGGTCGAATGACCGGGAGTCTGAAAACCGAGTCAAGGCAAGTGAGTGCTGTAAGCTGGAAATGCTCTGATTTAATAGAATAAGATTCTATTGACTGCTGAACTCGAGGACGAGTTTCATTCCGAGTGGGGGAGACTTGTAGAATCCCCGTCCCGCAGCCCGAGCTGGATCAGTCCAAGGTCGAGTGTTTCTTGAACTGATCAGACAGGCCAGTCATGGTCTGGATGGTATTGGTCGGTTAAGACAATACAGTCTGGTCCGGATAGAGCTGTTGAGCTTGATGGACTTAGCTGGTCGGACTTGGATAAGCCAGTTGGACTTGTCATCCGAGCTCAGCTAGTCTATGTACGGATGTACGTTCTGATAAGAACGGATACTGAGCTGAACATGAACTGACTAGCAAAAGAAATGGTGGGAACGGTTAAGTGGCGGTTACAAGGACGGTTAATATGCAGTTACCGGACGGTTACCGAGTCGGTTATAGGAGCAGTTTTGGAGCAGTTATTGGATGCATAACCGACTGGACAGTTTAGTTCTGGAATCGCTAAGGCGGTTATAGAGCAGTTGGAACTGCTGGGAGTTACTGAGAAACTGTCAAGGCGGTTGGCCGAGTGAGAAACCGTCTAGGACGGTTACAGATCAGATGGGACGCGCGGGAGCAGTTATAAAGTGACGGTTTTCGGGCTGGAAACCGTGGAACCGCTCATTAAAAACTGATTTCCGCGGATCAAAAAGGGGATCTCTTCCTTACGGGTTGGCCAGAGAGAAAAATACAGGAAAAAGGAACCGAGAGAGAAAATGGGAGAATCGGACCGAGAGTGACGGAGATGGCCGGAAGGACCGATCGGATTGTCATCCGACTGTCCGAGTGCTGAGTGGTGGTTTTTCTGGTGCAGATCGAGACGTATCCGACGGACTGCGGACTGAGTGATGGTTCGCGATACGCTTACTTCGGATCACGACGGTTACAGTCCGTGGGACCGTGCGCAAGCCACGGGAAGAGATTATCGGCGGGGTCTGTACAGACTGGAGTTGAGTACTGATGGGTGCGATGTTGTATGCGGCTTGGTCGGGGTGGTTAAACGTTGGCCGCGTACTGATCTGATCTGCGTACTGGTCTGCGAACTGAGGGATGGAACGCGATGGATATTGGAGCCTTCAACGGTTGGGCTGGAGGATACGGATGAGAAATGACTGGGACTGGACATCGGTGCAGTCCGTGCGATCGGGATGGGTAAACGGTCCGGTCCCTGTGGATCGGAACGTTGTTGGAGCCGGAGTGGAAACGTACTGAGGCGAGGGACTGATCGGTGGGTCTGGTATGATTGCGAGTGGTACTGGATGCGCAGTGAAGCACTATTTTGGTATTGTTGAGATAAGTTTGGTTGGATCAATGGATGCGATCAGGACTGACGACATACTGAAGAAGGATCGACAGGCTATGGGATCAAGTACTGATGCGTGGGATTCAAGGGAGCTGGTTGACAATATTGGATGGACTAATGAGCATTATGGCCGCGAGGAATACTGACTGGATCGAGGGCTGTGGAGCCGAGTATGTACTGACTGATCTAGGTGGGATCAGTGACTGGTTCTGGGGCGCTGAGCATGGCTAGCGTACTGTCTGTTCTGGATGGCTGGTTGGAGACCAAGCCGTCTCTCTTTGTACTTGGTCATGTGGTGATGGTTGGCTGAGTGACTAAGGAACAAGGGGATTCGGTTAAGTATCTGATCGAGCTGGCTGGATGTGGACGGATGGAAGAGAATGAAGGCAACAAGGTGGAGCGTATGGATGGACTAGCAGACAACCGAGCATCAAGGCAGTAAGGTACATGTTTATTATTCTATCAGCCTTAGTGACTTGCTAGGATGCTGGTTAGACATAGCGAACCCTGTGTACTGAACCGAACCTCATGGAGGATAAACTGGTTAAAAATCATAAGTTAGGGAAAAATCGGGTATCGGCCATGTTTGGTCTAGGCAAGTAGACTGAGGACGTACCGGCGGTAGGGAAAACCGGGTCGGGGCCTCACAATTAGCCCCAAATTTAGATTGCTAAGTTGTGATATTCATTGTTTTGATGTTCTTAATGCTTGTGTTCTAGAATAGCTAACTAGAACGTTGACCTAGGCTTGCTTGTTAACTTGACTTCATCCTGAATCCACCCTATTCGAGCTAAGATTACTAGAGAAAGGCGGTAGCTGATCTAAGAGTCTTAGTGATCATTCATTCAACCTGCGCATAAAGCTTGCTAAAAGCGTGTCGATCGATATTCCTATAGAATAATCTATCGACAGAGCGAAAAGTGTATCGATTAAGAGTATCGATCGACACTTTCTAACTGAGCATACCGATTGGTTAGATCATTAGATCTAGTCATCAGACGAATCTAGAAAGCGAACGCTGATCGATTTGTCCATAAGCTGTTGAGCTCTTTAATATCATGCATGCAACTTGTTAGGTATCTCCTGATCACCTGAATAGAAACCCTAAGTTTAGCTACTTTCTGTAATTGTCAAAACCCTCAATCAAACCAACCAAGAAACTGCCTTGCTCAAACCTGCAATTTAAGTTAATCATAATCAACCTAGCTTAGTCACTAAGGATTAGATCTTTTGTGTTCCCTACCACCATGTGAATTTGATCCCTAAGTACTACAACTGAACCTCTTATTTGAGAGAGTAATTCACTCCTTAGGGTAATTTGAGTGAGATCAAATTTGGCGCCGTTGCCGAGAAGCTTTGATCGCCATTAGATTTAATCTGATTAGTTCTAGGTTATTTCTTTTAAATTGTTTTCTAACAAAAAAAAATTGTTGTCCTTTCATGTGCATGCCTAGCAGTACCAGAAGCAACAAGGAAACTCAGCTGCTATTCTCAGAAGATCCTGCAAGTTTGGAACGTTCGATCCGCAAAGACAAATGCTTCGCATCGGTCGACATCAACACCAGTTCGTCGACCAATACTAACATCGACCGAGACATCTTCTCTGTCGACCGATACTTGCTTATGACCGTCGACCGGCACTACTCTTCCGTCGACCGACATCTCTCATCTGACATCGATTGATACCTCAATCCATACATCGATCGATACTCAGCCGCGAGACATGGTTGCGACATTGATTCTCAGACAGGAAAAGAATGGGGACCTGCGTGATCAAGAAGGTCACCTGCGTAATGCAGCAGGTCAAAAGTTAGATGCTTAAGGGAATGTGATCCCTGAGCCTGATGTTGTAGCTACAAGAACGTTGGCTAAATACAACCATCCAGATCATTTCTATGCCAACAGATCAGCTATTCGCCCTCCAGCTATTCAGAGGTGTGATTTCGAGCTAAAGCTGCAATACTCACCCTACTGTGGATTATCTCACAAGCATCCTATCGACCATCTGGAGAGGTTTGAGGATCTCATATCTGCTATCAAAACCAATGGATTCCCTGAAGACTACCTTCTCTGCAAGCTCTTCAAGTACTCTCTTGCTGAAGAAGCTTCGCAGTGGCTTAAGAAGCTACCACCTGGATCTCTTACATCCTGGAGCGACATCAAGAACGCATTCTTGCGTAACTTCTTTGATGACGCGCGCTGAAGACTTGAAGAGCAAGATTTCTACATTCACTCAGGAACCTGAAGAATTATTCAAGAACTCCTGGATCAGATTCAAGTCTTACCAGCGAGATTGTCCACACCTTGGATTCAACCAAGTGCAGCTGCTCAGCACTTTCTTTAGAGGCATCGCACTACAATATCAGATGGCTCTGGACACAGCTAATGAGGGCAACTTCAACACCAGAAATCCAGAGGAAGCTGTGACACTTATAGAAAACTTGGCATCCAGCAACAGCACCAAGAACACTGATTTCGACAGAAGGAAATCTGCATCATTCCTTGGGAACGAGCAGATGGATGAGGTAAAAGCAAAGCTGGACAGTGTTCACAGGCTGCTAATGAAGCAAGTTTGCTCAGTAGAAGATGCAGAAGTTGTAGATGCAAAGGATGATAACATAGAAGAAGATGTGAACTTCATCAGTGGAGCTGGATTTCAGAGGTCTGAAACCAGGGAGGAAACAGAAACTTCTTTGGGAAAAGAAGTAACTTCAACTAGAGCTCACAGAAACCCTTCAACAACAACTACAACAGCAACTTCAACAACAACAGGAGTTCTGGAAACTCATCTTACCATAATCCACCACTACCAACTCAGGGGAGCAAGATAGAAGCAATGCTATACTAGGTCCTTGAAGGCCAGCAGAAGCTAACTGTGGACTTCAATGGAAAGATTGTTGCTGTCTACACCAACCCGAAAACAAAGTTTGAAGCTTTGAGCACTCATGTGAAGAAGTTGGAGACTCAGGTAGTTCAGACAGGAGAATCTGTTAAGAAGCAAGAAGCCTTAACAAGGGGTATAGGTGAAGAAGCAACAAAGCACCACGTGAATGCCATCATAGAGGATGATTTCTGGCAAGTGGTGAAGCATGAGAAGCTGCAAGAAGGAGATTTGGAAGTGGAAAGCTCTATGAGTTTCGGCGGGTCACATTGGTGTCGACTAACGTCGACTAGTGACCATCGATCGACAGACTCTATACCGAGTCGACCGACGAGCTTTGACGAGCATCGATCGACGCCATCAGCAGAGTCAAGTGCTTCGTGCAATGTCGTGAAGATAATGACTCACGAGGAGTTTGCAGCAAGACACCCGCATCCACCCAGCCCTTTATACGTCAAAATCGATCGACATCAAGAACCTGCCATCGATCGACGTGGAGAACCCGTCATCGATCGACAACCTCCAGAACCCATCAATCAATGCGCACCTCTCATATACTGAGTGTAGTTACCAAAGATTGTTGTAACACGACTCAATGCACTTAAACAATAATCCAAACCTTCAGATACCCTACTAAACACAGCCAGCACTCAACCTGAAGATGCACCAGAACGTATGGAAGTTGATAAGATTACTAAAGGGAGAACCTTGAGGAAGAGGAAAGAAAAGGTTCACAAGCATCAGAAGAGGGGAGTCAATGAGAAGGAGATGTATAGCTTCACAAAGCGAGTTCTCAGAATCCCACTTGAGAAACCTTTTGAAGAAGCCTACTTCATCCACATGTTGTGGATGTTCTTCAAAGAAACCAAGGAAACTAAAGAAGACATTAGGAGAATGTTTCATCAGGTCAAAGAAAAGATGAAGCAGCGGATCATATTGAAGAAGAAGAGTTTTCCTGGGAAGTTCACAGTGCCTTGCGTAGTGCAAGGTATCGAGTTCCCATGCGCTCTCTGCGACACAGGATCTGCAGTAAGCATCTTACCCAAGGTTATGGCAGACTAACTAGGTCTGAACACAGAGCATTCAGACGATTCATTCGTGTTTGTGGATTGCTCTCAAAAGAACTCAGGAGGAATCATTAGAGACCTTGAGGTGCAGATTGCTAATGCACTAGTTCTTGTTGACTTTCATGTCCTGGACATCAAGCTAAACTGGAATACTTCTATGCTCCTTGGAAGAGCCTTCTTAGCCACAGTAGGAGCAATTTGCAACATGCAGACTAACCAGTTGTGCTTGACTCTCATCGATCCTAATATCTACTATGACCTAGTCAAGATTGGCAAGACAAAGAAGCCCAGCACATAGATTGGAGATGATCCAAGATTCGTGGGAGTATGTTTCTATGGAGAAGAGATTGACTCAGAAGTTGAGTATAAGATAGAGTACGACGAATCGATCGACGATAATATGGACACATCAATCGATCCTTGTCCCACAGGATCGATCGACAGACAAGAAGAGTCATCGATCGATGCACAGTTCGCACAATGGAAAGAAAAATTCCCAGATAGCAATTTTTCTACTGAAAGTTGGGAAAGTGATCATTATCACCGAACCTTTGCAGTTGATACTGCTGCATCCGAGTTTAAAGATGAAGAGTATAATGAGGATTACAAGGAGGAACGAGCTATAGAGTATCATGGTCTTCTTGCAGAAGAAGAAAGGACTCAACACCATTTCTACAGACAATGGAATGCATCATCGATCAATAGAGGCTACTCAACATCGATCGACCCTCATCATCACCATCCAGAACAACTATGCATATCGATCAACACACCCTACAGCGTATTGATCGATACTAAGGCGGCCAACATGGAGAAAAATGGAAATTACTCAATTGGAAGTTGGGATGATAACCGCTATAAAGAAAGCTTCGCAGTAGAGGAAACATCAGACGCCCTAGAAGCAGACAAGATGAATAAAGGTTTCACCACAGAGAACTTCTTCAAATTCAATGGAGGAGATGATATCCAACCTTCACCATCGATCAACAACACCTCTTCAACATCGATCGATATCCACCCTTCCGCGTCGATCGACATCCACCCTTCCGCATCGATCGACATGCATCCAAACCCTAGAACCAAGGTAAGTGAAAAGAACGTTAATGATTATAGATATATAACACCGGATGAGTTTGGTATTTTCAGGGATCCAGATGGCCATGCACGAGCTATAGATGGAAGAATTCCGCAAGTATCCAAAGAAGACATTGCAGACATCCTTCAGGTGGCCGATGGACCAGACAACCTCTTTATGCAACAACGCAACATTCCAGAACGCCACTAGGAAGTTACAGACGAGCATCATGATTGTTGGGGTCAAAATCGGTCAACGACGAAATCGTCACCCGAAAGTCCTCGAAAGAAAACCAAGTGACGATCAAAACCAAGAAACGGGTCGTCACTCGATGAACTCACGAGAAGGCATGAACGGACCGTGAGCCCCGGGGATCAACGAAGGCAAGCAACAGCAGGCACCGGCGGACGCAGGACACGGCACGGACGGCAGGACGCCTGGCGCCGGCGGCAGGACGCCCGGCGCCGGCGGCAGGCCGCCCACGCCGCGCCTGGCGCCGGCGGCAGGGCGGCAGGCTTGTCCTGTCCCGTCTGGTGCCGGCGGCAGGCCTGTCGTCTCCCATCTGGCGCCGGCGGCAAGGGTCCTGGCGCCCATCTGTGCAATTGTCTCGTGATCTCGGGCAACGGCAGCATCTTGGTCCCTTAAACCCATGTCCGGATTGTCCGAGAACTACAATGATTCTTCCGCAAAGCCTTCTCGATTGTTTAAAAGTTCATATTTTAAACGTCTAAGTTCGAAGCCTCATTACTCAAACCCTTGAAGACGGAAAGTCTACGAATCCAAGTCCATCTCGATCCCGATACTCGAGGAATCTCGGAAGATCTTGTTGGATCAAAAACGGTTATCTCGAAATCTACGGCTAAATATCCTTCCAAACTCAAAGATTTCCCGCACGAACGACTAACAGGGGAAAGATCGGGCAACGGAAAACCCACGGGCGGCAGAGAACCCCTGGCGCCGGCGGCAAGCGTCACGCGTCACGCGGGCCGGCCTGGCGCCGGTGGCAAGCCGGCCTGGCGCCGGCGGCAAGCCGGCCTGGCGCCGGCGGCAAGCCGGCCTGGCGCCGGCGACACGCGTCACGCGAGCCAGCCTGGCACCGGCGGCAAGCGTCAGGCGAGCCGGCCTAGCGCCGGCGGCAAGCCCCCTGGCCCGGGTCGACGGCCTTCTTCCTGGTCTCGGTCCCATCATGCTCGGTCTGATCCCATCTTGGCTTGTTTGGATCAATCCTCGTGAGGTTGGTACGATCACGGTTATTCTAAACACCAAACATCTCGACTATACGAGGAATTGGGGTTCCTTCGGAAATGCCGAAACCTTCAAAGACTATTCTTTCGAAAAACCGTAAAAACGTCTAAGTGGCCCGACATGGCCAAAACGGCCCACTTACGATTTTCCGAAAAGGAAGGATAACTATGACGGTTTATCCTTATCCTCATCCTCACATAAGGGATAAATATAAAGTTTCCAGAAGATAAATGTCAAGTTTTCCGAAGATAAATGTCAAGTTTCCCGATAAACACGAAGATGGACGAAAATGGAAAAAGCCCGATTCAGCCTGAAAGAAGATAGACCGTCTTAAGAGGAGTATATAAGGAGAGCTTTGGGCGAGGAGAAAATGATCACAAAACTTCCAGAGCACTTAGCACTTAGAGCGATTTAGCATTCTTTTCTGTTTTCACTAGCAAGCTGCGACTCAACTAGGATAGATTTAGGCGGCCGGACTAGTGGACCTTTCGACAGCTCTTGTAGCCGATTTCTTTACCTGTTGTTCACGCTCAAACGCGAATTCAGAAATAAGATCTCTTTCGCTCTATTTCTACGATTTTTATTTTGCAACTTTAAATTCCCATTGATTGTGTCGTGTGTGGCCCAGCAGATATCCGGGACCTTCAAGGAAGATCGGGTTAACTCGGTTTTCCTCCATAATCGTTTATCGGAAATTGACGGTGTGAATTTCGGTTCCCACAGTTTGGCGCTACAAGGAGGGGGGGGGGGTTACGAATCTATCTATCTCGCAACTGCACACGCTCGATCATGTCCACTGACATCACCAAAGACCAGCCAACGCAAGACGGAACACCTGTCGTTGCCAATGTTGAAAAGACTCCAACTGGAGATGCGTCCACAGTCACTTCTGATGCAAACACTGAGGCGCTCAGACAGATGAAAGAACTGTTCACTTCCGCCCAGGAACGGGCGGAACAACAGGATAAGCTGATAACCTCGCTCGCAAAACAGGTTGACACCCTAACTGCAAGGAGCAAGTTGCCGCGCGGATCCACCAAGGCACGGCGCGGCAGAAGACTCGACTCCGGATCTCCCGGAGAACGAGAAAAAGATACCTCGAAAGAGCCCACTTCCGAGAAAACGGCTCCAAAAGGACAGCAAACGACCTCGCAGAACCTTCCACCCCCGGCTACGGGAAACAAGGAAACTGACGTCGAGCGCATCAATTTGGATATCAGAGACCAATCGGATTCTTCTGATGAAGACGCTGGCATCCACCCTAGGAGGACCCGAAGCCAGTCCGCTCGGCAGACGGTATCTTTCGAGAGGCCCATGACAGAAGAGGAGGAAGAACTCTACTGGATGGAGCAGGAAGAACTCGCGGAGGATCAAGCCCGGATCCATCGCGACGAGCGGCGACAAAATCGGAGGAACGCCGGTAGCAATAGCGAGATCCATGATCTCCGCGAATCTCTCAAAAAGACTGTGGCCGAAGTGAAAGCGGTGAAATCGCAAATCCACCAGGCGACCATTTCCACCCCCGAGATCGATAGACTTCTCGAGGAAGCACGGAAAATGCCATTCACCGCTCGGATCACAGAAACACGCATCTCAGACCCAGGGAAAATCAAAATCCCGGTCTATGACGGTACTACGGATCCTAAGGCGCACCTGCAGTCTTTCCAGATCGCAATGGGTAGATGCAAACTCCCGGAGCGTGAACGAGACGCGGGTCACTGTCTTCTCTTCGTCGAGCACCTCAAAGGCGCTGCGCTCGAATGGTTCTCCCGGCTCAAAAGGAACTCCATCAGAAGCTTCCGCCAACTGGCCTCGGCGTTTCTCAAACAATACTCCATGTTCATGGACAGAGAAATGTCCGACGTGGACCTATGGAGCCTAGCTCAGAAGGAAGACGAGCCGCTCCGCGACTTAATGCGAAGGTTCAAACTGGTGATGGCCAGGGTACCGGGCATTAGCGACAATGTCGCAATCGACGCCCTGAGGAAAACTCTCTGGTACAAGTCGAAGTTCCGAAAGTGGATACTACAGGAAAAGCCGCGGACAATCCAGGATACTCTCCACAAAGCAACGGACTTCATCATCATGGAGGAAGAGATGAAACTTCTATCACAGAAGCACAGACCACATAAAACGTCCTCAAAAAAGAAACCCTCTCGTAACGACAAGAACGTCCATCACGAAGGGAAAGACGCCCAAGGCGAGAATAACTACGCCATCAACTCGGAGCAAGGCAAAACCTCCGGAAACACCCGGACCAGGAACCAGTACAAGGATAATTCCTACTGCGAGTTCCGCGAAACCAGAGGTCACTCCACTGCGAACTGCAAGGTTCTCGGCGCCCGGCTCGCCGCAAAGCTCCTCACCGGCGAACTATCAAAGGTCAAGAGTATAAAGGACTTGCTCCTGGACTCCGACCGCCCAAAACCAACAACTCTGTCTACAAGGACCGCGCGACCGAAAATCAATTGGGTGAAAAACGCGGAAGGAGACAGGACGACCAAGGGAACAACAACAGTCGCCAGAGGGTAAACATGATCATCGGAGGATCACAGTTCTACCAAGACTCAGTCTCGTCGATAAAAGCTTACGGGCGAAAAGCCGAGACAAGTTCCAACTGGTTTCCGAATAGCGATATTCCTAACCACACGATCACTTTCGAGGAACAGGAAACTGTTGGAATCGACAAACCTCATTGCGATCCTTTGCTCATCGACCTGATAATCCAGGATCTCTAGGTCGGCCGCATCCTCGTCGATACAGGAAGTACGGTCAACGTTATCTTCCGCGACACCCTCTACAGGATGAAGATCCCACTTGGGGAAGTCGTCCCTTAGCCAAAACCTTTGACTGGGTTTTCGGGCGTCACTTCAATGACCCTCGGGAGAATTAAGCTCCCGGTCATGGCGAAGGAAGTCACAAAGATCGTCGAGTTTGCAGTAGTCGACAACCCGGCCATCTACAATGCCATCATGGGAACCCCTTGGATCAACTCCATGAAGGCAGTACCATCCACATATCACCTCTGCATCAAATTTCCGACTCCCACCGGAACCGCAGTCATCTGGGGTAGTCAGAAACAATCGAGACTCTGTTACCTAGCCGAGTTCAAACTGCGAAAAGATCGGAACGCCCCAGCGGCCAACCCGAAACGAGCAAAGGAATCACACAACATTCTTGAAGACTCGAAAAAAGATGATCAAGAATCATCCGAACAGGCAACGATTCAAGACAGCTACAAAGCCTCTGAGTCCACCGCCGTAAAAGCAGACAGCTCGACCCCCGCACAAACCACCGATCCGACCAGCACGATCGGAACGGCAACGCACGGGGAGTAAAAAACGTCTGCGGCAACTATCAGAACTACGAGATGGCTTGATCCTCGAAAGAGGTACGTAGGCAGCTCGTCCAGACCCGGCGAGTTCAGCTATCCTCCTCACCAAAAAAGGGGGGGTTGGGTACGTATACTCCTATACTCCCACAAAAAACGCGAAATATCCGCACATGTACTCAATTTTTTTCGAAATTTTTCAAATAAAATTCTTTCTATCTATTTCTTACGCTCACTCAATTTAGAAAACGCGTAAACACTTCGGAAAAACGAAAATCATATCTTTGAAAGAAACGCGAGACGTCGCAGCTTCTAAAAAAAGATAACAAAACTCGTATCATCCGCTAAAACAGTCCACCTGCGACTTAAAAAACAACTTATGCCCGTCGATTGGCCCAGACGGACGCACTTAGAAACGTTTCACTCAATACAAACTCGTCGTCAGACCTACAAGGTCCTCTTACATCCGACAAGGATATCATAGCGCGCTATACAAGAAACCCAAAATTTTGGTTTAGCGTCTCGGATAAACTCCGAAGATAGCTCGATTCTTTTAACACAAGTCATATAAGCCGGTGACTAGTCGCGGACTTTAAACGAAAAGAATCAGGAAGAAATCACTAACAGGCAAAACGAAAGCCGATCAGTCATCGCACAGCCTTAAAGCTGAGAGTAAGCCTAGGTCTTGCCCTAAACCCAGTCTTGCTGGATCTTGACATCTCACATACATAGTATCGTATACGAGATCCCAAAACATGTCTCTTATCGCTTACACCTAAAACGCTCGCTAAAAAGTAGCATACGGACCAAGCGACAAAAAAGAGTTAGGATACGAAAGTATAAATCAAAACATAAGATGAAATCTCGCAAATTTTCATATTCATAAAGGCCGCAAAGACGGCGGGATTCTAAGCCACCAAACGGCCAGTCCCAAAACATTAGAATGCAACCTCCAACGGTCGCAGAATAAAACTCCTAAAAAACGGCCACACACGGCCAAAACATACGATTCACAGAAGGAAATCAACATCGAGAAATCCAGATGCGGAAATACCGAATGAACCTGCAGGCTGGTCCACTTCCTCGTTCACACCCTGAGCGTTCCCACCACCCTCGGCGTTCTCATCGGCTCTGGCCTCCACCGTATCCTCGGAAACCTCGATAGGTTCCCATAGTCTCCGGACTCTTTCTTCGAATGGAGGAACAAAGGACTCAGCATGAGCACACTCGGCCATAAAGTCCTTCATCTCAGCGATCTCGGAATCGTAAGAGAAATCCGGGTTCTGAGACTTGTAAAGGTTTACGACCGAGCCCCGGCACTCGCGGAAATCTCCAACAAACTCCTGAGCTTCTTTAAAACATTGAAACTCAGCAGCAAACGATTCTGCCCGTCTCGCCACCTCAGCTGCGACCATCCTCCTTCCTCTCCTTTCCGCCCGAACAAGAGCTCGAGCATGAAGCTCAGCTTGCTTTTTGTTCTGCGCCTTAACCTCTTGTCGGAATCGGAAGAGCTCTCGCTCAGCTTCTTTGGTCTTGAAGTTAGCAATCCTAGACTTGCGGAAACTTGAGTCAAGCACATTGCCAAACACTCTTAGTCCCTGCGTAAATTCAAGATCAATAAATATACATACATGCGGATTCAAGAAAACGATTAAGAAGTTCGAAGGACAAAACCTCATTGATCCGCTGGGAACCTTCGGCAAAAACCCATTGCTTCTTCTCATCCTCCAGCGACTCGTCAGTAACAAACTCCGGAGGAAGGCCGTCAAAGAAATTGTTGGGAAGTGGAAAATCGTTGGCTCCACCTTTTTCCGTTGGAACAAAACTAGGGTTTTCCCCCAACGGTGAAGGATCTTCCGAACCTTCCCCACCATCGATTTCTTTCCTTTTACGAGATCTCTGTTTACACCTCCGAGTCGGGGCTTCGATAACCGGTTCGGCATCATATGTCGGGACAGGGTCTCGGGACCGGTAAAGCCTTACTGCGTCTCGAATCCGTTCAAGAATGAAGGACTTCCAGAAAAACGGCCTTTGACGAAGGAGGTCCCTCTTGACGAAAAGATCGCCATGCAAATGCGCAACAGCCCCGTTCTCTACAAAGCGAAACTTTTTCACTAAAAACTCGCACTTCCAGAATGATAGAATAGACAACGAGTTTTCATCGTATTACCTCGGTTGAAGTTCCATGCGTGCGGAAATAGATGGAGGCAGCTCTCCTCGACAGACTCACCATCTATTCGGACATAGAAGAAACGTTCCTGCCACGACTTAGGGTTCGAAGTAGTCCCCTGAATTATGGCCATATCCTTCTTAGGCAGCATGGAGTAGTAACCGTCGCTCCCCGTCGGCCGAGTGCTCCAAAGGCCTTCGAAATCACCAGGACTCAGATCAATCCCGAGCTCATAACTTGCAATTAGTACGCCAAGCCAATTCTCTAAGGCTGGAACGCTGAGCTGGCTGATCGAAAGTTCGAATTGACAAAGCGCACGAACAATGGTGCTGGGGATCGGGAACCACGGTTATCTCGAAATCTACGGTTAAAGATCCTTCCAAACTCAAAGATTTCCCGCACGAACGACTAACGGGGGAAAGATCGGGCAACGGAAAACCCACGGGCGGCAGAGAACCCTTTGGCGCCGGCGGCACGCGTCACGCGAGCCAGCCTGGTGCCGGCGGCAAGCCGGCCTGGCGCCGGCGGCAAGCGTTATGCGAGCCGGCCTGGCGCCGGCGGCAAGCCCCCTGGCCCGGGTCGACGGCCTTCGTCCTGGTCTCGGTCCCATCATGCTCGGTCTGATCCCATCTTGGCTTGTTTGGATCAATCCTCGTGAAGTTGGTACGATCACGGTTATTCTAAACACCAAACATCTCGACTATACGAGGAATTGGGGTTCCTTCGGAAATGCCGATACCTTCAAAGACTATTCTTTCAAAAAACCGTAAAAACGTCTAAGTGGCCCGACATGGCCAAAACGGCCCACTTACGATTTTCCGAAAAGGAAGGATAACTATGACGGTTTATCCTTATCCTCATCCTCACATAAGGGATAAATGTCAAGTTTCTAGAAGATAAATGTCAAGTTTTCCGAAGATAAATGTCAAGTTTCCCGATAAACACGAAGATGGAAGAAAATGGAAAAAGCCCGATTCAGCCCGAAAGACGATAGACCGTCTTAAGAGGAGTATATAGGGAGAGCTTTGGGCGAGGAGCAAATGATCACAAAACTTCCAGAGCACTTAGCACTTAGAGCGATTTAGCATTCTTTTCTGTTTTCACTAGCGAGCTGCGACTCAACTAGGATAGATTTAGGCGGCCGGACTAGCGGACCTTTCGACAGCTCTTGTAGCCGATTTCTTTACCTGTTGTTCATGCTCTAACGCGAATTCAGAAATAAGATCTCTTTCGCTCTATTTCTACGATTTTTATTTTGCAACTTTAAATTCCCATTGATTGTGTCGTGTGTGGCCCAGCAGATATCCGGGACCTTCAAGGAAGATCAGGTTAACTCGGTTTTCCTCCATAATCGTTTATCGGAAATTGACGGTGTGAATTTCGGTTCCCACAATGATGTATCTGGCAGAGTGTGGGAACGACAAGTGACCGAATAAATGCGGAAAAATATTTGTTAAGATTTGCGACTGGACCTTAAGAAAGGCTGCCTACGTACCCCTTTCGAGGATCAAGTCGGACGTAGTTCAGTTAGAAAGAATTGAACAAGAGATCGAACAGTCTATGCCTGGTTCGTCTAGTATGAGTGTTGGTCATAGAAACGGGCATGTCGAAGATAATGCCTAGGGTTTCTATGTGCGGAGCTCTTAAATAAAAGAATTGTTCGATCCTTCCGAGAGGAACATGGGTCTGCGGAAAAGATAGAACTAGAACAAGATGCGGCCAGACGTTCTAAGTCCTGCCTCGCTGACCTAACCGCCCAAGTTCTAAGTTCCCTAAGCTAGCAGGACTTCTCTAAGTCTAAATTCTAGGATTTTCGGATCCCCTTCTCTTCTGCCCTTGCTCTCCTTATATATCCACTCCAAGGTCGGTTTGCCTTAGGATGATGGACCTCGCCTTTGGGCCCAAGCTTATCTCTTCAGGAAGTATTCCATTTTCGTCGATCTTTGTAATTATCCTCGAGTTTTCGGTGACTTGATGTTTATCCGATGTTCGGGATATCGTACAAACCGTCATAGCCTGATTGGGCCTGAATTCCTAAAATCGTAAGTTAGTCTGTGGACTTGTCTTAAGTCGTTAAACGTTTTATACGATTTCTCGGAAAGACTATCTTTCTCGTAAAATAAACCGTATAACCTAAAGGATCGATGTTCAAGTTAATCGACCTTGTTTTATATGATATCTTCTACGAGAAATCCAATCCTTCTATTTTTTGTCGTAAAACATCGAGGACGATTCCAATCGAGTCGTAAGATGTTTATTCCGTAGCCGTGATCGTCCCAAACTCATGATGATTGATCCAAACAAGCCAAGATGGGATCAGACCGAACACGATGGGACCGAGACCAGGACGAGGGCCGTCGACCGGCGCCAGGCCGGGGTGCCGCCGGCGCCAGGCCAGCCCGCGCGACGGGTGCCGCCGGCGCCAGGCCAGCCCGCGCGACGGGTGCCGCCGGCGCCAGGCCGGGTGCCGCCGGCGCCAGGCCAGCCCGTGCGACGGGTGCCGCCGGCTCCAGGCCGGCCCGCGTCACGGGTGCCGCCGGCGCCAGGTCGGATGCCGCCGGCGCCAGGCCAGCCCGCGTGACGGGTGCCGCCGGCGCCAGGCCGGCCCGTGTCACGGGTGCCACCGGCGCCAGGCCGGGTGCCGCCGGCGCCAGGCCGGCCCGCGTCACGGGTGCCGCCAGCGCCAGGTCGGGTGCCGCCGGCGCCATGACGGGGTGCCGCCGGCGCCAGGCTGAAGATCTCGGCGAGGGCTTCAATTTGATATCTTGATCGTTTTCTGGTTCCTCATGGTTTGAGAGAACGACCTCTTCGAAGTTTCGAGGCAGATTCTTTTGTGTTTAGGGTTTTTGTGGTGATCGAATCTTGATGTCCTTGGGCGAGCGGACCGATCTTTCCGGGGACTCTCGTCCGCGCACGCCCGTAGTCTTCCGATCTCACAGAGAGTGGATATTCTAATTTGAGAAAATCTCGTATAACTTCTTTTCAAATTATCCGAGACTTTTTGTTTCAAGAAATACTTTCTAGAGACTTTCAGTCATTGATTCCGTCGTGACCGATTTTGACACCAACAGTTAGCCCCCCAGCTCGTTAGAACCTTTGTGATGTTCTTGCGAGCGATAAGACATGTCAGGTAAGATAGGCGGAATTAATGGTTGAAAGGCTCCGTTGAAAGTGGTAAGATTGGGGCTGCGCCTTTCGAAGGCTGCCTACGTACCCTTGGTGTAGGGATCAAGCCTTCCGTAGTTCGTTTTGGAGTTTAAGACCCTTGTGATCTGTTTTCCGGCGAGACTTATATGGTCTGGTTATGTGTCATGAGAGACTTTCGAGCATGATGCTGTTGATGTATTTGTTTTTCGATTATTTATGAACTTCAGTTTTTTCGAAGTATGAGAAAGAGGGTGTGAGTTGTCGTCTCATTCCTAGTTCCCTGATGATCACCGTACCTATTGTTTGCATAAAGCGAGATTTTCCGCAGTTTACCGATTTACGCGGAAAGTTCGTGAAACGAATAGGCTTAAGTGAAGAGACAAATTTTTGGATCTCGTATACCATACTATGTCTGTGAGATGTCAAGATCCAGCGTGGCTGGGTTTAGGGCAACACCTAGGTTTACTCTCGGACTGAGGCTTTGCGATGACAAATCGGCTTTCGTTTTGCCTGTTTGCGATTTTAACCTGACTCGTACCGTTTTAAAATCCGCTAATTGTTGTCGGCTTATATGATTTGTCTGGGCGTGAGTCGAGCTACTTCCTTTACGAAAAGCTAGACCAAAATTTTGGATTTCTTGTATAGCGCGCTATGTTTATCCTTGTCGGATGCAAGAGAGCCTACCCTTTTAAAGGTGGCTATTTGTCTGTTTAGGACGTTAGAGTTCGTTTGTTGTGATCAGCAACAACGAAATGATGCCAGTTTAGAGGCATGTTACCGTTT
Organism: Brassica juncea; assembly: GCA_018703725.1. Classification (NCBI taxonomy): domain Eukaryota; kingdom Viridiplantae; phylum Streptophyta; class Magnoliopsida; order Brassicales; family Brassicaceae; genus Brassica; species Brassica juncea. Next base: position 20,244,587 of record CM031935.1, on the reverse strand, counting down.
AGAGGTGTGTTTGTATGTTTTGAGTTCTAGAGACGAAGATTTCATCTGGAACGTTTTGAGGAAAAGAATGTCCTTCGAGCGTTAGCGACGTCTCGCAGTGCTGAAGGTCGAGTTTTCCTTGTGCCGCATTTCGTGGTTGAAATGTTCGCGGGCTTGGAGATGTTTTGCGAATGTTCGCAGCCAGAAACTGTTGTTTCGGTTTGGACGCAGGACCAAGGGGTCGCGTAAGTTTGACCTAGGGAGAAGCGTCTACATTCACAGTGCTTCGTGAAGTGTTGGCCTTCCGGGATTTGATTGTATATATTAAGGATGACTCGTATAACTCTTGGAGCCTTGTCACGAGCGTTTCTTTTCATGCCGTGTTTACGGGGCGTATAGAACTTAATCGATTGACGATAAGTTTAAATCTTCCGTTAACCATATGGTTGTTAGGACTGAGTTTTGTTATGAAGAGTTTATCGTATGATTTCCGATTCTGGGTTATATGACAAATTGCTTGCGTAATAGTCACTTGGCGTTCTATGAACAAATCGTGGATTGTTGTTTTTCGCCGTTAAGTGATTGGAGCAATGGTCGCTCAGTAGCTTTGGATTGGCATGGAGGCTAGATTTAGCCATATCGCCAAGGAAGTCGTTGGTAAACGATCAGACCATGACCCTTATTAAGGTCATGTTAGTTTACGATTGTCCTTAATGGGGATGCCGAATTCAGGTCCGGGCTTTACGGAAGAGCATAGTTGGCCGAGGGCCAAATAGCGTTTGCCGGGATAGACGTGCCAAGCATAGCGGAGTTTTCTGAGTTACGGCTGATGGCTTTTAGAAACGATCTGCCACTTTAGGTCTCAGTTATACGATGAATGGTTCGTATAAATTTTTTTTATTGTATGAAAATCGTTTCATTTTATCCGAGTGGGACAAAGTTTAAGGGATCGGCGCAGGACACGTGCGGGTTCGTCTGCGTGATTATTTCCTGCTCGGACGTAACCGCGGGGAGTGAAAGCAGGAGCCAGAAACCTTGTGGAGCGAAAACTGTCTATGTCGGTTACCCGTCGGACCCATTATGTTTATTTTACGAAAGTTGCTTTGTATGAATTGACTCGACCATACAGAGGATTTTTCGTAAAAGTGATGTAAGGGGGTTTTCGCAAAGGTAACCGGAGAGCGTTTCTCACAAATTACTTGCGATATTCGCGACCACGGATTATGTTTTCCTCATTCACTTTTGCGTACTGCGAAATCGTTTTGCATGAGACCGATCATGTTTTTTCCATAGGCTGTTTTGTTTTAAAATGTTCTTGTTATACGAAAGTAATGGATGACCGGTTTCATGGAGATAGAAAATCGCAGATTTTTAAAGTAGCGATGTTTCCGCGGATTACACGGGAGATGTTTCCGCTATGATTTCGACCTTTGGACGAAAGCTGCTTCGAACTACTTATGGAGTTTTACCGAAGGTTATTTCGTTGTTTTCGTAGTTCACCGTCGTGCTATTAGTCTGACGTTGGTACACGTTTCTAGTCGCGAGTTTGCGACGAGAGATGACGTAGAGTTTTCAAGACTATGTTTGTAACGGTTGGGCTATGCCGTTAGCGTTTTTTTTAGACTAATCTTATTGCTGCGAGAGTTTGGTTTGTTAAAAGCGTTGTCTTGATGCTGAAGCAAAAAGTTTCGAAGATGGGATTATACGGGTATAGTATACGTACCTACTTCCCTTTTCTTTTTACGAAAGAAAACGGGTTAGTCGTTCTTTCGAAGGCTTGTGTACGTTTTTTCTTTCTTTTAGGAAGCGGGATGAGTATGCTTTTTAGAACGCGTGGCGATCGTTTCTCGGTTTTTCGAGAGACTAGATCGGTTTGCATGTTCTGCCTGGACAATCAAGGAACGATGGAACAAGACTGGAAATTTTGCCTAAGACTTAGCTTGCTAGACTATCCACCTAGGTCCTAAGTTCCCTAAATTCTACGGCAGTTTTTCAAGACGTTTTTGTTCATGTCCTACAAAGAATTAAAACCTTTACAAAAAATTTCGAGAGAATAGTCTTTCGAAGGTTTCGGCATTTCCGAAGGAATCCCATTTCCTCGTATAGTCGAGACGATTGGTGTTTAGAATAACCGTGATCGTACCAAACTTACGAAGATTGATCCGAACAAGCCAAGATGGGATCGGACCGGGCACGATAGGACCGAGACCAGGACGAGGGCCGTGGACCAACGCCAGGCCGAGGTGCCGCTGGCGCCAGGCCGGCCCGCGTGACAGGTGCCTCCGGCGCCAGGCCAGGGTGCCGCCGGCGCCAGACCGGCCCGCGTGACTGGGTGCCGCCGGCGCCAGACCGGACCGCGTGGCGGGTGCCGCCGGCGCCAGGCCGGCCCGCGTCCCGCGTGCCGCCGGCGCCAGGCCGGCCCGCGTCCCGCGTGCCGCCGGCGCCAGGCCGGGGTGCCACCGGTGCCAGGCCGGCCCGCGTGACGGGTGCCGCCAGCACCAGGCAGGGCCCGCGTCCCGCGTGCCGCCGGCGCCAGGCCGGGTGCCGCCGCGCCAGGCTGGCCCGCGTCCCGCGTGCCGCCGGCGCCAGGCCGGGTGCCGCCGTCGCAGGCCGGCCCGCGTGACGGGTGCCGCCGGCGCCAGGCCGGGTTGCCGCCGGCGCCAGGCCGCCCGCGTCCCGCGGCCGCCGGCGCCAGGCCATCCTGCGTCCCGCGTGCCGCCGGCGCCAGGCCATCCTGCCCTCTGTGGGTTTTTCGTTGTTCGATCTTTCCCCGTTAGTCGTTTGCGGGAAATCTTTGAGTTTGGAAAGATCGTTAGCCGTAGATTTCGAGATAATCGTTTCTAATCCAATGAGACTCCTCGAGTATCGGGATTGAGATGGATTTGGATTTGTAGACTTTCCGTCTTCGAGGGTTTGAGCAATGGGGCTTCGGACTTTAGACGTTTAAAAGATGAACCTTTAAAACAATCATGAAGGCTTTGCGGAAGAATCGTCGTGTTTCTCGAACAATCCGAACATGGGTTTAAGGGACCATGATGTTGCCGTTGCCCGAGATCACGAAACGACTGCACGGATGGGCGCCAGGACCCTTGCCGCCGATGCTGCTGTTGCTCGCCTTTGTCGATCCCCGGGGCTCACGGACTCAAAGATCAAGTTACGAAAACTCAGGCAAAGATGCATGGTACTGAGACAGGACCGGTCTCATCCTATGACGGGACAGAGAGATCCTTCTCATGGGCGAGGTGGTTGAGACAGCGACATTGTTTTCTTCGTAAAATCTCAACGGAAGCTCCGATTGAGACGAAACGAAAACCATCTTGACCTAGACTCAAAGGAGAGCAAAGTGAGGTTTCCACAGGCGAGGTGGCCATGGGCGAGGTGACCTTGGTGATGGTTGTTCTCGTCCACGGGCGAGGTGGCCGGGAGAGTGATTTTGTTCCCTTCGTAAAATCTCAACGGAAACTCCGATTGAGACGAAACGAAAGCCACTTTGATCTAAACTCAAAGGATAACGAAGGTGAGTTCGCCCTGTGGCGAGGTAGCCATGTCGGAGGGTGAGGTGGCCTCGGTAATGTTTGTCCTTGCCCACGGCGAGGTGGCCGGGACAGTGACTTTGTTCTCTTCGTAAAATCTCAACGGAAACTCCGATTGAGATGAAACGAAAGCCATTTTGACCTAGACACAAAGGAGAACAAAGTGGGCTCTTACTAGGGCGGACTGGGAAGATTGATCTTACCCTATGGCAAGTCGTCCTAGTAAGATTAATCTCCGACCTCCTTTCGCTTTCCCGTTTATTCCTCGAGAGTTGTTTGTAAGAAGTATGGCAGTGGGAATCGGTGAACCGATTTGCCGTGATTCTGTTCTGCGAGTAATATAGGGTTTCCCCAAGGTTTCGAGGAGAATAAGTTTTATTTTTCCGAGAGGTTATCGAAAGAAACGTTTTTCGTAGAAACCTTGCTTGTTGCGATTTCTCTAACTTCGTAACAAGACGAATTTTTGGGGTTTGATAGATTTTATCGTTGCCCTTTCTGTTTAGATAGAGAAATTGCGAGCTCGTTTTCGTGCTCTTCCTGTGGCAGAAATCCGCGGCTAGGTTTTTGATTTGCTCGAGCACCGTGGCGTTTGCGTAAGCGTTGGCCGTAGGAACAGTCGCTGCTGGAGTTGTTTTACCATCGTTGACGCAAACTGCAACTTTTTCTTTCATATTTCCGGACATCGGTTCGATCAAGCGCTTTGCGGCCGTATGAGTAAGAGTAATCCGTCCCCCCCTCCTTCTAGCGCCAAACTGTGGGAACCGAAATTCACACCGTCAATTTTAATGAATAAGATTGCGGAGGAAAGCCAAGTTAACCCGACTTTCCTTGAAGGTCCGGATTCTCTGCGACAGCCAACGACAAGTGACCGAATAAATGCGGAAAAATATTTGTTAAGATTTGCGACTGGACCTTAAGAAAGGCTGCCTACGTACCCCTTTCGAGGATCAAGTCGGACGTAGTTCAATTAGAAAGAATTGAACAAGAGATCGAACAGTCTATGCCTGGTTCGTCTAGTATGAGCGTTGGTCATAGAAACGGGCATGTCGAAGATAACGCCTAGGGTTTCTATGTGCGGAGCTCTTAAATAAAAGAATTGTCCGATCCTTCCGAGAGGAACATGGGTCTGGGGAAAAGATAGAACTAGAACAAGATGCGGCCAGACGTTCTAAGTCCTGCCTCGCTGACCTAACCGCCCAAGTTCTAAGTTCCCTAAGCTAGCAGGAGTTCTCTAAGTCTAAATTCTAGGATTTTCGGATCCCCTTCTCTTCTGCCCTTGCTCTCCTTATATATCCACTCCAAGGTCGGTTTGCCTTAGGATGATGGACCTCGCCTTTGGGCCCAAGCTTATCTCTTCAGGAAGTATTCCATTTTCGTCGATCTTTGTAATTATCCTCGAGTTTTCGGTGACTTGATGTTTATCCGATGTTCGGGATATCGAACAAACCGTCATAGCCTGATTGGGCCTGAATTCCTAAAATCGTAAGTTAGTCCGTGGACTTGTCTTAAGTCGTTAAACGTTTTATACGATTTCTCGGAAAGACTATCTTTCTCGTAAAATAAACCGTATAACCTAAAGGATCGATGTTCAAGTTAATCGACCTTGTTTTATATGATATCTTCTACGAGAAATCCAATCCTTCTATTTTTTGTCGTAAAACATCGAGGACGATTCCAATCGAGTCGTAGGATGTTTATTCCGTAGCCGTGATCGTCCCAAACTCATGATGATTGATCCAAACAAGCCAAGATGGGATCAGACCGAACACGATGGGACCGAGACCAGGACGAGGGCCGTCGACCGGCGCCAGGCCGGGGTGCCGCCGGCGCCAGGCCAGCCCACGCGACGGGTGCCGCCGGCGCCAGGCCAGCCCGCGCGACGGGTGCCGCCGGCGCCAGGCCGGGTGCCGCCGGCGCCAGGCCAGCCCGTGCGACGGGTGCCGCCGGCGCCAGGCCGCCCCGCATCACGGGTGCCGCCGGCGCCAGGTCGGGTGCCGCCGGCGCCAGGCCAGCCCGCGTGACGGGTGCCGCCGGCGCCAGGCCGGCCCGTGTCACGGGTGCCACCGGCGCCAGGCCGGGTGCCGCCGGCGCTAGGCCGGGTGCCGCCGGCGCCAGGCCGGGTGCCGCCGGCGCTAGGCCGGGTGCCGCCGGCGCCAGGCCGGCCCGCGTCACGGGTGCCGCCGGCGCCAGGTCGGGTGCCGGCGGCGCCAGGCCGGGGTGCCGCGGGCGCCAGGCTGAAGATCTCGGCGAGGGCTTCGATTTGATATCTTGATCGTTTTCTGGTTCCTCACGGTTTGAGAGAACGACCTCTTCGAAGTTTCGAGGCAGATTCTTTTGTGTTTAGGGTTTTTGTGGTGATCGAATCTTGATGTCCTTGGGCGAGCGGACCGATCTTTCCGGGGACTCTCATCCGCGCACGCCCGTAGTCTTCCGATCTCACAGAGAGTGGATATTCTAATTTGAGAAAATCTCGTATAACTTCTTTTCAAATTATCCGAGACTTTTTGTTTCAAGAAATACTTTCTAGAGACTTTCAGTCATTGATTCCGTCGTGACCGATTTTGACACCAACACAGAGTAGACAATCATTTCAAGCCAACACCTCGACCACATACTCAACCATCGACAGGACATGTCTGCCGTCAACCGGTAGGCAACTACCACCATCGATCGGCATGACATATATCCCATCAACCGATAGGAGGCTACCACCATCATTCAGCACGATATTCCATCCATCGAACGACAGGCGTACACAGTTTGGCACGAGAGCCTACCGTTATGGTGTCTACAGAGATGAGTCTGGATATGCACGTGGACTAGATGGTGAAATCATTAATGTATCCAAAGAAGACATCAGGAAACTACTAAGAAGAGCTTCAATGGATGAGGACTCCTACATATGTCTTCCAGAACATGCTAACTCATTCACACTAACCAGGCTAGCACCAGAGATCTACACCAAGGATGAGATCAATGAGATGCTAACTGGAATTCGTGAAATCCAACAAAGAGCAGAAGATGACTTCAATATGAAGCTAAATGATGTCTTTCAACCACTGAATGACTATATCAACTGGTTGGGTACAAATATGGAGGAGATAAAAGAAGATTTGGTCTGAATTCAGAACAAGAATGAGGCCGATAAGCTAGCATCAGCATCGATCGACGTAAACACTAGGCCATCGATCAACACCAAGCGTCCACCATCCAGACATTCCACCAGAAAGAAAACCAAGGAAGCTAACCAATGGGAAGAAGGAGCCCTAGATATGAGATTTGGTGACATCTACCATACACTCAACAACAACATCAACTGGCTAACCAAGAGGAGTGAGTTTATGTAGAAAGAATTGGCTACGCTTCGAGAGAAGAATGATTGTCGACAGAAGGAATCCACATCGATCGACACAGAAGCTGCGCTATCGATCGACGCGAGACTTACATCACTAGAAGATTTGGTGAAATCATTCGATTACAAGCTTGATGGAATCTACTATCCGCTTAATGATGACATGGATGGATTCACCAGAAGACTGATCCAACTACAACAAGAAGTCGACACCATTCAGCAGCAACTTGATTTTCAAGCAGAAAAATCGAAATCGATCGATGGCACCATCAAACCATCGATCGACGCCGACAAACCACCAGCGCCTACTTCTTACACCAGAGCATAGATTGATCAGATGATAGAAGAGATGTACAAAACTCTGGGAACGACTGAGGACAAACTTGACAGAAGATGTGATGATATCTACTTTCCTTTCAACAACAGCATCAGTGGATTCAATTCAAGCACAGAAAGGATGCAGAAGGAAATTAGAGCAATTCAGAGGCAGCTTGCGAGTCGACCTTCAACATCCACATCGATCGACAGAGGACACATGAGATCGATTGACATGCATCATTCAGCCGCGATCGACGCACCCACATCAGCATCAATCGATGCCGAGTTCTGTTGGGGTTAAAATCGGTCAAAGACGCAATCAATACCCAAAAGTCCTTGGAAACAATCAAGGGTCAAATAAAACTAAGGAAAAAACTAGTTATTCGACGAAAAAGACGGAAGGGATGGTCGCATCATGGAACCGGACACCAGCAGGAGCGGCCACGGCCTAGCCCCGGGCGCCGGGCGCCGGCTCGCCCGTGCTGGCACCGGGCGCCGGACGCTGGGGGCCGGGCGCCGGGTCGTCGAGGCTAAGGAAGTCACAAAGATCGTCGAGTTCGCAGTAGTCGACAACCCGGCCATCTACAATGCCATCATGGGAACCCCTTGGATCAACTCCATGAAGGCAGTACCGTCCACATATCACCTCAGCATCAAATTTCCGACTCCAACCGGAACTGCAGTAATCTGGGGTAGTCAGAAACAGTCGAGACTCTGCTACCTAGCCGAGTTCAAACTGCGAAAAGATCGGAACGCCCCTGCGACCAACCCGAAACGAGCAAAGGAATCACACAACATTCCTGAAAACTCGAAAATGATGATCCAGAATCATCCGAACAAGCAACGATTCAAGACAGCGACAAAGTCTCTGAGTCCATCGCCGTAAAAGCAGACATCTCGACCCCCGCACAAACCACCGATCCGACTAGTACGATCGGAACGGCGACACACGGGGAGTAAAAATGTCTGCAGCAACAATCAGAACTACGAGATGGCTTGATCCTCGAAAGAGGTACGTAGGCAGCTCGTCGAAACCCGGCGAGTTCAGCTATCCCCCTCACCAAAAAGGAGGGGGAGTGGGTACGTATACTCCTATACTCCCCCAAAAACGCGAAATATCCGCACATGTATTCGAAATTTTTGAAACTTTTCAATACAACTCTTTTTATCAAACTTTCGAAGCATGCTTAACACAGTAACGTATCAATACTTTGGAAAAACGAAAATCATATCTTTGGGGAAAAGCGAGACGTCGCAATTTCCCAAAGGTATCGAAATCGCATCATCCATCAAAACAGTCCACCTGCGACTTAAAAAACAAACGCCCGTCGATTGGCCCCGATGGACGAATACAGAAACGTTTCACTAATACCAAACCGTAGTCAGACCTTTTCCAAGGTCCCCTTACATCCGACAAGGATATTATAGCGCGCTATACAAGAAGTCCAAAATTTTGGTTAGCTTTTCCAAACGGAAGTAGCTCGATTCACACCTAAACAAATCATATAAGACGATAACAATTCGCGGATTTTAAAACGGTGCGAGTCAGGACGAAATCACTAACATGCAAAACGAAAGCCGATCAGTCATCGCATAGCCTTAAAGCTGAGAGTAAGCCTAGGTCTTGCCCTAAACCCAGTCTTGCTGGATCTTGACATCTCACAAACATAGTATCGACACCAGATACGAGATCCAAAAACATGTCTCTAATCGCTAACACCTAAAACAGTCGCTACAAAGTAGTACACGGACCTAGCGACAAAATAAGAGTTAGAATACGAAGTGACTACTCGGATTCTACCCTCTACACTTGACGAAAGTATAAACCAAAACACAAGGCAAATTTCTGCGAAATCCACATGATATATATTCAAGCCGCGGAAACGGCAGGGATTCGAAGCCACCAACGGAAATATACAAAGGTTACACGACCTCCTACGGTCGCGGCATATACAAATAAACAGGCCTCACACGGCCACAGCTATCAAGATAAAGGGACATAATCCCGACGACAATCCTCAGTAATCAACATCAAGAAATCCGGACAGGAAAATCTCGAACGAAGTGACAGGCTGGTCAACTTCTTCATTCACGCCTTCCGCGTTTCCGCCTGCTTCGGCCTCCACCGTTTCCTCCGAAACCTCGATGGGGTCCCAAAGCTTCCTGCCCCTTCCCTCGATCGGAGGAACTAAGGATTCAGCATGAGCACATTCGCTCATAAAACCTTCCATCTCAGCAATCTCGGAGGGGAAGGAAAAACCCGGTTTCTGCGACTTGTGAAGGTTAGCGATCGATCCCCGGCACTCGCGGAAATCACCCACAAATTCTTGAGCTTCCTTCAAGCTCTCGAACTCGGTGGCGAATGATTCAGCCCTCCGCGCCATCTCGGCAGCGATCGCTCTCCTCCCTCTCCTTTCCACACGAACAAGGGCCCGAGAGTGAAGTTCGGCCTGCTTCTGACTTTGTTCCTTAGCCTCCTTCCGGAAACGGAAGAGTTCGCGTTCGGCTTCCTCGGCTTTGAAGCGAGAGATCCTCGATCTTTGAAAGCTGTCATCAAGTGCCGTTCCGAACACCCTCATCCCCTGTATAAACTTAGGAACAGAAAAATATATCCAACAATGGTAATATATAAATATAATCAAAGTTCAAAGGATAAACCTCGTTGATTCGTTGAGTACCCTCGGTAAAAGCTCTCTTCTTCACGTCATCCTCGAGCGACTCATCAGTAGTAACCGCTAGAGGAAGACCATCGAAAAAATTGCTAGGCAGGGGAAACTCGCTGGTTCCACCCCCTTCTCCCGGAGCAAAGCCAGAGTCTCCTCCTAATGGCGAACGATCTTCCGAGGCCGTCTCACATTCGACCTCTTTGCCTTTCCGAGACCTATGTCTCCGTCTCCAAACAGGCAAAACAGCAGTCGGCTCGACGTCGCACGGAACGTCGGAAGGCTGAGAAGCGACTCGGGATCGATGGAGTTCCACCGCATTTCGAATCCGCTCGACGGAAAAAGTACTCCAGAAGAATGGCCTTTCCCGGAGAAGGTCTCGTTTGACGAAAATATCGGCATGAGTGTGCGCGACAATCTTGTTAACTGCACGA